>CM067501.1:28960162-29705162 GCA_034509495.1 Acestrorhynchus altus | reverse complement strand
TTCCTTTTTTTCAGTTAAACTCATGGATGGTATTGTGTCTCAGGATTATTTGGATCTCAGACACTTGCTAAAATTACATTACAAAGCAGCAAACATATATTTGAA
Organism: Acestrorhynchus altus; assembly: GCA_034509495.1. NCBI lineage: Eukaryota > Metazoa > Chordata > Actinopteri > Characiformes > Acestrorhynchidae > Acestrorhynchus > Acestrorhynchus altus. The sequence continues at coordinate 29,705,057 of CM067501.1, read as the reverse complement.
GTTGCTGGTGCCTCTGAAGTCACACAAACCTCAAGGTGTAGGATCACTCAGAGACTTGCTGTTGTGCATAAACTTAGCCAATGGTCACAAGCAGACACTGTTGCAGTAGAGATGGAGTATTGGATGGTTGAAGTCATGTTTTGGGCTGGAATCATAGGGAGAGAGCCTGTAGGCCCTTTAGGGTACCAGTAGGTATGAAAATGACCTCTGCAAAGTATAAATAGTTTCTGACAGACCACTTTCTTCCACGGTACAAAAAGAAGAACTGTGCCTTCCATAGCAAAATCATTTTCATCTCATGCTGCAAAGTGCTGTTTCATTGGCTGTTAAGGGCATAAAATGAGAGAAACCTGAGAGAAACTCCCTTGACCTCAACCATATTAAATAAAAACATTACAGTGTCCAATGAGGATATATGAGGGTGGGAAGCAGTTAACATCAAAATATCAGCTCTGGGAGGCTATTCTGACATCCTGCTAAGAAATTCAAGCAGAAACTGACCATGAACTTAAAAGGATGTTGGATGTTCATTGATATTATCCACTGTTAGAGTTGATCACGTAAATTATATTGACTGTCATTTGCAATGATCATTTTGGAAAAACTGAGAAAAATCATTTGCATAATTTAGAACATGGTGTAAACACAATCAGCTATGAGTATACAGTAGGACAACACTGAGTCCATAGTAATTATAAGCATTTAGGTAACAAGAATATAAGGGTGATGTAAACATAAATTAAAAGCAAAATGAATATATATGCACCAAATAACCATGAATGAGAGGGGATGCTAGTGATTAATATTAGAAGTTGAAGTTGAAGTTGGTCCAGACCAAAACATAAATGATTCCGCCTCTTAATCTGACTGTACTACTTTCATTACCAAGAGGGAGGTACACTTAGGACTCTGTGGAGGCAAAATGTAGATGTTTTTGTGACTCCAGGAGAGGCTGGTTCCCCAGCAGACTTCAGGAGAGCTAGCTTGCTGTCTGGCTGGTACTTCAGCACATGTACCAGGGCCTGGCAGTGGGGTTCACTCATGAGCTGGACATTTCGCTTGGACTGCTTAATAAACAGAGCAAACAGAAGGCTTCTTAAGAATGAACTAAATAAGATAGAATGCTGAAGAAAAATAACAAACTGGACCAAAAACGAACTGAAGAACTAACTTATTATCTGAACTGACTCTTTTGTTTGCAGTGGGGTTTTGAGCTGAGGTGACCATCACCTCAGGGGCTGGCTTTACTCTCTGATGTGTTTGGACTATTTCAAGGCTGGCCTTCCAATGAAAAATGGATTTCGTTTAAAATGGTTGATAAAAAAAAGTTTCATGTTTCAGTAAAATTGGAATATTAATCATTTATTTTTTCAATCACTGAGGGAGACAAAATAAAATCTTTGGTTAAACAAATAACCATTTAACATAACATTTGGTTATGTGGTGGGAAACAAAACACCTAAAATACAAAATTCTATATCAACACCAAATCATCAATGGGAGAGATAACATGTTTGTAAAGTTTTAAAGACTTTTGCTGTTGAATTCGCCTGTAAACATAACACATGAATGCTCTCATTCATTCTGGAATGGAAGGTTTTGTCCAGTTGTGGCGCACCGTTCCATGATTCACCACTGGGTTCATTTTTTTTTCTATAGGCAAAACCGAGAGAGGACCACCTGTGAGGCTTATTGGCTGAAAGGAATGTGTTAATGCATACTAATGCTGTTCATCTGGAGACATAAGTCAACAGAGTTCAGTGAAGGTTGTAAATTGGGGAGGTTCTGACATGCTGATCAATTCAGTCTGACCATTGGGTGGAAGCCAGAGAACAGGTTTACTGGCTCCTATAAGCAAGCAAAAGGCCTTCCATAGTGTATTGGTAAATTGGGGCCCTCTGTCAGACACAATGTAGATTGTCCACGGTGTTCCACAAGGTTCAGTGCTTGGTCCTTTCTCTTCTCTCTCTGCACTCAATCTCTTGGCAAAGTAATATCTTCTCATGGGTTTTCTTACCATTGCTATGCTGATGACACTCAAATCAGCTGTTCTTTTCTGCCATCTGACACCCAGGTCTCATCTCTCATCTTAGTTTGCCTTGCTGACATCTTATCATGGATGGCAGCCCATCACTTTAAAATCAACCCCAGCAAGATTTCTATACATTTCTGGAACCACTGGTCCTCACCCCGATCTCACCATTTCCTTTGAGATCTCACTGCCAATCACTCCATTGTCAGAAGCACTGAGCCTTGATGTAGTTGTGGATGACCAGTTATTGTTCTTGGCTCGTGTTGCAAACCTGACTCAGTCATGGAAATTGCTCCTTTACATCAAGAGAATTAAACCATTTCTATCTAGAGAGGCCACTCAGGTGCTTGTCCAGTCTCTTGTAATTTCAAGATCATCATCTTCATTGTTCCCAAGTTCAGTCAAGTAACTCATCTGCTGCATTGGCTTCCTGTAGTTGTCTTCCTGTAGCAGCTTCTCAGGAATCTCTGGACTCTATCCTGTACTAGCTAACTAAAGATATCTTGTGAGTGAACAGCAAAGCACTACTGTAAATTACTATGAATGTCAGTGAAATGCACTAAATGTAAATGTAAACAATGTTTGGCATTCCATGCACATGATGGAGAAAGTAGTCAGCTGTCTTCTGGGCTGATGAAAGTTTTGGCAGTGCCAAAAGCAGTTCAACAATTTTTTTTCTGGTGGACTTCTGATGGGACATACTGTTGTCCAGGAGGCCCACCTCCAGGGTCAGGCTCCTACTGAAGGGCCCCTTGAATGGCATCCTAAATTCCCCAGCAGAGGGGACATGGGGAGCAGGGTTCTTGTGATGGGTCAGAGCTGGGTGTTTCAGCTTGCCTGGAGAGGGCATCACGCTTGGAATTATTCAAACCTGGTCTATATGAAAACAGGAAATTGAAACAACCAAAGAACAGTGGCCACCAGGCCTGCTTAGAGTTTGGCCCCTTCCAACCAGTGTGTCCAATCTTTGTTGAATCTACCCCAGTAGCATTACACCCTGTCATCATGGAGAGGTCCAATTCAGCAAGATATGGAGGCATCTCGACCCAAGACATAGGTGTGGAGAACCCAAGGCAATTACCCTGGCAGATAGATTGCCTTGTGTACAACATAGTAGACCAGTCTATGCAAGGGATGTGATGTTCAATCCAGGAAAACCCTAAAACTAATTTTAGGTGAGGAGCCTTGACAAGGTATAGTACCACCCATTCAACATGAGAGTCCACCTTTAGAATGAGGAGCTGAGTGCAGTGAGTAACTGGACCATAACTCAGTGACCACTTATTGATAGCAAGGACTGGCAATGGGTGCCCCAAAGGCTCTACAGTGGGGGTATCCAATCTTCTCCGCAAAGGGCCGGTGTGGCTGCAGGTTTTCATTGTAAACAACCACTTGTGACACCTGATCTTACTTATTTAATTAATGGGAAGAGTCAATGAAGCTCCCATCTGCCCCAGAATCCACATAGAGCTACAATTAGGTTTATATGAGCTCTGTAAAATGGTGACTTCCAGGTGAAAGGCAGATGTCTGGGGAGAAGACAGGCCTAGTCCAGGGTTCCCCTTGCATTTCCTGTTGGAAGCCTCCACTGCCCTTGGTGACTGGCCAACTGACCAATGTTCAGTTAGGTGGGTACCAGCAAGCTGTATACATTCAGTCACTTCCACAAAGGAAGCTGAATGGATAGGAGTGAAGTGCCAGAATGGCCAGCTGACTGGAGTGCAGAGTTATAAAATGTCTTGCACACAGCATCACCAAAGGTCTGAATAGTAGTATAATCAGGAAAGTTCTGCTCACAGCAGTGGCCCAGGTCAGGGCATGCCCTGTTAGCAAGGAGACCATGAAAGCCACTTTTGAATGTTTGGTGGGCAACCATGATGGCTGCTGTTCAAATAATAGCAAGCATTGCAGTAGAAAGCCCCTGCACTTATGGTTCCCAAGTTTGTCTTTCTGGTGTAGCTACTTGGGCATCTAATTAGGGAGAAATATGGTCTACTATGAGAGGATTTGAGGGGTAGGAACTATCTTTTACTCCTGTGGCTGACTATTAACAGTCAACTGCTATATTTGCTGCATGAGTTGCTCAAGGCTTCTTGCAGTAGTTCCATCTCTGCAGGGTCCTTTATAAAGTCACACCTTTCTGTCATGGAAAGGGTGGGTGGGGGTGGACCCAAATGCAGAGCTCTGGTTATAGGTCACTTTGAGCAGCAATAAATGCCTAAAATGTATAAAATAGAAATCAGGTTTTATAGTAGGGGTGTGTGTGAACAGCGCTAAAGTGTTTGGAGGTGCCAGGACTGAACCGACAACCTACAACATGCAAGGCTGGAGCTTTACCACGGCACCACTGGTGGGGAAAAACACATGTTAAAGGAGAGACCGCAGAGTTCTCAAATTAAGGAGAATGAAGGAAAACTGCCTTCATTCTTGAAGGGAAAGCAAACTTTAACAAAACTGTAGATCTTACTGCTGGGGAAGACAAATTCCTTCTGCTTTAGAATAGAATTTTAAGACTACTCTTTCTTTTGCTTTTCCTTTGACTTTTTTTTTTTTTTTTTTTTTTTTTTTTTTTTTTTTTTTTTTCCATTTCATACAAGTTACCCCTCTAGGAAGCCGCAAAAGTGGGCCGCTGATTGAGTGAGCTTATATGCAGAGCCCACCAGGTGTGTCTCATCAGTTCTGATTAGTGCTGAGACTTCTGGGGAATGGAGTTTTAGGCGCTACTCCCAGCTGGTCTCTTAGATTGCTTCCCAGTCCCCCTACTGGCAACAGGCAGCCTGGCTTGCTGTCTTACATTTAAAGGTTGGTTCACACACTGCACTTGTCTAATTCCTGTAGAGAAGAATTGCCAATATTAAATGACTCTCTGCAATAGTTAAAAATGTATTTGTATTTACTATGCCTAATGCCATGCATGGGCTAGAAGGGTATAAAGCCCCCTAGTACTGAAATGTGGAGCAGTGGAACTGTGTTCTCTGGAATGATGCAGCACTATCCAATTCATTTGGGATGAGTTGGAGATGAGGTGGGGTGGTGATTATCCAACATCTTGACCTTCCTGCTTTTGTGACATAATACAGTGAAAGCCTCACAGCAATGCTTCAATAGCTAGTAAAAAATCTCCCATGGATAGTAGAGACAGTTACTCCTACATAAGCAGGATAAACTCTTTTCAATCCCCTTGATTTCAGAGGAAACAGAGATTGAGCAGGTGTCCCGATATATTTGTCCATATAGTGTAGCTCTCTGCTCTCTTTTGCAATCATGTTCCATTATGGAACAAAATCCTTATTTTTGAGAGAGTAGGTTAAAACTTTAATCCACCAAAGGTGTAACATTTCTTCAACTCTCTCTCTCTCTCTCTCTCTCTCTCTCTCTCTCTCTCTCTCTCTCTCTCTCTCTCTCTCTCTTTAACCTCTTTCATGAATCATTCTTTCTTGCCAACCTCTCACAGCACGTAAGTACATCCATTTATATCCACATGCTGTTAAAATGCCTATGGATCAATCTGTCTATCTTATATTCAGAAATGCAGACTTATAGCTTTACGCTGCTCAGATGAATAGAGCCTTGGCAAAATATTTCCAAGGCCAAATTGCCCTTAATGTCAGTGTGAAATTAGGTTCCTGACCCAGGCCGGCATGGCACAGTATGCTTATTCTCTTTTTTTAATCTTCCCTCTGCCTTCCCTGGCATACCGGAGCCGACATTGGAGTCTGATGACATTCTTCTTTTCTCCTCCATCTGTCTCTCTCTGTTGCTGTTAAGGGGGTGAGTTCTATTTTAATATACCTGTGAAATGAGCCTGGCTTTAGCATAAACGTGCTTTAGATTTAAAGTGCGGTCATGCTATATACTGATTTGCTGTCCATCTATGAGAGTGAATTGCATGAGTGTTAGGAGCTGGTGTGTTACTGGAGACCAAATCTCATCTCCCTGCAGGGACACTGAACAAATAGGTTTTATTAAAAATTCAAAAGGGAGACACTCTCAGATTTTTCAGCCTGTTATGGAGAAAGGAATGATGGGTTATGAATGGTGCTCACTACCTGGGCTATATTACAAAAGTGTTCCATGTGGAGAAGTTTAAGGTGACCACCCCCTCCCTGTATTTGAGTAGTCTACCCATATTGACCTCTCTTCTTCAATACATAAATCACTCACTCTCCACACACTGAGGCTTTTTGTGTCAGCACCTATGATGATGAAGAGATGTGTGTGTGTGTGTGTGTGTGTGTGTGTGTGTGTGTGTGTGTGTGTGTGTGTGTGTGTGTGTGTGTGTGTGTGTGTGTGTGTGAGACAGAGGGTAGTTTTGTCAGTCAGTCTCGTTAAACTGAACCCCAGTGACTCACCTTGATCTCCACCAGCTCCTTTGGCTTCCTGGACGGCTGCTCCCTGGCCTTTACTTACATTTAAAGTAAACATGAAGCTGGGCACATGAAAGTGTCTGTGACCTTTCCTAAAAAATGTCAGTGCTCGTGCTCATGTAGTAATGAGGACTGGAGCAGAGGGAAGCCTGCTTTAACCTTTAAAGGCAGCAATAGTATGGTAAGGCATTATTCTAGTGCTGTTGTTAGCAGCTCATCTGCACTGTATTGCCATCTACAGAAGCTGGCTACCACCACCTAGACCATCTCAGAGACACCTGAAAGACTGGGATCCCTGATTGTGTGCCTGTTTTTAGCATGGTCTGATCTGTGTCTGTAGGTTGGCTCTGAGTTACAGCTATCATAAATATTTTTTTTCTTTCTTACAGGTTTATGAGGGATATGAGATATGAATTCAGATTTATTTTTGCAATGTTTTGCTGCATCTGGACGGATTAATTTGTTAGAGTTTGTATATTTAAATAATTAAATTATACTTAAAAGAAATTCATAGACTTCATAGTTTAAAGTGTATTTAGCATTCAGTTATTTTAATAACAGAAATTACTATTACTATTACAATAATAGTAATAAGCAATGCAGGAATAAATTCATGTAATTTAATTTAATTCTATATTATATAGTCACTAAGACAGATTTATGAGGGCTCATTAATATGAGCATTTTTTGTAGCCCATGTACAGTACTTACATGAGTTTGTGAGATATGTCATTGGTAAGATTAATAAATAATAACCTTTTATTATAATTTGTATATTAATGTTTTAAAAAATACTGTATTATAAACATATATTAACCTGTAAACATTTCACTGTTACTTGATTATTTAGTAATTAAAATATTTGTTCAAATGAAATACAATAATTGTTTATTAATCATAAGAATGTGACATCACTACTCACTTTTATCCTGTACCCCCAACCACTCCAACCCAAATATTAATGTCATCATGCATAGTAAGTGACAGCAGGGTGATCTGCAGGGATGTGGGAAAATAGTCAGGTGATTGGGTGGGCGTGGCATATGGATTTATAAAGATCAAAAGCTGTAAAGAACAATGATATGTAGGCCTGCTGTTCTGAACCTGCAGGGAGGTGAACCTCTGCAGCTTCTCAATCAGGGCCTCTCTGTTCTCCTTCATTTGTTTTGTGTTTATTTTAGCATCTTTTCTAATCATGTGGCCCATTAGCACTTTGAGAGATTTACCAAAGGAAGACAAGCTCTAAACACAGTGACAGCACAGAGAGATTCCGCAGAAGAAAGAGATGACACCAAACCTGTGTTTATATCAGACTTTCTGTAAACCTTCTTCTCCATGTGAGGAACGCTCCCCTGTGGAGTGTTAATGTGTAGTCAGAGGCACTGCTCTCCTCTAAGCGCCCTGCTCGTTCAGGGCAGCCGTCACTGTAGTGGAACCGAACCCCACTGACTGGCTCTCTGTGTGGCCTCCTGTGCCCACCCCTGACTACCCTTCCCCTAGTTGCTCCTCACTATTGGCTCTCCTCGCTGTCTGTGTGAAAAAAACAGCTCCTCTCACAGGTGGAGTGCTTTGCTGAGAGCGGTGAATAGAGAGTGAGTGACAGCAGCTCCATCAGGGGGCTGGCCAGTGTTAATGTGTAGGCCGGCAAATGACAGGCATGCTGTAGCGTCTCCCGCAGCACCAACGAGAAGTGGCCGCTGCACACAGCGGTGTGTGAAATGATGTCCAGCTGCTTTTTAATATCACAATCGACTGACAGACACACCGGGGCAGTAAGAGAGGCTGTCAGTTAACTCCCCGCCAAAACACACAGATGTAACGTATATTCCATACAAACTAACCAGCTGCGCTAGCTCATGTACAGAGCAGTTGTGCTGCATGATGACTAAGGTGTTTTGTTTGTTTACTGTGTTTCTGTGTGTATGTGTGCTTGTTTACTAACAGGGATACACTGCCCTTCATTTGGCCTCTCTGCACGGACATGCCCACATCATCCAGCTTCTGATTAATAACTACAGTAAGTTACTTCTTTGTAACTTTTTTACTACTACTTGTCCTTGTGCCTGTAAAATTTTAACCAAAGCAACCACCATGTCACACCTTAGCAACCAACAACTATACCATAGCAATACTTAGCAACCCCCTTGCAACACCTTAGCAAACAGCAGACACAGACACGTAATTTGGGCTCTGCATGCCACTACATTGGCTTTGAAATTAAACACCTGAAATGTAATGAAGTGTAGATTTTCAGGTTTAATTTAAGGGGTTGAATTAAAAATATCATACATTTAGGACTTGCAACTATTTTTCTACAAAGCCTCCTTATTTCAGAGGCTCAGAAGTTGAAATTAGAGGGAAAAGGGAAAGGGGAAATTATCTCAAAAGGTATTTCTTATGCTTCTTGGGGTTTCCCCTCATTAGCCTATATTAAATTAAGCAGGTAAAAGGTCCTGGAGTTGATTCCAGGAGTGGCATTTGCATTTGCACTTGCATTTGAACCTACAACATGTTGTCAAAGGAGCTCCCAATTGAAGAAATCCACCAGAAAGATAGCAGAAACATTAGGAGTGGTCAAATCAACAGTTCAATACATTCTGGGGAAAAAAGAGCACAAGGTTGAGCTCTTCAGACCATCAACTCAAGTGAGGAACACTCTCCATGAAGTAGGTGTATCAGTATGTAAGTCAAAGCAAATGCAGACGGTTCACCACAAGTTGCAAACAATTAATCAGCCTCAAAAAGAGAAAGGCCAGATTAGATTTTGCCAAAAATGAAGCCAGTCCAGTTCTGGAACAGCATTCTTTGGACAGATGAAATTAAGATCAACCTGTACCAGAATGATGGGAAGAAGACAGGAGAATTATAGAGAAAGCACACTACCCTCTGTAAAACATGGTGGAGGCAGTGTGATGACATGGTCATACATGGCTTCCAATTGCACTGGGTCACTAGTGTTTATTGATGATGAATTTTGAAGTGTACAGGTTTAAATGTTATGCTCAGATTCAAACAAATAAAACAAGGTTCAAAATAGAGATGGACAATGACCCAAAACATACTAAGAAAGCAAACCAGGCAAAGGCAAAGAAGTGGAATATTGTGCAATGGCTGAGTCAATCACCAGATCTCAACCTGATTGAGCAGCATTTCAATTGCTTAAGATAAAACTTAAGACACAAGGTCTTTCAAACAAACAAGAACTAAAGACTGCTGAAGTAAAGGCCTGGCAAAGCATCACAAAGGAGGAAACCCAGCATTTGGTGACGTCCATGGGTTACACGCTTCAGGCAGTCATTGCCTGCAAATGAAAGTATTAAAAATGAATATTATTTGTCCAATTTCTTTTGACCCCTTGAAATAAAGAGGATTTGTAGTAAAAAAAAGTAGTAAACGTTTCTTAAGATATATTTGTTCATCGCTTTGAATTAAACCTAGAAGTTGTTTCATTTGAAATCCAGTGTTGTGTAATGCAGAGCCGAAATCATGAAGATTGTGTCACTGTTCAAATATTTATGGGCCTAACTGTATACCATAGCAACACTTAGCAACCATTTAGCAACACCTTAGCAACCAACAAATATATCATAAAAAACCTTTGCTACCACCTAGCAACACCTTAGAACAAAAACAAACAAACAATAAACTAAACCACAGAAACACTGTTGAGCTGCAGTCACACATATTTCTACAGGAACTGCACTGTCTAGTTCCACCATTTTTTTATGGCACTGCAAACAAACAAACAAACAAACAAAAGCAAACAACAACAACAACAATAATAATAATAGTAATAATAATAATAATAATAATAATAATAATAATAATAATAATAATAATAATAATAATAATAATTGTAATTCAGAAATGTAACATAGTCAGTCTCCCACACCAGCTGAACACTCATAGCACCCCTTCTCTCCATTGTTCTCCAGTATGGAGGAGCTTTTGGATCAAGTTTTAGCAGCCCACCTTTTAGCCAAAAGTTTGCAGACACAGCTCCATTAGCCAAACATTCCTGCATCTAACCAAATGTCTTCGGATTCCAATATGCAGATAAACCATAAAACATAGTGACACCAAAGCATCCCCCTAATTTACATACCAATAGCAAGCATCTAGGATATCATAACAACCACTTAGCAACACCACTGCAACAACCTGGTATACTATAGCAACCACCTAGCAACCATTTAGCGATACCATAGCAACCCTCTGAGCTACCATGGCAACCATTTAGCAACAACATAACAACCATCTAGCAATCCAAAAACAATTAACCTTTGCATCCACCTAGTAAAAACCAACACCACATATCATAACACTCCTGAGTTGTATTCAATTCAACAATTTCTTCAATAACTTTCTCAAACAACCATCTGTAGCATCTTTATTTTAAGAGTGTAATGTATGTGTTCTACAGAAATTATATTTTTTTTCTAAATTTATATATCCAGATCAAGAACTCTTTATTAGAAACCTTTATTTGTAATGTTGTATTCCTTACAAATATCCAGATCTCTAGAGAACCAATAACATCACCAGTAAGTCATCACACCATGTGGGAGACTGGGGTTCAATTCCCAGTCTGGACAAGTATGCTGTGCCACACCAATAAGAGTCCTTTGGCAAGACTCCTAACACTACACTTACCCACCTCTGTAATGTCACTAACCTTGTAAGTCACTCTGGATAAGAGTGTCTGCTAAATGTCATAAATGTAAATGTATTAAAATTCAACACAAAATGAACTCTGTCTTAGACCAGTCTTTACAGCTAAATAATTCAATAATGTGTGAGAACTGAAACAGTATTGGACAATATATTATCACAATACATTGATATAACACTCATTTTTACACTCCTAGACATGACACTCTACCACCAGCTGTGTGTGTGAATAGAGCACCATTAGATATTAATTGCAAGCTTGACTTAGCACAGTCTTCACATATGCTGTGGTATAATGAATAATCTAGAACCCATGATAAATAATGAGAGTTCCAAGAAAAGAAAATCTGAGTCCAGCTCTGTACCCCTGATTGCAGGCTTGCTCTCATCCTCACTAATGAGGCAAAGTGTGTCAATAGAACAATTCATTAGAACCATCCCTTGAGATTCATTGACTGGACTCTGTGTGTGTGTGTGTGTGTGTGTGTGTGTGTGTGTGTGTGTGTGTGTGTGTGTGTGTGTGTGTGTGTGTGTGTGTGTGCTATTGTGTGTATGTTTGTAAAATCCCCCAACTCAGATTGGACACCCATATGTTGTGTGTAAGGGAGCCACCCAGTTTTGTTTTGTTTGTAATTCACTAAAACACATATGGCCCAGGTCACTATTAGCACACACCTCCTCTGTACACACAGCAGAGCTTCCATATGGTGCGTGGAAATGGATACTCCACGGTCAGCCTCCCTCACCTACTGCTCTTGTGGATGGGAGAGAGATAGATAGAGAGGGAGAGGGAGAGGGAGAGAGAGAGAGAGAGAGAGAGAGAGAGAGAGAGAGAGAGAGAGAGAAATACATAATTTCCCACTTTCAGCTCAGTGTATGCCATCTCCATCACAATGCTGATTTTATTACATTCAATGCCAAGAGTTGAGTCTGTGAAGTTAGAATGTTTTGGGTGATCACCATCCCAACTCAACTATATGGAGCATGCTAATTTCAGAGACATAGTTCCACTGCTTCACAGCTCAATGGTGGGAGGCTTTATATCTCTCTAGCCCACACCTGACATTAGGCGATAAGGACTACAGTGACTTTATTCATTAGAATACAAACACTTGGACATACAATGGCATGCAGCAGTTTCAACACCTCTACTGTTATTATATACAGTTAAGCAAGTTGAAAATGAAATTATCTCCAAAAAGGCATAAAGTTACACTTTTGGGTTTTTTTCTCCTTTGGTTTCCACTGTTTTTCATCCTAATCCCTTGGGTTCTATTTTTTGGGTTCTACTCTATTGAGTTCTACCATTATATACTGTAACAGTATGAGAAATAAGAAAAGAACATTAATTTAGAAGGTTAGTTATTTATAACTGCTCCAGTTCAGGGTGAAACTTACAATAAATATTGTTGAAATATACTGAACTGATAGAACTACTAGACTACTTTAATATGTAGGATATAGAAGTGAATCATAATGTAATTAGACATTATGATGTTCCAGACCTTAGCTAGAAGAAATCTTTTCTAACTGGACCTTTTTGAATTTTAATTAAATACAGTTAGAGGCTGTTTTAATGAGAGCAGTGGTCTTTAGAGCACCATGGAAAATAAGCACTGTGGTGGGAACGCACAGTAATGCAGATCCTATAACGAATGTATTAAATGCATCACTACTATCCATCTGAGTAACATCAAACACAGGTAATTATCTCTCTGGCATTAATCAAGGCAGGATATCAGGAGGTCACTTGTTGTCTGTGGATATAAATTGAGTGGTGCTGTGGCAGTGATTCTCAATCACAGTGATGGGTGCACTGTTGCCAGGCCTTTACCCGGGCACGACCAAACCAATGAGCCGTGCCGAGACAAGCTGGCACTACTGCGCTTTCTCTGCACTGCTAACTAAGTGGCCAGATTGTTGACTGTTCACTGAATGACGGCTGTTATTTACAGTTTGGTGAAGCACGTTAACATCTTTCACAGTTTATTTGTCAGTGAGAGAGATGACATGCGCTGTTTCATTTTTAATGGAAACATTTCCCCCTTTTTCCATTAAGTGAATGAGGTTTTCAGTGTCTGCTGCATTATTGGACATGCTGTAATGCTTATTTGGGATCTGCAAGTGCCTTTTGAGTTTAAGTGTAGAGTGGGTGTAACAGTTTGCATGTGGCAGATGAACCAGCGCACAGGTCTGTATGGTTTTGCAATGTTACATTAGGACTGAACTCAAAACTTCACACTGATATATATTTTATACTCTACCTTTTACTGAGCAGAGATTCAAAGTGAAGGAAGCTATTCCCAAACCTACTGTGGTAGGAATGTGTGTGTGTGTGTGTGTGTGTGTGTGTGTGTGTGTGTGTGTGTGTGTGTGTGTGTGTGTGTGTCTGTGTGTGTTTGTGTGTGTATGTGTGTGTGTGGTGAAGAAACTGAATATAGTTTAACATGGTTATGAGCTGACTGCTTGCTGTGCCTTAAGCGGTATAGTTTAACACAGTTATAGGATTACTGCTGTGCTTCTAGAAACATAAGCCTCTCTTAGCGCCTCAGAGCTTAAGACCTGCTCTAACTGTATTAAAGTATGTAGAATTTCTCCAGACACAGCAGAAATCATATAACTCTGTTAGGCAGTTTGCAGTTTCTCAGTATACAGTGAAGACTGGATGTCAGTTTAAAAGCCTACACAGGAGAAGATGTGCAGCCAGCAGTGTGCCAATTCCACTTTAGGCACGTGCTTGGCTGGCTTCACCTTTTCCTATATTTGTGTCCATCAGTTACGTTCCCCATTGAGCTCACTAGCTTTTTCAGGAGTTAATCTGGAAGACATGTACACATGAGTTTACTTGAGCTGTTGTAGTCAAATGTACAGAATATAAATATCCATATACAATATATGAATATGTAAAGTCAGCCTAAAATCAGGAAACCAAAAACACTTTAACCTAGAGACATGATACAGATATAATAACAAGCAGTGAGACCATGAGGGACAAATTCACACTGCATAATCCAGCTAGGAAAACAGCAAAAATCCACTTGTTCCAACTGAGTTAAATCCTAGTTTAAATATCTTAGCATCATCCAGTGCCTGTTTACTGCTCTAACAATGTGTACATGCAGTTCAGGTCTCAATCTGATTCACCAGCCGGAGGGGCCGGACTGGTGACCTCACTTACTCAGATATTGGATTAGAAAGACAAACAAAACAGGAGAGGCTGTTTGCTGTCTTTCTTTGCTCACATTATGTCCAATATCAAAATAAAATTCCCAAGAAGGGTTAATACTGATACTTAAATAAAAAAAAATTGTAAAGCACATTCAGGTTTGTTTTTTTTTTTGGACTATTATCAAGTGTTTTGAAGAGCTTATTATACATATCCTTGTCAATCGAATCATTACAAATAACTGGGTGAACTGGGTGTGAATTGGGTTTTTATGGTCCTTACAATTATTATTTTTTAATTAAAACATGACCAAATTCATACAAATATCTAAATTAAACTCATCTTAATATTAAGATCTCACATCAATAGAAAGCTAGGAACATCATTTATTATATAATACAATTTCTGTCAATTTGTTGTATCTGAGACAAAAGAAAGGAAATTCTAGGAATGATAGAGCAAAAAGGTACAATACATAAGATACAATAATAAGTACAATACAATAATAATAATAATAATAATAATAATCGTACAGTACAATAATAAGAATGATATCGTTTATAACAATAATACATTAATACTGTTTTTATTCTTTCATGGGGAGAGATGTGCTTGAGCAAGATTAGCGTTGTTAAGAGGAGCTAATTGAACATCTTAATTGTTAGAGCACAGAGTTGGCTAATCAAGATCCAGAAAGTATTAGTGTGCCTCAGGACTGTGTTCTTGTTCTGGTGGATTGGGGGGTTCTTTGTATAGCTTAGATGCACCTGAGACAACCAGACAGTCTGAACAAAATACTGGAGTGGATTTTGAACTTCTGGACCTGGATTAGCCTCCTCTGGCAGGACATAAACATCTCTTCCAGCATCAACTCTTTAAACACAGTTCAGCTAAAGTGGAGAGTGCAGTTATTATGCTTTACCTCACAGGCAGGTTCACAGTCCCTGACTGAGGAACAGGTTTTACCCTTTCCTGAAAAGTCTGACAAAATTGCAGGTATTTCCATGCAGTTGTGTGTGTGAATCAGACACACTCTCCAACCCAAATGTGTATAAATATAAACATAAAACATGGACAATTCTTTAAACTACAGAACACTACAATTGAAACCCATTTTTACATGAAATCTTTGATGTTTCTGATGAATTTGTGGCTTGTATATATGTAATCTATGTGAGGGGGATATGAACACAGGGTCCCTGACAGTAGATCCTCCAGCCCTGAGATCAGGGTACATGTGTACATTTAAATCAAGTAAATACAATGTGTACCTTTTTTTAACAGACTGTAAGTTGCAGGTTTTCACCACTTCAGTCCAATCTTTCTCCAACCATTCCTAACAGTTGTGGTCATGTGATGTGGTTAATGTTACCCTTTAATGTGATGTGTTTAATGGAGAACACTGAGAAGGAATTGTAAAGAACATTTTGACCTGCTGGATGAAACTGCAGCAGTTTCAGTAATGTAAAACATAACATTTCATTTTGAGTATCAGAAAAAGATAAACAGTCATATTTTATATTCATCACATTTTAAAGTCACATTTAAATCATTTTTTTTTGTTTTAATGTTGATACTATCTGGTTAGTAATTTAATTTAGTTAAATTTACATTTTGACCTTTTATAATGAAATTATGAACCCAAATGAACTTTTTGATTCCATTTTTTTTACCATTTATATATATATATATATATATATATATAAGAAAAAGAAAACTAATGCCAATATAATAAAATTAAGATGGATATTCATAATAGGTATAAGAAAATGCTTAAAATTTTCTGATAAAATCAATAACATTTGTTCACATATCCGTGGTTTTACCTGATGATCCTCTGAGTGTAGTGCATGATCTCTTGGGTAGTAAAACTAATTAAGTATTAGAGATTGGGGAATAGAGGAATAGCATTTCTGTAGCTGTTACAGCAGCAGTGTGAACAGGAGAGCTGCATTACTTGGTCATCATTCAGTAGAAACAAGTGATGCTCTAACATTAAGACCTACTGCATTTGTTAAAATGAAAGCTACCCCAGATCAGAGTTTCAGAACAGAAGAAGCCCTTTACCTTTACAAACATATCTCCTTTTTTTACATTTCTGCAGCTCAAGCTGCAAGGTGAGCAGAGCTGAACACCAAAGAAAAGCTTTCTCATTATTCCACCCTACAAGAGCAGACACAGTGGGGGAAGGGGACGAGCAGACATTACCATCAACAGCTTCAGAAATGTTATCATTCATTCAAATCTTCATAAACAGCTTTATTTCAAGTCAGTGCATAATCCAGTCTGTTCTTCACCTCAAAACCAAATGTTCTGCTATCATCACACTTAACAGAGACTGACCTGCCCTATTGCAATTACCACAGATTGAACAAGATTGTGTTAAAGCAGAGTTATAATAATAATAATAATAATAATAATAATAATAATAAACAATCTGTTACCACTCATTTAAAAAGGCCAGACAGTCTGCTGACACTCTACATGAAAATAGCCAAATGATAACCTTTTCTGCTAACTCTCACATTTGCCCTCTTATTCTCTCTCTTTTGGTTGCATGCCCTCTTTTGAAATGAACAATTCCCCCTCTCCCATTCAGCGTTATCTCAAATAATTAGCCTACCATTCCTGCCGAGGCCCCTGGAGGCCCAGCGCCACTTAGAAGGCCACTCGGTGTGGCTGGGCCAGGAGGGAGTTCAGATCAGCACAGGCTCGCCCAATACTCAGCTCCTAATTAACCACCCAGGTATTAGAGCTGCGCCTAGATCAGCCCAGAGTCCATATGGCTGGACCACCGCCACTGTGATTATCAACGACAGACACAGAACAAGGAGATGTGTGTGTGTGTGTGTGTGTGTGTGTGTGTGTGTGTGTGTGTGTGTGTGTGTGTGTGTGTGTGTGTGTGTGTGTGTGTGTGGAGGGGGTGTCGGGGGTGTGGCAGGGGGGTGTTCCCTCACCTAGCACAAAGCCAGAGTATATTATTTTTAATGACTCCCCAATGGTACAGATGATGGTGCATTTGTTATTTTATAAGTAGAGCCCTTCGTGCTCCACATGTCCTTGACCTCTCTTTAACACGTTCTTGTCCTCCAAGAAAAGTCGTTACAGCAAAAAAAAAAAGAAAAAAAGCAGAAGGGGGAATGTAAGAGCACGAGGATACAAACCATATATCTGTTACAGGGTTTTGAACAAAACAGTTCAAAAGAGCCCTGCTCAACAGCGAGACCTTTCACATTTGTAATTGAACTACAGTAATTGTTAAACAAAATGTCAATTGTCATTGTAATATAAAAACAAACAATCAGTCAACCTTTATTTAAACTTTGAGTACGTTGAGGGTGGTCCTCATTTATCTGCATTATACGAAAGAATTGGGACTGAATATATGCATTTATGATTGCGTAAAATATGCTCACAAACTGTATTATAAAATGACACATATAATAATAATAATAATAATAATAATAATAATAATAATAATAATAATGACATATAAAATAAAAACTGGACCAACTAAGACTATCAACACAAATAATAAATAATAACTGAGCCAGAGAAAGAGAGGCAGAACAGAACAAAGTTCTGCACATAATAATTGATAATAAAAGTAAGCAAAATATTTGACAAAGGATAAAAGCAAAAAAGAATACAGAGAAAACATAAAGTAATAAATAAATACATGTACAATAAAAATAAACTGAGTAAAACTAAAGTAGATTATAAGGCAACTAAAACCAGCTGCTGATTGGAGGGGTTTACTTTACAGTTTTTAATTAGAGTTAAAATTTAAGTGAACTTTAAGAGATTCCTGTAGTAAACTCCAGCTCGATGCACTGCACTGCAGACAAATCAGTTAAGAAGTAAAAGAGGAAGAATTGTGAAATATTCCACACTGTGATACTGTAAAACCAGAAAGACAGTTATCATACAGTGAAAATATCATATTGTTACAACCCTAATCTTTATTCCTTTGCAGCCATCAGATAATACACTCTCAATAAATCCATTTAATCCAGAACATATTTAAACAGGAACACAGATATTCCTGTTTCTTCTGGAGGACGCCCACATCAATGATCCCTCAGTCAACACTAATTCAATGAT
Source organism: Acestrorhynchus altus (assembly GCA_034509495.1). Taxonomy (NCBI): domain Eukaryota; kingdom Metazoa; phylum Chordata; class Actinopteri; order Characiformes; family Acestrorhynchidae; genus Acestrorhynchus; species Acestrorhynchus altus. The sequence continues at coordinate 29,686,717 of CM067501.1, read as the reverse complement.
CCCCCTGTTTGGACTCCATACTTCCTCACTTGTCCCCAGGAACAGGATCTCAGCAAACTGAAACAAATCTACTGGCTAATTCAGAGGAGAGATGTTGGAGTGCTGACCATGAGTCATTACAGTAAACGTGTTTATGTTTCATAGAGGAAGAAAAAAGAAAAGAGAAAACAGATTGAGTTTGAAACCCCCTGTGCTGGTGACAGCTGTATGGTAGAGGAACATTAAGAGCTCATTCATGTCTTTAATGATCCACGTAATGGCTGTGTGTGTGTGTGTGTGTGTGTGTGTGTGTGTTCATATTTGTGGGAACACACCACAAAGTAATGTGGATATCCCTAATGCACTGGGAATTAAGTAACAGCTGTCCTTGCATGAACAAGATGTACAGAGTTAATGTGCTGTGGCTTCAGTTTCTGAAAGCAGCAAAAACTTGCCTTGATTATTTAAAAGCATCCAGATCCCGTTTTCCACTTCAACAGTATTTGAATTCAACAACACCACATCCACCCCCCAACTTCATACACACGCGTTGACAAGGTAATGACAGTGGCTGCAGGATCATAAGAAAGTTTTTAATGGGCCAACCTTTTCCTCTTTGGCTGTTTCTCTGTCATCTCTACTTCTGTGTACAACACATTTTCTTCCACACACACCCTATCCTCCTTTTCCACCTGTGCACAAACAAGAATGCCCCAATCATCCAACATTTTGACCTCACTAACATATGTATTACTGAATGAAATTAAATACTCCCAACAATGCTCTTGAATGTAGTAAAAAAAAAAGTCTTCCCTTGATTTCAGAACAATGAAGCAGGTGTTCGTTTACAAAAAGAATAAAATTTACCTGCTTGATAAAACTATGCCATTTTCTTCACAGATGCTAAAGTGAACATAAGGGACTATCATGGCAGGATGGCTGCTCATTACTGGACTGGAAGCATGGACATTTTCAACACAGCTGGCCCTCAATCAGGCAAGTAGATTTTTGAGTGCACTGTAATAATCCCACTATACAGTGTAATGTATTACTACAAACTATGTACGTAACCAGACACAGAAAACCCATGATACATTGAAAATTTGCCTCTCTGGAAGACCAATGTATGTGGCACATAGCACTGAGCTCACAGGCAAAGGAAGGTGTACAAAAAATTGTTCAGTACCTTGTTGAATTATGGTCCCTGTAACAGGGATCTGGATTTTCACAGGTAGTAAACAGGGCACATGTTCAAACACACACATTCTTCACACTCACATGTCTTTCACAAACACTGTTCTTTGTGGAACTAAAATGGTTCTTCTATGTCAGGGACACAAAACTCAAGTCTTGGGGGGGTTGCACCAAGCAAACTAGTTTTGATGTATCTCAAAGTTATGACTTAAGTCTTACACCTGTCCAACAGTAGGTGTAACCTACACAAAATAAAATCATTAAGGTGGCTGGTTGTTTGCAACAATAGAGAAACATACAACAAACTACACCTCATTTTATGTAGAAAAGAATTCTACACTCTAGGTTTTACTCAGTTTGACAAATTTATTTTTTATTCAGTCTTCCATTTTCACTTGGTTGAGGATAAAAGAGATCACAGAGCTACTAGATGCAGATTTACAGCATAACATGGACAGAAATGGCACCCTTACTATCTCTACAGGCCCAATTCTACAAGTTTATCTGCCACTGAGATTTTTCCCTACAGGTACACTGTCAGCTGTGTGCAATAATAGCAGTTTTGCTGTGATTATGTTGGTAAATGCACATTTTCTTTTATATTGGTTTCAGTTGCTTGAGATGCACAATTTTAATACTACCTACATATAAACTAAGAGGGGCAATATAGGACATAGACTGAGATTATTAGATCGTATATCTGAGAAGTTTTTAAAACCTTAATAACAGCACTAAATGTGACTTCAGAAATAATACACACTGTTTATATTGAATAAAGTTCCTGATTGGCTGCAGAGTTAAAAACGTCAATCTGTGATAGTGTTTGATTTTTGCACTACTAGTTAAGATGAATCTTAAGACTCTGGCTGTATCCAGGAACTTTTGTTACTCCTCTTCTTATACAATGGAAGAAGGTGGAGGAGTCAAGGAGACAACATGAGCGAGAGGAATGGAGAGAAAGAGTAATAATTGGGGAAACGGGACAGCTGATCTCTTTCATATATCATGCTAATGCTGACTACTAATGAACTGAGCCAATCACAGCACTCACTTTAGCACTCGCCTCATACTGCCCAGCCAATCACCACTTCTGCATAGAGACACGCAGAGCAATTCGATCCATTTAACTGTGTTAACTGTGAATTAAACTCCTGCTGATTGCAGAGATACAGTGAGCAATATATTCTCACTGTACTTTATGCAGATGTTGTGATGGCAGTCAAGGCAATATTTTTTTACTTACATTTGTCTGTAGAATTGCTCACAGCCTTAAATCAATGCAGTTGCAGATCTACCTTAAACAGCTAGTTTCACAGTGATGTCACTCCAAAATCCTTAAAAGACTTCCTGGGTAGGATACTCTCATGTATCCTCAGCTGGAAGCTGCTTTGAGGGGAATTTACGCAGGAATTTACATTTAGGGGAATGGACGCAGCCTCTGTTCTGAACCCGAAATTCTATTCAGTGCTAGTTTTAAACTATCTATGTTCAATGTATGGTTAAGGGTAGACTTCTGTTCAGCTGGTGTACCCGGCTGAAGCTCTCCAGGAGTTGTGCGCCACTGTTCTATGGCACGGTTCCTTTATTTTGAAAAGTGTATGAGAAGGCCCTTTGAAGTTTAAAGCTCTGGTCTGCTCATTTTCATAATTCTATTATCTGTAGTAGCAATGAATTTATTCTAAACTGGCAGAGAGAAAAAATTATAATGGTCTTTTCAAACATTTTCCATAGTTTTCTTCTGTTGAATTTAAGTTGGGCAGGGCTAAATGACACACAGACAGTAGTGGAAATGTTGTGTACCTGTAGAGCTATTAAGAGCATAGATAATTAGCTAACTTTGGGGTATTATGTTACCTGAGACTTTACCTTATTAGAAATTTAGACCCGAAACATTTCTTTGGTCAAGGATGTTCTGGTGTTGGTTTCCCTCCCCCGAAAAGTAATAGCAAGTTATATGTCAAATCCTCCTCTTCTTCCTATTACTCTAACACCCTTTGTCATACCAGAAAAACATGCAAAAAACATGTATAATAATAAAATACACCAACAATTCCTGAATCTGAACTTGCTTTCACAGTTAGTTAGCATCTAGATTTACTTTATTGTTCTTCACATCACTGGCTCTGCTATCTTTCTGTGATCTTTCTGTGTTCTGAGTGGCTGCAGCTCACAATTTTTAGAGCATTTATGTACAATTAAACATATATATATATATAAATTCTTTTTCTGTTGCATATCTTTATATTTTTCAACCAAAGGGATTAAAGAGGAATTTGAGCAAATGCTTAAATTTCATACTTTTTTTGTCTTCAATTAAGTTAAAACATTACAAATTGTAAATGTTTGAGTGTCCTAATTACTTGTGATGCTCCATGCAGGTGGGAAGTGGTTCAGAGGTAGGCGTGGACAGCGATACGGCCAGTTATCGGCTCTTCTGTCTCGCTCTCGGAGTCAGGGACACCTCAATGTAGAACAGGTGTCTGGCTCTCTGGAGTTAACACCTCGCCTTCTCCCTCGCTCTGAAACCAACATTCAGACACTCATGGACACATTCTGAATGGAGATTGAAGTTTGGAGAATTTGTAGCGTAAGGTTTGAACTGTCTGTATCTGTGTATGAAGTTACAGTGATTACGTGGTGTTATTCAGAAATTAAAAATAAGAAGGTGAACAACAACACATGAAAAAAAGGATAAACACAAACTCCCCAGTCAGCAAGCCAAAGGGTGACAGTGGCAAGGAAAGATTCAGAGCTGGAGGAAGAAACCATCCTCCTCTGGTCAAACTACTTATACATAGTTAGGACCCTGGCTGCAGCATTTTGAACTAACTGAATCTATTTAGGTTCCTGCTTGATCATCCTGACAATAGTGCATTCAATGATCTAACCGTAAGGTGATAAAAGCATGCATTTTTTCTTCAGGATTGTGCAAGAATTGCACATTTTGTAACTTGGAAATATTACAAATATGAAGAAAAGCTGTCCAATTAATATTACCTATGTGTTGCTCAAATGATAAACCTGAATCAATTATGACACCAAGATTTTTTGCTGCTGAACCAGGTATAACTGAGAAATGTTATTTGATGTTATTTTGTTGTCTGCACTGTTTGTGGATGATTTACTCAATATTTAAATTTTTTTTGGAACAGTGAGAAATGATACAGTGATAATCTAATCTAATTATCTGTTCAGAATCTGTTATCTACTTCAATATTTTATCACTACATCTAACACAGAGCATTACAACTCTGATCACCATCTGATTCTTAATCTCTTACAAATTTACTACCTGTGAAGTTAATGAGAAATGGCATATCAGAATAATTTTATAGTGTCACGTATAGAGTACTGTGTTGTTCTCACGTGCTTCTAGTACGTGTGTTTTGTTTTGGTCTTGTCTTTATAATTGAGCATTAACCTTTTTAAACAGCTACATAATCATTAGCACTGTATTGTTCACATATGATTATTAACTGGATTTCTTTACATTATTTGAATTCTGAATACACTGTTGTTTTGAGCAGTTGGCATGTCTGTAAAGAAATACTCTAAATAGCTATATATTTATTTGGAATTAGGGAGAAATGTTGTGACTGATTTATATAATGAACATGTGATGTTTACTCAGACATAGGCCAGAGCAACCAATTATACGGAGTGGTCTCTTTATTTTTCCAGAGCTTTATACCAAACATGGCATTTTGAGTATCAAAGTGTAAAGTGATCTTAAATTAATGTGAATGCAAATAAGTATGAATGTTGAACAGTTGGACAGTGTATTATTAGTTGCAGTTATAACTAATAGTTGCCTTCAGTAATTTCTGATGGAGTGTGGCATTGCTACTGCTGTCTGAGAAACATAGTACTGGTTTAAGCAGAATAAAGTGGGGAAATGTATTCAGATTGATTTCTAAAATAAACCCATTGTTTAGTTTAGTTTTTAGTTTCATTCCAACTCCACTGTTTTAACTGTGCTACACATTAGTCAACACTGGCATGATGGACTGCTATGTGTCAGACTGTCATACAAACCTGACAGCAGGCACTTTATGCCTTTCTTTACAAATGTGAGTTATAGTCACACCTGCTGTCAGAATATGACTGCCGTTCTGTGTGGGTGGTTTGTCAGACTATCAATAATGGTAATAATTGGTGTAATGTTTGCTAAATATGACTAATTTAATATTTAGTAATATATTTATACCTTCAAAAGACTGACTGATCATATTTGTCATAAAAACCTTGCTGTTGTATTGCTTTACACCATTTGATAACACATGTCCTTTGCATCGAATGAACACCTTGTGATGAATGGACCAATGAACATAGGCCAGATTAGCATAAGTGATGTTACATAAACATTAGGGAAAGCTTTAGCCAACAGAAAACTTTCACTAAACCAGTCTCTGTTATTTGAATATTGCTGCTGTCATAAAAAAGTGTTAGCTTAAGTTATCTTAACCTTTTAAACTTCACCGAACTGTCGCTGGTTCATGAGACCTTTTGCTTACAGTGGCATGCAAAAGTTTTTCAGTGTGAGTACAAAAATGTTAACCCTGCATAATTAGTACCTTGGTACCCTTTTTACTACCCTTTGGGAAATCACAGCTTGTAAATGTTTTTTTGTTGCAAGACATGGGTCTTTTAGTTTTTGTTTGTAGGATTTTCATCCCTTCCTCTGTGTAAAAGAAAGATTTCTTTTGGTGACACTTCAATAAAGCAATATTTGTGCGTCTATTGCTGAACAGTATAACAATGTCCCACAACTCCAGAGTCTGCTAAAGCTTCTTGAGAGTCTTTTGCAGTCAATCAGTGGGATTTGCATTTCTAGCAATCCTAAGAGGATTTCATTTGCCTCTGAAACTTTTCTTGGTCTTCCAGACCTTATCTTGACCAGTTCCTGTTAACTGCCATTTCTTAATTATATTTCAGACTGAGGATATGGCAACCTGAAAATGCTTTGCTACTTTTAATAGTCTTCTCCTGCTTTGTTGGTCTCAATCATTTTCATTTTCAGAGTACTAGGCAGCTGCTTAGAAGAACCCATGGCTGTTTTGTTTTTTGGAGACAAGGATAGGGGAGTCTGGGTATTTATAAAGCTTTGGAATTTGCATCACATGGCCTTTCCTGATGATGATTGTGAACGAGCCATAACCCTAACACGCTAATAAAGGACTAAGACCTTGGGTATAGTTATCTGAGCATTCAAATCTCGTAGGGTTCCCGTACTTTTGCAAGATATTTTTCTTTTTTTGTCACTCTAAATTGTATGAAACCAAAATAATACACTGTTCCACTGTTTGTGGAAGAGTATCATGGGTCAAAAAAAGATTTCCGAGGAGCCCAGAAGAAGAGTTGTTGATGTTTGCAGTGAAATTTGCGAGAAACAAATGTCTGTGGATAATGATAATAAAAAGGGCTTTATTATCAGGGTTACACAGAATGGTGTCAAACAGACAGGCCAAGTTCAAAGCCAACAGCAGCAACATACCAAACAGGGTATGAAAGAGTCCAAACCAAATAACAGATGAGCCAGTGATCATCACAAAAGGGAGAAATCCAGAGAATGAGGTTGAGAAAAACAAGCAAGGTCAAAATGAAAGAACAACAGATAATGTGCCTGGAATGCATTGAGAAACTATGACAAATCCAAGCAGTGACTACTAAACACAGACCTGGTTATATACAGCTTGAAACAGGTGAACAAGATTAGTACTCTGGTGATTTAGACTGGTATTGTAAGTCACGATTTGTGGGTGTAGTCATATGACTGTCTGAGGGAACTGGGATTTGAATTTCTGACTGTGAAAGAGTTGCATAAATATGAATTGTTGTTAGAAGCAAGAAATGTGACAATGCACAGTAGGCTGGAAGAGGTTATAAAACCATCTCTAATGAGTTTGGACAATCAGCTGTCAGAGGTTACATGGTTTTAAGTTCCCAGTCAGAGCCTGGGTGGACTTAAAATCAGATAAACCAGAGGAGCTCTAAGTAAGATTTGAACACTGGCCATCTGTGTGGGGAAGCAGAGTTCTAGGCACTACCCTATAAGTATGAGTAAAACAAGTACAGAGTGCTGGTAGAGGTTTAACCAGTGAACTGAGAAAAAAAGGTAAATGGACTGAAAATACCCACAAAAAATAAAACTGAAATAACCCCGGGATTGAACCCCCATGAAAAGATGGCCATCAGGCAGACGTGCTACCACTGAGCTACTGTTAAACCAGATGTGGATGGTCAATAATTTTATTTAAGAATCCAGGAACAAACAGAGAAAATGGATACCAAAGTATAGCCCAAACAAAGGGGAAAATTAAATAAATGGGCTTTCAGTTCAATGCTGAGACGTGCATTGACTTCCAACAGGAGTGGCAAGTTGGGATTTGGGAGGTGGAGGATGGGAGTAGACATCAGCCTACTCTTCAGCTCCTCAAATGCCTCTGGGCTTTGTCAGTCCATCAAAAAGGGTCTGACTGTTTGCAGGTGAGGGCAGTCAGTGGAGCGGCCACTGAGCCGAAGCCCCTGATGAACCGACAATAGAAATGAGCAAATCCCAGAAAGCATTGAACAAGCCGAAGCGAACTGGAACAAGGCTATTCTGCTTACTGCCTTGATCTTAGATGGGTCCATGGCCAGCTGCCCCTTGGAGACTACAAACCCAAAGAAGTGCATAGATGAATAGATGGTTCTCCAAGAGGAGCTGCAGTACCCATCGAACATGGTTAACATGTTCTTTCAGGGTTTTACTGAAGATAAGTGTATCATCAAGATATACAAAGTCATAGTGACAGAGGGCCTTACAGAGCACTTAATAATTAATAATTAATTTTAGGGCTGGGAAAAAGAGGCACCACATAGAGGTAGTGCCAGGCAAAAGATCTATGGCACAATAAATGAGTGATGTGTTGGTTTAGTTTCCATCTTTTGCTTGCTAAAGACCTCCCCCAAATCCTGGTTTTATGATGGAACCTTGTTCAGATCAACTGGCTCCTGCCTGGGGGGGGCAGAGATTCCAAAATATTTAGGGCTCAGACAAGAGTTTTAGCAGTGTGGCCCCAAGCTATGAATGGATAGATCAATATGCATTAATCTCAGTATATTAACCATGACTAAAAATCCAAAAAGAATATGTTTTCCATAAACATTATCTTTAGTTCAATTCATATAATCAATATTTAGTGTATTCAAAATATTTACCCCTTATGATCGATTTTGGTCTAAATTTTAAATATATGTGTAATATACACATACATTAGTATAATTAGTATAAATAATTTCCCTCACAAATATTTTCAAACTCAACATAACAGGAGAGTTAAACTCAGTTATGTTTTTTGATTGACATGACCCAGAGACTGTGATCACACTAGCAAGTGTGGCCTGCTCTCTGCTGCTCTATTTTCTTGACCTACGGCAGGCAGAGGTGCAGCCACAGGCTACTGGGCTCCTCTTTGAGGTGAGAGAATGCAGAAAGGTCAAACATCTGTCACCCTCATTCTCCTTCACTCGCATCAGCCCCTCACACCTGCTCTGAGCTCAGCGAGTGTTTGTTTAGGTCATACTTTAAATCAAACATCGTCTGTCACCTCTGGCCAAGCGTATAGTGACGCTGGGGGCATTTTTTAATGGGGGTGGGGGGTTGCATCCAGTAGGAGCTGCACACTGAGCACACTGAGCCCAGAGCCTAAATACTGACACTGAATTGAAAGTGACATCCATGAGTAGACATTTTGCTCCATTGTTTTGTGTTTACAGTTTTGTTTTAGGTCCATTATGTCATGTGCATATGTGTGTCCTTGTAGCAAAACTTGGACTAATGAACAGGAAAGTCCTTTAATCTTCCCTTGTGGCACATGTAACTGTTGTTTAGTTATGTTATATTCTTTGTCTGTGTCATCACGTTTGACACACATAAATAAAGGATTAAGTGTTGTGCTCCGGTTTCACATCTAGTGTATTATGTGTCACTAAGGGCCTGTTTTTACTACTAAATCCTCCTTGGAGCCAAGTCAACAGCAACAATAGAGTCATCCAGGTTAACTTTTCCTTTGTGCTCCTTGTCTGCTTGGCAGAACACAATACAAGACTATATATCACGGCTTAACCTGCCTGAACTCTCTTTGTATTTCTGGGACACCGCGAAGATTGATCACCTCAGCCTGGAGAAAAGATCCTCTTCTCTCAATGGCCATTGGATTACTTTACAGGACAATTAGGCTTGGCCTTTGTGTGGATAATTACAGTAGAGTTGAACTGCACCCCGCCCCCCAGGTCACGGGGACAACCTTGACTTGAGTCACACCCAGCATGCCATTGGCTGTTTTAAAAGAAGGCCAGTGTTTCCCCTTCTTAAACATGATACTCCACAACTCCTTACAATACAACATCCTATCTCCAACAAGGAGAGGGCAAAGTGTGAATAATATATATCATAGTGCAACTACAAATATACTTAAATATATCTAAGTGTACTAAACTCTACTATTTGAAACTCCTTAAGATTCACTTTATACTTTAAAGATTTTTTTTTTTTTTTTTTTTTTTTTACAAATTCTGTAATTTAATTGTGATGATACTTATATGACTTATTACTGTGACAAAATATATGAGTATCATCAGACAGACCTTTTTTTAACATTGTGCCTCTTGGATCAATGCAGACTTCTAAATCTGCTAGTCACAGCAGGCCAAGCCTTGAAGTATATTCTTCAGGGCCAAGATGGCCAATATCCCAGGTAATTAAAAACTCGTTTAATATACTGGATTGTTACTAATAGCAGCTTATAAAAAAGTTTTTATTATAAAGTCATGATTTCCAGAATTAATTACTCGCAGATGCTTCAGAGCACTGTGATGACAATGTTTTTAGAAACAGTAGGTTCTGCAGTTTTTAGCCATATGTATATTGTGCTAATGAATTTTTAACTGGCAAGGTAGTCCAGTTAGGGAGATTGGTTAGCATAAATAATGTCTTGCTACAAAAAACTTTCAGAAGTCCTCCCAAAATGTCAAAATGTGGATTACAGAGATACACGAAGCACAAGAAGGCTATAAAACATATAAATCCATCAAAAATATCAGGACTGTTGCTACATTGCCTAGTAATGAGTGACATGTTAAGATCACACAAGAAGCAAAAAAAAGGCAATGATGAAAGAGGTGAAACAGTAAATGTAACAACAAAAGACCTAAAAAGATTCTACTAAAAGCCTCAACTCACGCATCAGCTAAAAAAAAAAAAACACTGAACAAGAATAATGTGGAAGGACACAACAAAGTAAGGCACTCCTGCCCAAAACAAGCATTGCAGGCATGTCAAGCCCAAAATGACCTGGAGGCTTTAACACAATGGTATGTTTGGAATAAAATACTGCACCCTATCACCTCACCCCGTGAAGCACGGAGGAGGGAGCATCATGGTTTGAGGTTACTGAAGAGATGTTGCATTATGCAACAAGACAATGACCCAAAGCACAGAAGTAAATCATCTAAAGAGTGGTTGATGAAACATGTTTTGTGAGTTAAACCCTACCGAGATTCATGCCCTGAAACAGACTGTCTGACTGAAATGCAAGACATATCGAAATATTAATGTAAATCAATTTGCAGAGACAGGAAATTATTAGTATTGTGGAGATGATTGTTTACTCGCCTGCACTGTGAATGTTTTACTGAAAGTGCTCAATAAAAAACATGATCAGTACAGCTGTGTGTGTCATAAGATTAAGATCCAGGTAATTCCAAAAGGTCCACTTTTTCTTTCAACTGTATATGTGTATTTCTGGTTTGCTAGTCTTGTGTAAACAAACGAACAAACATAGCCCCACAGATGTGTCCAGAATCAATTCCAAGATGGTAAAAATGAGCAATTATATTTGACAGAAGGTTTTTACCTATACAGTAACATTTTTATTTAATGTTATTATTATGAGTTATTGTTTTCAAAAATAAATAAACATTACACGCATTAAAAAAAAAAAAACACTCCACATTTATACACAATTATATACCAGGTTACTGATATACCCCTCTTGTTTCTGACCACAGGGCCACTGTTTTCCAGTTGTTATTTGAGTTAATGTTAATGTTGGTATAAATATATATGGTTATATATCAATCAATCAGTCAATCAAATTTTATTTATATTAAAACTCCCTCAGACTCGGAGGATGAAACCTTGGGAGGAACTAAAGCTTAAAAAGGGAACCAATCCTCTTCTAGTCGACAGACAAAAAACAGATAGCACAGACAAAAAACACAAAAAGATCAAAGAGAACAGGACAAAGGTAATAAAAGCTAACTAATAAAGAACTATAGCTAAAGTGTAAGCAGGTATATGTTTGAATTATGAGAGAATGTGAGAGTGTAAGATGCAGGCTTAGTAATTATATGAAAGTCCATGGAGGTTAAACAATCATAAGCTGGTAATGCAGTCTCTAATGCAAGGATACCATTGCGGTATCACAGAGGACAGTGGGGTAGATCAGTCAGGACAGGACATCCCAATACATGAGAAGGAGATAGAAAGAGAAACAGAGGGACAAAAAAGGGTTAGGAAGGTTTAAGTAAATGTTAGGGAGGGGGGAGTAAGTAGTAGCACCCAACCACAAACTGACATGAACCAGCATTAGCCAGACAGCAGGGTCAACTCAGGACATAGAAAGACATAGAAAGACATAGACAGCAGATTCATCACCAAACAAAATCTGAACAAGAACAGCTTTGTGCTCAGAAAGCACCAAAGGATAAAGAACCAGAAGAAAGCTCAGACAAAAATAATGAAATAACAACAATTTGAGTTTGTGTGATGGAAAAATGATCAGAGTGTGAACAACTGACCCTCCAGGATTGGAGGATTGGAATTTGCCAATGGTTGCTTGACAGTAGTAATGTAAGATATAAAGGTTTCAAAGCACACTGGTGAGTAATGCACTAATAAATCACTTTACTATATTTTGGGAGTAGTATACTCACAACTCACAAACAGCAAAGCACTTTTGTAAGTCGCTCTGGATAAGGGCGTCTGCTAAATGCCACAAATGTAAATGTAAATGTATACATTATCTGAATGCACTCCATATAAACTTATATGGAGTACAATGAACTACAAGTAGTTAAAAGTATATTTGTAATTATTACATTTGTCATATATTTTTTATCACACATATTTAACACACACAACAATAATGTTGCTTGAAATATACTTAGTGATGTTACAGTATATTTCTAGTACATTAACATTTACTTAATTAAAAAAAAACAAAAAAAAACTTTTCACTGTGCACTGCACTGAAGAGTGGAGCAGTGCACCTGTGTTCTCTGGAATGTAGCTTCATCCAGTATTTTTCAGATGGGATGAGTTGGGAAGCTGGGAATGAGGTGGAGTGGTGATCATCTATCCAACATCCTGACCTGACAAACTGTCTTCTCAAAACTGCATGCAATCAAGTCCTCACAGCGATGCAACAAAGTCTTTGCTGGACAGTACAGACAGTTACTCCAACAAAAAGAGGGGAAACTTTTTAGTACCCTTGATTTCAGGAGAAACAATAAATAAGCAGGTGTCCCAATATTTTTATCCATTTAGTACATTAATAAAAAAGTTTATTTAGGAATCTCAGTACCTCAGTGACTCATCTATTTCCTAAATACTTGTCCCGTCTGGCCTCAGGTAAACTTCAGCAGAACAATATGACTTATCCAGATTAGTTCTTGTACAGTCGCTGCTTGTTTTGTTTGTTTATATGATTAACTGTAATAAGCCACTCTGCTGTTTTGTTGATGATCGACAGCGTTCTGTTTCACAAAAGGCAGCTGATATGCTGTTATGGTGTCCCATGTAGAATGTCTAACCAGTACAGGTGCGCCAATGTTGTACTTGTCTCTAAGTGATCCTATCAATGGGAATGAGCTTAATGATTGATCTTTGCTCTATTAGTGGGGCTTTAAATCCATGAGTCACACCAGCACAACAGAACCCAACAGTGTTCTACACTTATCCATCTAATGGGTAATCAGATAAATCTGACTGAAAGGGTGATTTGTAAGTTAGTGTAAAGAGGGTGGATTGGCCTAGATTTGCAGGTGTGCTTTTGTGAGTGCAGTAGAAAAAGAAAAGCACACACAGAGTAATTAAAATCCCATTCCCCATGTTCTCACTGATTATGGAGCCAGGCTTAACAGGTTGTGGCTGCCAGGCTTTACGAAGGCCTTTTTGGCTTCTTTTCCACTGCAGGGTTCAATGGTTACAAATCCCATACTGATGCAGACCTGTTGGACCACTTATGTTTTCTTTTTCCATGTGCTGCTGTGCAGAATCTTGGAATTTGGTTTTAGGACTGATTTGTTTAGGTTATGGCTGAAGTTATTGTACATCTGCCCCTCACTCACTTGCGCTCTCTCTCTCTCTCTCTCTGTGTGTCATTCTCTCAATGTAAAAAATCCATACACTTCAAATAAGTCAATTGTAAATCAAACATGGATGTGTATTCAAAGAATTGAAGTCCAAGATATTTAGTGGAAATTAGATTTTTACTCTTTGGACCTGGACTACCCACTTCGGCAAACACTTCTTGTTTACTGTCAGGAGGCTCTGCCATGGCTTGTAGACGTTTTAGCCTTAACATAATCTTTATGTTTGTATCCTTGCAAGTTAATTCTTGCAAAGTAACTTATCAACAATGTTCTTCCCAACACAAGTCCAACAACCACTCACTCTGTTGTTTTCTGTTCTGGAAATACAGTACAAATGTGACACAAATGTGGAGCTAATCAGCAGATCCCTCCATCATTAAACCCATATTCTATGCCAAACTGTGTCCATGTGGAAAAGCCTCCAAAACTGAGCATGGTTACCGTCCATCCTCAGAAACTTTTAGCCCTGCAGTGGATAGAAAACCGGATTGTGTTTGGATTGTCCAATATTTGGGGCTCTGACAGTAACTTGAGTGTGACACAGTCTGTGCCAACACAGAGACATTACACACGCTTTTTCTGGCCCATGGATCATTGTCTGATTAAATTTCAGCCCGCTGGGCCAAAAGCTCTTGCTGCTACTCTTGTAGTATTACAGGAGAGACCCGTGTGCTTGCTGATTCCTTGGGAAGAAAATCAACTAAAACACATGTAATGTTCCCCTCTAATGAAAACTCTATCAGTCAGAGCTGATCCATGATTAATCCCTCTCCCTTTTATCAGTGGCATTAATCAGATCTACATAATAAAGCTGCAGCTACATTGATAAGGCTGCATTTGATTAATGTGCTCAGATGAAGTGATAGCTGCCTGTGGTGCATTTCATTGATTTCCTTAAGGCCCAGAAAATCAGAAAGGAAGGCCTGGATGCATCAACCCATACAGGTGGAAAAACAGAGTACAGTTTTCTAGTGATTTCTATATCTGCTGCTCTGCACAGGCCAGAGTTCAGTCCTCTCTCACTCTGGTCTTCACTGTTGCTGCCATTATTGTTGAAGCCTACCAGGTCAAAACCCCAGTGCTCAAAAACCTTCCCTTATGAGAGTGAAAGAAGGAGCCGTCCATCTCTCAACAAAGAAGGCATGCATGCCAGAGCACGGCTGTGTGTTCTCCTGTAGTGGCAACAATCACTGCGTCAATTACACACATACCAAATGGCAGCCTGGCTCTGCAAATATTTGTAGCAGTAAAGAAGTGGAAGCGAATCAGATGATAAGGTAGGAAAGCAAATCCTTGCTGTTTCCCAGAGAGAGATCAGATTCTCGGTGGGCCTCGCTCCTACAGAGAGGCTCAGGCAGTAAGGGAAGAAAGGGAGGAAAGAAAGAGTTGGAGGTGCACTGTGGAGGGCAGAGGAGTGTGAACAAGGGAAGCGAGTGAAGCTTTGATAGACAGATGGGAGGATAGAGGACAGATAGGATGAAGAGGAGTCTCTGCCGGCCTCCCAGGCTGCAGTGATCTTTCAGTGTCTGCCTCTCTTATAAGCCTGATTCCATTAAGATTAAACCACACTTGACTGACAGGGCCAGCGTTGGTGAACCTGATTGTTTTCTTTTGTTTTTCTCCCATCTTGCAGAAAACCCTGTAGCTCCACCGGGTTCGCACAGACTGAACAGGACAACAAAGAGGCTTTTTTAGTTTCTGTTTAAACTGTTTCATACAAGTTTTGTCCAGTTTCAGAAGGGAATTCCCAACTAGCTTTGATGTTCTTTTTGCTATAATTCCTAAATTGCACATTCAAAATGTAGGGAAGACTGTTTTAAAATGGGCCAGTGAGTAAGTTGAATATGTATCTGGGCAAATTTTCATAATTTTTGTGTATTTTTTTATATTAAATTAATTTGCCTTTCCATTTTCATCTTGCTGTGGAAAGAAGAATGCAAATGATGTGGAAAGCATACTTTTCCACAAAAAGCTATTTTGTTACATGTCATGCTAGATATAATCAGTCTAACATCAAAAGAAATTATATCAGTTTAAACTGTCAAATCTGCTGATGAACAGGCAGTGGTCAGTACCTTGGATTAGCAAAAGTGTAGCTCTAGTTTACTAAACTAAGCCACTGAGCCTTGAAGGTAAATTGAAACAATGGTTGATGTTAAAATTAGTATTGCATCATAATAACAAATGTCTGATGTTATTTTTCACATATACTTCCCACCCAGCATCTGTTTATTTACACAGTTATTTAATCAACCAATTAGGGGGCAGCAATGAAATTTGCAAAATAATGCACATAGGCAGCAGTTTCAGATAGTATTCACTTCACCCATCAGAATAGGGAACAGATGTCATCTTACTGATTTGGAACATTGCATAATTGTTAGCACAACAGTCTCAGCACAACAGTGGGTATATGTTCAGAATGAAGGAATAAAGAAAACACAAACTTCAGGTTGCAGAACTATAGACAATTTATAACAATTGATCATTTATTTAAACACTAAAGAGAAGAACAGGGGATTTAATTTGCAATAGTTATGAATAACATCTAATTTAGAAAAAGACATGGTTAATATATAGATATTATTGGAATTTTTAATATAACAGTTTAATATACTGTAACTGTTTTCCCACACTACCATAACATGGTGCAAGTTACAGGAGTCACAGGACCTCCTTTATTGGGACAGTCAGGCATACTTGTGATGTTCCAAATGATCAAATACATGTGTCAAACTTGTGTTGTTTGCATAAAAGTAAAGTAAAGTAAAGTAAAGTAAAGTCTTACCCCATTCTACTTTTTTCTCCAAATTTTCAGTGAGCATTCATGAAATTCATGTATCCTGGTTCATCATCCCAACATTACTTAATCTCAGCTAGCTGAAAGTCAGCTCCACCATGCCAGTCAAATTACCCAGTTTGTGTTTCATTCTCACTTTCACAATAGTCTCCAGAGAAGTGCAGTTATAGCCTTGCATCTGTCCTCATTCACAGATCACATTCTAAAGCCCAAACAGCTTTACGGCCCTTAATTATCATCAATTACAGAGCCCTTTCGCCTATCAAGGAGCACTTATCCACAAAGCAGTCTAAAAATTAACCCTATTGAGAAGCTCTGGATGTAATTGGCTACTTGAATAAGCATACACAAAAGCTGATGAGGAAGGCAACTTAGCCAAATGAGATGAATACTGTTTACAGGCTCCTAAATACACTTCTCACTGGCAGCACAACAATGCATTGACCTCTCAACTTTGCCACGACCCCTCTCAGTCTGTGTTAACTTCAAACCCCTGCGTTCCCTCCCACAGCTGGGAGTTGTTATGATACCCAATAAAAAAGACACACAGCCAATGGTGAGCCAGCTCATGGGCCTCACAGGCCAGGCTGTATGAAAACAGTGAATGTGACAGAAGCGTTAACTCATTAACAGTCATTGTTAAGTCAAAATGCCTGTCATGCAGACTCCAGCTGAATGGGAAATGGGCTAATGACCTGAAAAGCAACTTCAAAAGGCGTTATTAAACAACTGAATGGACCCTTCCATTTCAGAGCGACTTCAATGGCTGACACACAGAAAAAGGCTGAATACTTCTGTTGGTTCAAAAAGATTGTTCCCTTCTCCTCTGAGTAATGTAAAGTTTGTGTGGGCTTTTATTTTGATAAAGCTTGATGAATATGAATAGGGTTAGAGCAGCAATTTCCCTCCTTAACAAGTGGAAACGAACAAGAATGTTTCTCCAACAAAGAATCCGTCCTTCTGTGTTGTTTAATGGTGGCAGAGATCTGAACATTGATAGCTTGGTAGAACAATTTTACCCAATGAGAACCTGTACACTGTATCTCTACAGCGTTACAGGCATACATTTACATGCATGAAGGTCAGTGCAAACCCCTGCAGTTCTGCCCTTTATCAGCAAAAGCTGAACCACGGTTCTGACTATAAAGCTCCAAAACTTCAGGTGTCTGAGAGCTGTGACAAATCTCTCGTTCACACAGCAGAAAAGACAGACAGGTTTAACAGACTGCTAAAGAATGCCAGAAGAAAGGAGGAATGGTCTGCTACTTGTGAAGACCTCATAGATGTGTCCATCTACTAAGGCAGGAGTTAAAAGGTCACAATACCACACTGTCATCAACTGAACTCCACTTTCCAAATGGGAATGAGACATGTAACACAAACGGCATCTTATAATAATAATAATAATAATAATAATAATAATAATAATAATAATAATAATAATAATAATAATAATAATGTTCACTTTTATTACTTTGTAGTCTCCCTTTTGCCTATATTTACATACATATTTACAATGGATGGGCAGACAAATGTATGCAAAAGTACAATATTGTAAAAATGTTTGTGTTCATAATTTCATTCAAAAATGTTAGCTGTCATATTTTAAATTTGAACATTAACACAAAACAAGGCTTATTATTATGGCATTTAACTTTACATGTAATTATAAAAATATGTACATCTTTATTAATTAATTTATGAAATGAAAATAAAACAAATTTAAAACCTTTTTAACATTTTTGGAGATCCAGTCATAGTGTTGGGTCTTTAAATGTAAATGTTTTTAACAGCATTGAAATATAAACCTTTTAAATTCCTCTAAATATGATACTCCTTTCTGTAATATCTTGGTCAAGGAAAAAGCTCAGAGGCTATATGACTGTGTAAGAATGAGTGGGTCTCTTCACTTATTTATGGCTTTTTATTGTTAATTAAAAAGCAAAAACTGAAAATGCTCTGCTCTGAAGAGATAAAACTTTATTCCAGAAGAAACTAAACTTAAAAAATATCCAGACAGAAAAACATATGGACTTAAAAAGTCATTATCCCATTGCCAGATGAATGGTGGAGTAAAATTAGTCACACTGCATGGCTCTTGTGTAAGCATTAGGCTAATAGCTGTAGCAGATGATGCCGCAGTGGTGGTGGGTCAGGCTACAGACAGGATGAATACCATGAAGACCCCCTGACCTTGAGGTGGGTGTGAACCAACTGAACAGGACACATCCTGAGAACCACCCGAAATAGTGAGGGGTGTGTGAGTGTGAGGGTGTGTGTACTGAGCTGTGTTGTTGCTAACAATTGAGGGGTAGGGTTGGATCTCGTACTGGAGTTGAATAATAAGCACCACAGCTAATGGGTGCACCCTTTGGACTGGGGACCAATGAGAGAGCTGGCCTTAACCTGTGTGGGTTTGACTATGACGCCCAGCTGAGGGTTTTGGTATAGGAGGTCTGGGTTATCAAACAATGGTTCCCTTTACTCCCAATTAGATAAGAGAGCCTCCATGGCTTTGTGGTTGTCCTTGATAGAGTAGATGCTTGTGTACTTACAGGACAAATATTTCACACTGTAGTCTGTAGAGGAAAATGGAGTATATTTGGAATATAACAAACATAATAATAATAATAATAATAATAATAATAATAATAATAATAATAATAATAATAATAATAATAGGTACTGGTAGGTACTGATCACTGCATACTGGGAACACCCAAAAAGATCTGCCTGATGTTCTGGGTATGCTCTGGCCCAGTTGATTCGAACATCAGTTTGGTACTTGTCAAAATATCTCAGATTCTTCTGATTGTTAATTTGCTGATTGATAGCTCCACATTTACATTTACATTTAGAGTATTTTACAATGTGTTGCTGTTTACTCGGACAAAATCCTTCCTAGTTTGTATCAGCTACCTCAAGCTTAGATGCTGCCAAATACAAATGTCAGAATAGATACCTAGATACACCATCCTCAACATATTACACTTTGTCACGTAATACATTCTTGCAATGTTAATCCTTTAATGAGTGCATAATTAAGTGCTCTTGAAAGAGACAGTATTAAGTTGGCATTCAAAGACAACAGGAGACTCTTTGGACACCCAAGGGAAGTTTGTTTCACTGCTTTGGTACCAGGACAGAAAAGAGTTTGAATTCTTGTCTTCCACATGTCTTGGGGCATTGTGCGTCAACCTGAGCTATATTTTAACGCTCAAACGTTTTAACGCTCAAACGCTTTTGGTACAGATCAGTTTTTGGACCATTTCCATGATGTACAGAAAGACTGGATCATTGTTGGCCCTATAGGACATCATGAAGGTTTTGAATCTGGCATGGCAGCTATGGGAATCCAGTGAAGAGAACAGAGCAGAGAAGTTACACAGCTGAACATAGGAACATGGTTCCAAGGAAGTATAGCTGCTCAGTCTTACTTGCAGCTGATGGGCTGCCATCCATGATGAGCGGTCAGCAAGGCATGCTGAGATTTGAGTTGAAACCTGATTGTCAGAAGGTGGGAAAGAAAGTATGAGCTCAGTGTCATTAGCATAGCACTGATAAAAAAACCAATGAGAGTATATTACCTCACTTAGAGAGCAAGTGTAGGTTTGCATATATACATTTTCTATATCAACCTAGACCTTCACACCGACACCACTGAGAGTGACCCAATGCTCCGATAATGCACTAAAACAAACCTTTAAGTGTTTATGTGTATGAAATTGCCTGACTGGGTATCCCCCTCTTTGAGGTGTTCAGTTTGGGGGCCTCAGCTGTCACGTGTTTTGGGTGTCCTGTGGCGTTGCACAGCCCCTCTCCAGCTGGAGCGATGATGAATGGATGGTCCTGCTGATTTAGCCTGAGGTCAAATGTAGAGTGATTAGTACAGCACAGCTGAGAGCTATCTACAACAAAAAACACACACACACACACACCCACACACACACACACAGACACACACCTGAAAGTGGAAGAAATCTGCACTACATGATCGAGAGACGCCCACGCCAAACCCACCATATACACTGGTGGAGGGTCCATCATTGCATCAGACACCAGTGGGCTCCAAACATCAAAGTGATCCAGATGGCACCACCAACAAGAAGCGTGTTCTAACATTTCCTAATGCTCTTAACTTTTGCTCAGAACAGGCCGGAGTCATACACAGCAGCCTGAGTAATCAGAAGTATGGATCACTCACCCAAGTTTCAGCCCGGGGCTGTAAGCAGAGAGCCTGTGGAGAGGCCGCTGAGGGGCCACTCCCTGCACCCACTCCACTGAAGTCACGGTTCACACTGCTCATAATCTCCCGCCCAGTCCACGACACCATGCTGCTCGGAGAGTTCCACCAACACATTGCATTGTGTTCACCCCCACCCCTCCTCCCCCTCCCGCTGTCCTTTCAAGCAGCAACAAAAGAGGCCTACCTCTAATTACAATCCTCCCACTTCAATTTTAGCACCCCAGTTAACAGGCCATTGATACATACTTAGTGTGGGCACCTGTGCTCCTAAAACACAATTTCCACACACTGCCGCCGGCGAGACAGGGCAGAATCACAGGGCCAGCGCATGCGGGCGCCTCCTCTGTGCCCACGCTGACCGGAGGAGGGGAGTGTTTGAAAGGGAAAAAGGAGTCGATAAGGGACAACGGATCGCTGTCATACACACGCTTTAGCTTAAGGGCAAAAACACAAAGCTGACACCCCTCTAATCAGCCCTGATAGGCCTGTGCTGGGAGAGGTTCTACCTACTTCCAAGGGAGCAGGAGAGCTGAGAACAAGATCTGTATATGTATGTATGTGTTTCTGGATGTGCTTTCATCAACACTGCCAGACATGCAGCTTCTCATATATTGACACACTCTTAAAAATCAAGGATCCCTAAAAGGGTTACTTAAAGTGATGCAATGCTTAGATCTGTTCTAAAGGATGGTATTAAAAAACAGATGAGATCTGTAGTATAATGAACATTCAGAGTTAAAGAACATACATTTAAAGTTTTACAAGGTTTATAAAAGTTTAAAAGCCTGTTCTCAAATTGTTCGCATTTTTGAAATCATACAATATATACCAAATATAGTTTGAACCATGTCCATCCCTATGAATTACACAACTCAGAAATGCGGCATATACATTGAGTATATTGGCTTCTGTGTATTTGGCAAAACAGCACTACAAGTTGATAGGATTTTGAATCTTAATATATGCATGTAATAAGTATGAAAATCATGTTATTTGTTATTGTTATTAAAAGTTACATTTTGTACACAATCTATCTATCTATTTATCTATCTATCTATCTATCTAGTTTGACATAGTTCTATTAAAAAAAACAAAAAACAAAACAAACAAACAAACCAAAAAAACCAGTCATTATTATTTTCTGGAGATCTTAAGCTACTCAAATTAGTCTTCCTTTGAGATGTAAATATATATGGAATACAAATATTTGTATAAATTTGACCATGTTAAGATAAAAACAATTATGTGCACCTACATTTTTTTTGCTTATAAGGACTATAAAATACTTTTGGGAATTGATCACAAGGTTATTTATAATATTCAAAATTCTTGACAATGTTACAATTTTTTTTGTAATTTATTATTATTAATAATTAATAAAAAATATTTTTGTTATAGTATTATCCCTTCTCAGGGATTGTTATTCTGATATTTGAACACTGTGTGAGTAAAAAGTTCCTCCTTTCTCATTTTCCTCTATAATCCAATATCTAGGTCAGTAACATCATCAGCCCCGCCCCCTCTCAAAGATCAATTAGAGTCTGCATGCTAGTTGAGCATGTACACATGGACAGAGCAGTACATATGCACTAGAAGGCTCCTTTGGCATTTAAATTGGAATTTAATTCAGTTGAAAACTGGAAAGATAATTTTAGCTGTTTTCTGAGCTGGTTGACTCACTGATAATTCATCACACAGTGAGACCACCATTGTTAGATGGGGTAACTATTGATATTGGTAACATGTCTGTAGGTTACTCCTGACTTACAAAGTCTAGAAAACTTACAAGCATGTAACTGCTCAAAAAGAGCAGATCTCAGGTTTTAAGACTATATACCCTTGAATACAGAAGTAACAATGAATGGGCAGGTGTCCCAAAATGTTTGTCCATGTATATTGTAATTTGCCTTTAATATCAATATCAAAAAGTAGCATCATGCCATCTCTAATACTTTCTGTCAAGATTTTCAATTTTTTTACCAGTGCTGCATGTCCCAGACAGGAACCAAGAACCTTTAAGGACAAGTAGAGAGAACTATTTATGTAAAATGAAATGAGTATACATTTCGATTCAGAGTCTGGACAAAGAACTCTACGTCTTTTCCTTATTAATAGGTGTGTGTGTGTGTGTGTTAAGTGTAGCGCACATTACAACCCTGTAATGATGTAACAAAGCAACATTGGCTTGATTTTCATAATCAGTGAATATAGTATAAATATGCAAGGGGTATATATTCATGTGAAGAAGTGTCATAAGGACTGGAAAGGCACGGCTGACAATGAGGACTGCTGATTTAAAGTGATGTACTCTCGCATGAGTGCTAAAAATGAAAAATACATAATTTGCATCTGATTCACCACAGTCTGAATATTGAAATTTGATCCAAGTGAAAAATATGTCAAGCAGATTTACACAGCAGCAGTGACAGCCTCTCCCATCCAACCTCACTCTTTCACCGCTTTCCATCATTCATATCTAATGCAATAAAACTGCAATAACAAATCCTCCATGGATTTGAATAATAAACAGAGTCCTGAGAGACGCTGCCTCGATGAGCAGGCAGGGGAATGGCTGGGATGTCACTGCACAATTGAAAATGCAACAACGTAAAAACATCCAAATGTGTACACACACACACCCGCACACACACACACACACACACACACACACACACACACACACACACACACACACACACACACACATATATATGTATATATATATACAGAGAGAGAGAGAGAGAGAGAGAGAGAGAGAGAGAGAGAGAGAGAGAGAGAGAGCTGTGTTCACCATTGCGGCCTAGTGGTTGGCCTATAAAATTTCATCCACTGGTGGGGTGCATCAGAAAAGAAGTTGATTTGAGCTTGTTGACAAAATCATTACACAAAATGATTCTGATGACAGCACTACCTGTGAGGCAAAACAAACACAATTGGTTCAGAATATAACAAATAAAAGTAAGCAGTAGATGGAGCTTTTAAAAGGTGGAAGTTCCTCAGATCTGCATGACAATAAGCAGGGAGCCATTTTAGAACGTCCAGTGCAGCAGCGGATTTGTCGATATGCAGACAGAGCAACAATGAAGATACAGAATGAGCAGTATAATTCATTCACACTCACAGCAATAATAAATTTACAGAATAGGCAGTTCAATATACTCAGAATCACAGTGATAATAAACATACAGAATGAGCAGTATAATATACTGAGTAACAATGATAACAAACATGAGTAGTATAATATACTCAGAGCATGTCACAATAAGAGGAAGAAGATGAGATTGCGTCTGAACGGCAGTGTTATGCACACAACACAATAAGATCAGAATGTTTTAAACAGCACATAACATATCTAACATCCTCCTTTCAAAGAAGAGCTGCATCGAAGGCTGAACCAGCTAACTTGCACATAAAACATCCACATATCTGCTCTTACTGTTTTATGGAGGATAAAACCATTCGAGAACACCCTTATGCAGAGAAAGGGCTCAGTTCTGAAGTTCATGTGAATCAGACATTACATGTGATGATGTTGGTTGATGTTCCACAAAACAGTAAGCTGTGACTTTATTCATATTATAAAGCTCATTCTGTATGTTTATTACTGTGCTTTTGAGTTTATTATACTGCTTATTCCTGGTTGTAAATCCACTAAGAGGCACATCTTCAATTCCATCATGTAATGCAGAACTTGTGCAATAAATACCGTCACTCATGTTCAGTAGTTAAGTTCAGCTCTGTTTCTGTCTCCTTAAGGGGCCGTTGTGAGGGAGCTAAATGTATGATAATTTGATGATTATCTCTAGTGGGCAGAGTGGGGAGAGATATATGTAGTAACCCAGGGTTTTCAGAAATTGTCCACCATCCACACAGGCTGGTGGGACTGGACTACTAACTGTGGTTGAGGAGATGTGTCAGACGAGTGACGAGCTTTCAAAAACATGGGCAAGGTGCTGTGTGAATATTCAAATTCCTTCTCATTTGTACTGAACAACATAACTTTGTGATGACAGAGATTTTCTTCTTCTTCTGAGATCTTTTATGTTTTATAGAGATATTTTGTTTAAATGTAAGTAAAATGTATATTTTGTTTAATCTTCAAGCATTTTCACACTCATACTCTAAGTAAAACAAGTGATTTGTCCAGTGAAAATCATTTTACTCTGATAAATTCTTCTAAATTCTAGTTTCTGCTGCTTCCGACCTTCCAAATGATGACTCTCCCATTGTTCATCATGTTGACATCTGAAGCAGAAAAGCCTCCGTTTGTTTGCTTTCTAGTCTGCTCATTAAGTCACACCTCCACACACTCGACCCTTAACTGAGGGCAGAGACATTTGTTTTAGAGCTGGTGGTTGCACTCTTTAACCATGCTGATTAATAATGAGTTAAATCAGATGTAAATTAGAGTGATTTAGCACACAAATTCCAGCTGAGCGATATAAACAAAAAAACATTACACAACTTTCTTGAGTGTCATTCCTCTGGAACCCAAACTATTTCCACACAGATGAACCATTGTTGGTGTTGCTGATTTAAGCTGTGTCAAATTCTTATCAGATATTTCTGATGAAAATCCAACCACATTATTTAGGCCAGGCGTAGGGAACTATCCTCAGATCGGATTCCTGCAGAGTTTTGAGCTTTTCCTGATCAAGCACACCTGATTCAAATCACCTGTTTATTGTCAGGTTTGGGCTGAGTGTTGGACTAGGGAAATCGGCAAACTCATTTGGTTCTCGATCCATGATGTAGGCAATATAGACATTTATAAATGAAAACACACAAAAGAAAACAAATGTCAGAATGCAATCAGACCCCACATAAACAACGGTCAGATTAATTGACCAAATCAGTTTTCCTTCCCCACAAATGACACTACAGAAGAGTGAACCAAAGTGGTCCCTTTTGAATTAATTTATTTAATAATTTCTTTATAAGAAAAAAAATCTCAGATAACCCTCCGATTATGTCACGAGCTGGTCTAGAATCAGGCCATAACAGACAAGTAGCATAGGATCTCTCCCCAGACCCTCTGCCAGACTAAACACCAGGCACTGTATAGACATATGAACCGCTATGAGTGTTGTCGATCACTGGAGGAAATATGACTTCAGGAGTGAGCATACGCCAAAACAAGAATAACATTCCAGTGTGACTATGTGCTTCCCACAGATGTTGTCTGTTCAGACTTTTTCTCTGAGATCAACCAATCTTCTATGTGATTGGATTTTAGCTGAACAAAACCAACAAACAACGCTGAAATTACACACCATTTGCGGTGGTGTTAAACCCACTTAAGTAGTAAAGGAAAGTTGGCCTCTTGCTGCTCTTTTGGCTGCTGCTGGGTTGGGCTTAGTTTCAACCCTCATACCCCCCTCCACTCTCCCTCCATTTGTGGAGAAGGGGAGCTCTTAATAGGATTAAGCTGCCTCAGCAGTGAACAAGTATGGATCTACACACATTTGGCCCGACAAATGAGGGCGTTGCTAGAAGCTGCCCTTTCATGCTGATCTGAGATCAGATACGCTGTTCCTCTAATAATGCTTCATTTAGTGGATTTGGGAAGGAAAGCCTGTCCTGAAATCAGAGCAGAAGGAGAAGCAGCTCGTCAGAGCATGAACGTGATTGGGAGAGTAGGCCTAGAGATGTGTGCCTATGGGGCGACGCCTGACCACAGCGAATCAGTGAGGTGAGAAGGTGTCAGGGCAGACTGAGGTATTCAACACAGTAAAACAGAACCTGCTCTCCTTAGTGCCAGACTCAGTCAGAGCTGCAGCACTGTGCCTCAGGGCTGTAAGACTCTCTTTGCATGACAAAGGCAAAGATAACAGTTAGTGGAACTAATGTGCCTCATCATATCTACTGCCAGATCTGAAGCGCAGAAAGAGGAGTGCAGCCTTAGAGCAGAGATGAGGATTATCGTTTGCACTGGTCGCTTTAACTGCTGCAGCATGGCACTGCTGAGAGCCTGTGAGCTGCTGGTGCTGTTAGAAGCTGCTGCAGTGCTTGTTAACAGCTCCCTTAGAATCCTCACAGTTCAAATTTAACAAGAACACTGAATTTACAGTGTCTGCGCCAAAGCAATGGCAAAAGATAAGTGATGCATTGGGTTGATGATTTAAATGTCCACATATTTCCGCATTAGTCAAATACCATATGAAAGTGTTAGATTAACACATCTTGAGTTTCAGTTAATAAACTACATGTATTATAGTAGATTGTCTTATTTTTTACCAGTTCTATGGAAAAGTGTCAAATATGTAGATT
This sequence comes from Acestrorhynchus altus, assembly GCA_034509495.1. Classification (NCBI taxonomy): domain Eukaryota; kingdom Metazoa; phylum Chordata; class Actinopteri; order Characiformes; family Acestrorhynchidae; genus Acestrorhynchus; species Acestrorhynchus altus. The sequence goes on along the minus strand of CM067501.1, from coordinate 29,659,811 downwards.
ACAGATCCTTATGTTAGCAGTAAAAGGTAATAAAACAAATGCAAGTAATATAAGCATAATAATTAATGATTGTATATATATATATGAAGACACACACACACACACACATGCACGCACGCACGCACGCATATATATATATATATATATATATATATATATATATATATATGCATTATCCTCACCTGATCATAGTTATTAAACATATGAGCTGGTCAATCAGTCCTCAAACTCATCTCAGCCAAACAATCTCAGCCAGTTTCCTCAGCTTTACTTGTATTTACTAATTACAAAACTAGGAACTGGTGAATACAACTCTGACTAGTCCACGCCAAACCTTCCTTTATTTGTTGTTTTTTTAGCCATTCAGAAGTGGATTTGCTGGTATCCTTCTGCAGAACCCAAGTAACTTCAGGTCACAAACTGATTAACGAATTTCCTCTTTTTGGATTTTCTGGTAGAGAGTAGAATTCATGGTTCCACCAATTACAGCAAGTTGCCCAGATCCTGAAGCAACAAAGCAGCCCCAGACCATCACACCACCATGTTTCACTGGTTCTGGGTTAATTTCTGATCTTCTGGACACTGTTCCATATTTTCTTCATTTGTGGATAATAAGTCTCACTGTGGAGTCCCAAAGCCTTAGAAAATATCTCTGTAACCATTTCCAGATTGATAGATATCAGTTACTTTTTGAGATATTTAAGCCTACTTCATGTTGTCAGACAGGTTCTATTTGTGATATTGTGATTCTACAGGTCTGGCAGTAATCAGGCAGGCAAGTGAATTGAAATTGAAATTGAACTCAACTTTCCAAAAAAGTGTTCAGTCACAGTTAATATATGGCTTTAGGCTTTATGGTTAAGGTTAGGGTGAGAGTAATGGCTAGGTTTAAGTTTTATGGATAGGATTAGAATGAAGGTTAGTGAAGATTACAGTGAAATTTAGGTTTAGATTTTATGGTTAATAATATGGTTAGATTGAGGTTAGGTTTATGTTTTATAGTTTAGTTTAGGTTAGGTTATGTTTTAAGGTTAAGGTTTGAATAAATGTTAGGTTTAAGTTTTATGGTTAAGTTTAGGGTTAGAGTAAAGGTTAGGTTAAGGTTTTATGTTTATTGTTAGAGTAAAGGTTAGGTTTAGGTATTATGGTTAAGTTCATTGTAAGAATAATGGTTCAGTTTACATTTTATGGTTACAGTTAGGGTTAGAGTTAAGGTTAGGTTTAGGTTTGTTATGGTTAGGGTTAGAGTAAGTAGATTTTATTATTAGGCTTAGAGTTAGAGTACTGGTTAGGTTTATGTTTTATGGTTAATGTTACAGTTTGAATAAGGGATAGTTTTTTTGGGTTAAAATTAGTGTTAGAATAATGGTTAGATTTAATTGATAAGGTGAGGGTTAGAATAAGGGCTAGGTTTTAAGGTTAGGGCTAAAGTAAGAGTTAGTTTTAGGTTTTATGATTAAGGTTAGGGTTTAGAGAGTGGATTGTGTTTAGTTGAAGGTTTTTCCTTAAAATTTAAGGTTAAATTAAGATAGTTTAGTTAGTAGGTTAGTTTAGTAGGTTAGGATGAGAGTGAAGGTCAGGTTTAGGTACTATATTTAAGCTTGGGGTTAGAGTAAGGGTTAGGTTTAAGTTTTATGTTTAAAGTTTTATGTCTTAGATTTTATGGTTAAGATTGGATTTAAGGTTAGGGTTAGAGTAAGGGTTAGGTTTAGGTTTTATGGTTAAGGATAAGGTTAGATTAAGGGCTCAGTTTAGGTTTTAGTTTAGGGTTAGAGTACATCTTACATTTACATTTATGGTTAGGCTTAGGAATAGGTTGGGTTCCATGGCTATATTTAGTACACATTGTATGATGAAATGGCATTTAGTCACATATAGACAAACCAGGTTGAATATAAAGGGCTAATCATGTTAAAGCAAAAACACACTTCCTGAAAAGATAAATAGTTATTTATAATGTGGTCCAGTGTCTAAAACCTTGGTACAGTCCTGTATTATCGAGTGTCTACTCTAGCCTACCAAGTAGCTATGTCCTATGAATCTTTGAGTGAGTTTTGTTAAATTATGAAAGTGAGTAAAATTGAAACGTAAACAACTATAACCAGCATTTAGGGTACAGAAGGGTTAGTTAAGTGGATAAAAATTATATGTATATATTGTATTCATGTTGCAGTGATGATGTAGCAGCACTGAGTGCTTTAGAAGTCAGCAGCTGCAGCTCTGGCCTCTGATCCACTGACAGTCACCAGTGTGAAGAGGAATGCTGATTGAGAGAGAAAAGGGAAACGGTCTGCTGCGGCATCTGTATGATCTGTTGAACACACAAACACAGGCTGCTGTTCTCAGTTGACCCTTAAACCAAGGCACCTGGCTTTGACAAGCCATCCTCACATTCCTGGAGTGACTGCTCGCTTAACCGGCATGTTCTCTCACCCCCCACCCCCTGTTCAGCCTTTGCTGTCCCTGCTCTTCCTTCATCCCTCCTTCCTTCCCTCATTACCAACAAAAGATGAACACCACAAGGAAAATAATTGCTTTTCTTCCCGCACTGCTATTTGCACTAAGTATTACCACTTTAACGAGAGAGAGAGAGAGAGAGAGAGAGAGAGAGAGAGAGAGAGAGAGAGAGAGCACATCCTGCCCTATGCCTACACAACTGTAGTTAATGGCAGACATGTCTGACCATTCACTTTCTTCAAACATGCAGCATGTGTTAGAGTTCAGTGTTATCAAACTATATTTAGACTAAAGTAAAAAAAAAACAAACAAAAAAAAAACTACTAAGAGTTCATTAAGCAATATTACAAATGAACCATAGTGCTTCCATGAAGAACCTTGTTCGGAAGAAACTTTGACAGGTCTAAAGAATCTTCACTTTAGGATTTTAGGATTGTTTCTCCTCAGATATGTTTCATAAAGAGTTAAATATTGGAAGGATAAATCAGCAGCTGCATAGATGTAATTACAATAAAATAAAATAAAATAGAATGTATTTCTGAAATTAAAAACATGTTTGTGCTCTCATGCTTACAAATGGAAGGTGATGGCATGCATAATGCTCCAATATACAGTCATGTGGAAGTTAGGACACTCCATGACCTTTGTCCTTTTTAATATATTTAAATATTTTAAACATTTTAACTATTGAGAGATGGAGGTAAAACTGAAACAAAAGACAAAACAATTGCAGAGCGGTCTGAATCTCAGACAGGGTTTAACTTCCAACAGGACAACCCTAATCACACAACCAAGACAACAAAGGAGTGGCTTTGGGACAACTGTGTTTGTGAATGTCCAAGTGTGTTTTATTTTTGATAAATTTGCAAAGATGTCAGATGTTTTTCATTTTGTTATCATAGAGTATTGTGTTGAATTGTGAGGGCAATATTAACTAAAAAATATTCAAAGAAGGATTTTGGAATAAGGCTGTAACATGTATATATACACACACACACACACACACACACACACACACACACACATTCACCCTCTATATTTATTATATGGCTCATCACGTAACAGCTGGCATTATGCACTTGAGCAGAATTCCACACCAAATCCAGTGTATTTAATAGAAATCAAACAGGAAAAAAAACAGAAATATAAACAGCAAATTATTAGTTACATTACTATACTACTTCAGCTGTGTTGTGCATAATTAGACACTGGTAACAGTAATCAGTGTCTGTGTAGTAAAAGAGAAATCACAGCACTAATGACTTTATGCCTGTTATCACCAGTTAACCACTTTCCCTAATAAAGCAATGACCAACACACACTGCTAAAGGGGAGATATGTCAGCCCCGTGCTGGAGAAGGAAAGATATTAGGGAGACGCAGGGGAGAGCAGAGTGCAGTCTCCTCTGGGTCTGAACGGTGGGATCTATTCAGAGGAGGGGCGAGTCGGTAATGGCTCTGAGCCTCTCCACTAATGGTTATTTAATACGCCCATCACCGTGCTCCACTCACTCTGCATACCGAGCACACACTGAGGGCCCTAAACCCTCTTTAACACTTATTCAGGATGACAGGAAAAATGAAAGCGTTTGTCCTCTCAATGGAAAAAGTAATCATGGCTACATTATCCCCCTGCTCACTCCTATCATACTAAAGCAGGGGAGAAATGTCACCAAAATGTATTTAAACGCTGATGGAATGCCGCCGCTTGATTCCCGCCACGGGACTGATTAATACGAATAAATAAATATAAAAATCCTCAATTTGTATGTTAATGCATGGGCGGTGCGGGTGTCCATATCAGTGGCTGGTGCTACCTGCATCTGGAGGGAGACTGTAATAAAGTGAAGTGTAATGTGGTAATTATGGCGGTTTATGGCGATTTGGCTGTCCAGCCTATACAGAGTAATGAGATTCTTATAGAGGCTGTTAGCCAGGTTTGGACTCGGCAGACGCCATCAGCATTTCTGTCCCTTTAGTACAAAGCGTGGCTACCACTAATCAGCTCACGCTCAGCTCAGTGAAGGAAATGGAGATGGGACATTTCTGACTGTTCATTTGTCCTCTTTCTTCTCCCCCTCTGTGTTTCTTTAACTGGAAAGGCCTGTGTCTGATGTACTGCAGGATGGTCAAGGTATTAGAAGCCAGTTTTAAAAAGAGTTTGACCTCCACTTAGATATCACTCCCTGAGTGATACAGCCAGTGGAAACAAGACGTCCTTTAAGAATAAAGGAAGAAAATGTCGTGGTAACAGGCTGTGTAAGACGTCAGTCTTCAACCAAAGAGAAAATTATCACAAAGAAAAAGAGCTGAATGCAGAGTTCTTGAGCTAAATGCTTCTGGACAGAAGTCATTCAGGTATGTTTATCTGCGGCTTGTCTGTAAATAAGGCCACTTTTTGTCAAATTGGATTTCACAGATCACAACAGCCGGCAGGACGCAGTCACTCGAGTGCAGCTCTTGGGAGAAACTTATCAAGATCTTTAATATCACTGCAGCGTAAACGTTTTGTGCAGAATATTGACTTTAAATAAAAACAGCATTTAAATATTAATAGGTGTGGATTGTTGGGTAGTGAGTCTGATCTGAGAACGGCAGTATGAATTTATATAAATCCTCAGTGAAAGAGAACAGCAAACTGAGCTCTATTCATATTCTAATGCATTTATGCTAATGGCCACCCCTACCCAAACCCACCACCAAAGAAGATGTCGTGTAACAGAGAGCGAGAATTGTTTGCATCAGAATTATTGTTAGTAATAAAATATTTTACAATGTGAAGACAAATTAAACATTCAAGTTAACATGTGAACTGCCTAATGTTCTGTCATCAAAGGTCATAAATATCTTCCTTACACACTTCAAATCAAATTAATTAAATTAAATACAATCAAACTTATTTGTATTTTACTTTTTGTATGTTTTACTTTTTTTATAACTAATGTTGCAAAACAACTGTACAGAAATACAGAAGAAGACTAGAAGACAAAAGGAAGAAACCTGGAGAGGAACCAAAGTTGCTTTTTTTACTGTATGTTGTCTACACTACTTTGCTCTACTCGGATTTTGATTTTCCATTAGACTTATCTGGTACCTGATGCCTGGATCTGGGTACCTGTTTAGTACTTGCTCACCCAATGTTCCAAGTGAGCTAAGAAGGGACTAAAATGTGATGTGTCAGTCTTGCAGAGTGCTGTCTGGCCATAGTGAGAACTGTCACTCTACATGATGCCGTGCAGTCATCCAGCACTATTGCTGTGCTATGTGCTATATATGCTGTTTAGGCTGCTCTGTCATATTGTGAAGCTGCCAACTGAACTAACTGACTCCTAACATTGTAAAATGTGAAAAATAACCAGGTACTATGCACCAAAAAGCAAGTTGTGTAAAGGATTTTAGTATAGTGTAGAGTTGTCTAGAGTACTGTTGTTGTGAAGGCCTGTTAGTCATACTTTCAATGACTGTCTTCAGGGATATTTTGTAGAGAGACATTTGTGGGTAATCCTGTTTGAGCCCCGGAAAGACACAGCAATCAGAACTGTTGTAAGTGAACTTTGTTTACTGTAGCTAAGGAAATGCTACTTCTGGTGCATCAACTGGTGACTGGCCATAACACCACAATAATGTACTATGCAGTATATACAGTCCCAGATATACAGCTGAATACAGTTGAGTTTGCTGAGTATAACTGCTTGGATAGCTGCGTATGACGATGCTTACTCACTCTACAAGATTTAAAAAATCATAAGCAATGATCTGTTCTAGATCATTGTTAGTTCCCTTACTACACATATATCACACATCATACATCTTTCCTGAATGAAACACCACACACTTCCAGATTATGCATGCAAACTTTAGTCCCAACCTATGGCTTTGAACATCAAATACTCATGTGGATTTCTCGCAAACTGCTACATTGCACAGAAAAGGCCAAGAGGCAGAAATTAATGTGGATGAGCTGTACCAGTAAAGAAGGGGTAAACAGGGTTTATACACACTGAATTGCAAGCTTGAGGGGAGTACACTGATAAGGGTGTATTTAAAAGCAGCTTATCTGGGCAGTAAGCATTCATTTTCTCAACGAAAAACACTAGAATAAATGCAGAAAATGAATGAATTAATTAAGAAAAGCAAAAAGTAATATACATTTTTTAATTAGGTGCTGTCTATTATCAATCCTCTCTTTAATAAAGCCCATTTATACTTTATTATTATTATATATTTGCTGTTGTAAAAGATGTGCCAGTGGTGGGGTTGAAGATATCTATGGATAGGAGCATTAAGGAAAATCTGGTACTAAACCATTATACTTTCAGCTTGTTTTTACTTGTATGTGTGTATACATTGTAGTTATACATGTATGTAGTATGTGTGTATTTACTTCAGGCTCATGCTGCAGTATTAGCTCTGTTGACCGAAAAGTTTGTTTCAGCTCAGCACCTGTACCTGAAAGTACAGGATACTGAGTTGTAAAATATTAAATGTTTCATATTTAGGATTCATGATCGGGCAGCTCGACCGAGTTCCACATGACAGGATAATCTGGGAAGATCATTGTATGTGATCACCCTAAAATCAGGAGGTCTTTTGCAACTGTCAGGAGGAGCACATTGGCCTCAAAATTGGCCAGATTATATTATTGTGAGCCAGGCATAAGCGTGGCTGACTATGGCTGGAGAGGAGATGATTATCGTTGTATTACTACATATAGGCTTAACACACGTAGCATGTGAACAGGCAATCAGACATGGTCTCTGACAGCAGAACGGTTACAAACATAAGAGAAATTACCTAAAAATCTCACCGTACTACTTTCTTTAGTGTCTAAACATTTCTTACACTTTTAGCACTGATTCCACAAACAGGCTGCTGGTGCACACCTGAAATCAGTCCTGATAGGAAACACAGACTAATTATTCAGCCTTCATAATACAGTAAGTGTAGAGTAGTGTGGGGTATTGTAAAATAGACTATTGAAGAGTAATGTGGAGTAGTGTAGAGTATTGTAGAGCAGTGGAGGTACAATGCAGTGGAAAAGTATCACAAGACTCACAAGCGGAACCCACACTCATAGATTACAGATTATTAGTAAGTACCACCACACAAGTCTGACTATATCTAAAATAATCTTAGTTCTGATGGTAAGAATATTGAAAGGTATGGTTAATGGAAGTAATGTCAATAAATACATTAAAGCAAAGAACATTACTTCACTCAAACTCTCCCCAGACACACATGTCCTATACATAATACAATCTGCCCCTACATCCACTTCATCCACTCTCCACTGAAGCAACACAGCACCACTCATCAAAACCTTATTTCATGAAGATTCACTCAATCCTGTCAATGTCTAGCACACTGATGTTTTCTCATGAACTAACGGATGGTCAGTGCTGATAGCGGTCAATCCATTACTGTTGGCAGAGTGTCAGCCCAAGGGTGAGAGTCATTAATTACTGAGCTGTGTCTCTCGCTCAGGGCTGCAGCCACAGGAAGAGCAGGTGTGAGGGACAGGCCTGATTATCCTGTCCGCAGATTGGAAAAGATTAATCTTTCCTCTCGTAAAAAAGAGAAGTGACCAAGGCGGAAGAGTAAGTGTGTGTGTGTGTGTGTGTGTGTGTGTGTGTGTGTGTGTGTGTGTGTGTGTGTGTGTGTGTGTGGACTGGAAGGGAAGGGTGGGGGTGCATTCATTTCAGATTGTAATCATTCCCTTAAAATTATAATTGCCTTTCTCCTCCCAACCATGTTTTACATTACAATGCATGTTCCTGCTGTATTGAGGGATCAGTGGCATATTGTCCTGCTCCCATACATAGAGGGGACCAGTGCTGTCGTCTGATGACCATCTATTCTCATTTTTAATATTTTGTTATATATTGAAATGTTCTACATTAATGGTTCCACACTGACTTGTTTGTTTAGCGAACAAGAGCTGCCTGTAAGAAACTACTGCACTCAGGTGACGGTTTAGTGACAGCAGCTGTAAAGGCAACAGTGTGGCATGTGGCGCTCACTTGCCTGCCAGACCACATCTCACCTGCCTGCTACATCCTCACACTGCACACACACTCCCTGTGTACTTATTCACACACATGCATTGCTTTAAAGAATCCCTGCATTCAAAAACCTTTGTTTGGTTTTGTTTGGTTCACGTAAATGGTTTGACTGATGTTGATGATTCTTTATTAATCATCCATATACAGTAATCATAATCATTCATATACCACTGATCTCACACATTTGTCCATATCTTTAAAATGTGTATATTATTATAGTATATAAACTTCTTAACTTTCAACAGAGGTCAGTGTAAAATGATTTTATTTATTTTGGAACGTTTCTGTTGGTCTATTCTTTATGAAAAAAAAAGTGATTCACATTATGGAGAATTTCTTTTTAATGGAGAAAAGTTTTGTGTGACAGCATCAATATGTGAGCTGCGCAGTGGATCATCTGAAAATGTTCAAATGATTAACAAACTTATAGTTAGAGCTAACAGGTTTAGGTTGAAAGTTGTGTTAAATTGAGTGTTTCTTTCATGTAGAAAAGTGAATTTAATAGATATTGAATGTAATTTAAAAGCAAGATTTTTAAAGCAATCTGATCTTGTTGTTGTGTTGAGTTTGAATGATTAGAGTGACTAATGTTTACATTTAAGAAAAACATAATTGAAGATTATCATGTAATTGTTCAAATATGGGTCACACACTCCAATAATCTGTTGGACCACTCTGATAACAGGATGCATTCATGGTGGCATCATTTCCACAAGCTTCTGCAATGTCACAACATTCTGTCCAGAGGTGCATTCATTTCTCCCCAAGATCTTGTATTGATGGTGGGAGATTTGAACCACTTCTCAGATTGTCAATGGGGTTCAGGTCAGGACTCTGTGGTGGCCAATCCCTGTGTGCAAATGATGTCTCATGCTCCCTGAACCACTCTTTCACCATTTGAGCCCAAAGAATCCTGGCATTGTCATCTTGGAATGTGCCCATGCCATGAGGAAAGAAAAATAATCCTTTGATGGAATAACCTGGTTGTTCAATATATTGAGGCTGTCATCTAACCTCAGCCGACTGTTACTGGACACATAACATTGCTGAACCTAGACCCGACCAACTGTAGTAAACCCAGATCAATGCACTGTCCCCACAGGCTTGTACAGTAGGCACTAGGCATGATGGGTGCATCACTTCAGCCACCTCCCTTCTTACCCTGATGTGCCCATCCCTCTATGACTTTCTTCTATTGCTTCAGAGTCCAATCTTTTATCCATTTTTTAGATATTTTCGTCAAGATGTTTCCCCACTGTGCTTCCACTTTTTAATAATGTGTTCAACAGCTCTTAACCTGATGTTTGTAGTTTCAGCAATCTCGTTAGACGTTTTCTCTGCTTGATGCATGACAACGAATTTACCCTTCTGAAACAGGTTAACATTTTCCACAACCACAGGATGTGTCTTTCAACATGGTTTTTAACAAATAAGAAGCTACTCACTGCATCAGTTAGGGTTAAATAATTGCCAACCAAAACATAATCACCCATGCAGTAATTATCCAATATGAGGCTCTTACCTATTTGCTTAGTTAAATCCAGGTGTTAACCTTTTTTTGGCCAGGTAGTGTATGTTGCAAATGACTTTAGGTTTAATAGGTTTAATATACATTGAATCATTAAAAACAGCACTGCCTCTTTTATTACCACAGAATCAAGTTTCAATACATTTCACTAATTATAAAACTTTTAAAAGTCATGAGCTAAGAGCTTTTTTTTTTTGATGTCTCAAAATAGCTTGACATAATTTATTTTTACTGCCTCTTTTATTTCTTTTTAATTCTTATTTTTAATTTAATTATCTCTTAATAAGCCTTACTTAATTCTTTTAATTATTATTTGTAACTTTCTTTTAATTGTTCTGCAATATCGGTTTATTTAAATAAATTTGAATTGTCTCATGTTAATTCGCAAATGTAGGTATTGCAGGCTAAGGTTCTCGTTATAATTACTTACAGTAAGTAGCTATATAGCCAGTTCAGTGAAGTTCAGTGGAGTTAGATCCTGATATATAAATCACTGAGAATATGCAAATATAAACAGCCAAACATATACTCACATTAGTGCATTATCTCCTTCTAGATCTCTTTCACTCTTCTCATTTCTTTGTTTCTTATACACACAGAGAGGGACACTAAACAGAGGACTGAACATGCACGCTAAATAACTGACACAGCTGTTTGGAGACATGCATCAACCCAACAGCACCAAAACACAGAGCTGTCATTTCATTCAGACTGTACAGGAATAACAAGTTTCGACAATATGGCTGCATAAGACTGGTTTTATAAAAAGCTGCTGTCTGATCCCCTATTTTACAGTGGCTTCCTGTTTGTTTAGCATATTCATGCATGTGAGTAAACAATATGTATCAGCATTTTGTGAATAAACATTAGAAGACAGGTAGAGTAATGATGCCCAGTTGGCACCTGGAGATGCAGCCCTTTACTGTCCATTAAAGCTGCATATCTACAGTATTCTGGAAAAAGATAGCATTCATTTTCCTATGCAAGCTGTTCTAGGGGGAGGGATGGCGAGGGGTCATTTGTGAATATGTAACAGGGAGAGGATGGTCTGTCATTTTGAGTGACAGATTTGAAACCAGTGAATATTTAAATGCAACTTACATATTCTTATCTGACTGGTGTGGACAGATGTCAACATAGCAAAAATACTGGCAGAGAATATGAGACCACACGAGACAAAAGATTCCCTAATTCCTGCACTGACCGGAGACAACTGACAGTCAAGTCTGCCCACTCATAAAAGCAAGGGAGGTTAAATGGGATCAAATGAGAATGGCTGCTTTTGTGTGTGTGCTGGCTGGTCCATTAAATTAAACCCATGAAGGAACATGACCAAATACAGATGATTCTATATAATAAAAATTGTTGATATTGATAGAATTAACAATATTCACAACACGAAAGTTTTTGCAAACCTAGTTGTAATTGATAAGAGTAGTAAACAGTAGAACAGCCTCTATAGTTAAGCAAATATGAAAATGCTAAGGGTCTTTCAGTTATTGTTGTTGACATTTATACCAATTTTGGGTCATTTTGCTGCACAGCTTGTTTAAACTCAATCCACATAGTTTCTATGATAACCAGGTCAGGGGACTACGAGGGACTGCAATTCCAATAGCTTCAGTTTGTGTCTCTGCAGGAAGTCCAGTGTGCATTTTAAGCTGTGTTTATGTACTCGTGCAGTATTGTCAGTGTCACTGATGCCAACACAGCCCATACTTTTCAGCTGACCAGAGTCCGTCTCCTGATTTTGGACACAGGTTTTTTTGTTTTCATCAGTCTACTGCACTTGTTTCCAAACCTCATCTGCCTTGTCTAGATGTCCTGTAGCATTGTCAAATGCTGAGTTTTGAAACATGCTTACAGGTGAACATGAATATTTTGTCGTAGAATGGTGCAGCACCACGCTTGATTAAGTCAAACCTTCTGGCAGGCAACTTACATGGGGTTCTAAATATCATGAGTTCTCTGCACAGTTCAGTGAATTGCCATTTTTACTGACTTGGAATCCGCAGGATTGTCCCTCTTACATTCCAAACATACCTACAGTATATAATTAGAGTGTCTGAATACTTTTGGACATATAGTGCAGCCCTATAAAAACAGTACAATGAATTGTGAAATTAGTTCTGTAAACTGTATTAAAAGCTTTTAGAGGTGTTGAGTAGGACACTGAGGTATTAACCCACTAACACGTAGCGCTCCTGCTCACTATGGAGCTGTGTCAAAACCTGTGATATTCCTGCCCTTTTCCATGACTGCATGAAAGAGAAAAGAAAGAAGAAAGGAAAAGAAAAAGCAGCTCAATTTAAGTCTGATCCAAAGAGCTTACAACTGTAATTAAATCATTATATTCTTGTCCATGCTTGACAGAGCGGAGAGAAATTAACTTCCCCACCAACCTCATTTTCTATTTGAACATGAAATAATGATTTTCTGCCAGTCTAATTACAAAGCCAACATCTGATCTCTGCAGCATCCGATGGGGATTAGCTCCAGCACAGGCATTAGAGCTCATTACCAGCTTGAGTGCAGAATTATTACATCTTGTAATTGGATGGGGAGATTTATATACAGATCTGAGGCCAGTTTCAGTAATATTGTAATTACAAGCTTGGTTGGTCAGCTACTAAACTTCAGAGGGAAACAAACAGGGCAGGGTGTGTGTTTTATTAACCCGTAACCCTTAAGCAGAGGGAAATCGCTCAGGCTAACATTAAGGGAAGGGGAGGTGGTTTGGGGGGTTTGTTCTTTTCAGAGGCTCGGGGAGAGGTAGGAGAGAGAGGGAGATGAAGAGAATATGCTGTGAGTGTGAGTGTGAGGGGGTAATCGTGCCGGCGACGAGAAGAGAGGGGCAAAATGAGCTATCTCTTCAGCCTGGCTGAGCGCAATGTATCTATTACTTAAGACTAACTGGCTGTGAAGCCATCCATTCTGAGAGCCATAAGGGGGCTGTTTCTCCAGGCTAAAAGGGGAAAAGGGTATTGATTCCTCAATCAGCCATTTGCCTGCTCAAATGCAAGAGAGAGAGAGAGAGAGAGAGAGAGAGAGAGAGAGAGAGAGAGAGAGAGAGAGAGATGCATGAGTAAATGACAGAGAGACAGACAGACAGAGGGAGAAGGCCTGGGAGAAAGAAAGAAAGACAGAGATGGGATGGGAGATATGGAGGGAGGGAGGGATGTTCAATTAATTTGCAAACACCATTTCTCTCTCCCCCCCTCCTTCAGCTGATTCCAGCGTGCAAATCAATGTTGACAGGTCAGATTGGCTGCCACTAATCTTGGCATAACAACTCTGCAGTGAGAAGCCCCGCGGTAATGGAGTGCTTATTTAGGCTCATAGCCCCACGCGGGTCCGGAGAGGCACGATCAATGCTGCTGAGAGATAGGATTGATGAAGTCTTGATAGAAAGCTGAATCTCTAAAGCCGGGGAGGATTGTACAGTGTATGTGGCTCAGGTTAATAAAGAAAGGCCCAGAGCTGTGTCCTCCTTTCACCAGTTCTACTATACCTTACAACAGCAGACAGGGCTGGCACTCACCACGGCTGTGGAAGGGACTGTTCCTGTAGATGAGATTATTTACACGCTGCTCTGGTCACACTGGAAGATCATAAGGCTCTGCTGTTATGATATGATGAGGACCACGCCTGTGCTCGGGCCGGTTTGCCATGAGAACCATGTGTGTTATACCTTATACACACAGGCAGTGTGTGGTGCTGTAATCATACAGTCTGGAAAATAAGGTACACATTTATATTATAAAAAATAAAAGTGTGCTGTTAATGAACACATGGACTTTTTTGGACTGTATAAATGACTCACTCTTGTGGAGAGTAAAAACACTTCTCCATACACTTTAAAATAAAGGTGCTTCTGATGGGTCACTGAGTTACACCACAGAAAAACCACTTTTGATTAGATGTTTGTAATATGTGAAACTGTTTGTTGACACCCCTAAGGAATGCATTCAGTTACTTTAAGTTTCGGCCACTGCTGACACAGATGTCGGCCACTGCTGACACAGATGTGCAAATGCACACAGCTTGTTTAGTCCCTGTATACAGCAAAAACTAGAGAGCTGAAATTTAAAAAAAAGTTAAACATTTCTGAGTTGATTTTCACTCTCAAAGTGTTATTTTAGCACACTGGGAGTAATTTGACCGAGATGGTCAGAGTTAATCCAGCACTGTTCCATTCTGCAAAGACTTACTGGTGGTGAGGAAGGTTGGAAGGTTGCTGGTTACAATACCTGAACTGGCAGGGCAAGACTAAAGTGCCCTTGAGCAACTCACTGGTGTGTGTGGATGAGTTAAATAAGGAGGAAAACAAACAATAAATGTTAACTCTTTATAAAATAAAAGTTACCTGTTTATAGTGTACATGACTTAATTGAATGGAGTTAAATGAATACTAATGACATAGTAAAACAACTCACGTTATTTTTCTAATCCCTTAAAGTTGGAGAAGAGGTGGGGTGGTGATCATCCAACATCATGACCAAATTAACATTCCTATGGATGCTGAATGCAATAAAATTCTAACATAAATGCTCCAAAATCTAGTAGAACAAATTTCCTGGATAGTTGAGACAGTAGAGGCAACAAAAGCAGGATAAACTTTTTACCCTTGATTTCAGAAGAAACAGTCAATGAGCAGGTGTCCCAATACATTTGTCAATATGTGTTATTGTGATGGCTCTTTTGATCTTTAAAATGTTTACACATCTATTACAAACAAGGTTCTTTATGGAGCCAATAGATGTTTTTCTATGGCATCACTCAAAGAACCATCTGTAGCTTCTTTACTTTCGTTAGTACAATGTAAAATGCTGTAACTCATACAGGGTGGTAAAAAACACACCACTTTGTCTGTGTACACTTTAATTTTAACAGTGAAGGAAAACAATATTCAAATATAAAATATTTTGCCATGTGTTTTTGTGTGATTCAGTACATTTACATTAAATACATTTAATTGTTTGGTTATATTTAAAAGTTCCTTGATATTTGAGGCTTACTGGAGATCATTATTGATCACCCATTATGCTAAACCAATATGACTCTTGTAGCTATTCTAGTGGTGTGCAGATGTGCAGATGTTCGATAAAATCCTTATCAAACAAATCTATTTTCAGACAGAGAGGGGAGTGATTACAGTATACTCTTTAAATCATGCTTTCTTCATTCAGATTAATTTTTCATATATTTAGGGAAATATTTTCATATTTTCAGTTTTCAAGACAGAATTTAGTGTGTAGTGGTTTCTTTCGTCTTTTAATCCCACTGCTTGATTCTTCAGTAGATCACTTTAAACAGCAGGCCAGCTGTTGTGAAATTATGAAATGATCTCGTTTAACGTTTTAATAAACAAACCCATCTCCTCTGATCTGCTATCATGTGTAAACTTTAAGAAAGGCTGGGATCAACACCAGTGCCGTTTTCAGCAGCTTTGGCTCTTTTCGCCCTCAGAAACCTCTCTGTACAAAACAAATAAAGAGTTTGCTCTCTGTAATCCATTTGTCTGATATCTATATCACATAGTTTAAAGAATAAACGCCGCCGAGCTGCTTTCTCTTCATTGGAACGATGTGTTTTCTTGTTTTTCTGTTTTTCTGTTTTTCTTTGGCGGTGATTATTTGCTGATAAACATTTCTGTGAATCGTTAAGTCTGGATGTCTGCAGTGAGCTGACTGCTGATGTGTGAGAGCACTTCGCTAAGCGGCCGGGAGGATTTAGAGGAGACGGACACGTCGTTCAGCTCTCCATCCAGCTCAGCTGACCGCTATTAACAGATCCAAGAGGACGGCTAGGACGAAACGTCTGCCGAGCGATTCATTCAGCTTTTCGTGGAATTTCAATATGGTATCTCTTGTTTCCAGGGCTTTAACCTAATCCACTTTAACCTGATCAAGTATGGTTTAGGCAATTCGTTATCCGATTATTATTCCTGGGCTTTTTTGTTTTGTCTAGTTTTGTAATTATTATTATTATTATTATTATTATTATTATTATTATTATTATTATTATTATTATAATGGTTGGTTGGTTACTGGTGATCACTAAATCATTAGCGTATAAAACATTAATGAATGTTATTTTGCCTGTCAATTACAGTTTATTATAGTAATGATAATAATAATAATAATTATTATTATTTTATTATTATTATTATTATTATTATTATTATTATTATTATTATTATTTTATTATTATTATGTTGCACTGACACTTTCTTTTGTGTGTGTGTGTGTGTGTGTGTGTGTGTGTGTGTGTGTGTGTGTGTGTGTTCGGCTTGTTTCGTCCCTCTATATGGGCTAAAAGGGTGTGGGGGGTGTTCTGGTGTGTAATCGTTCTCTCCACACCGTCAAACCGTAAAACAGAAGAAAAGACCCGCGCGATGTTTATCCCGATAATGTCGCTGTGTTTTGATTTGATTACCAGATAATAGGATATAATACCACGCGACTGACTCTGGTGTGTGTGTGTGTGTGTGTGTGTGTGTGTTTTGTGAGGGGGTGGGGGGTAGAGAGTTAGTTGTGTGTTTAAGAAGTGGGCGGGGCTATGGCGAGACTAGAAATGTCAATCAGTCGGAGGCTCCTGCGCAATCCTGCGAGGCGATGTGTGTGAGCAGTGTGATGTGTGTGAGGAGTGTTTGGAGTGTACGGAGCTGACCTTAGTACCCCCCACACCGCACTGAAGCGCGGGACACGACCGGGAGCGCTGGTTTCTGCTGGATCTCTGGACCTCGAGGGGACAGCGCTGCGCCTCCGCACGAGCTCCTCCGGACAGCTGGGTCCTCTGGACAGGAGCATGTCCATCCCGCAGCTCGCCTACAAGTATGGCAGGGCGCTTTACCCCGCCGAGTCCCCCCACGGGCCGCCCGGGGGTCTGTCCGGGGCCCTGGCCGCCCTGTACGGAGCGCCCTTCAGCAGTGGCAGTGGCCACGGATACAGCGCCTTCCTGCCCTACTCCAGCGAGCCGCTCGGACACCTGGTGAGTCCAGCTGACTGACCGGCCAGCAGGACAGGCTGACTTTAGTGTACACCTGCACGGGGCTTTGGGGACCAGAGGGTCCGCTTCTCCACGGGCTTCAGTCTGTTATTAGTGAGGGCTGACTTATGCACTCATGGCAAGACACTCACATTATTCCTCAAGTGTTATATGTATGCATTTATTATTTTATTGCATTATGAAGAAGTGTAATTCAGGCAGTGCAGTGGATTATTACAGTACAGTTCTGATTGATTTTTAAACTTAATTATATTTCAAACGAAAATGCATGTATATATATTTGTATATATATATATATATATATATATGCATTTTCGTTTGAAATATAATATAAAGTGGTTTGTATGTATGTATATATATTTATGTATGTGTGTTTATACACACACACACACACACACACACACACACACACACACACATATATATACTTATATATATATATATATATATATATATATATATATATATATATATATATATATTTGCAGCTGTGATAGTGAACATAAAGTAATTTGTGATGAAGTGTCTGGTTTTTAAGTTAGTCTGGTCTACAGTCACACAGAGATGAATTTGAGTCTGTAAGTGAAGTCATTTCTTGTCCTAGTGTCTCATCTCTACATGTTGGACCCCACAGGCCTCTCGTGCAGACTGTGAAGGTTGGTCAGGCATCCCAACTGCAGGCCTGCGCTCACGCGCCCTTCTTCCCCTATGGTCACTACCAGCTCGGTGACCCCTCGCGGCCCAAAAACGCCACCCGCGAGAGCACGAGCACGCTGAAGGCCTGGCTGAGCGAGCACAGGAAGAACCCGTACCCCACCAAGGGCGAGAAGATCATGCTTGCCATCATCACCAAGATGACCCTCACGCAGGTGTCCACCTGGTTCGCAAACGCCAGGAGGAGGCTGAAAAAGGAGAACAAGATGACGTGGGCTCCGAAAACCAGGACGGACGAGGAGGGGAAGCGATACCTTGGCGATAGCGAGAGGAGGACAAGAGGAGGACAGCGACGAGGAGGGAAAGAATCGATCTGGAGAACATAGACACGAAAACATCGAGAACGGGGCGAGCTCCCCGATTGCAGGCGACCTTCAGCGGACTCCCGCGGGCCGGACAGGAGCGACTCGGAGGAGGACAGCCGGGGGCAGGAGAAAAGTTTCATAAAGAGCGTGATAAAGGACAGCAGGGACAGCAGAGCGGAAGAGAGACGGGACGACCACAGCAAAGGGCCAGCGGCCGAGCCCCTGGACAACCTGAGTCCACCGCAGAAACCCAAAATCTGGTCTCTGGCTGAAACCGCGACCACCCCGGACAACCCGAGAAAAGCCCCGCCGCTGCTGACCAGGAACCACGGGCCTGCCCTGCACGGCTCGGCGAGAACCTCCACAATTGGACAAATGGCTTTGGCCCAGCACATGTCTTTAAGTAACCATTACCTGGGACTTAAACACCCGACCAACAACACTGTGGCTCACCAGCACATGGACAGCAGGACTCACGTCTTATGAGCTTTGAATGGACAATGATTTCATTATCTTTATTATTATTATTATTATTATTATTATTATTATTATTATTATTATTATTATTTCGCAATGTTTTGATATTCCATTCACTTGTAATAATTTCCACACCATAAAACAGTGCTTTGGTTTGGAGAGTAGTTAAATGCCCAGTGACTGTTTGAAAAGGAGACAATAACTAAAGGACTCGTTACATTTCTAATAGACGGTGTTGTGTCTAGGACTGCAGGTCAAAGACTGCAGGTCAGAGTTTAACAGAAGTAAGGGTTATTTCGATAACTGATGGAGATTTCAGCCGCTTTATTGGAGATCATGCGTTTTTCTCTCATTTATCACGTTTAATTCACGACCTGCATGACTTCAGCTTTTATTTCGTTTGGTTGTATTTTTGTGATCGAGGCAGAAAAGCACACCGAGGTGAAACGCGGCCCTTTCACTCGGTGTGTGATCTGAAGAGTGCACGTCGCCTCCTGACGAGCGCGGTCTCACGCAGGCGCGCGCTCCGGCTCGGAGTGTCCGCTCACGTCCTCCAGCTCCTTCACCAGTGCCAGCTTTTAGGAGTGCATTTCGTGTTTCGTAGCTGATCATCATTTCCCACCAGACAAGAATCGGTTCACTGCGGAAATGAAGCCCACGGTCAGAAGAGTCATTTCCCACCTTTTAATCCTTCATAAAGGCACATGGGTTCCTGCATTGCTTTTCTAACTGGTGTTGACTGCGGAATGGAGTAGGCTGTGGTTTAATGGTTTTGTAAATGTAAGATGAATTTTACCTACTTTAAAATATTGTGTACAAAATATGTTTTAAATATTAAAAACGAAGACACACTTTTATCCAACTGAATCCAGCATTTTGTATTTTGGACCTGTGCCCGCGTTGGCTTGAATGGCCTTACAGATCATGTCTGAATGAAACCTCAGCAGACTGTTCCACAGAAAGACATCTTCAGGACTAGGATTTACTTTCATTTCTCAGAAATGTCCCAGTGTTTTCGCATTAAATGTCCTAAATGTGCACAGGAAGTTTATTATAAAACAAAGCTGGGATATGAGTGCAAGACGAACTGTAACCTTAGGAAAAAGAGAGAACGGATGAAGAGAGCTTCACTTTCACTTTCATTAAAGACTGAAGGATGAGCACAGCGACCTTTCTGAGATCCCACATCACGGGCTCTTCGCGTTCCTAAAGCAGTTTCGGAAAGTCTGTCAATTTCTCTACTGCACGTAAAAAAATGAGTTCAATGAAACGCTTATTTGCTGTAGAACAGGTGGGGTATTTTACATTAGAGCGCCCTCTACAGGCATCTTACGTATTTACTTAATTTTTGATAAATAGTGTGAGTTTTTTATTTTTATTTTAGGAATGTGGCTAAAATAAACGCATATATATATATATATATATATATATATATATATATATATATATATATATATATATATATATATATATATATATATATAATATTGTCGGAAATGTAATAATTTCTCATGATCACTACCGTCAACATGCTTTGAGTGTTGAATTGATCTGAAAAACACAATCTAAGTCAATTTTAATCTTTTATTAAATACACGGATTATTAAAAAAATAAATTCTGTGAAAATCTGCTAAAAGACAGAAGTCACTTTAACGCTGGAGGCTATTGTGTTGGCAGAGCTTCTGCGTGTGTGAGAAAGCGGCGGAGGACAAAAGGCAGTGGAAGTGTCCTCTGCTGGACAGACTCTATAGAGAGGGAGGAGGCGCAGATTTCATGGCCGTTTATGACTGAGCTTTCTGAGGGGACTGCATTCACAACAACACAAAGGAGAACCGTCTGGGTTCGGGGACAGGAGGGCAGACGAGGGCTTTCGCATTCACTAATCAGTGGGTCAGTGCATCTCTCTAGCCCTGGCCTCTCAACAGAAGTTGGGAGAATTATGGCAGTGGTTAGCTTCATTGGGAAAGGAGGAGGAACCGGGCCAGGGGAGCTCATTCTGCTCACGCTGGCACTGCGACTCTTCTGGCTGATGGCACGGTTCTGGATCGCAGTGAGCAAGACAGCGATTACAGGTGGCAGCCGAGGACCGGTTATAGATAAAAAACCTCAGCTGAAGTTTAGAAAGTCTAGCTTTAAAAAAAATAAATATGGGAATGATGCCATTCAAGACCCACTTTGTTTCTCAAAAAAACAGAATCGGACGATTCTTGAAGCACATTCTGTGAGGAGATTAGTGACTTTAAAACAGAGCCGCCGAATAAAGTCATTTTTCATTTTATTTTATGAAACAAAATCAGACACCAAACTTTAAAACTGCAGCGTAAAAAGGTACAGGAGACATAGAATGAACCGGTGACTGTTAACTGTTACCAGAACGTTTCATGAATGTTACAGTTAGTTGTTCTTGGAAAGTTCAATTTGTCAAGTGTTTGGGGAGGTTTATTTGTCATTTAAAATATTTACTTAAAGTAATGTTAATTCTGTCATTCTCACAACTAAATACATTTCCCATTCGTTTTCCATATTTCATATTTATTATCAGTGTAAATTCATAAAGTGTTTAGAACTAAAAGGACATTTTATGTCACGTTGATTAAATCTTATTTCTCAATGTAATATCCGTGTGATTATATATGGGTTGCATAAACGGCTATGTTATTTCCAACGTTTCCATGACGTTCGAGTTTGTCTGAGACTGCAGTGTGAGAAACATTCCAATAACGTTTATACAAGATTATTGCCACACGTTTGGAGAACCTGTCTGGAATGTTATTTCTCTCCAGGTTCTTGGTCCTACCACCTTTTAAACGAGCTGAATGTTCATATAACGTTGCCTGAAGGCTTGGAACCTGTTCCTGTATAGTCCACTAGTGAAAGATGGGAAACAGCTTCCCTCACTCTTCTCAGTGATGTACATTATTCATTATAGAGGTCCAGAATGTAGACAGAGTGCGTGAACTAATAAGACACAGTTTCTTCATCACTTGAGAAAATGTGCTGGCAGTCATCTAACACAGTGGTGCCAGTTTCACCATGGTGGCTGCTAGCCAAGCTGAAGTCAGTGAGTAATGCAGTCGGGCCTTCTCTTTGGATTCTAGCTGTCCCAGTTCTTCCTGGTGTTTTAGAGGTCGCAGTATTCCCATTTCTGCTCCAGGATTAGTTGTCTGAAATAAAAATATGCAGACAGACATTGGTGAGTGAAATCTGTTTCTGTAAAAGTGGGGCATCTTTGGGTATGGCTCCTTTTGATTGTCACACAGGGATCTTCCTGCAGGGACTTTTGAGAGAAAGTACATTTCCATTCATGTGACATGAAGACATACAGACCCACCTAGAATAAGTCTGCGAACAAATATGCCAGACTCCCCTCCTCATTTCACTGTGATATTCACAGAGAGCTCTCTGGAAACTCCCATGACCTTGAGAAATGCGTGAGACCTTAGATCACCCTCCAATTAAACAATCAAACACTGAAAATAGGACTTCCTCACTGGCCTGCTCCCCATACGGCCATGGGAAATCGCATGGCTAATATAATTTTACAGGTGGATACACAGGAAGATTGGGATGTAATTACCAGTATTAAAATGTCGACCTCTAAGAATTCCCAAGAGCCCTGATCTCCCCCTCTCTTCAGGATGGTCTCAGTAATGTATCATGTAGAAGGAAAATACACAGTTGGTGGACTATGAACTTTGGTAAACATATCTTACACAGATGAGCAGATGATCATTTTCAGAAATAGAGAAACGTAAACAGTGAAGGGGATGTGGGGGTCAAACAGTTAAATCCACATCCAATATAATTAAATATCTCAAAATTGTTTTCTGTCCTTTATATACTTTCAAAAGCGAGTTATCCGTATTTCACAGCAAATTTAATCACAGAGCAACCAAACAACGGATCCGCTGCTTGAAGTTCACCTGCTGTATTTGAGATCATATAACCACACAAAGTATAACAACAACATGGCAAATAAATATGCATGAGATTTGCTGTGGGCTTGCATGGTTTCCTGATCTATAAGCCAACATAACAGAGGCCTGCTTTAGTTGACTGTCAGGAGGCGATGCAGGTAAAGGTGTAAATTCAGCCACACATCTAGCTTCAAATTCTGCCATGAGGACAACCTAAAGGAAGATTTTCTAGCCAAACTTAATTCTGCTTTTAAGAGTTTCTCTCTCTCTCTCTCTCTCTCTCTCTCTCTCTCTCTCTCTCTCTCTCTCTCTCTCTCACCCTGTCACAGCAAGCTCTCAAACACGTGTGCATGACCACTGCAGCTGTCCAACACTCTTCACACATCCCTGTTAAAATAGCACCAGACAAAGCAGGCCGCTGGCCTTGTTGTGTCCCCAGTAATAAACTCTTCTTCTGGGCAGAGGTGAGGTGCGGCCTGCTGGCTGGAAGGACATGTCTGGCCTTTGTGTCGGCCCTATCACACACACTCTAATGAAAAACCAACTTGGGGGGAAGACAGGGCACTGATGAGTTCAACTGTAGCACACCAATATACACCAACACACACACACACACACACACACACACACACACACACACACACACACACACACACGCATTTTATACCATTTTAGATTTTTGTGCTGAGACAAACTGTGTAAGTTCTCATTCTTTGGGAATAAATTGTTTTTGCTTGTAAAAGCAAATTTAACAGAATAAATGGTATGATGGAAGTTTGTTTAAGTTTAAAGATTTGACTCCATATTAGGAGCAGTGTTAATTTTTTTTTGTCCTTTTGAATTTGCTTTGAATTTATTTAAACTTTCATTTAACTTTGTACTAAATTGAATTAACCAGGTACTGAATGATAGAAATAATATATTCATTTTCTCAATTTCCAATTTGTTGATATGTACTGTATGCTCATGCGTGCAATGTATAAATATATTGTAACCCATGGGGAAAAAGAGTTTACTAAACCCTTAATGTAATCCTGAAAGTAACTTAACCTCAGCTACTAAGAAGAGATATAGTATTTTTATAACCTTAGGTTAGCTAGCACAGCTAGTTGATGATCATAATGTGATTACTGTGGTAATTTGGGCAATGTGGAACCGTGACAGTTCATCAGGCTTATTCATGCTTTGCACAGTGGAGTTTTAATATGAGAATGTTTGGGAGATATGGTTTAGTTTCAAAGAAAGCTTGCTATTAAAAAATAAAATGAACTATTGTTTACATTGCTGTTATATTTTATTCTGCGTGATCAAACATAAATGTGTAATTTTTCTCACAGCTTATTTTACAGGATTTAGAACACTAAATCCAAGATTTCGAATGCTTGTTTAGCTTAAATAACAGAGCTGTATTAAATTGATGGTGCTTAAGCCTGTTAGAACTACCTTCATCATCTGTTACAATTAACTTATAACATACACTTCCCTTACTGATGAATCTGGCATTGAGTAGTTGAGGCTGGATCAAGATGATGTGTGGGTTTCATGTATAAAGTGTCTTGCTCAAATATTTAACTTTTATTTAGTAAAAAGAAAAGTATGGCAAGATATGCCATGCCCTGCTCTCTCTAGTTTACAGATCTGTTAGAGAGCTATTCTGGTGCGATGGGCTGAAAAGGCATTACAGTGAGAAACCGATGACCTCTTTTAATCTTCGCCTGCTGTTAGCGAGACTGACAGCTTAAAGCCAAATGACCACATATATTAATAGACCATGTTGGTACATTTTTAAAAATACAGATTCCTAAATGGTACTGGGCATGGATGTACAGTTTAAGGGAAAAAAAAATTCAATTTCTACAGAACCAGTATATTACACAGAGGGTCTTCAACCTTTAAAAAGTTTCTTCACACTTTCACTGCTCAGTTTCAGAATGGTTCTTTTTTAAAAAGGCTGCCCATTGCAGGTTTTTCAGAGAAGAAACAGTGACTCTACCACAAAATCCTTTCCGATCGTACACCAATAAAATCAAAACAATTCTATTGTTGTTGT
Source organism: Acestrorhynchus altus (assembly GCA_034509495.1). NCBI lineage: Eukaryota > Metazoa > Chordata > Actinopteri > Characiformes > Acestrorhynchidae > Acestrorhynchus > Acestrorhynchus altus. The sequence continues at coordinate 29,635,290 of CM067501.1, read as the reverse complement.
AAAAAACACACAACAAATATAATTTCCACGTTTACATAAAGCCCTATATCTATAATCTGCATTGGTAAAATCATCATCTTCTTCTTCTGAAATAATTAATCTAATATATTTTATTGTTAGTTTGTAAACAGAAGACTAAATGGAAAGAGTAGGTAGTTTGTAGAGCTTGTTTCCCCTCATTCATAATTATGGCTACAAATGTAAGACCAAGGGCAGTCTAACAAAAGGTCTGGTCAGGAAAAAGCATGAGATAGCAAAGGAGAGGGACTGTGGGGAATTCTCCAAAGGCTTTGAAAGTGATATATAGCCAGCAAACTATCTTTTCTCCTGCCATATACCTGAAAAAACGAAGCATCCATCGCAGTCAAAAGAGGACTGTGTGGAATTCAGTCTAAATTAAATATGAGCTTGTTTCAGCAAATTGAATAAGCTAGTCTTACATTCTCTTATAGTAAGATAGATAAAACAGTGATATACATTTTAAAAATATGTCTGTGCTTGTTGTTACACACAGTAGCGTGGCAACACAACAAAGGTCAAGTGAAAAGAGGAGGAATAGAAAGGGGTGGAGGTCTAAAGATGCTAGAATATTCAGTATTGTGTCTTTGAACATGGATAATCCAGGGTGATATGACATCGTCACATCCTTTATAAGGTTATGGCAGGTAAAATGACCCAAATCCAATTTTCTTCATCATATGTGATACAGATGACAAAAACAAACTGAATCTGACATTTTCATTTCCAGTTAACCAATTGGGCTATGTGAAGCTGCAAATACAAATCTGATTTTTGGCAAGATTTGTTCTGTCTTGTTGATTCTGGTTCTGGTTCTGGTTGATTTTTGACCGTCTGGGCAGTGACACAGGTTTATCCCAAAACCATAGTTCCATCAAATGTTCTACCATACAATAGATGAGTTGTGTAGGTGGAACTACAGCTCCAGAACTGTGGTGTTAATTCCCAGTCACTACGTCATCAGAGATGACGGGGAATGTAGGGGAAAGACACTATTCAGACAGCTGAAAAATTCAATAAATGTTCCTAATATATGAACATTTAGAACTTCTTTCAAGTGCTAAAGTACTTTGAACATGTAGTTCGTATTGTACTTAATGTATTTCTGTGTTTATGACTATGGTTGTATTTCTTAAATGATATCAATATAACCCATGTGTGAAATATACTTTCAAATTTTTTGCAATGTATGAAAGTGGCCAAATCAGAAAATCATTCAAAATTATTTTTAACAGATTATATGTTACTTTTAAACATATATTTGTTTTATAAATATATTTGAAATTTATATTTTAAAATATTTTAATTAAACACCTACCTTATTTTAACTGTGTATCTATGAAACCTTTTATTGTTATGTTAAATGTATATTTGATAACATTTTGCGATATGCTATATATCTCTATGTGTGTATATAGCTGTGTTTAATACACCCTGATTTGAGAAACAAATCAGATTTGACTGCAGTCTGACAGAGTTTGATATGTGGTACTGAAATCCAATACATCTTTGATTTTCTGTAATTCAACTCGTCTGAAGAGCCAGATCAGAATTCATGTAACTTTTACGCCAATCCAACTAGACATTCCTCGTAAATGCACTCTAGAAGAAGAGGAAAAATGGGCGACAGCAGTGAGGGAGGTGTTCGTGGTGGGGTAGTGAGGTAACAGACCTCATAATTAATAAATTAGATACCATATAGCATAAACATTCTGTGTTTCTAAAGAAATGTCCAAATGCAACCTCAGGAGGGCGTGGTTGCAGCATCAAGAAATAAAATAAAAGCTTTGAAACAAAGTTCAAGAAACCAAGAAAACAAAGCGTAGAAGTGGGCATGGGCAAATAACATGGCCTTTACACAGTGAGCTGGAACGCATTCTCTGTGATGAGCCCAGCTGTCAGACACTGGAACTTTGGGATAGCTCCTGGTGTAATGGAGATGAAGCCGATATCTCCAGGAGTGGAGCTTTGACATGTTCAGATGAATGTTGGATACAGGTGAACTTAACAAGATAGTGTGAACAGCTTAAAAACAATTATTGGATTTGGTGATAAATTGGATTTGAGCCAATTGAACTATTGTGTGAATACACCTCCACTAATCTATACCTGTATTTAAACTTTCTACAGACGTGCCTGGTCTTGCTTATTTGTCCATTATCCCCTGATGAAGTAAAAACAAATGGTGGTCAGAAGAACAAAAGCTTCAAAAGCATTGTATGAAACCAGACATCTTGCTGAGTTTGGGAAAAATCTTTCTTTAAGATCTCGTTTATGAAGGTACTGTTGTCACCCGTGGTAACAGAAGGAATCTGCAGGGCTCACTCTTCAGAAAGGACGATGCTTCAGCCTGACAGACCCGGCCGTCCAGGTTTCTCACTAGGACGTGTTTATTTATTTCTGAGCTGTGAGCGGATGAGAGGGGGTATTTGTCAGGTGAAAGAGAGGAGAGGCATTGAAGTGTATGAAATATTCACCAAAGAAGTAATGATTCCCTTGGACAAAGCAAAGGGGCACTGAGAACTGGAGGTGGAGAACAAGAGAGGAGAATACAAAGGCTCCCAGCCCTTTTTCAGAGAGAATGGCAGACAAAAGAGCAGAGATGCCAAATAGATTCCTTCAGATGCTGCTTTCACTTTCTCCAGTGGCATCAGAGTACATCAGTGGTTATGAAGCACTCAACAGAGCGTAATAAATGTGCTAAAATGCTATTGCAAAAGGCATCTCTGAGGGAGAATCACAACACTGTTTGAGAGGCTTGGGCCACATCTCTGGCCACATTCATATTTATGAAAAAGAAAAGAAAACAAATTAGTTACAAATAAAGTCATTTTACTTATTTTTTTTACTTCTCCAAACACTAGTATTTTAGAAGTTGTGATTATATAATTGAATTTAAGGGGTTAAAAGTTTTAAGAAGTCTTGACTGTATGTAGAGTTTGTATGAAGTTTGTATGTCTAGGGTTGTAGTGGTATACTGGTTTTATATTTGAGTTATTAAAATGGATGGTGATACTGTGTACATTTGCCTAATACTGGTACAGCTGAACAGAGAATCCCACCAATATTGTCAGCAAATACAAATAAAATAAATGTTAAGAAATGCAAATCAATTAAAACCAATTAAACAAATCAAAACCAATTAATAGAGGAAAAATAAACAGCAGATCACTCATAAATTACAAAATATCCATTAGCTAAAAGAGTTCAGTGGTTCCACATCATGCTCTATATATTAAATAATTTGTCTGATTCATTTTCAAAAGAGAGACATTTTACATATTATTTAATTTAAAAATATAATTATAATATAATTATAACTGTACATAGCTGGTTAATTCGGGTGTGCAACTATCCCAAGTTCAGTAGACGGAAGGTGGGCAGCCAGTGTGAAAGAGTGGCAGGGGAGCCTGAGGTCCATCTCAGATGGGTACGAAGGGGAGCACAAGCTCAGCCTCGGTGGCAGGGGGTCGATAACGAACTTAAAGTAGAGATTTAATTAGCTTTTAGATTTATTGAGAAAGAAGAGTCCAATCAATCAATCAATCCATCATATCAAACTTTTTTTTGTATAGCACTTTTTACAACTGATGTTGTCACAGAGCAGCTTTACAGAAATTAAAAATAAAAAGGTAAACATCACAGGAAACAAAGGATTTACAGACACAAACCCCCTGGTGAGCAAGCCAAAGGGCAACAGTTGCAAGGAAAACCTCTCAGAGCTGGAGGAAGAAACATGGGAAGAACAGGTTCTCAGATCCTCCTCTGGTCAACTACTTACACATTGTTAGTTAGGAGACACTGGACCACCACATCTGTTCTAATATTCATGTGTACTGAAATAATGATGGTTGGTGGACATAATAGTAACATTAACAACTAACAAGGATCTATGTAAATCTCACATAGTTGGTGACAGCAGCAGGTGGGTAGAAGTAGTACAGGTCCAACAACCGGAAGGTGGGCAGCCAATGATGGTGGCAGAGGAGCTCAAGGTTAGCATTTCATCATTTTGTGCAGGTGGGTCATGAATGAATCAGAAAAGGTTGAGAGATGTAATTAGTTTGGTGTTTAGATTTATAGAAAACAGTGTGACTCCGGCAGATCTGACTATAACAGCCTAACTAAAAGGAGAAAACCAGAAAGTAAAATATAAATCAGAGCACTCTGAAACATACAACATGAAGCATGAAGCGGTTGTCAACGCTTTATAATTTCCAATATTTGCTATGTTGTTTACTAATATTGTCCATGAAGTGCTGGATCTACAACATTTATCTAAAGGGAGACATTAGTACATTAATTAAAAAGCTTCACCCAACACTGTGAGTTTTCAGCCTAGACCTGAAAGATTGAACAATGAACAGTTCACATTTCAAACTTGAATTATTGCAGAAAAAATTTCTAGTACCTGGCTGCAGCATTTACAACTAATTGAAGTCTATTGAGGTTCCTGCTGGAACATCCTGAACAGAGTGCATAGTAATAAGGGCAAGATTTTTAGCTTTTGAAAGAGGTATACCAGAAAAAATCAGCCAGATTGAGTCTGATAATGTATTTCTTGTAGTTTTAGGACCCAAAAGGAAGACCTCCATTTGTCACTATTTAGAAGGAGAAAGTTATGCAACATCTTTTACACAGTCCTCCATTTTCTTTAATCTAGGTTTATCATCAGGTTTGGCTGATATGTACAGTTGGGTATCATTAGCATAACAGTGCCATGTCTATTTATAACTGTGCCTAATGGTAGCATATAAAGTGGGAACAGCAATGGTTCTAAAATAGAGCCTTGTGGGATTCCATATTTCATTTCAGTGAGATTGGAAGATACACCATTTACATTACAAATTGAAACTGATCAGTTAAGTACCCACCATTTTTTCTAATCTTTCTAGGACAACAGCATGATCTATTGTTTCAAACTTTCTAAGATTTTAGATATAAGTGGTAGGTTACAAATAGGTCTGTAATGAGACACTCCTCTAGGATCAAGATTTGGTTTCTTCATCAGTGGTTTGATAACTGCTACTTTAAAAGTTTATGTATATTGCCTAGATGAAGAGATTTACTATTTTTACATTTACTATTGTGAAAAAGTTCACTATTGTGATTCCAATTAGGGTTAGGATGTTGTGTAAAACATAAATAAAAACAGGATATATATATATATATTATATATATATATATATATATATATATATATATATATATATATATATATATATATATATATAAAAGATAAATATTTACTCATTTTGAATTTGAGGGTAAAATGAGGGTGGGGCAAGGTTCATCGCTTTATGAACAACAGCGTGAGCAAATAGTCCAACAGTTTGAGAACAATTTCTCTCAATGTACAGTTGCATGGAATTCAGAGGTTTCATCATCTACAGTCCATAATATCATCAAAAGTTTCAGAGAATCTGGAGAAATCTTTGCAAGCAAACAGCAAGGCCGAAAACCAACACTGAATGCCCTTGACCTTCGCTCCCTCAGACAGCACTGCATTAAAAACCGACATTCTGTAACGGATATTACCACATGGGCTCAGGAACACTTCATAAAACCATTGTTAGTGGACAAAGTTCATTGCTCTATCTACATGTGCAAGTTAAATCTCAACAACACAAGAAATGCCACTGGCTTCTCTGAGCCCAAGCTTTTGGAAGTGGAAAAGTGTCATGTGGTCTGATGAGTCCACATTTCAAATTATTTTTGGAAATCATTGACGTTGTGTCCTCCGGAACACAGAGGAAAGGACTGTCAGTGCAAACTTCAAAAGCCGGCATCTATGATATGGGGGTGTATAAGTGCCCATGGCATTGGTAATTTGCATATAGTGTGAAAACACCATTAATGCTGAAAGGTACATACATGTTTTGGAGCAACATATGCTGCCATCCAAGCAACATCTTTTTTAGGAACATCCCTGCTTATTTCAGCAAGACAATACCAACCCACATTCTACACATCAGAACAGCATGTCTTCGTAGTAAAAGAGTGTGAGTACTAGACTGGCCTGCCTGCAGTCCAGAGCTGCCTCTCATTGAAAATGTGTGGTGCATTATGACGCAGAAAATACAACAACTGAGAGCACAGACTGTTGAGGAAATGAAGTTGTACATCAAGCAAGAATAGGAAAGAATTCCAGCTACAAAGCTTCAACAATTAGTGTCCTCAGTTCCCAAAAGCTTATTGAGTGTTGTTAACAGGAAAGGTGATGTATCGCAGTGGTAAACATGCCCCTGTCCCTACTTTTTTGGAATGTGTTGCAAACATCAAATTCAAAATGAGTGAATATTTGCAAAAAAAAGTAAAGTTTATCCATTTGAACATTAAATATATTGTCTTTGTAGTGTATTCAATTAAATATAGGTTGAAATTTGCAAAACATATTCTGTTTTCATTTACGATTTACACAACATCCAAACTTCATTGGAGTTGGAGTTGTAGCTGACAATTGCATTTACTTTAAGTAATTTTGTTGGAATTGGATCAAGAGTGCAGATTTGAGAATTTGTTTAGTAATTAATTTTCTCTAGTTCTAGCTGTGGAATGGGTGAAAGATTTTCTTCTGTTTTGCTCCTTATCAGTGTCATTTGTCTCTGTTTTGTCTTTCACCATGTGCTTCTGAGCACTTGTTTTTTGTTTTGTTTTGGTCCTGTCTCCAACCTTGCTCTGCTTGTTCTCATCTGTGTCTCACTTGTAACCATGTCCCTTGTTATCCAGTCCCGGTTGTGTGTAATGTTACATATGAGTATATAAGATTCTCTGTTTCAGTTAAACTTTGTAAGTGCTTTTGTTTCTAAGTTTGTTACCCTGTAGGTCGTGTGTTACTTGTCAGATCCTTTGTTGTTTTGTTTGGTGATTGTGTCAGTTTGTCTGCATGTGGTTTGTTTGCTTATCAGTTTCCTCAGAGTTCATTTTAGTCTGTTTTAGTTTGTATTGTATTCCCTAGTCTCTCTGTTTGTGTTTGGTTTCTTCTTTATTATCAAATATAAAAGCCCTGCACAAATGTTCACCTTCCTTGTCCATGTACATTACAATCAGTCACACTAGATGGCAAACTGTTTTGACTTTAATATTATGGGTTGAATTTTCTGTCTAATGTTTTCTATTATTGAAAAAAATCCATAAAGATATTACTGGTGAAATTAGTTTTTTTTGTAAGTTCCACTGAGAGCCCTTCTATATTCAATAAGGCTGAGTGAAATACTTCGAGCTTGGTTGATCACAATTATCGCTCTAAACTTCATACTGATTGCTTAAAAATGTAGTGCTACACTGTCTAAATTCGAAGGGTATGTTGTAAAGAATTGGTTATTGTCTCTAGATCTATGTGATCTGATGGAGAGTAACTTGGGGTCGATAAATCTGGGAGGTTTCAATAATTTGTTGGGCTGTAGATGATCTTATCGAGCACTTCATACAATAGAGAGGGGATGTACATTTTGGCTAAGATGTAGCTCATATGAAAATTAGGTAATGATCCAAGATAGCATAGACAAATTAAACCTCAGCAAACACCCAGGCTCACAACCAAATACAGGGTGTGATTACAGTAATATTTTGGCCTTGTTACATTTAAAACAATATCTAAAGAGTGTAGGATTGAGGTAAATGTTTTTTTAATGGATGGTGTACCTTCTCAAAATGCATGTAAAAATCTACAATTATTACTTTATCACTGTACACTATTATGTCGGCAGCAGAGTCACCAAATTATTTAATCTCTGAACAGGGTCCTGGTGGTCTGTAAATATTACTGACGTTCTTGTCTGTGTCTGGATTGGATGATACTCTCTGTCTGTGTACATCATTTTTACCTTCAGGGATGCCTTCATTTAGTGCTAGGTATTCATCAGGTCTAATCCACAAAGTTTCACTTAGGAAATTATTACATTTTTTATTTAATTCACAGTGACTTCCTTTGAACTGAGTGATCTCATATTCAGTAAACCAAACAAAAGGTTTGAAGTGTTACTTTTGCTATTTGAATTTTAATATTGTTAACACTTAATTTGGGGCACAATACTGTTGAACCTAAGTGATGCCTCAACAAGATCACAGATTTAACCTATTTGTCTGCAGGATGGTCCCGGCTTTGGTTTGTCAGAAGCTGTTAATGCTACCCTGCCAACTGAAAGACTATGGGCAAAGTTGCATGACAGTAAGGCAGCACCCTCCCACCCACCCTCCCTACATAAAAGACCATGCTTGCCTTCAAATTGTCTTCGATTGTCTATAATGGAAGAGATGGTCACCTGAGAAGACCAGGCTCCACAGGTCTGCTTTGACACCACAGAGAGGGAGGTCTTGTGTGAATCAACTGGTGAGGACATTTACAAATGACAGAATGCATCACGGACTACATCTCTTCTGCACAAACACTATTGTACAAGTGAAGCAGGTGCATTGTTGTCCCAACAACAAACTGTAGATCACCAAGGACCCGAAGGAGTTGTTAAACAAGAAGAAATAGGCCTTCAGACTTAAGGACAAGGTCCTACTAAATAGTGTGCAGAGGGAGCTAAAAGTGAGATTGATGGAGAAGAAAGGGACCCACATAAAGAAGCTGGAGGGAAAACATCAGAAGAACATTCAAAAGAGGTTTGGGCTACATGAGGGGAATCACTGGCACCAATGCTGAACCACAAACGTTATGTGTTTTTTAACAGTTTCAGCATGTAACCACCCACCTACAGTAGCCACAGCCATTATCATCCACCTCTAAAGGTGACAACCAACCAAGTGAAGAGACAGCTGGAGAAGCTCAAACTGCACAATGCTTTGACTTCTTGACTGTATTTAACACCATCCAACCTCTCGTGCTTTGGGAGAAGATGGATAAAATCACATCACAGGGTTCCTGTACTGGTCAGACCTCTGCTACCTTCAGAAATGTTCTAGGTTCATCTAGGATCAGAATGTTGAGCTGGCTGACAAATATCTAGGTGTCCTGCTTGACAGCATATTGGACTGGAGGGCCAACACTGATGCTCTGTACAAGACAAAGATGAGCAGGTCCTTCAACGTGTGCAGCAAAATGTTGGGCATCTGGTACCAGCCTGTTGTTGCGGGTGTCTTCTACACAGCAATCTGCTAGGGAGGCTGCATCAAAGGTGGAAACACCAAGATCAAGAAGTCTGGCTCTGTTCTTGGATGCTCACTAGAGAGTTTTGAGGTGGTGGTGGTGGTGAAAAAAATAACTGACCACTGGACAACACATCTCACCCCCACAGGTTGTTGCAGCACTGGGACTGAACACAACGATATATTTAGAGCTCTGAAAACACATAAATCAAGCAAGGATTTTTAAAAACCCATATATGATTAAAATGCACAATTTGCTCAAAGATGTTTCATATATTATAATTCCCAACAAGATGTCTTCCATTGGTGGTGCTCTTTTGGTTTAATTCCCACCAACCACCCTACCATGTACTTCAAATTGCTTGATTCAGCCTATCTGGACTACGTTAGTAATTTGTGCATATACATAATGGTCAAACTGTTTAGTACATGTTGTATGAGTTCTGAAATGCTCTTTTAGTCACATATGTCTAAAATCGGGTAATACTGGGTAATGTTACCTTCACCACACCAACAGAGGGTCAGGAACTCTGTGAATCTCTCAAAGCACATGGTGGCTCAAGCACATTTAAAAAAGAACTAATGATACTACACCTCACCCTGCAGAGCTCCAGTGAAAAGAATGTCACCTGATGCTAACCTGGTGGAGTTACAGCCTGACACGTTTTGAGCCAGAGCCACAGTCAGCCTATAAAATGGCCAAAACAATGGAGTCAAATCATATGAGCAACAACATTTGTCAGTTTGTCAGGTGTGTTAAGAAAGAGTAAGCCCAGAGGCAGTTGGCCATAAAACAGTTAATGAACCTTCTCATGAGATGTCAATACAGTTATTTGCCCGGAGGAGAAACTGCTGAACTTCATTCAAAGAATTCTTGAAGACTAATTCTGGTAAAAACACTTGAAAGGAATTCTGTTCAATTGTACAGCAATTCTGAGTCCAAGCAATTCTGAAAGTGACAACTCTGACAGGAATTCTCTAAGGTAAAGATCCCTTGAGGCAACCCTGGAATCAAGGGTCAAAACAGGATCCCACAGACTCCTGGACATTTCTACATAGTGAGGTCAATGTCAGAAATGAACTATACAGGAGTGTATTCAATGTATTCAGATATCCAGGCGGAATGTGTGAGGTACAGTGCTTTGCAAAAGTATTCAGCCCTGAAAAATGGCATCACAACCTGGAATTAAAGTGGATTATTTGAGGGTTTACATAATTTCATTTACAGAACCTACCTACAACTTCAAAATAACAGAAAACGTGTGCATTCACGAGTCCCCTTTAGTGTAAGTTGATTTGGATCAGTCTCTATAAACTTGCAGATACTTCAATCTCTGCTTGAGAACTCTGCATCTCCTTTGTTACCTTTGATCTCTGTGCTGCCTCTCTGATTAATGCCCTCTTTTCCTGGTCTGAGAGTTTTGGTGAGTAGCCGTCTCTTGGCAGGTTTGTCTTTCCATTTGATATGAATGGTGATGTTTTGTTTTTGTTTTTTTTGTTTTTTTCACTTCTCATTTCACTTCACCAACTTTTTGTGCAGGCTGTAATATTACAAAATATATAATACTTTCACAAGACACTATAAGTCAATGACAATGTAATAATTTGGGTCAGTCCATGTGGTTAGAGGAGAAGGGAGTCCATTATGTTCTTATAGATGGTTCTGGTCATACATTTAATTCCAATACAGACATTGTCTCTGCTTCAGGAGGGGCTTGACACTAGGAATGCAGCAGCTGACACCAGCCTCAGTCCACTCCTTGTGAATTTCTCCCAGTTTCTTGAATCCTCTTTTCTTAGCAATCCTCTCAAGACTGTGGTCTTTGTCCCTTCCAGTCAACTTTCCATTAATATGATTTGCACTCTGACAACAGCCAGCAGCAACAGCCAAAAGAAACAGAATGCCGGATTGGAATTTGCAGAGATGAGCAACAATACCTCTTAATAATGCAAAGATTGACAAGATCAAGATTAACTTCTACCAAACTGATGGAAAGACCAAAATGTGAAATTTTCTGCTGTAAATATTTGTCTGTGGCAGCAAACTTTCATAAAATGACAGTTACAAAACTATGCAGAGGACTTTTAATTTGAATTTTTTTTTAATTAATTATAAAAAAAATACATGAAGATGTGCAGATGTAATGACCAGTATCACACCTCATGTGAGAGACAGAAATCAGCAAGACAGGGATAGGAGAGAGGAGGGAGAAAGGTAGATCATGCCATCTGTTCAAATAGAGCAGCTTTACAGTTTAAATGACCTTTTATAATGTACCTTTGCATTCCAGATGCTCTATTCTGTGCCCAAAAATTCCAAATTATTGATTGTAGTGGAGTCAGGCACACCTGTGTCAGCATGTGTCACCACATGCAGGGGCTTCTTGATATACATGTGCTTAATCACAGTGTACATGATTTTGTTTATCAAGACCACAGATAACCACAGCAGATCACATGCGACTTGAAATGTGCCCAAATGTGCCAAGAGCAGCCAGTCTTTTGCTTGGCTAAGGCCAACTTACCTCAGCCCTGTACCACTCAAAAACAGCCATATCGGTGAGAGATGCCATATTTATAAATGGATCTAAATAAATTGTTTAATAAGTTTTGCAGTTTAATTTGAGCTCTTGTGTGACATTTGATCATATTTGTACCTCTTTACATTCATCTGGTGGGGGTGGCAGGATACAAATCCTGAATATATACAATACAATATCAGCTCATTAGTAAAACATGGTGTCATGAATTTGGCTTGCATGGCAGCTTTTGGAATAAGCTCAATGATAGCTTTTGATGATGTAACTCATGATGCAAGGTGAAGCAGCAGAATGATTTCAAAATAAAGTTTCTTTTAATCAGCTTATTAAAAAAATAAATTGTATTTTATTTTGCTTTTCAAAGTAAAAAAAAAATATTTAAAAATATTTATTGAACACTGAACATCCCAGCAGAAAACCAACACAGTACATGTTTTAACCCCACAAGAAACCTTGGTTGGTATGGTTCCACATGTGAGACTGGAATATTCTGCATAATCTAACCTGTTTCCCTCAGCAAACACAATGTTTCTACACACCTGTTTTGATCAGTGTTAATTTGCCTGTTCTACCAGCCACATGCTTGCTTGTTTAAACTCAAAATACACTCTCAAAATACTCTCTCATTGTTCACTAAAACAGAACATTTTGCTTTTCTAGATGCCTATGATAACCATTTTGTCACAGAACTCAGTATATTATTCCTAACATTAAACTCAGAACATAAACAAGCACAGTTGCAGAGTTACGAAGCTGGAGTTGAAAATTTCCATTCCACCTTAAATGCAGCACAATCCATGTTATTTTAAGGTGTAATTTCAGCTTCATTTTGTGTGGTAAGTGCACAGCAATTTATTTTTATTATCTCATGATGAAAAGATTGGCGAGAGAAGTTTCCCAAAATAATCAAAGGCTGAAAGAAGTCAAGGTAAAAGCCTTAAAAAGCATTACAAAAAGTTTGATATTATGTTAACAGTGGTATTACAGTTTAATTATAAAGAAGAGATACACAACTAAACAATCAATAATATTTACCTTAATTTTACTTTACTTATTTTAATGTTCCTCTACTTTTATTCTCAACAACAGTGTTCTGAGCTATTTAACCCATCTTTAATATTTAAATAATACAATAGTATGTGTAATTTCTATTCACCTGCAAATTGTCTGTATTTTACTTTACATATATTGTGTATTTGTTATATCTCTGTTTACTGAGAGGCACAAAGCTCCTAGGTTTTCACTCACCTTTACACCTTTATTCATACCACATCACAATAATCTCATTTGATTTTAAATCTATACATAAATATTGTATAGATCCATTGGTGGGACTGAATCTTAATGTAAAAAAGATTTTATTACAAATAATATTTAAAATGTAATATAGCTTATATATATATATAGACTTTGAAGTTACAGTGAAACTATATGAGGTCAAACCATGGTCATGTTTGTTCTGTTTTACAGTGCTGGGTTCCTTATCATTTAAGTCGTTGCTCTAGTTGGCCTTAGGAGAAACACCTGAGGCAGAATAAAAAAAGAAGGCTGCAGAACCCAGGTTGTGATATGGATGTATATGACAGCAGGAGCAGTAAAATGTGCGGTGTGTGTACTGACCATATCTTATAGCATGTCTGTGACATCATTGATTAAAAACTCCAGTAAGTACAGAGCTAAAAGCCAGCTCTGTTTGATGTGAACTTCAATAGAATGTGACAAAGAATGGAAAGAATGAACTGCACAGACGCAAAGTGACAGGAAATCGTTATGGACATCGGCAGTGTGAATATTTAATGAAAAGGGATTTGCTCAACTGCAGGTGGATGGATGGACACAAACCATGTCACACATTAGCAATGGATGAAACAGAAGGACACTCTCTTATGGCTTTGTTCAATCACAGCAGCAAACTCCAAAGCTCTGTGAAATCAGTTTTTTCCCCAAATTGTTTATTGTTTCTTTTTTTTTTTATTGTGTCATTGCAGAAAACACAGGGTTTAGATGTTAGGTTTAATCATGATGATTGTGTTTCATGGTTCTTCAGCTATAGTGTATTAGTGATATACATTTATTTACCATCCATTTAATAGTATTGTTTACACTATTTTAAATTAGCAGCCATCCTTTAGAGTTAATACAAATTTCATGATGAATGGAAGGGGATGAATGGAATGGATGGCTTGGGAACACCCACACTTGTATAAGTTGTGGTCTTGTGATCTTGCGAAGTTGAACCCTTACCAGCATGCTCATAGCAAGGAGGTGTGATTTATCAGGATTCAATTGAGGTATGATTGTGAGTGCCAGATGGATGGGATATTCCATTTCTTAAGTTGTGCAGGCATTTCACATTCCTCAATGCACAGTGTTTGGAGTACCAGGAATACTGGACAACTTGGGCCCAATGGCACAATGCATTATCTTGCAGAAATATCCCATCATTGTGGGGGTTCTTGAAGGGCTGCAAATAGTCACCAAGCACTGAAACATAGTGGCACCTGTCAAAGATGTATTTAGGCGGACCAGTGGACCCAACCCATGCCATGAGAATAGACTTCAGTATGGACAGCTGAGATCCATGGGATCTGCGTCAAACACAAACCCTACCATCAGCCTCAAACTATGGGTATCATGACTCATCGGACCACACAACATGTAGTCCTCTAGGGTTCAGTTAGCAAACTCACAAGCCCAGGTGAAGTGTTGTTTCAGGTGTTGTGGTGTTAACAGAGGCAATCTGGTGGGTCTTCCACTCCAATATCCTATGGAAGATAAATAAGTCTTCACAGAGCTGTGGGTTATGAGTGTGGGGCTCCTGAATGTGGATGTGATTTCTGCCAGAGTCACTTGTCTGCTTATATGGACAATTCTAGCCAGACTCTACTGGTTACCATCATTAAGCACACATGGGTAACCACTGCACTGTCCACTGTGATGAATATGATGTACTTTCAACACACATGACTATGAATTGAGGAGTGTTAAATACTCACACTACTTCAGAAAAGGAATGTCCCATCCCTCTGGCACCCACTATCACGCCTCATTCAAAATACATTAACATGTGTGTAAAACTTCAGTGCTCTGTGTGGATATATTCTGGTAAATTAGGAGAGTGACATTTTATTACACATCTATTACATGGTTATTATCACACAGTGAATGCATACATCAATTTGAAACCCAAACGCAGAGCGTGTCTGAAAGTGTGTGTGATCTGTGACAGCCTGTGATAGGGCTGCTTCCACAGTGCTGCACCATTTCCAACAGCAGCCTGAAAGCCCTTTGATCCATAATGACTTCGAAACTCCGCAAAGACAAGCAAAACATCTAAATAGGGGAGGAAAAATGTGACAGCGTTAGACGGGCCTGTGCCTGCGAGTCGTCTTCAGGGCTGCCAGTGAGTGATGCTCTGTCACTCACACAAACGACTGCCATCATCGGGGAAGTCCCAGTGAGCCGCATTTCCTTCTTTATCTAATAGAAAGTAATGACACATACAGGCTGCCAGGCCTCTTTGGCAGCAATTGGGCCCTCTGGGGAGACATTTTGCATCTCTTGCCGCAATAAGAATAAACGCATAGGGGAGTCTATTTGGCTGAGTGTGATGGCTAGCGCGTCACTTATCGCGGCTCAATAAATCTCCATGCCTCAGTGAAGAGATGGGAGCGGTTATCACATCACGGCAGAGCCCACGCCGCGCTCGCCTCAATGACTGACGTCTCTGCGCAACACCCCAAATTATTTATCGAGGTGGAAAGAGGGGTGGGGGGGTGATGTGATTTAGCCAGACAAGAAATAAAGGAAATCGAAAAATAAAAGAATTACAGAAATGGGGAAATGAAAGCGAAGAGGAGACTGGAAAACAAATGAACATCTATGAGGAGAAACCATAGACTTGGCGAAGAAGTAGAGAAGTCATGGCGAAAATTAAATCTGGCAAAACATAAGATTTCCATCAAGAATCAGATGACCAAAATACCACTCTGGAATTCTCCTTCTTCTTTTTTCTTCCTCTTCTTCTTCTTCTTTTTCTTATTATTACTATTATTATTATTTGAAATGAAGACACACTTAATTTTTATTTTAAACTGTTAATTTACTGTCTGGAAAAACTTGCCCTGGTGTCCTGAGAATAAAAGGTTCATTTCTAGTCAAAGTAAATGAAGCACACTGCTGCAGTGAAGGTCATCTATAGAGAAATACAATCACAAGTTTTCACATCAATTTGTTATTTTCGACACCTAGAATCCAGCATTTCCAGTATCAAAACAAAGGTTGTCTGCATATCCTGCACATATATACATATATAAATATATATATACATATATATATACATATATAAATCTATATATATATATATATATATATATATATATATATGTCAGTGGTGCAACATGTGAAAAAACATATAAGGTATAGACATCTGCTTGGGTAGAAATGATGCATACAGGCCCTATCGCCTCCCACCCCTGAGTCCCCTGCACACCAGCCCTCTCATTACGACCGAGCACTGTTCTCCACTGCTGTCACCTCGCCAGCAACATCTAAACCTTCTTTCTCATATTCCTGACTAGCAGGACAGTGCAGAGTCTATATTTAGGGGAATTAAGTGTAAATATAATCAATGCTGTCACACCTGCGCATTCACAGGCTTCAAGGCCAGTGATCATGCTGCCTTAAGCGCGTGCAGCGTTTAATGTCGCGGAGGGAGATAATAAAACTAACAAAAAATGAATAATTGATGTTTGCTGTTATACATGTGGGTGACTTTTCTACCATGGGTATTGTTGACGGTTAGGAGAATGGTTCTGTCCATGTCAGAAGAAAGGGAAAATGCCTGCACACTTCATTAAACTACAACAAACAACGAGGCGGAGTTCGAGTCAGCAGCTCTGCGGATAAGCGAGCTGTCATTTTGTGCTAATGAAATTTTCCATTTGTTTGTTTTGTATGTGGTTTTTTTTTGTTGTTGATTTTTTTTTGGAGGGGGTGGGGTGGTGGTGGGGTGCAACCACACACCTCAAATATCACGTCCACGAGCAGCAGCCCCTCATTACAACTAGTATTAACTCTATATCTGACAGGACGCCAGCACTAACCAAACCCAGGGGGTAGCACTGTTAGGAGATGCTAATAAATCATTGGATGACAGACACACAACACAATGGAGGGGGGGGGTGCAAAGGGTGGTGGTGTGAAATGTGGTTATCAGTGAATACAGTAGGGTGCAGCGAGAGAGGATACAGAGATTTCATCTTAATGCTCTTATTGGCTGAAGGAGGAGGTCTGAGAGAGAGAGAGAGAGAGAGAGAGAGAGAGAGAGAGACAGAGACAGAGATTGAAAGAGAGAGAGAGAAGAGAGAGAGAGAGAGAGAGAGAGAGAGAGAGAGAGACAGAGAGATTTAGAGAGATTTAGAGAGAGAGAGAGAGAGAGAGAGAGAGAGAGAGAGAGAGAGAGAGAGGGATAAGATGAAAGATTCAGACACACAGAGGGCAATAGATACAAAAAACAGACTGCTAAAATAAAGGAGAAAAAGAAGACTAGTGAAAGGGAGTTAAAAGCAAGAAAAAACAAAAGGGGAAAAAAGAGAGAGGAAGAGTAAAAGAAATGACAATGAGCATGGAGAGAAAATAAAAGGACTGATAAAAGGAAGGGAGGAAGCGGTCAGAAGATAGGAATGAAGACAGAAAGGGAGGAATGAAGAAAAAAGGTAAGAAAAGGAAAAGGAGAGGAGGGGGCCGAGAGAGAAAGAGAGAGCGGAAGGGAAAGGAAATTACCTGGTGCCATGACCTCGCTCTAGTTCACAATCTAATGATGAATACTGGACCGCTGCAGCATGGCAGATTACCCCAGTGGGGGCCCGTAAGCCTTTGGCTTGATTTATGACATATTTATCCTCCTCTATCTGAGGGACGTCACCTCGATGGAGAGAGAGGGAGCCGGCGAGCAGGAATGACAGGGGGAGAATTATGTGGCCATAATTGTCAATCATAGCTGAATATGAGCTTCAACCCCTTCCGTTTTCATATCAGTGCGGCGATAAAGTTGTCGCCAAGACCACGAGGGTTTCTAATGCCACTCAGAGAGGAATAATATTTACATCACTCTTTTCCTTCATGTGAGAGAGGGCCCAGCATACAGCAGGAGCCCAGAGGCAAGGAGCCAAGGCCCTGAGCTGTGACATTAGTGTTGAGTGTATCTGCAAGTGCTCCATTTCTCATACGTCTTTTTTTTTTTTTGAAGATGTGTGATTGCATTAGACTGAGAATCATCTGTATCGCCTGTCTGGGAGGTAATAAAAACATTAGTCAGTCGCTGTCTTTAGCCTCAGCCCCACTGGAGCCACAGTAAAACAGAATCATCAGAAGAAGCTCGGGTCAGAGAGAGGGAACGCTGAGCTTTTCTGGCCAATATAAGGGCCACATCTTCACAGCAGTCCCTTAAATCAAGTTAGGGCCATTCCACCAAGCTTATTTCTCTTTGGTCTTAAAGAGAACCAGCCAAACCTGGTACACAACTAAAATGAATTTTTAAACTGCTTTAAATCAGTCAGTTTATTGGACCATTTCAGGCTCCACCCACTGAAGCATTGTTTCATAACAACTGTTGCCAAACTGAACAATTTTTATAAAATGTTTACACTTGGCACTTGCAATGGATTTGCTGATTAAGGTGGATTTCAATTTTCTGCATATTATGATCATTATGATGATGAGTATAAACATCAGTCTAATCTGGGCCCTGGCAGATCCTACCAACTATGGAAGACAATGGTGGCGCCAACTCCCTGAGCAACTGATGCAACCAAACTGGTGACAATCGGGAGGAAGGACAGAAAAACAAAATGTTAGCATCAGAAAACTGTCACCAGGCCTGTGCTTTGGATCTTCCTACCAGACACCCACTTTTTGTTTCCTGTGCATAGCATCTTTCCCCCGTTTTACCCTCTGCTGGCTTCAGGTGGAACAGCATATGCAAAGTTCACGTGCTCCACTAAGCTTGGGCTAAGCCACCTCTCACCTGAGACTCATGTCTTCAACCACAGCTGTGATGCTAGAACTTGCTAGTGAGCGCCTCAATTTGAGTTCTGAGCATTGTTATATCTGTTTGCTTTTTATGTTCTGACCACTTGTTTGTGTTTGTTACCTGGATTAGAGATATGTCTGCCTGTTTCTTGAGCCCTGTCATGTATAGAGTCCAGCATGTGTCTTGTGTTGTTTACCCACGTCGTGTCTCCTCCCATTCCCAGCTGTGTTCCATCTGTAACCCTGCCCCATCCTTATCATGTCCCAGCCGTGTCTAATGTGATTCTGTTTATATAAGTCCCTTGTCTCTGTTGGTCCTGGTCGGTCTTCTTGACTACTTGTCTCATGGCCTACTCGTCTCGTCTACTCGTATTGATGGTTAGTGTGCCTTATCTGTATAAATCTTGTTAATAAACTCAACCCTGCAAGTACTTCCGCCTCCACCCTTCCTCTGTGTCAGGAAACGTTACAGGAAGACCGAACCACCCATGGAAGTAGTAGGGTTGTCCAAATTTGCTGGATCCCATCCAGCTATCCGCCGGGATCCATTCTCTGGTGGACTGATGGAGCATCAGGATGCTATGGAGACTAGCAGGCGAAGAAACCACCATAGGCGGCGCACTCGGGGTGCTCCCTCGCCGGAGAACTGCTCCTCAAACGGTGGGGAGAATTTTGGGGGGGGCGCTAAGGGTTGGCGCTGCAAGGTGAGGCCTGTTGGCAGGCTGTTATGGGGGCATCTGGGCTGAAAGATGAGTCCGATGTGTGGCAGTTCCTGAGCTATGTGCGCAGGACTGTCCAGCCCAGTGAACCCCAGACTTTGGCAGCCACAACGGCCTCAGCAGCGACACCTAACCCTCCTCCCGCAATAGCAGCTCCTGACCCAGCCTATTCCGCAGCGAAGGATGCCTTAGCTTTGGGAGCTGCTACAGTCCGGAGGGCAGAGCCTCGCTGCGATGTCGCGGTTTGGAGGGCGGAACTTTCCGGCGACTTTCCGGTCCGGGGGCGGAGCTTCTCCGTGAAGTCAGATCCAGTCCGGGAGCTGGAAACCACAGCTCCAGTCCCAGTCCAGGAGCTGGAAACCACAGCTCCAGATCCAGTCCCATTGGAGGAGGGCGGAGCTTCCTGCTGACGTCCGGCTCCGAGGGCGGGGCTTCCTGCTGACGTCACGGCTCCGAGGGCGGGGCTTCCTGCTGACGTCACGGCTCCGAGGGCGGGGCTTCCCGCTGACGTCGGTGCTCCGAGGGCGGGGCTTCCGGCTGACGTCGCTGGTCCGAGGGCGGGGCTTCCTGCTGACGTCGCTGCTCCGAGGGCGGGGCTTCCTGCTGACGTCGCTGCTCCGAGGGCGGGGCTTCCCGCTGACGTCGTGGCTCCGAGGGCGGGGCTTCTGGCTCTGAAGACGGGGCTTCCCGCTGACGTCGCTGCTCCGAGGGCGGGGCTTCCTGCTGACGTTGCGGCTCCGAGGGTCACAAATGTCCCAGGAGCTGGAAACCACAGCTCCAGATCCAGTCCCAGTTCGGAAGCTGGAAACTACAGCTCCATCTCCTGCTCCGAGGGCGGGGCTTCCCGCTGACGTCGCTGCTCCGAGGGCGGGGCTTCCTGATGACGTCACGGCTCCGAGGGCAGAGTCCTTCCCTACAACCAAGTCTGTGCCTCAACCTGAAGCATCAGAGAGACCGACACAGAGACAGTATCGGACTGTGTCAGCTCCCAGAACTGTGCCCAGACTGGCTCGAGAAACTTTTGGGACATTTGCCAGTTCTGTTCCCAAGCCCACGTATAAACCTGTATCTGTTTTTGTACCCGTATCTGTTCCTGTTCTTGTTCCTGTATCTGTTCCTGTTCTTGTGCCCGTATCTGTTCTTGTCCCCATTCCTGTGTTTGGTTTAGTTATACCAGTCCCTGTCACTGTGTACATGTCGGTTCCTGTCAGTGTCTTTGTTCCTGTGCCTAGTCCTGTCGTGTCTCCTGTTCATGTCTAGTCCTGTCTGTCCTGTTTCGTTCCTGGTCCCTCTTCTGTTCCACCTCCTTCTATTGTTGGTTTATGTGCCCCGGAGTTGCGCATTGGGAGAGGGGCCAACTGTCACGTATAGAGTCCAGCCTGTGTCTTGTGTTGTTTACCCATGTGCTTTTGAGCACATGTTGTGTCTCCTCCCATTCCCAGCTGTGTTCCATCTGTAACACTGCCCCATCCTTATCATGTTCCAGCCGTGTCTATTGTGATTGTGTGTATATAAGTCCCTTGTCTCTGTTGGTCCTGGTCGGTCTTCTTGACTACTTGTCTCATGGTCTACTCGTCTCGTCTACTCGTATTGATGGTTAGTGTGCCTTACCTGTATAAATACTTCCGCCTCCACCCTACCTCTGTGTCAGGAAACGTTACAAGCCCTGCATTTCCTGGTCACAAATGTCCATAATAAAAGCCCTCTGCACATGCAGCCTGCCTCAACCCCTTTGTTACATGTGTATATATATATATATTTCATATATATATTTCATATATATATATATGACCCAACAGCTATGACTGCAGACATTCAGCAAACAGTAATGCCCTCCATGAGTCATCTTGTTCGTGCCAGCACCATTGGTAGATGACTGCACAATGGAGGAGTATTTGAACATAGAATGTTATGACAACTGCCCTTAACACCACATCAGCATTGCCAAAAACTGATATGGAGTTACTCAGGATGGAAGCGGGTCATCTTCAGTGATGAGTACCACTTTTGTCTTGATGGAGATGGCCACATCATCAGACCAATTTCTGGTTATAAATATGTTGATGCTATCAAAACCCAACAAAATCTGCAAGAGCTGCATGGGATTTATTATTGCATCCTAAACTGGTGGATGTTAATGATGAGACGTCATAAATTATTTGTGCTTCTGGCACTACATAGTGAACTAAACAATTCTTCCTCCCAGTGCAACACTGGGAGCTGGTTTCGACCACAGCCTCGTTTATTCACAGTGACTGCTGACATGTGACAGAACAGAAATATCAATTGAAAACAAACAACGCATTCCAAAAAATTCACAAGCTGATCTATACAGTTCTGTAAGCAGAGCTTGGAGAGATCCATTATTTCTCATGATCTAGAAGAGAGATTGAAACTATAATTTAAACACTGTCATACTGAGCTGCTATTGATTGTGCAAAGTGTTTCTGAGCGGAGAGCTGGAATCATTTAAACTCATCACCTGAGCAAAAGAAGAATCCCAGACTGGAAATTATCCCCATTACTTGGAACACTCAAGTGGAAACCTCATTAAACTATGTTTAATCCTCTTAATCAAAACCATCGCCAAAAAGCAGCCTTATCTGAAAACTGAAAGCCTTATCAAAACATCTCTGAACTCTCACTGCTTCTTTTCTCACTGAATTATAAATAAGATACGGGATTCTTTTCCACACAAAGAGCCAAAATGCTCACTCAAATGATTCCAAGATTGAGGAAAAAACACACAGATGAATAACAGAGCATCTGATGAAAAAGATGCCATAAGTTTTGTTTTGTTCCTATTTTTTTTTCAAAAAGGTAAACAGTTCTATTTTATATTCATTACATGTAACATGAAATATGTTTCCCATTCAGTCATTTCACCATTTATCTGCTGTTGAATCAACATCGAATTATGTTTAGATGTTGGAAAGTGAATCATTGTGAACGCAGTGTTGTTTCAACATCATGAGCAATTTTAAAACCAATTACAATCAACTGCAACGTTGCAGTGCAAACTGTATCTTATACTGATGGTCATTGTTTATGTCACTTCTATTTTTCCATCCCTCCATATATGGCTAAATCTTTTTTTTTTACTTTTACTTTTTTCACATAATTTTAAATGTATATTCAGTTATTCTTGTATATTCCAGTTGTGAGATGTTGCCAACCCAGCTTCAACCCAACCCAAATAAATTTATACACCAGAATGTTCATGTTGATTGAATGTATTTTGTTAACCTTTTACAGCCATTTAACATTGAACATTGTTTCACTGTTTTTTTCAACGTCGAAACAGCAAATTACATTATTTTAACCACAAGTCAAAACTGAAGGTTGGGATCACTTTTAAGATTTAATAAACTCCTAATTAGACAGAATCAACATAAAAAATGATGAACTATGTCACTTTAAATATAATGAATATTACAAATAAGGCAGTTAACGTTTTTAAAAATAAAATTATGACTATTGTGTGTATTTATATATGTATTCATAAACTGGACTGCACCGGCCTACTTACAGTTTCTGCATTTTCATGACTTGTCATCAGGCAAGCTCAAATTGTATTAATACAGCTGCAGGCATCCACATATACATACTCATATACAGTGTAGCTGCCCACTGCTGCCTGCAGTCTGACAGACTGTATAGATAATTAAAGCAATAGGCGTGCAGATGCAGAGGGCTGCAGAGTTGGTACCGTGACACATGGTGCGAGCACACAAATAACCAGGCATCTGCCTACTGCTTCTAAGTGCCTTTCTTACTGCAGCGCTTTTCATTTTTTACACCTGACAGCACAGCGATCAGAGCTCGTCAGTGGCAGCTGGTTGAGAGAGAGGGAGAAAGAGAGAGCGAGGAAGGTAGAGGGCTGCATGCGCCTTTCAGTAATTGAGGGGAGATTACACGGTCTTTCAACCATGTAGTTGGTCATCACAACCCATTAACCATTTATATTAGACGCTGCTCCACAGTGTCAACAATCGTTTAGAGGGCAGATGAGGTTCAATAGCAAAAAGGGACACTTCTGTAACATGAGGATCACTGATTTGTTAGGATTTGTTAATAATTTGACGGGATTTACAGAAAAATATCTATCTGAGAGGAAACATGTCTGACAGAGAAACAATGTTCACTAAGAAGGTAACACCATAGACAAGCTGTATTACTTTAAATGATCTCTGATTGGAAGAGGGTAGAGGACCACTGCTGGCCTACTGATGGCCAAGCTGGTTGTGGGTGTTTTGCTCAGCATTTTCTGGGCAGCCTGTTTGTAGTTAAGCTGATTGTTACATAAAATGCCGTCACACATTTTCCACCAACAATCTAATTTACTGATTTTTCCTTCATTTCTTACTTTTCATATCCTTTATAAATTAGTTTACTAAATAATCTTCAGATTCAGCAGAAGCATTTTCAGATAAGTCATTTAATTAAGGCATGGTCATTATTATTTATATGTAACATTTCTTCATCTTATGTCTGGCTCACAAAAAATCCTAACTGATATTGAAAACAAGGGACCCACACATAACATCAATTTTCAGCGCTTGATTGAGTCCCTGCACTATGCCCTCTGCCCAGAATTAAACACCACACACAAGTTATACATAATTTAAATATAGGCAAACTAAAGTCCCAGGAAACTCAAACTCTCACAGGAGTTTCTCACAAATGATTGCATCACACAGAGAAAGGTGAACAATATAATAAAATAACAACAAAATAATGTACACACTGCAAAGCCACCTTGACGTAAACACACTGATAAATGACACATTACTGCATGTGTTCTGCACCGCATATCATTATCTGGGCAGTAAATATTAGTTTCTAACATGAAAAAAATATTCTAACATAATATTATAACACTTATGGTATGTTAGAATGAATGCAGTAAGTCAAATAAAAATATTAATTAATTAAGCCAAAAGTAATTCTTTTTCTGAACATCAAAGTTTTACCTATTTCCCTTCTTAACCCTTCATACATGAATTATCACAACATGAATCAGACTTTGTTTCTCAAGCATTTTTATTTTATTTTCATGCTGATAAAACTATTGAACTGTTTGTGGGCTTTTTATGCAATTGTTTAAGAGTTATTCTGTGAACACTCAGATGTTCACATACAAGTAATGTTGCAGTTAACAATTCAATGAATTAAACAAATCGATCTTTTCACAAATAAATGAAGTAACTGAAAATTGTAATGCTGTAGAAAAAATATTATGCTTTAACATATGGCTATGAAAGAAACATAAGCCACAGCCCACTGCCCTGTATTGTCAAATAAAAACAAACAAACAAACAAACAAATAAATAAATAAAATGCAACAAATAAAACATACAGCTGTCCACTGTAGTGAGATGTGTGAAAGGATTAATGAAGCCCCTCTTTAATTTGTTGTCATATCACATATTACAGTTACAGTAGGGGTTACATTAAGGTTTATTTTAAGTTTAGATTTAATTTATATTATTTTATGCTTAGGTTAAATTTAGATTATTTTTAAGATTAGAGTTCGATATACAATGCGGATTAAGTTTAGGTTTAGGTTGAGGTGTGGGCACAGGTTATATAATTGTTTTCTAAAATTCTCCGTTCAAGTTGTCTCTCTCTCTCTCACTTGTTGACAATCTTTCAAACATTACATCAATGCTGTGTTTCACACACTTCTGAATACTGAATCAGAAACAATAAACATGTTTCATATTTACACTGTAGGATTGGGATGGCCCAGGCTGTGCTTGTGGAAAACTGGAAGGGTAAAGATTGAAATATAAACTCCCCACACAACAGGATAATCTGGGAAGATCATTGTTTACATTTACACTGAAATTAGTAAGACCCTAAGTAGACCCTTATTTAGATTATTTCAATTCTTGCAGTGTGGGCCAGGTATTTAGTTTAGTTTATTTTCTAAAATAAAAGTCTTTGTTCATTTAGATAAGTCTGTTTGAAAAGACAAAAAAAAAACTTACATTTTGTAGAAGAGACAATTATCTGGGTGATGTGAGAGTGGACCACCAGTGGCATATATTCAGAGGGGCACCAACCTTATCAAACCAGTGGGCCGATATACACTTTCTATGTGTGATGTTTTTGGGCCTCTTAAATGCTGGTTGTATTTGGTGCTGTGAGTCCATATCTGTAGTCCTGACTTGCTCTATAACACTCATTTGAAATGCTTATATAGCCCCTAATCTAATGCAGTGAGAACATTATGTTGAAGTACAGCAGTTTAGCAAGCACTCTCACACAACTTAAACACATCAAATATGCGCCACCATTCATCTCATGAAACACACGAAACAAGAATCAATGTAAATCAGTCTGCCCTAAGTCATCATTAATACCATAAGAAAGTGCTAATTAAGTTACTCTGGTCTAATGCTTAAAAACCAGGAGGCTGAAGTACTGTAATCACGTTTCAGGCAAAGCACAGTTAACCTCTCAGTGGCTTATTTTCCCAGTCAGAGCTAATCGATTAGAGGCGCTCACTAAGGTCAAGATGGCCACCCTCTTCATTTCCCAAACAACCTGACCCTGAGTCGGTACACTAATGAGCTCATATTACACAGAGATCAATGGCATCGGATTCTCATTGGCAGCGGATCAGACGTGATTCAATAACGCTGAGTGTCTGACTGACCTCAGTCAGAGGAGATACAGTACTCCGTCAGTAAAAGAGCAGAGCACAGTGTTGAGCAAACTCACCCAATGCATATTTTAGGAGGTTATACCTGTTAAGGGCTGCAGAACCCACTGCACTGGTGTTCTGTCACATACAGTTAATGTCTGATCTGAAGCTAGAGCACAAGAACCACAGGACAAAAACACTCTAGAATTCAACAGAAAATTCAAAAAAAGGTCCAGATTTTATGTGTAACAATGTTAATGGAGAATTACATTAAACATGTATTCCATTACAGATTACTGATTACATGCTAAAACATGTGTAATATTAACATAATACAACAAATAACTAAATTAATGTAAACCGATTACCTTCCATAAATTTTTGAGTAAGGTCAAATAAAGGCAAAACAAAAACATATAATCTATTTACTTTAAATTTCACATTCACATTAAACCATGCTGCAAACATCAAACCATCGCATGTCCACATCAAACAACATTGTGTCCTCATGAATCAACTCCATTGTCTAATAAACTATATACACCATCACTGCTTGCACAGAACCTGGTTTATGCTTGTGTGGTGCTGGTCTGGTTTGATGGTGTAGGATGTTTATTTCTAGCAGAGCAGTGTTAAGGACTGCTGACATTTTGTAAACAATGGAAGAAGAAAAAAATCTCAAGATGGAGTATTTGAGAAGGTTTTAGAGGACGTGAGTTCCTAAGATCTATCACAAGGACTAATAGGTTGCTGCAATCACTGTCATAGGAAAGAAATATATGAACATGTATTTTTATACAGTTGAATACATCATATATATATATATATATATATATATTGAAGATAAGGATGAAAGGAGGCTAATGAAGTATGCAGAGAAACAGATAAACTACAGTTTTAATTATAGACAATCTACAAAGACAAACTACATATATACATATATATATATATATATCACATATATATTTTCAATTACATTTATTTAAAAATATGGGGAAACATTAATAAGTAAATAAAAATAGTAATAAATAAATAATAAGTAGTACAGATACAGAGGGATCATTCTTAAAATTAATTTGCTAATTTCATGAATGTTAAACATATGATTAAACATATAAAACATATTTCATATATGAAAATGTGTAAAATATTTATCACAATTAATAAAATGTATTAAATACATTTTGAATATACACCAATGTTTCCTGGTGTCGTCACTCATTTTCCATTGTATCAATTCTGATGATCATACAAGAGCACTTTGTAGTTTGTCTATAATTACAAACTGTAGTTTATCTGTTTCTCTGCATACTTTATTAGCCTCCTTTCATCCTTCTCTTCAATGGTCAGGAATCCACAGGACCACCATAGAGCAGGTATTATGTGGATGGTGGGTCATTCTCGGAAATATCCAGCCTACAGCATCCAGTCAGAGAGCACTAATGAAGGGCTAGAACAGAGGTTCTTAAATTGTGTCACTGTGCGACCCCCTTTTAGGCTCCAGTAAATTTCGCGACCCCCCTACCCGCGGGAAAACGGTATCAATAACTCGTAAAATATTCCAAGTACTTTTCATCATATTTTCTCACTTTCTTTGTTATTTTTTCTGTTCTGATGTTCCTTTAGTGCAGGGGTTGGCGACCTTTAACACCCAAAGAGCCTTTTGGAACCGGTTTCCACAGAAAATAAAACAGTGGGAGCCGCAAATAATTTTTGACATCTAAAATGAAGATAACACAGTTTATATTGCTTTTTCTTACCTTTGCACTTTGTATGAACAACTTAAGTGTGTTTGAAATCCAATAAAATTAGATATTATTTATTTAATGAACACTTTTTGAACATTTTGAATTCTTAAAAAAAACCAACCCTGGTTAATGGGACTTCTGCTCCTGAAGCTCTGTGCAGAGCGTCTGCAGATCGGGGCTGTATGAAGTCACTTTCACCTTGGCAGGACTGTAAGCTGTCTCTGTGTCTGTGAGCAGTATTTGTTTTAATGTCAGTCAGATCCAGATCCAGCTCCGGCTTCAGATTTGGATCCATTCAGATTTGGATCCGGATCCAGATCGGGTTGATTTACACCTGCCGTGTTTTGACAGTAAACCGGCTTCCACAAGTGTGACGCTTATTTTGAGCGACAGAAAATAATAAAGTATCATTTTAGGTCACAATAATCTTCCAACTGAAAAAAGAATTAAGGCAACAAAATACATTTAGATTAAATACTTATAATGTATTTTTCTGAGCCACACGGAGCCGCGGTATAAGGAGGAAAGAGCCATGGGTTGCGAGCCCTGATCTAGAGCGTTTTGCGTCCCCACTTCCAATTCGACCTTCTAAAAAACACTGTATTTTAGGTGTGTAAATCCTGAAATTTCACATGTAATCTAATTACACTGTTACAGATTACAGATACTGTTCTTTCTATCTAATTATGCAACATTGTTACCAGTATTCTGCTACTACCCACCCCAGTGTATGATATTTAGTTCAGTTTAACATGCTTTGTTGCCACAGCTGAGGTCATGTGACCTTTTCATACCTTGTTCTAATGATCATACCAAGCATGTGGTTTCTCTCCATATGCTGACTACAGTCAGATCTGACTTGTTTGGGGTGTTGGGTGCGCTCTGTATGAATAAGAATGAGATGTGACTGGAGGATTTGGGAGTCCATCATGGTTGCTACTGCTAAGGTCATCAGGAAAGGTAATGAGAAGCCATTTTAGCAGTCTGTCAAATGCCCTCTTCAACGGGGTGCCTTAACGTTCCTTAATTAAGTCACTAAATCACTGGTAATTACCATGTTTGCTGGCTCTGTCTCACCAACATGTAAACACACTGAACAGTGCCACTGGAAGTCTTTCAGTTTGCCTGGCTCTCACTTACTTTACTCTCTCTTCTCTTCCTTTCTCTTTTACTGTTCCTCTCAGATCTCTCCTTCACAGGTGTGTTTGCCTTTCAAAGCACTCGGATTTCAGTTCAGCTCTTTTTTAAACGAAGTCAACCTCTGTGAAAAACCTAAAATCCCCAACTGGATACAAACGTCATCGTTATATTCCTCAATGCAGGAAACGGCACAGATTAGATGGATGATGCTTTTCTTTCTTCACTATTCCTGTCGACAGCTCTTTACTTTCTCTCACTAGGCTCGACTGAAGCTCTGCCCTTTCCCTCAGTTTGTCACAGATGAGGGGACAAAAGAAGTTTAAATGTCTTCATTTTGAAGTTCTCTAGCAGTTTAACACTCTTTAATTGCTCTCTCCTTTTTATCCACTTAAAGCAGCTGTCAGAGTGTCTTTAGATGGCAGGAAAAGCAGAGTGTGACAGCAGTTCTCCTTCAGTTCACTCTGCTCTGAAATCCCAAGTCTTTCATATTAAATATGGGACGAAAACTATAAAGGTGATCAATCCATTTCCTTCTGAAAAATAAACAGTATTAATGACAGTAATACTTCCCCTGAGAACAGTGACAAGTGTTCAGTGTTCAGAATAAAAGCAGAATTTAAAACCCTGACAGGGTAGTTAACTTCTCATTCATCTTCTCATCATGTTTCCAGTCTGGAACGTGTATTTGACATGTACGTTTCTGTGAAACAGATGCAAGAATAAAATGACTGCATCAGTCAAACACTGGATTTAAAGCATTACTTTCCAATATGAAAGGATACAAACAAATCAGACCCAATCGTTCTCCCCCTCATCCGAGTCTGACAGCTCTTCAGGACCTTTTTGAACCAGAAAACAAACATGCTTTTCATCACAAGAAAACTGGGAACTTTTATAAAAATAAATGAATAAATAAATGTGATAATAATAATAATAATAATAATAATAATAATAATAATAATAATAATAATAATAATAATAATAAATGTCACTTAAAAGGCTCTTTGGTGACAACTGTCACATCTAGAATGTTTCAGTAGATGGTTCTTTACCTAATTACTTTTGCAAACACATTTTACATGTAGTAAAGTTTAGTTCCTACACTAAACTCAAGCAATTTCAGTTTCTTTTATTTTGCACCACAACATACAATACCTGACCTGCACTCTCAACACCACCAATGCGTTTTTCAGGTGGCACTCAGTAAAAGTACTGAGTGCTTGACAACTCAAAGTGCCATTTGTACACTTAATAATAATAATTAATTATAATAATTCCTAAGTTACACTAAATGTCCAAAGGTATATGGACACCCTTTCTAATTCAGCATTCAGCAACTTTAATATGTACTCACTGCTGTCACAGATGTGCAAATGCATACACAGCTTGTCTATTCCCTGTAGAGAAGTACTGCCAATAGAAGAGGACTCTCTGGGGTAGAAAAATATGAATCTATTGGCACCATTCTTAATGGCAGATGTGGGCTAGAGGGGTATAACATAAAGTACCTGGTATTGAAGGACATCAAACGGTTTCCACAGTTATTATAACTTAAAGAACGAGTGGTGGGGCTCCAGTATGTGTAAATATGGAATTGGCGCTTCAGAGTGACAAGCTCTGTCACACTATCAGTGACATTTCAATCAGAGTGGGATTAGCACAAATACTATGTTCAATACTATGAACTCTAATATGTTCGCCAGACTGCCTCAGACTCTAAGCTCCCTCCATTGTGCTGGAGTATGATCTGATAGTACGTTAGTTTGTTATGTCCGTGGCAAATTGAACAGTCATGCTTATATCAGCTACACTGGCATGGGAATTTCTGTTCTCTAAATTAAACACAAATAGAATTGTCTGTGACAAAAGTTGTTTAGGACTGTCATCTGTGAGTAACTTCGCTTACAAAGGACTCCCAACCCTGTCATTCTGCTCTGAACTTATACAGCTTGAGTTAACAGCATAGAAGCCACCCTAACTACATGAAATAAAAAAAGTTGGAGTTGGACTGTTGGACCTCCATTACGTATGTTTGAGGAGTTCATATACAGAAATTAAGCTTCATGAAAAAGACCTGAACTCATTGATATTGAGATGTCAATCAGCACTTTCACCTGCATGCATCTGCCTATTTAGTCAGATTAACCCAACGTGTTTATGACAAAGGTAAAAGAAAATGTTTCAGCCTGGATGGCTGGCAGAATGAAGCACAATACAGGACAGCCAATCAGTGCACAGCTCAAAAACCTAATGTCTCAAAAAGCTCTTTATAGTAGAAGGAACAGAATTGTAAACAGATTTGCTTCCAGGTAATTGTGGAACATGTCTGATCAAAAGCAAAGAATAGATCAATCAGATCTGCATTACGGAGGGAAATAAGCCTTAGTCTTAAAGGCACTAAACACACCAAGGAGGAGTCTTGCCTTGACCAATGACTGACAAAAGATAGTAGATTCCAGACCAGCATGACCCTGATCAGGAAGACGTTAAAAAGATGGGTCGATGATTGGATGGAAAAAAGATCAATTAGATCCATTAATATAACAATGAGAGAATGGAAATTACTAGAAAACAAATTACATATGTTTTTGGAGCATAAATCCATTACATCTATATTAAGCCATTATAAAAAATAAAATAGTGCCTTGAATTGACCTCAAACACTTTAAATTCCCTTTATATCAATACAATTACCAAAAAATGAAATGAAAACAGGGACTCCATACTATTGTAAACAAACAACAAACGATGTGTGTGTGTGTGTGTGTGTGTGTGTGTGTGTGTGTGTGTGTGTGTGTGTGTGTGGTTACCTGCTGATGAGTTAGGCTAAGCCGTGTGGGGGGATTATGGAAACACACAGGAAGTGTCTTTGACCCAGTATTTAAAAGTCGCTGGCCTTGGCCAAACTGACAACACAGAGTCCCAACAGCATCTAGCAAACTCACCCCACCGGGAGCGCAGTCTGTTCACCAATTCCTAATTACACTCCATC
Source organism: Acestrorhynchus altus (assembly GCA_034509495.1). Classification (NCBI taxonomy): domain Eukaryota; kingdom Metazoa; phylum Chordata; class Actinopteri; order Characiformes; family Acestrorhynchidae; genus Acestrorhynchus; species Acestrorhynchus altus. The sequence goes on along the minus strand of CM067501.1, from coordinate 29,603,356 downwards.
TGACACTACCGTCCTCTGCCAGCACACACATTCACACTTACACACCTCTCTTAACAGAAGTGTAATGTCTGCGTTACAGAAACAGCACTCCCAATAATACCTGACCTGAACAAAGGGATCCTATTAAAATCCTGTAATTGGTGCAGAACATTATGTGCACCTTCAGTAAGGTTTCCAAAGGTTCTTCACACATCAGCTTCAAAATAATAGTTCTTTAAAAATCTACAAATCCACTGAACGTTTCTGTATGGAAGTAAAGCTGATTCTTTTACAGCACCACATCTTCATTTAGAAGACATCAGATGTGTAATAATCAGAATAATTCAAAGCAACAAATGCAATAAAGCTTTATTTGCTGCAGTTGATTCACATTTTTCTGCATAAATGTAATAAATGTATGAATTTCAACAAATTTTAACAATCCAGTTCTGAAAAATAAGGATGACAATCAAACAGCAAAGCAAACTGTTTACACACAGCTAGCCTCACCTGAGCAGGTTTGTTTACCTGTTTGTTGAGCTTTCGATTAATATTTCACAGAGTGGGATCAGGCTCAGGGAAAACATTTGCTAAAACACACAAAGGAGTATGCTGATGTTATTAACCCACTGTGCTCCATTTTAGAGTGCATTCCACTGCAGCACATGTCCTACAGAGTCCTCCAGATTCTGGATCAGACGTACACAAATGCCATGCTGTATGGATAAGACTGAAATGCTGTGCATGTGCCAGTGAAGGGTGTGTGTACATGGCTGTAAAGTCATACATACCACTGCTCACTGCTGAAGCGTGTTCAATGAAATCCAGTCTGATTAGAGCGGGTTAGCAAGCCAGCCCAGCCCTGCTCTGTTAAAGCCAGAGTAATTAAAGAATAACAGCACGGCACATTGTGCCACAGCAAATGGCATCATATGTTAACAGGCCCAGCAGACCAAGCGAGTTCCATTAAAACATTTGGCACAGCTCGGACCCAGTATGAATTAGGCCAGGGGTATCCAGCCTCATATTCAGTACAGCTACCTGAAATATAGTTCAGACTAAACTGTGTTATAACTATACAATAATAAAGAGTATCTATAAAGATATTCCTTTAAACTCAGTTGACTCATAGTTAGTTTTAAGTTATTTACTGACACTGTGTTGATATAGAAATGCCAACCTGTCAATAGTCCTGACAGCAGATTATCTCTTGTCACTCACACATGCTCTGAAAGCAGTCCTGATTGTGGTCTGCACCAACCTAGGACAGACTGTATATACATATAATTTATTTGAGTATGAATTTATATAAATATGAAGTTATATTACTTGAATCATGAAATATTCACATAATTCATCACTGTCACACAAACAAGCTCACATCTCCAAAATGTCCAACTTTATAGAGGAAGGACAAAACTTTCACTTTCAATGGAAGCCAATGTAAAAGATTTTCATTTTGGAGCATTCATCAGGAAATTCAGATAACTGCCAGATTCAGATATAAAGAACAACTGACAGATGATTCACAATATGGAATTTAGTGAAAAACAATGCAAAAAGTGCCGTTTTTTTTAAATCTATGGTTTTGCTGGACAGTGATGATAAAACTGAACTGCCGCTTTAGTACCATAGTTTTACTGAAATCTCTTCACCAGTTCCTGGAGAAGCTGTTTGGAACAAATTTAATGGTGAAATAATGTCAATACAATATATACATAAAAAATAATATTCAAAGATTCAAAAAAGATTCAATCTTTGAATATCACTTTACTTTTGACAATGTGCAGCACATACCAGCAATAGATACTTACATTTTAAATGAGTCTCATTACACTGTACATGTTCTGCACACATCTCCAAAACTGGTTCTTTATGTTTCTCTATAGTATTATATTATAATCTGTGTAAAATATAATCAGAATCAATATAATTCTGAATCAAACACTTTGTAACAAATATATGATCATATTTCCCCTCAGCATAGATATATCAAAGTCAGATATTTGTTTAGATTATGTTTTTTTTGTTTGTTTGTTTCCTGTTTTTTCACATATAACCAACAGGCTAAAGGCCTTAGGCAGCAAAGCTACAAAAATTTCAAACAGCAATATTGTCACGGATGTCACGCTGCTGACGCCTGCTGGACAGCACGCTCCCCTAAAGCATATAAAATCAAAGTTGACACTACAGAATAAAGAAATACCACAAAATATGCATGCACACATATGAACACACCCTTGATGTAAAACAGGGGGAGGGGTGGGGTAGGGGTGGGGTAGGCTAATTACTTCCGAGCGTCTGATCCTGCCCGGGATGGAACGGAGCTCCACCAAAGCCAGCATTCATCTCCAGACGACATGTTCTGGTGTAAAATTAACGATGTTCGAAGCCACGTCCTGGCAGGAGTGAAAGTGCCGCTACAATTAGCCCTAACGCTGGGATAACAGTGCGCCAAATGGTGCCGTCAGCCCACCGTTTAATTGCCTTGGCACCACTGCCACATATAATCACCTGTCATTACTAACAGAGACTGCATCTGTTTACGCGTCTGTCCGAGGTGCCAAAACGTGCCAGTCTTAAGGAGGAGACGGCTTTTCCAAAGACCCAGACAGAGCCCCAAACACAGAAGGTCATCAGCTAAATCAGGCCTCATACGTCGCTCAGTGGGAATAATACAGACAGCTTTCACTAAGAGGATACACACTTCCAGTTCCAGTCCGGTTCTGCTCATAGTGTAGATGCCTGGTTTCAGCTGTGGCACTGTAGGCAAGCGAGCTGTTTGTAGATCTGTAATATCCCTGCCCACTCTGTAGCTGAACTGATAAAAAAATGAATCAGCTCCCATAACACTGAGTTTAGGTTAAAGATGCCAGACAATTTATTAACGAGCATCCTGTGGAAAATTAAAGCATATTATCATATCATGATGAATAAAATACATTGTATATCTTAAAAACAACTGTTATTTTGTTGCTGAAGAAACACTAAAGAAACAAGTTCTGTGTTTATTGTCTGGTTTACAGAATTAGAACAGGGTCAGAGACTGCAGATAAGCTCACTTGACAATTAAACTGTCACCTTGCATGCTCCTGTAGATGGTGCTACATGAGAATTATGGGGCATTCAATACCTGTAGGGTGTGTGACAGGATTCATAGATTGAGAAAATCTGTAGAAAATGGGTCACAAAGCAGATGTTATTGATAAGATGCAGTAAAAGGAGTGATTGCATTTGGGCATTCAAAAGACCATAGTGTGAAGGAAGTAGCTGAATTTGATGTCCACAATTACACTTTTCCACTGTGGGGCTCCAATAACTACAGAATATGTGACACTGTGTCATTAAATCATTAATAAATATTATCATATATAGAATATTATATCATATAAACTCAAACCCAAATGCTTACAGGCCTAAAGAGGAACACTATACCACTATACAGGATATCAGAGGGCCCCTGGTTTATAGATGAAACACAACTATTCACAAACTGTTGTTATCATATGAGCCTAAATTTTTGTACAACACTTACTTAAAAATCCTTTGTCAGCATGACAGATTCTAAAAATCCACCCCCATCTCCCACCCCTTCAACAAAAGAAAAGACAAAACAGCCATGTCAGCTTTGTTCCACCCCGCTCCTCTCCATGACAGGCCAGCCGGCCAACATCACAGCTCCTGCCACTGGAATGCAGCACACACACCTCTCCTCTCATCCTCGCACTCACTAATTGACAGATTGAGGGATGGAAGAGGATGTACACACCTGACGAGCATGGCCGCTCACACACCTGAGTGCCCGTCTTGGGCTGAAAGGAGAGAATGGGCATGGGCGCTGATGTATGACTGCGGATGGGTGGCACAGCTGTTGGCAGAGAGGGGCACCAGAGGGGAGCCTGCTGGCCCTGCACTGCTGATTACAAAAAATAAGGTGTGTGTGTGTTTGTGTGTGTGTGTGTGTGTGTGTGTGTGTGTGTGTGTGTGTGTGTGTGTGTGTGTGTGTGTGTGTGTGTGTGTACATGGACATGTGCAATACAGGATGTGATGAAGCTGTCATTAACGAGAAAATAGCTGTGCTGTTACATTAGGACCTTCAGCTAATCAGTGAGGCCTGAGCCTCCATACTGCCACTGAACAGTGGAGATATACGCTACCTGTCCAAATATTTATTGACACCCCTTCTAATGAGTACATTCAACTATTACGTTACACCTACACTTACTGACACAGATGTGCAAATGCACACACACTGCTTGTAGATAAGTACTGCCTAACTCTCTCTGGAGCAAACATATATGAATATTGGCATCATGCTTAATACCAGAGTATAAAGCCCACCAGCATTGAGCTGTGAAGTTGTGGAACTGTGATCTCTAGTATGATGGAAGTCCGTCCAATCCATTTGGGACGAAATGGAGAATTGATGATGATGTGTAGTGGTGATCATCTATCTCATCCAACACTGACCTCACTAACACTCCTGTGGCTGAATGCAGTCAAATCTTCACATCAGTGTTCCAAAATTTAGGAGAAAGTATTCACTGGACAGTAGAGACAGATACTCCAACAAAAGCAGGTTTTTTTAGTACCCTTGATTTCACAAGAAACAATGAGAAAATGAGCAGGTGTCCCAATACTTTTGTCCGTATACTAATGACTACTTGTAATCTATACACAGGTTTGATCTTGTGAAACATTGTTATGAAGTGTGATTTGCCTCAATGTGACACACTCTCTCTCTCTCTCTCTCTCTCTCTCTCTCTCTCTCTCTCTCTCTCTCTCTCTCTCTCTCTCTAATAAAGGAAGAGCTTGACTGCAGAGTATGCTTTAAGTAAATTAATAGAAGAGGACAGCCTGAAGATTGCCTCCATGGCTTTCTGCCCAGCACCCTAGTAACGGCTGGTGTGTGTGTGTGTGTGTGTGTGTGTGTGTGTGTGTGTGTGTGTGTGTGTGTGTTGCCGTGACAGAGAGCGGTCCTGGGATGTGACAGGCCCCCCTTGGCCCTGGCAGCCCCCCAGGTTTGACCCCGCGCCCAGCGTTACTCCTCCACAATGCGGCCGCTGACAGGAGCAGCTGTGGCGCACGGCTGAGATTGATGAAATTTTCATAACTGTTTCCCCCGAGTTCTCCTTCACCTTCAGGATAATTTATGACCCACTCGACAGCCTTGAAGAGACAATATGCTTGCCTTGAAATTAACTGTAACAGTCTTGTAGGTTGTAATTAACAGCGGTTCATGGAGCGAAGGAGGCAACCATAGCACCAACTGGATCCGCATGAATAATTGATGGTGTTTCCAGGGGAAATTAAGAGCTCCTAATGTTATTGTTTCCACACACATGTCCACTCTGCTTACAGTCAAGCCTGCACACTCTAAATGATAACAATCAGTCTGCGGCCCCCGGGTATTGCGGATCTGCTTGTGACAAAGCAGCCTGTGGTGCTGCCCTTTGATTTGAGAGCTTTGCTAAAGAGAGAAGATGAGTCTTCACGACATACATCACATCTCTACTCCAGCAGTAACAGTAGACAGTGGTAGAACAAGTTCTGACCAGACAGTAGAACAGCGAACAAGGAGCTAAAATGAAGGAAAGCCAAAGCTGACGGTAGAGCAGCAGATGGGCATCTCTTCCCAGTTCATTTATCAAACTTGGTTCAAGCAGGCCCTACCCTACTCCTGCTCTACTTTCCTGCCCCCCTGCATGGCCTAAACCCCCTCATCGTTTAGTTCAAATGGCCATTATCATGTAATAGCCTCTCTTAAATAAGCTGACATCGGTCTGAAACGATTAGAACAAAACCCCCACAGCCCGCTCCTGTAGTTTGCTCGCGCGCTTTGACAATGCCCATCTTTAACGGGCCTATTCACGCCATATCACTGGCGGGCAGGTCAGAAGAGGGTCACTTCCTGGGTGGGTGTGAAGGTGTCAGCATGGTTCAGAGGTCAAAGGTTACATGCAATGGTCTTCTTGGTTCAAGTGAGTGTAGTGAAAGGTTCTGTCATCAGACCAAACAATAGAGACAAGATCCAATCTAGAGCTTGAACACTGGAAGTGCATTAAAAAAAGCAGAATATTGAACACTTTTTTTTATACAATGGTGTGAAAAAGTGTTTGCCCCCTTCCTGATTTCCTGTTTTTCTTTGCATGTTTGTCACACTTAAGTGTGCATCAAACAAATTTAAATATTAGTCAAAGACAACACAAGTAAACACAAAATGCAATGTTTATTATTAAGGGAGAAAAAAATCCAAACCTACTTGGCCCTGTGTGAAAAATGTGGTTGCCCCCTAAACCTAATAAACTGCAACCAAGCATTTGCGATAACTTGCAATGAGTCTTTTACAGCATTGTGGAGGAATTTTGGCCCATTCGTCTTTGCAGAATTGTTGTAATTCAGTTTCATTAGAGGATTTTCAAGCATGAACAGCCTTTTTAAGGTCATACCACAGCATCTCAATAGGATTCAGGTCAGGATTTTGGCCACTTCAAAGCCTTAATTTTGTTTTTCTTCAACCATTCAGAGGTGGACTTGCTGGTGTGTTTTGGATCATTGTCCTGTTGCAGAACCCAAGTTTGTTTCAAGTTGAGGTCACAAACAGATGGTTGGACATTCTCCTTCAGGATAGCAGAATTCATAGCTCCATTTAAACAGCAAATCTTCCAGGTCCTGACGCAGCAAAACAGCCCCAGACCATCACACTACCACCACCATATTTTACTGTTGGAATAATGTTCTTTTTCTGAAATGCAGTGTTACATTTACACCAGTAAATGCGACACACACCTTCCAAAGAGTTAAATTTTTGTCTCATCTGTCCACAGAATGTTTTCCCAAAAGTCTTGAGGATCATTAAGATGAGTTCTGAAAAAATTGAGACGAGCTTTAATGATCTTTTTGCTCAGCAGTGGTTTTCTTCTTGGAACTTTGCCATGCAGGCCATTTTTGCTCAGTCTCTTTCTGTTGGTGGAGGCATGAACACTGATCTTAACTGAGGTAAGTGAGGCCTGCAGTTTTTTGGATGTTGTTGTGGGGTCTTTTGTGACCTATTGGATGAGTCGTTGCTGCAGTCTTGCAGTAATTGTGGGTGGACGACTACCCCTGGGAAGGTTCGCCACTGTTTCATGTCTTCGCCACTTGTGGATAATGGCTCTCACTGTGGTTCGCTGGATTCCCAAAGCTTTGGAAATGGCTTTATAACCCTTTCCAGACTGATAGATCTCAATTACTTTCTTTCTCAATTGCTCCTGAATTTATTTGGATCACTTGCAAAATTAAATTGGATTAAAATTAATTTAATCCGTTAAAGGCTGTAACATAAATTAGTGAAGTGCAAAAAGGGAAGTGCTGTGAATACTTTCTGGATGCACTGTACACCACTGCATATTTGCAGCTTATTATGTAAGAACAATTAATAGTACATAACTGGTAAGAGAGAGAAATACAATGCTTTAAAAAAAAGTTACCCCCCCCCCCCCCCCTCACATTTGCAAATTCCATCTTTTCCATTTTCATGCAACTCAAAATCATTTATGCCCATTACACAGTCAATTTAAATATATTAGATTATTTTTTGAAGAATGAAAATGTTTGCATTAAGGCCTATTTTGTATATTCTGCCTCATTCTCCTGGTATGGCTGCCAATCCAAGTTCAGAATGTTTTTAGGCTAATTGTTGTTTTTTAATTTTGTTTCACAACTGGAAAATGATATATTAATACACAAGCATAAAAGGGAGCATGACATTCTTGGTTAGTGTAGTTTCTAGAACAACAGCAGTTCTTGGCTTTTTAACAGGTTCAAAATGGTCAGAAACTATCTTTAGAGACCCTTATTTTTAAGAAAGGAAGTCTACTCAATGCAAGATATTGCAAAGAAACTAAAACTATCTTACCATGCTGTTAACTACTCCCTTCAGAGAGTATCACTAACAAGGAGACAAAATGAGTGGGAGGCCCCATTGCATAACTGTGCAAGAAGATAAATATCTTAGAATGTGCAGTTTGAGACAAAGATGCCTTACAGGTTGTCAACTCATAGTTGAACTAAATAGAACCTGTCGAACACCAGTGTCAACATCAATAGTGAAGAGGCAACTTCAGGATGCTGGACTTCATGGCACAATTCCCAAGAAAATGCCATTCCTCACACTGGCCAATAAAAAGAAAGTGGAAAGTGGCAGATTGGAAGATGGTGTTGTGGACAGATGAGTCAAAGTTTCAGGTCTTTGGATCAACCAGAAGAACCTTTGTGAGATGCAGAAACAATGAAAAGACACTAAACCAACATTGTAACAGTGTTAATAGTTTGATGTCAAACAGCCTTCTCTTACAGAAGGACACATAACATCCTTGCTCTCTAACCCATTGCAAGATCTTGCAGGCCCAGCCACTCTTGAAGGCGCGGGCTCAGTCACACACAGGCTTACACAGGCTGATAATGAGAGATAATCATTAATCTGATTCTCTGTCTGCCTCAATTTGTTTCCCAATGAACAAAAGAACTGCTTTGAGAAAAGTTTTAAATATAAAAACCTTCTGGATGACAATTTTAGTAATCAGCAGCTGCTGAGAGATGCTTTTTTGAATCACACTCAAAAACATTCCAGTCTCAGAACGGGTCAAACCACAGACAGCCTAAAGTGTCTGATTTGTTCTGTTTACAGATAGATGACAGGTCTTGTTGTCTAACCGAGATGAGGGACCTCTAGATACAGCTCCAGGCTTGGGCTCAGTGATCAGGCATTTAAACAAACCCTTTATAAGGTAACATGGACTCAGTACCATTTTATTTTGATGGCCCACTGTAAGTCTTCTGTAGGTGCTTCAGTTTTAATCCTCAGGTTCGTCTGTGGGTCAAACTGATTCATTTCAAAGTTTACTAATACAGAAAAATATTTAAAATTATTTTTGTATGAGACTTTTAATGTGTTAAATTACTTTGGATAGAAAGGGTCAAACTACAAATTAAAAGTGGTTGTTTAACCGAAAACATTTTCAGTTCACCAATCAATTACATTAAATATTGCTTAAATACAAAAATAATAAGCAATATAAAAATATATATTAAAAAGTCAATCTGACCTGAGATCATTACTTTCTGCACTCTTAAAACAAAGGTGCTATAAAGGCAAGACAAGTTACAAGAGAAGTTGTCAGTTTCACGTTGTGTGGAGTGAAGAGTATCTGACTGCTCTGAAGGTCATATAGTGCAAACCTTTCTTGCTTCTTTTGGTTCTTGTATGGCATTGCTCAAAGAAGCTTAGGAACACTTAAAATGTTTCTGTTCCAGCTGCAGTGTCTATTTCACTAGCTGTGGACTAGCAGTACATTAAACTTTCATATTCTTAAAAACTCAGGCCGGGGGAAAAATAAGCTTCTTCTCAAATCCCGCCCACCTTCTGATCACCTCTCTCACATTTGAGCTGTTCTTTGGCTACATCTATTGCAGGACCCTTTCAAAAGAGTAACATCACTTACATGTGTGTCTGACTTGCACAAAGTGCTATATGAGGTGTAAAACATTGAAAAACATGCGTCTGATTGATGCAGGATACAGGAACAAAGGTGGCTCTCAGTGGAAAAGCATTGACATATTGGGCCAATAAAAGAGGCTGAGCCTGCCTCCTGTTTGGAATGCCAGTGATGTCTGGGCTTTCTTTGTGCAGATCCGAAGCTCTCCACTGAACCAACTGTTGCACTCCCGCTTTGCCATATGCTGTCTGTAGAAGAAGTGAGGCAGAATGAGCTGGGTTTGTGTTCCTCACTGGTTATAAAAGTGGAAATCTGTTTCAGCTCAGTTCAAACAGGCCCTGGGGAAGCCCTGTGAAAAATATTTAACAACCCCCTGTCTGAAGAATTACGACACCATTTACCATGGATACCAACTTGCACACTGTAGCAGTAGCTGAACATCTTAACTGGGAAGAGAAAAGTGACTCTTAATGCCTGATTAGTCCTCACAGATTAGAGGAGTAGGTCAAGTAGGACCATACCCATGTGTGTTCAGTGATCAGTTAAGCAAGTTGTAAATTAAATGATTTCCAAAAGGCATAAAGACGAAAACCACATTTCAAAATTTTAAACAATACCGGTCTATTGTTTTCGGTTTTGTACAACTTTAGAGTGAAAAAAGGAAAAGAGAATTTTGCAAATTTATGGGACTCCTAGGAGATTTAAGCACTCAGATAAATTTGACCAAGGTCTCAGGCTTAAATTAGCCTGTTATGGTTATAGATTTCACAATCATCATTAGGAAAGACCAGATGATGCAAATTTCAAAGCTTTATAAATACCCAGACTCCTCTACATTTGTCCCAAAAAAATTCAATCATGGTTTCTTCTAAGCAGCTGCCTAGCAATCTGAAAATGAAAATGGTTGAGGCCCACAAAGCAGGGTAAGGCTATAAGAAGATAGCAAAGAGTTTTCAGGCTACCATTCAATGAGTTAGAAATGTAATTAATGAATGGCAGTTAACAGGAACAATGGCAGTCAACATAAAAAAATTCAGAGACAGCTGCTCATAGGATTGCTAGGAAGGCAAATCAGACTGCAAAAGACTTTCAGGAATATTTAGCAGACTCTGGAGCTGTGGTACATTGTTTTAATGTTCACCTGTACAAACATAGCCTTGAGAAACAATGGCACAGAATTTCATGAAAAAAATACCTCTCCAATCATTAAGCATGGCAGTGGATAAGTCATGCATTGGGGTTGTGTTGCAGCCAGTGGGATAGGGAATATTTCATAGGAAGATGGAAAAATGATTCTCCAACAGATTCTGGAAGCAAACACAACACCATCTGTAAAAAGCTGAAGATTAAAAGAGGAAAGCTTTTACAAATGGATCATGATCCTAAACACACCTCAGAATCCACAATAGACAATCTGAATGTTTTACCATGGCCCTCACAGTCCCCTGATCTGAACATCATTAAAAATCTATGGATAGACCTCAAAAGAGCAGTGCATGCAAGACATTCCAGGAATCTCACAGAACTGGAAGACTTTTGCATCCCTCAAACAAGAACTGAAACACTCTTGACTACAAAAACAATTTGTTAGCTGCAATTTTTTTCTTTCATATTTTAAAATGAAAAAAAAAAGAAAGAAAATAAACATCCACAACAGATTCCTTTCTTTTTTACACTGATTAGATTACTTTCATTTTTGGTCCCCTTACATCCAGCATGACAAACCACAGACCTGTTTTGTGTTTCTTTACATTTGTTTAGGCATTTTAGGCTGTGGTCTGTTGGCTGTGGTGGAAAGCAGTTTGACCAATGGTTAATGTATGTGCAGGTACATGTTGACCAAAAGTGGCAGTGAGAGGGTGGGGCTTAAACATACCTGTTTGAAGCTGTAAAAATCAACACACAGAATGCATGACAACTGTAGAAATAAGTGCAAAGTCAGACTTCTTTTGAATCCCAAAACAAGAATATATGATCACCCAACCCGAATATACAACTGCATGTCAAAAAATTAGATATCAAAAGTTCATAATTAAATTCAAAAAGGTAAACTGTCCTATATTTTATAATCATTATTCATGAAGTAAAATATTTCAGTTTTTTGTTTTTTGATACTGTCTGATTAAATGATCCTTTACATGTAATAAATATTAACTATGACAGTTTACCTTTTAGATTGAATATTCTGAACACAAATAAACTTTTTCACCATGTTAGGGTTTGTGCTATGCACTGGTATGGTTAGCATCAATGAAGATATTTTCGTGTCCAATCGTGTATCGTGTTTCTGGCCACACAAACATTTCAGTGCAGACTATTCATAAAGCAAACCAGCCATCCAACAATACCAAATAAAAGAGCATCAGGCCTCAAAGGCTGCCCAAACTCCAGCTGGGCTTGTGGTTCTGAATCTGTGAGCGGGCTCCAGTGTTGGCCTGTCACGATCAGGCTGTGCAGTTGTATTGTGTTTGGACGTGTCACCAGAGAGGTCACCCAGCAGACACTCAGGTCAGGAGTGCTGAATATCATTGGCTCCTCCTGCTGTTCCATTCAGCTGTCACGCTGATGAAGCGCAGTTTGAGCACATTTGTGCAGAGAACTCTATAGAATGCCTCTCACTGTGCTGGAGCTCACTGGACCACCACAGTTCCACTGTCAGTGAACACAGCTCTATGATCACTGTACCATACTCCTGAAGAACAGTTTGAATCGTTCTTGAAGAGTCATTGTTGAGTTCTCTATTTCTGACAGAACCTATGAAAGTTGTCATTAAACATTCTTGAAGCTCTTGATTTATTGAAAGGTGGAAAAGTAATGATGCCAGCTTCATCCATGATATCTATAATTAACAGTAATTTTCATAGTGATGAGGTCACCTCAGGTTCTGGAGTTCATACTACAATGCTCATATATATATATATATATATATATATATATATATATATATATATATATATATATATATATATATATATGGGTTTGTGGAGCATGAGGACTTTCAATCCTAGCTCAGTAGTTTCAGGTCCACAGCAGTGACCACACAGCTGATTTTACTAACTAGATTCCTTAAGTTGGTAAGGAGGAGAGCTTGGTATTGAAATCAGGTAATGTTGCTTGAACAAATAGTAGCTGGTGCTGTAACCTTTGCTGAAGATGAAGATGTCTTGATCTTTTTCTTCTTTTCCAACACTACATCACATTTTCATAGCTGGCATTTTCTTACAGTCTTTCAGCAACAGCTGGTGCATTCGGATAACCAACACAAAACACTGAAACTGAAAAGGCCTGTAAACAAAAGCACACAACCTTAATGCAAAAGACAGGCCTAACGCAATTAAACCGTCAGATCATAACACAAAGACAGCCGAGCACAGAGAGCGCGAAACAAGAGATCAGTCACAGGACTCCGGAGAGTTTTCACTCAATTATAAATAGCCTTATTACGGCTGACAACTCCAATTGTTTATCCTTGTCTCTCTGCACATAGCAATTACAGAGAATATCATCAGATGAGCTTGTTTGTATTTATGACATGCCAATCATATGGCAGTGTTAGCTTGACGTAGTGTACGTCAACATCTCTGTGGGAGAACTGTCAGAAGTGTCAGTTTGATGGGCGAGGCTTGCATGGCGAGCATGCGCCAGGCCCACTGATAAATGCCTGCTCCGTGCACTATCAGCCTGAGCACAACTCCAGCCTGGAGGATGTCAACTTGCTAATGGACCGTCAGGTAGAGAAACACATTCGCTCTCAATTAGTGGGAGAAGCTGTCAGAGAAGATGGCCGGGACAAATGCCCAAAGACACACACAATGAGCTCAGTGCGAATTTCATCCAGCCAAAAATTCTCAGTTTGAGTCTCGTGACTGATCTGAACCTGTTTGAAACTGTTTGTAAATATATATATGCTGGTAAAGCATATTTTGTGTCACTGTTTTTTGTTTTTTACTGATGGACCTGTTGAGGTCACTACAGTAGTATACTGTTCAGTTCACACTCATTAAGTCAGCAACAAGTAGATCACTCTACATATGTGGACAGTTTTTGGTGAATGTTCACTGTTAAAACATTTCCAGGTTATTGCACTTTCATTCATTTATTTTACTGTATTTTGCATTTTTTAGATGTCTGCCATCATAACATGCGATAGATGTGTAATTTAAAAATGTTTTTTATTAAACAAATATAAATATAAATAAAATCAAACAAATATGAATACAAAATAATTGATTGCTTTTTTCTTGGTGAAAGACAAGGCTTATGGTTTATCCACAAAGTGTCTATGATGTTTAGGTCAACCATATCATCCTTTTGGTTTTCTGCAATTGTTCTGACATTTTTGAGTTGAGTTGTTCATGTATTCTTATTCTGTGACAACTATTTAATATTATGTGAGGGGTTTTTTTTAATTACTGGTTGTGTCTGGTACTTTTGCTATGACAGTGCAGATCACTGCAAGGGGACAAAATGTATGAGAGAAAAAGTAACATTTTAAAAATCCTTAAATATTAAAAAAAAAACAAAGAATGAAAAGAAATCTGTTGGAACACTAAATTTGTCTTTCAAAACAAAGGTCGGCCTTTCTTGACAATCATTGATTCTTTTTATATTGTTTGCCACTGGATATTTACATCGCTCCATGTAGAAACTGAAGCTAAAACTGATGGCTATCTTCTTATACCCTTCCCTGCATTGTAGGAATCTGTTACTCTCATTGTCAGATCTGTATACAGTTGCTTAAAGGGCTCATGTTTAATGCAAGTTCACTGTTTAGACATTTTAATAGCCTATTCTAACATACATAACATACAAATAAAATATTAATACTTATACTTAAAAAAGAAATAACTGAATATTAAAACAGGTTATTTTTTGTTTAATATGTTAAAATTCAGAAAATAAATAGGACTTGTCCTCTGATCTGAAATTAGATTTTTATAATTAAGCTAGTTTTTCACATTGATCCTTATTTTCAATCAACAAAATCTGCAATTTGTCCAGAATCACCCCATCCTTTGCATCCGACCATTCATCTGAAGATAACTGTTGGACCTTCCAGTTCAGAAACTAATCTGTGCAGTCAGGATTACTACAAACACAATGTTCACTTTCAGGAGCACAGTAAATTCCAGCTCCATTGCTTTTAAAGTGAAAAAGTAATACAGATCCCTGACTGGGTCAGTCCATAGCTGCTAGAACGTTCTCTCTGTAGAGGTGAGCGTCATAAAGGCAAGAAGGAAGCAGCAAGGCAGGACAGGACCTCACAGCTCCAAAGCGGCCATAAATAATGGATATACTGACTCTTTGCCCTCAAGGGCAACAGGAAACAAAAGGCCTAATCAATCATTCCAACACAATTGAAAAGATGGCCCTGGATACCATAACCAGCCATAACAATAAAAACACTGATTACCACTGCAGAATAAAGTCTGCATTATCAACAGCTTACAGAAGTTCAATTTTCATCATAGTTGCTCATCTGATTAGTCTGACTGTCTACTCATGGCATTTTTAGAACTGCGTTTATTAATGATAAATATGTCTATTTGTAATACACAAACCAGTCATATCATACTGAAAAGCCCAGAAAAGAGTGAGGAAACAGTGAACTGGTTCTGAATAGTGATAAACACGCGGCTGTGACCAGTATTTCTGTCCTGTCCTCTGTCTGTGGGCAGGAGGTAGAAGGTCAGTGGCTGCTTAAGAAAAGCTTTGAAAATAATGATGTTTTTTATTGTAACAACCAGAGCAGTAACATTTACAGGTGCTGTGAATGAAAACTTAGATCACACTTTGCTCAAGGGCTGTAGAGAAAAGGGATGTTAGGAACGGCAACGCTACAAAAGCTACATACCAGTAAAAACGGATGATCTGCAGTATAGACCAGAAATCAAACAAACGGTTGGAAGGAAAAATGGGAAAAGAAGCCTTAATGCAGAAGAGGATTGACCTGGACCAGTCGCTGCAACTGAGGAAAAGAGGAACAAAAACTTTGTTGTCTTTTCTCATTAGAATATTTTTCACTTTATTCATAATCTGAATTTGACTTTATATTATGCCTTTATATTGTGTTATTGTGAATAGTCCAAAATAGGGGCTCAGAGGTCTAAAATGCTAACTGTCATTGAAGGATTGCAGGTTTGAATCCTGGGCCTTGCAAGATTCCAGGAGAGAAAAATTGTCTCTCTCTCCCCACATCACAACCAGTGCAATGCTTTTCGACATGGGTGTCTGGTAGCTGATGTATCGGGACCCAGCACTTACCTCTGAGCAACAGTTCAGTGAAGCAGTTCAGTGGCTGGCTTCACATCAGAGAAAGCATGTTCTTGTCTTCAGTCTCCCAGTGTTGGGAGTATCAAATGTGAGAGGAAAACAGTTGTAATGGGGTTGCATAATTGGCACTAACAAACTGGGGTAAAAAAAAAAAAAAAAAAAACTGGGCTAAAATTAAAAATTCAAAAATAAATGTTCAAAGATGGCTTGGAATAAACTTTCAAACCCAAGACTAACCAGCTCACTAGATCATCATGATCACAAAACCAAAACTCACCAAAAAAACAGTCACATATCAGAACAGTGCTCAACAGGAGCATTTTTCATGGCTGAATAAATAATGAGATTAAATATGAATATTAATGAGTGCAATACTCCTGCTATTACCCTATTTCAGCAGGCGTTTAAAGGGTTGTTTAAAGGGGCACTAGTAGCAGATATGTTGAAAATCCTTTTTCCACAGATTATCTTCTGGCCTCAGATTAAAGGATGATAAAGCATCTCTCTGTCTCTCTCTCTCTCTCTCTCTTTCTCTCTCTCACACACACACACACACACACACACACACACACACACACACACACACACACACACACATTCACACAAACACACAGGGAGATCAGACCTGCAATGGAGCTAATCTTTTCTTTATTCTCTTGTTTGTTTATTACAGGAGGGCGACGTGTACAATCTCATTTCTTCTTGTCTTTCCTTTTGTAGACATTAAATCAGGTTATAGGTAAAGAAGACATTAAATGAGTGTGCTGAGCGTTCTCTGTGACAGAGGGAACTGTCTGGATAAATACAGTCACTGTGTCTACATGTAAGTGAGTGAGCCAGTGTGTGAGAAGGGGAGTATGAGAGAGATGCTCAACACACACACAGCGGAAAAAAAACTCTGTTTAAGGCTCAGAGCGAGGGAGAGGCCCTCCATCACAGCCAGTCAGCGGTAGATTTAGAGCGTCTGTGGCAGTTTGAAGACAGATCACAGTATTTACTCAGTAAACCCCTCATATACACCACCACCCCCCACCCCACCCATACCCCCAAACAGCCTGATCACATAAAACTGACAACGCAGACAAATATAACGACAAGCAGCACCTTCGGCAATCCCAGCGCCACCATCAGACCTGACTGCGCTCTGCAGACACGAGACATGCACTCTGCTCCTGGACACACATAAGGAAAAGGCAAGGTGGAGGAACAGGCCCTAACAAACACATACACACACAAACACACTCTGGCATTTAGAAATGAAAGGTGTTGCTCCAACAGTGACAATATTACATATAACACCATATGATCTGAAATGGTCTCTTCCCTAACACTTTTTAGATCACTTTTTAGATAGTTTGTCTGTTGAGACTCAGAAACTGTTGTGGTAATTGGTTGGTTTAAAGTATGTTGTGGAGTTTCCTGTAGTTATAGTACTGTAGTTATGAGACTCTAGAACTGAAACGGTCTGACAGGTTAAGCACTGTAAACATACAAATCAAATGTTATTAAAATGATGGGTGAACACTTTTCATTTAAGTCCTTAATACTTTAGTGCATGCTGCAGATTTTCTGCGGTCACCTGGTACATACAGTTTGAGAACCACTGTTTAGTTCTATTTTTTTTGTTTTTACAAGTATTTCATTTCTTTGTCATAATTTTATAGGGAGAGATGAAAGTAGTTAGACCAAAATCCTTGCACCTCTGCCTATAGGCAACCATTGCTTTTACTGAAGAATACTTTAAGCTTTTTTAAGAGTTGAGGTGTGCAGTACCTCTGTTTAGCAGAAGAGTATTATTCAGTATGTGTCCATTACATTTATTAACATGCATCATTTTACACTGTATTTATACTGAATTTAGCAAAACTGTCTGCACTAATTCCTGTCTTGCACCCAGTGTATCCAGACCCACCCCAACTCTGACCAGAAAGATGTGTATAAGAAAATGAATGAATATCTACACTTAGTAAAAAAATGTTAGCTGAGTTTGTGTACAGTATGTTTATAGAGAGAAGGAATAACAAAGTATGATCTTTATCATTTTAATATTTATATCAGAAGGATTTCAGACATGTCATGTGTTACAGCACTGAGTAAATATGCTACCTGTGATTGTTTCCTCTCACATAAAGACAAATTTACACATCCCACCTGCCTAGATATTCAGTCAAACCCCCTCTAGATCAACAAACAGTTAACGTGAGGAGATGCTTTTTTGCCATGGGTGTTGTTTGTATACAGTGGATATTAGCATATACCAGCCTGTGGAACTTTGTTCTCTCCAGGTTTCTAACAGGACCTGCCACCCACAATAAAGCACATCTACTACAAACTTCAAATGGATTTTTAAAACAAAGTGGAGCTTTAAGGTGTTTAGCTCCATGGGAACTAAAACACAGGGCAAGTAATTTTCCATGCACTCCTTCCACTTCCCGCAAGGTCGCTGGACCATTAAATGCTACTCAAGGTGTTCATTCGTCTGTTTGTCAATTAATCACTAACAATGCAGAAGGGCTGTCTTATCAACGACATCTAATGTCTAATCCGAAGGGCAGCAGACTCCAAAATTTATTCCATTTTTTTCTCCCAAGGTGTGAAAAGGAATACTCAGTCGACCATGTAAACACCGCACACACCACCAACACCACTTAACTGCCGGTCACTCATTCACAAAGGAATCTCACGGCAGTGCTAAGCAAAATATTTTGTGAAAGTTTGGTTCTACTGGCCTGACTGGACAATCTCAGCTGAGCCAAACTGGGTGTGTTACAGCTGGAAAACTCTAAAACAAGCAGGGCACTGGTACTCTACATGGTACCAAAACATTTTTACTCTTGGCTGTGAGAGTAACCAGTAACATTTGTAAACACAAAACTTATAAACAACCATGATCTTTACTCTCATACATCTCTATTACAGGTGTTGGGCCTGTAAGAATGGTTTTAAATTGGTTATGGAGGAAAGTCCTAAAAGTCCTAAAGTACAGAATTATTCACTGCTATGCTCTCATGGTGGTGAATCATTTTCCCCTGAACACATCCTATATTAAAAAACATCATATCAGAATCTTTGTCAAACGTGTGAAAGTGGGTTTACCACTCGGAGTACCATTGCCTAGTTGGTTTTAAAATTTTTCTATTGTAACATACCCAGTTTGGTTCAGCGAGGACTCATCAGTTGCTTCATTAGTTGGATCATGTGTTTGAATGAGTGGAAATTGTAAAACCTGTGGGACAGTGGGGCTCCAAGACCAGGGCAATAACCACTGTTCTATGGCATTTCTGCAATACTCCACCAAATCAGTACTCCACCAAATAGTAGAGTGGCCAGACAGAAGCCTCAGTAAAAGACACATGACAGCCTGTCAAAAAACAAAAAGATTGAACTTTTTGGACTGAATGCCAAGCATCATGTCTGGAGGAAACCAGGCACTGCTCATCACTTAGCCAATACCAAGAAAGAAGGAAGGAAGAAATCCCTTAAGCCATAAGAAATCCCATTTGTAGTCTGCCACAAGCCATGTAAGGGACACAGCAAATATGTGGAAGAAGGTGCTCAGGTCAGATGAGCCCAAAGGTGAACTTTATGGCCTAAATACAAAATGCTATGCAGAAAACTACCAAATTACCCTAAACATGCCATCCCTACCATGAAACATGGTGTTGGCAGCACCATGCAGTGGGGATGATTTTCTACAGCAGGAACGGGGAAGCTGATCAGACTTGATAGGAATATGGATGGTACATACAGGGCAATCCTGGAGAAAAACCTATAAGAGGCTGCAAAAAACCTGAGACTAAGGTGGAGGTTCACCTTCCAGCAGGATAACCACACAAATATACAGCCAGAGCTACAATGGACTGGTTTAGATCAAAGCATATTCATGTGTTAGAAAGGCACAGTCAAAATCCAGATCTAAATCCCATCTGTTCACAGATGCTCTCCATTAAGTCAGACTGAGCTATTTTGCTAAGAAGAATGGACAAAAGCTGGTAGAGACGTACTCCAATAGACTTACAGCTGTCATTGCCGTGACTGGTTGTTCTACAAAGCACTGACTCAGGGAGACTGAATACAAATGCACTCCACACTTTCCAGATTTTTATTCATTATTTTTTTTAAAACTATCTTTTAATTTTCACATTGCAATTGCTTGTTTATATACACAATTATTGTGTTTATATAAATTTAAGTGTTTAGTTTTGTTACAACTACACTATGTCTGTTCCAGTAATTCTGCCAAAATAAAAAAAATTGTATTATTGTCCTCAGGCCTCTTCGGATTTGCAAAATTATGCTTCTGCCATAATGCACTGTTATGCAGAATACAGTTAATCACATCTTCCACTCTTACAGCTTACAGCCTATAATTCAGCTTCCCTTCATTACACCCCTCATTCCTCTGACCCCTCATTTCCTCCACAACAGTCCCAAGACATTCCCGTCCTGTCCCATCCCCACTCCGTTGCAGAGAAACATGCTGGATGCTCTACTAAGTGCTTTAAAAGTAGAACCATTTAGAGAAACAGGCCTTCTACTGCAGAAGCTTTTACACGACAAGCCACCAGGCCTGCCTGTGGTTTCTTCTACTTTAAAAATTCACTCATGCAAATCTCTCCCATTCCAGCTGCTGAAACAGTACATCTTAGGTTGAGTGGCCCTGGTGAGCTGGAGAATGATTGCCAGTAGCCACAGTGCAGGAGAGACAATGGGCAGGTAATTTAAATGTGGATGGGGCAGAGTTCAGCTGTCTCCGCAGAGCTGTGTCAGGAGCTCAGATGATTAATATGAAGACTGATCTGTCTGCCTCTCAAACTGGCCTGTGTCTGCAGTACAGTGGAGCTCAGAACATCAGTTCCGTCATCCTGCGGAGAGAGATTCAGAGAGCTGTCCAGATCAGTCAGCCCTACTCACTGCATAACACATCACTTAAAGACTTTACCACGTAAAGCCTGATTGCCCTTGCTTTGAAAAGAAAATGGTCCTGTAGAATGTGTACACTGTTAAAGCTCCAAAACATAACATTTACTTCTCACATGTGGAAAGTGAGCTACAGAAAACACCTGTTAAGGAATATTTTTGTGATGTCATAAAAAACAACCAATTTACATGTAGGTCATTTATATAAAGCTGTTTTAAGGTATAATAAAAACAGTTTGTAATATCACAAATCTGAATCTGTAGCCAATTGCACCAGCTGAATGTAAACTGAATCATCACCTAGTTTGAGCATAAACTGCACCAATATTAGAATTTATGAGCTACTAAAACAAAATCGGTTGCACCAAACAATCTAGTTTTGATGTATCTCATTTAATGTCCTAAATCTTACACCTGTCCAACAGTAGGTGTTTGCAATAGGAAAACTTGCAGGAAATAAAAACACACCTCGTTTTGTGTAGCACACTACACTACACTATAGGTTTTACAACTTTAACTTGAAAACGATTCAGTCTTCCTTTTTCACCTACAGAGTGACCTAAATGCAGCAAATACAGGCAGAAACTGAGCTCTTACAATGTGTACAAGCCCAGCTCTACAAGTTCTGCCACTGAGATATTTCACTACAGGGTAAAATAGTGGATGTCAGTTCAAGTACACAGTCAGCTGTATTCAGTCATAAGAGTAGATTTGCAGTGATTATGTTGGAAAACAAACATTTTCTCATATTGGTTTCAACTGCCTGAAATACACACTTTGTAATGTTAGTTAATTAAAACCTTAATAACGTAGCTAACTGTCATTACTTTTCTGTTGTTCAGGGAATTACAATGGTGATTATTTTACCAACCACTTCTCTAGCATTTGTTGATATTTGTCATTAATAAAATACATTCAGATTGTGCTGAAAGAGCTGGAACGCAGTCATAAAATAATAAGCAGCCAAATACAGAACCAAAGGGAACCAAGCCTTAATAATAACCATGAAAAATTAGCATTTGCATTTGGGACTCTAGAACACAGAACGATTCTGTCTCCACAGGCACACTACAGCTATAAGGCTCAGTAACTAAAAACATTATCATTCCAAAATATTTTCACTAACACACACAATTCAAGAAAGAAAGAAAGTCAATCAGCACAGAGATCAATTGAAAGAATCAGAGGAACAATAACAAAAACAGCCTGCTTAAAACCAACACATTTACATCTCAGATTATTATAAAATTTAATTTAGAGTATGAATAAATTACTAATAAGACAGTAAACTAAAACAAAAAGACTTTTAAATTAAATTAATATAACATATATTGACAGTGACCAGTAAAAAACATGCATGTCCTAAACAATGACTTTACTGGAGAAGACAAAAATATTCTTTACTCTAAATGGAAGTTAAATTGTTGTTATTAAATGTTAAATTATAAATAAATATTAGATTTAAAGTAAGGTAATTAACAGTAATTTTCGAGCATTTCTATAAATCATCAATTTCTCTCAAATCATGGAGAAAATTAAATACAGACAAAAATGGAGATAACTGTTTTTCACTGGACAACAGCAATAATAAGTTTTCCTTTTGGAAATACATTGTGCACAAAAACTTTTCACATTTTTTCTATTTTTAGAAGCACTAGAAACTATTGTGCTTAACATACTTTAAGACAACAAATATGAAGACACAAAGGTGAAGATATGAGGGACATCTTTTCATCCAATCAGCCTACCGAAGTTTAACCTGCTTAATAAATTTAAAATGATAACAATGCTATAATAAGAAAACCATCCTGCTTGATTCTAAGGGGAAAGCAGAGGTTGGAAAATGCTCATTCAGAAATTAAATATGGCTAGTTTTGTACATACCATACAAATAGGCCTCAATGCATGATGTAAGACAGGACCCTATAAAGATGCTCTTTTTCAGAGACACTCATTCACCAGCCCCTCAGTCTATGGGGGAGCAATCCATCAACAGCATGAGAAGGGTTCAGGCCGCACTCAATAATCCTCGATTAAAAACTATAAACATAACACTCAATCTGAAAACGGAAACATGCTTAAATGATTTTCATGTAACAAACTACTGGCTATTGATTTCGTAACTGTCCTTGCAAATATGGGTCTCTGAGGTGTGAATACAACCTCACCAGGTGTTAAAGCGTTTGTCTGCAGCTGAAGGAGTGTGTAAGTAATGATTCAGAGTGAGAAAAGCATTGATTAAGAGCCAGTGCTTCACAGTTTTCAGCTCAGCAGTCGATGGAACGCAACAGCATTACAGAGTGTAAGTGCAGTCAGGAAGATGCTAATGCTTTTAAGAGCCTCTCAATAAGTGTATTTTTATGTGTGCAGGAATCAATATCCTTAAACACTGCTGTGAGAAGGGCCATCCTGATGTGTCCTGGGCAAAGTGAAGGTCAGAAAAAAACTTCACCGTGAGCGTGCACAAGCAAGCATTAACATTCACTCACACACTCCTCGCTCACCTTTCTTTGCAGAAAATAAACATTCTACAAGGAAGCACATCAGTCACTGACTAAACCGCTGCTGGTACAGTAGCCTCACTGCAGTGGAACTTTAACAGTCAGCATGTAATTTTGGGAGTGACATGCCATGCATACATTAAAGTGCTGTTAATACAGAGCCAAGCAAAACAGTGGGTCAGGAGCCTGTGACCCCAGAGTGACTTTCTGAACCTGAGGAATGTCGAAGCTGTCACGCAAACAGACAGTTAGAGAATACAGGCCAGGCCAAGCTAAAAGCCCACAGCAGTGATCTATTCAGCTAATTATTACGGTAAATCAGGGCAGGGAACAGGCTGACACGCAGGGGAGGAGAGACGACTGGGCCAGAGGTTAAGAGATTACACTGGGCCCTGTGACGGAAAAATCTCCAATCCAACACTTCAGGATTACTCAGTCGAGGAGACAATGGGACAGTCAGGACCAGGCTGGGAGAACAGTGATGTCCTCACACCACCTAGTGGCTGGAATAGCTTTCTGCTGGAGTCTCCACACTTTTGTCCAATCTGGCCTTCTTCAAATTAGGGTAGCATTTTTTAAATCATATTTTTAACATTTCAGTCATTCCATGATATCGTCATCTTATTATTTATTTTAGAATTCTGTTCAATTTACTTCAATCCAATTTTCTCTACACTAGAGCTTCTAAAAATAGAATAATATGAAAATGTTGTACATAAAATAAAAGGTAACTGTCATATTGCTGCTGTCAATGAAAAACATGTATCTCCATGTTTGTCCATATTTAATTTCCTTCATGGTTTGAACCCTGGATGTGCTCTGTACACTGTATACATCTGGATTAACTGCGTGATAGAAATGCTCTAAAATGACTGTGGTGGTGTGGTGTTTGTAGTATTGTTGAAAGACAGGTTATAACAAGAATGTTGCTGATCAGATCATAAACAGCAACTTTAGATGAACTGTGGATTTGAAATGGCAGTGGGTTCATGTATACATAAACCCCAGTTGTTAGGATTTAAGTAAGCTGTTCCTTTCTCTTATTTTACATTAACTTCCATTCAGAGTAAAGAATATTGTGTCTTCTCCTGTAAAGTCACGGTTTAGGACATACCTTTTTTACTGACAAGTCAACATATGTTATATTAATTTAATTCTAAATGAAATACTTTTATAACAATCTGAGATTCCAGATTTCTGATTTTCATGAGAAATAATCCAAACTGATCGACAGAGCCTCAGTCCAGATTACTACTTTAAAATATGTTAATAATATGAGTAAAATTCAAGTAGATTTTCCAAGTATACTCCATGTAGTAAGTATACTAATATCAGCGTACTAGTGATTTACTATTTTAATATTTCTTGGGACTATATTAATCCAATGTTTAGTTTAGAAAGTACACATATAAGTATACTATTTAACAGTATAAGGCTTACAATTTATGTTATCAGCCGGTGTGGATCAAGTCTCAAGGATTGTCAGTGATATCAGCCGAATCTTTGTGTCTCTGTGTGGGTTAATAACACTGCAATATGTTTGTCTTTTCTGTGCAACTGACCACAGAATCCCACTTATTGTTCATGGAGAAAATAATCAGCATAATGAAAATGAACATCTGAATATAAAAGTCTGAAAGAGATCCACTTTCATCGATTCAATGAACATTTCTTTAACAATAGTAGTGACAATATTAATAAGTTGTGAATCATGAAATACTGCATCTGTGTTTCTGTAAAACCATGATATTTCAGAAATGGTTTTCACTTTGTGAACAATTCCTACAATTCCAACAGAACCATGCTGAATCCTGAACTGTCCACATTTGTCTGTGTTTACAGGCCACACCAGGTCAGATGTCAATTAGGCCTTTTCCACCAAAAGACCCATGTTTACACCAGTGTTAATGGAACTGAGGTTACTTCACAGAATACATCATAGCACAGCATCAGTAAATGGAAGGGAGAAGATGGCAGAGTGTATACACTCCTTGTGAGTGTTTGTTTGTTTTTCTCCAACTTTTCCCGATAAGACATAGAAGACTGCAATGTGCAAGATGAATGTAATGTAATTGCTCCTGCTCCTGTACAACTTGAGACACCCACAGAAGAATTTCAGGTTTTGGAACTGTTTTTTGGTCATGGAAATCCACTGAAAAGGTCAAAATTAGATTTGCGTACTGGAAAATTAACCCTTTCCCTGATGGTGGAAAAGGGCCTAATGTGATATTCATTTAACTACTCAGGCATTTTAGCCTTAAGAATGTTTTAACTGGGAGAGAGAGTGCTCAATGCAATGCTCACTCAACCTCTACAACCTCTGGGCTAAGAAGCTTTTGGGAAACCCACCCCAGGTCTGGCTTCAGGTAGGAGCTGGTTTAAGCATCCATTTAGCCATAATGCTAACCAGGGGCAGAGCAAGGGAATGACTTATAGGGCAAAGAAGAAAAATTCTCTATTCTCTAAACTATTTAACAGCAGCAGTGGGAGTTCTTTTTGTTCAGTTCTGAGAAACAATAGACCTGGCAACCCTGTCAGTCCTTCACTGCAAGAAAGCAGTTGTAGAAATGAAGTAAATGTTTACATAAAGCTTTTGAAGAAAAGTGATTCACAGCCATCATCAACAGAAAGCGGTGCATTTTTAGCAGAGGCAGCAACATCCACACCACTGAGAGTATGAAAGATGTTACCGGTGAGTCCACACCACTGTGTGAAGCAGTGGATGTAATAAACATTAGTTGTGATTTGCTCTTGGGCCTACAGAACCCTGTATATTAACCTGAATGTTAACATACCTGAATGTTAAAAAAAAAAAGTTTTACTGACTGTGGATTAAAATGTTACGATGTAGCACTGGGGCTTTCTGTGCTATAAAAACATTAAATTTAGAAACAGTGAACAATATTTCACAGATTTATTTACAAAAATGTTATTGTAATATATTTGACAAGTTGAACGTGGCTGATATAAAGTTAAGCATTTTGTAACTATTTGAATGGCAAAAAAATAACAAAACAGAGAGAGAGAGAGAGAGAGAGAGAGAGAGAGAGAGAGAGAGAATAGATAAAATATAAAAATCTAGATCAAAAATGATAAATATCCAGAGTAAAATAAAGAAAAATCTAAAAATCAAATTGCATAACTAAATAGAAAAAAAAATACTTTGACATATAGCTACAAGCAGAATTAAAGAGGAACCTGTCTGAGGATATAAATAGGTTTTTAAATTTGACTTAAAGACATCAACTGAGGAAGACATCCTTATATAGAGAGGCATGCGGGTCCACAGTTTCAGGGCAGTTACAGAGAACGATCCATCACCTTTAGATTTTATGTGTGAGGTTTAATATGGGCTTAGGAGGTCAGATATATCAGTCAAAGATATCTAATTTAGAGAGCTGCTGCATTTTGGACTGATTGTAAATGTGACAAAGCCCACTGTGTAATTCCTAGGGACAGAGTTGCAGTAGTCCAGGCATGGTATGATAAAAGCATGGATATGACTGTTTCCAAGTCCTTAAATTATACATTTGTTTTAGCTTAGTGATTGTTCTAAGCTGATAAAAGCTGGTTCAGACCAAAAACACTATTTGATGTATAAGTAGAAAAGAAAGTGGGCAGAGACAAATAACTGTGTATCACTCACATAGCAATAATAAGAAATGTTATGTTTACTGAAGATGGATCCTAGAGGAAGCATATACAGGAAGAACAATCTTATGTTTTCAACTTTATCAACAAAAAACTCTGAAAACTGTTCATTCTGTCTAACTGAAGCACCAAAATTCTCAAATATGTGGATTAAATGCTGTGGTAACAACACTTTGGGAGTGTGGGAGTATTTGGAGATGTTTGAGAAATACATTTCCCTGGCCATTTTCACAGTGTGCTGGTAACTAGCCAGACACTGTCTTAGCATGTTACAAGAGATCTGTAGCTTGTCATTCCATTCCATTTTCTGTCAGCCCTGGTGTATGTCTAGCTTAAAGCATGTGTCTCACTGTTTAACCACGACTGACTTTTAGGCTCTTTAAGTGTTTTGGTTTTAAAAGGAGCAATTTGATCTAGAATATCAGTACAGGAAGAGTCGAACAAATCGATCAGGGTATCAGTGATAATAGCCTCTGGGGGGGTTCTCAATAGAATGCATTTGAGGGGCAACCCCATATGCATCAGAAAACAGATGTGAAAGATTTAATAAGGTGGGAGCAGTAGACAGGTGGAATCAACTGTGAAATTTGTAAAGTAAAATGTGTGAATTTCCCCAAACTGTCCTTTAACCCTGACTAAAGTAACAGTTTGTGTTTCAACCTAACAACCAGCCCCCCATTTCCCTCAGCACAGCTCATCTGAATACATTTCTCCTGAAGGGAGAGTGAGAATCTGCCTATATTCCAATACAGAAGTGAGATCGAGAGTAAGGTCATCTCTTCATGCACCCCTGATCATGTGGTTGACAGGCTGTGGTGTGGCGGTGCAGGCCGGCAGGCAGCGGCTCCAGCGGCGTAATGAAAAAGGCAGACAGGCACTGCAGCCTCAGCCAGTCACACTCAGACGAGCTCAGCGCTGCAGCCCGGCACTGGAGCAGTCATTCAAAACCACAGCGGGCAGCCTGAACCACCAAGCACACACACAAAATATGGGCCCAGGGTCAGAGGTGGCGGATTAGGGAGACAGAAGTGAGAGGCAAACATCATGCACCAGTGCCCAGACTGGGCCTGTCGACTCCAGAAACATGCAAAGCACTCGCGTACTGTCCATTTAGGCCCGTGTCAAAGCTTTAAATGAGACCATTACCAATTCAAGAAAGGATAAAGAAGTGTCCTGACATAAGACACTGCCATTCAAACCAGTGCTTTCTCAGTCATTGGGCCAGCTCACCATTATCAGCCTCTTGACACAAGGCAACCTGAAGGTTGAATTTATGCTGTCTTTCAGATGGAAGAAGGATCATTAGGTTATCAGTTAAATGAATTGGGTGCCACAATTTAAGAGCATGTATAGATATAATATGTATGGTGAGTGAATGGAAACGGAAAGTGCCCCCTAGTGGCCTAAGAAAGACAAAATTAAAGATTAAGGGTTTTGGTACAGGCTCATTTGGGATCTGCCTGTGGTAAGTGGCCATGGTGGACCTGGAGGTTATCGGTGTCATGAAAATGACATTTCCCTCTTGTAGCATTGTGCCTAATTGAAGACTAGTCCTGTACCTTTTTCCCTTGATGGCAAGAACCCTCTGCACAATATGACAGATGGCCCAAAAGACAAGAGGGGGCTACGGGGCCACCCACTCGCCTGTCACAACTGTCAAAGGGCGGTGCTCCAATCATCTGCACATGACAACATGACCCGCCCCACATCTTAACTCTGAATGTCTAATGAGACCACTTGGGATTCTGCTTCTCATCTGCTTTTTTCTGTCTTTCTTATGAATGGCAGAGGCATTTGCATGAGCACAGGGTAGAAAGTGTCTCAGTAGCTGTGCTGGGCTGCAAAGATCAATACTATTGATCAGCTTCTGAGCAGAGCTTACAATGAGGTCAGAGTGAACACATGAAGAACCCATCAACCATGTCAGAGTTGATACTCAGAGAAACTGTGCGCCATTAGACTGACAGGTCTACCTTGCAGCAGGCCAAGGTAGCTGTGCTACTAACTAGTGACACAGAATATTCTGCAACTGAAACTATTCAGCTAAAAAAGGCAAAAATGATGGTGCTTGGCTGAAAACGTGAGAAGACTGAACAATGTTTTTGATGACATGATCATATTGGTTTACAGGGAAGAATATTTTGCAGTCAGGCCTAATAGACTTTTCAAGGAACAAAGAAAAATACTTGATTATACTCATTTATGTATGTTATAATTTTACTTTGTCACACTGACATTTTATTTTTTCTGAGTGACATTTTTTCTTTTTTTGCTAATTTATGTCAAGTCACAATGCTGATATGATAAAGTTCAGCTTTCAATAAATATTTTTAATGAATAGTTTGAACTATGAATAGTCTCTTTTTAAAAAGCAATACAAAATACATGGCTAATTAATTTATGCAATAATGAAAACCTGCAATTAAAAAAAAATGGTATTCAGTATTTAGCCAAATACTCAATTTTGTTTGTTCCTTTTGGTGCATCCTTTCTAGGGTTGTGCAATATACTGTACACATAGATATATCAAGATATTTTGTACAAGAAATAACCATATTGTAATATTGCATCTGTTACGCAAGGCTTCTATCCATGTACAATTTTATTCCATAAAAAAGTGAGTGGAAATAGTTAATTTTCTGAAGGGAGACCACTTTACGGCATCTTAAAGTATAGTCATGTTCAAATTATGTAGAAACTTAATTTAAATAGTGCAGGCTAAGTTTCAAATGTTAAAGATTCTTTAATATTCAATTCTGGTCAGGTTTTGATCATATTGTGTTGTATATCACCATTTTTCTTAAGCATAACAAGATATAAGTTTTTTAGTCAAATCGCCCAGTGAAATACTGAGCTAGATATATATAAATAAATACATAAAACAATATCTTTAATCAAACTGTGAAACACAAACAGCCAAAATATAAACATTAACAAACACTGAAATGTACAATTTTATAAAACATGATGTCAAGTCTATAAAACGTGTATAAAAATACAGTGCAATTCTCTGAAATTAAAAATCATACTAAAGTCCTCAATTAAGGCTAGACTGTCATTACCAAACCCAGTCCAGTCAGAAGAATTCAGCTTTCTGTGCTAGACTGTGCCCAGCAGAGGCAGCAAGTGTGAAAATGGGCATTAGCATTTTAAAGAGATGGATTAAATCCCATTCAGATCAATTCCATTCCACATCTCTGACACAAAAACAGCTGTGTGGTACGTAGCGGCTAATGAAGCTTAACAGGCTTTTGATTAACACAGTTATTAAAGCGCTAAACATCATCACCACATCAGACTAAGCACAAGGGGCTTAAACCCAGGCAGTCACAGAAATGTTCAGGTCTTAAAGAATGTCACACAGGGTTACAATGTAAGGGGACCAATCACAGCTTAGTAATGTTATTCATTTAAAAGGTTGTTAGTCACACATGGACTTATTATGTCCTATACACTTTAAGAAGGATATATAAATCAAACCATCACTCCTTTCAGTCAGTCTTGGCTAAAGACCAGAGTACACCATCCAAAGAAACACAAATGTTCAGAAAATGAACAGACAGATCAAACAATCTGGAGAAAACAAGATGTGAACATTATAGATTATCGCAACTTTCAAACACAGGGTTGACACATCAATATAACACAAACAGTTTCTCAGTCAGATTTCTCTGGTTTCAAAAGGTAGAGCAGTACAGTATATGGACAAAAGCAATGGGTGCAACTTAAAATAGCTTAATGCTTCATTACAAGGGGTGTCGATTAATATTTGGACGAACAGGGTATTTTTGTTTATAACTTGTGTTTAGACAAACTAACATTCTGTTTTCCCCATATTTATCAGCTGCTTATTCTTCACCCTAACCCATCACTGTAAACATACTACTGTCTTCCCATTTTCACAACTGTCTTGACTGCGTGTAGTAGTATATGTAACTGCTGGATTGAGGCTTAGGTGAGAGAAGAGTGGTCATGGTCAGGATCCCTCATGATGGATCTTAGAGCCTCAAGAGCTTCTACAGTCACCTTCAGACTGCCCACCACTTCACTGCTGTCCTGCACATCCATAACTGAAAGAAAGAAAGAAAGAAAGAAAGAAAGAAAGAAAGAAAGAAAGAAAGAAAGAAAGAAAGAAAGAAAGAAAGAAAGAAAGAAAGAAAGAAAGAGAGAGAGAGTGAGAGAGTGAGAGCTGAAACACATACTCAAGCCCAAACAGACAGGAAACACACAAAAAAAAAAACACACTCACTGTTGAGGCTAACATCGATCATGTCTTTCTGCTTCTCCAGAATATCGGGGATCCTGAGATAAGCCACGCCCACATCCTCACACTCCTTTTCTTGCTCCTCCTCCTCAGATGGATCACTAACTACTGTGAACTTGATGCTAAAAGGACCAATCATAGGCTCAGTCAGTTGAGGGCTTTTTAATGATGCAAGCAGTTCAGTTCCCTTTTAATAACTTGCACAAGCAGGGAATCCATGTTCAGAAAGAAGAGATGTTCACAAGGCCAGTGACACAATCTTCATGATTTGTGGATGCCACTACATTGGATTTGAAATGAAACAACTGAGATGCAATTGAAGTGTAAATTTCCAGGTTCAATTCAAGGGGTTGAACAAAAAATATCCTATAAAACATTTAGGATCTGCAACTTCTTTTCTAGAAAGCCTCCTCGTTTGAGGGGCTCAAACATAATTGGACAATTATCTCTAAATCTATTTCATGGGCTGCTTGGGCTTGTCCCTCGTTAATCCATCATCAATTAAGAAGGTAAAAAGTCCTGGAGTTGATTCCAGATGTGGCATTTGCATTTGGAAACTGTTGCTGTGAACATACAACATGTGGTCCAATACAGAGGGATCACCTTCAGGTGCAAACTATTAATCAGCCTCAAAAACAGGCCACATTAGACTTAGCAAAAAACATCTAAAGAAGTCAGCCCAGTACTAGAACAGCATTCTTTGGACAGATGAAACTAAGATCAACCTGTACCAAAATGATGGGAAGAAGACAGTATGGAGAAAGCTTGGGATGGCTCATGATCCAAAGCACACCACACCCTCTGTAAAACATGGTGGAGGCAGTGTGACAGCATGTGCATGCATGGCTTGCAATGGCACTGGGTCACTAGTGTTTATTGATGATGAGACAGAAGACATAAGCAGATGGATGAATTCTGAAGTGTACAGGGATATACTTTATGCAAATGCAGCAAAGTTGATTGGATGGCGCTTCACAGTACAGATGACCCAGTACATACTGCAAAAGCAACCAGAGAGTTTTTTTTTAAGGCAAAGGCAATGGCCAAGTCAATCACCAGCTCACAACCCGATCGAGCAGCATTTCAATTGCTTGAGACAAAACATAAGGCAGAAAGACCCACAAACAAGCAACAACTGAAGACAGCTGTAAGAAAGGCCTGACAAAGCACCACAAAGGAGGAAACCCAGCATTTGGTGATGTTCATAGGTTCCAGACTTCAGGCAGTCGTTACCAGCAAATAATTCTCAAATATTTTAAAACAAACTTTCAAAATGAAATTATATTTATGATAAAATTAATTTGTCTAATTACTTTTGAGTCCCTGAAAAAGGAGGCTTTGTAGAAAAATAGTTGCAATTCCTAAATGTTTCATTGGATATTTTTGTTCAACCCCTTGAATTAACCCTGCAAATCTAAACTTCAATTGCATCTCAAGTCAAATCCAATGTTGTGGCATGCAGAGCCCAAATCATGAAGAATGTGTCACTGCCCAAATATTTATGGGCCTAACTGTATATGTTGAAGTAACTGTCTACTCTCCAAGGAAAGCTTTCAAGTAGATTTTGGATTATTGCTGCAAGGATATAATAAAAATGCAATTGCATTACACATGGTGCCAATAAATGCATCTCCTCCTGAGAGTTCTATTCTATTGGCAGTACTGACTGTAGCTGAATTATTATTATCAAGTAACAAGAAAGAAAAATAATGGTAAATCAGTCTGAGGTTTGAGGTGTGTAATCCAGGTCCAGGAAGTGAAAAGTTGGAACAAAATCTTGGGGCAGATGTGTAATTTCTGGCAGAGATGAACACTCAAGTTAGCAACTCAGACCTCTCAATAACAACTCATGAACAAGTGGTGTCCATAAATGTTTGGACATAGCTATAGTACAGTGGTCATCCATCCTGGTCCTGGAGTACTACTGCCCTGTTTCTTTGAGGGGATTCACTAATTCCAGTGCCCCCGATCCATCTAATGAACTAACTGAGGAGTCCTTGGTGAGCCGAAGTGGGTGTGTACCAGCAGGATACCTCATGAAATTTTATGAGGTTGATCCAGTGTCCTTCATTTGCTTCTGACAATCTTTGATTTTGAGTCTTACACATCTGCCCCAATATTTTGTTCCAATTTTTCACTTTTTGGACCTGGATTACACACCTCAAACCTCAGACTGATTTACTATTTTTCTTTGTTGTTACTTAATAATAATAATAATAATAATAATAATAATAATTGTAAATCTATGTGAGAAATTTGACAACATAGAGCAAAAAGAAAGTGTTAAATAATAAAGAAATATACTTCTCAAGCTTCCTGTTCTGCCCTTCAAGTACAGCTCTCAGGGTATGGCGTCTGGCCTGGTTATTCTCCACATCCACATGGATCACTGTCAGGACAGACGATCACTATAAAACCACACTAACAACTGAAGTCACACTAACAACTATGACTCAGATCAAACAAAATTCCAGATTATACAGGTCTGTGCTCAGATTTCTAGAATATATGAGAAATACAGTCATGTGACAAAGTTAGCACAATCCATGAACACCTTTGTCTTTTTAAATATATTTAAAATATTTTAACTACACTGAGAGATAGAAGTAACAAGTTTTTGTAAGGACCCCCACATTTATTATTACTTAAAAGCCTAACAGGGTTCCAGACTAATGGCGTCCCTTTTTCTCGGGGACATGGGATGAGATAAAAGCTATTTTGGTATGCTTTTGGGACAACAGTGCTGCCTGCGGTAAAAACAGATCCACGTACATTTTGAAGTAAACTAGTTAATCGGTCAGTGTCTGTGAGCATTGGAGACTAATAATTATATAAAGACATGAACAACACAAAACGTTTGTTGTTTGCTTAGTTCACAGTCCACCTTAAAAGCACTGCAATTTCAATTTCAAGGGCATTGAGGCATACACTGTGCACGTTTGAATCGTTTGCCTTTTTTGTCCTCAATTTATCTGCTGAAACTGTACAAAAGTAGTCAGACTATACTGACACGCATCATGAGTGAACAAGTCAATGTCAGAGACTGGTAGATTGTTATAGAAAACATGTAATTGAAATGATCTCAGCCAAAGGAGGAAAATACCAGCTATTACGTCATAGGGTGTCCCAACTTTTTCCTCACAAGAAAACTGCATTTCTTTTAATTACATAAACCTCTGTCTCCCAAGAGTTAAGCTTAAGATCAAATGTCCATTTGTTTATATATGTTAATATTTATGAGTCAAAGGTGTTCGTGGAGTGTCCTACTTTTTCACTCACACCAACTGTGTGAGTCAGCTGTGTGAGCCTACCATTGCTATAGTTGTAGTAGATGCTTTGTCCAGGCAGCGGTTTGGGGAGTGACAACGGTGTCTCAACTGTGGGAAGGTCCAGAAAACAGTATTCCACAAACAGCCTGACCACATTAGAGTCCACTGAGATCCTGGAGTTTGGCTTCACACTCAGAGAAACAATCTCCACACGAATCCGCTCAGATGGCTGAATGAAACAGAAAACACAACAATGGAACATGATTATATAGGTACAGACCTGTAAACACAAACATAGTTACATGCAAATACACACACAGAATATATTATATATATATTTATCATTTATATATATACATATATACGGTATATATATATATATATATATATATATATATATATATATATATATATATATATATATATATAAATTCTATACACAGCCTTTTTTAGATATATCCCGAGATGTTCAACCATGTTGGGCTCTGGCAGGGACACTCAAGGACATTCACAGAGTTGTCCCGAAGCCACTCCTTTGTTGTCTTGGCTGTGTGTTTAGGGTCACTGTCCTGTTGGAAGATAAACCTTTGTCCCAGTCTGAGGTCCACATCACTCTGGAACAGGTTATCATCAAGGATGTCTCTGTACATTGCTGCAGTCACTGTTCTATCGAAAGTGACTACACTCCCAGTTCCTGTACCACAGGAAAAAAAACATCCCCAAGGCATGATGCTGATCCCTGATCACTCAGTTTGGCTGGGTGGCCAGCTGTAGGAAGAGTGGTTCCTGACTTGCACTGTCTATATAACAGGTTTTTTCCAAATCAAGTCCAATCAACTGAATTTACCACAGGTGTCCAATCAAGCTTTAGAAACATCTGAAGGATGATCAGTGGAAACAAGTTGCACCTGAGCTCAATTTTGAGTGTCATTGCAAAGGTTGTGAAAACTTATGCATGTAGAATTCTTGTGTTTCTCACTTTGTCATCGTGGGGTATTGTGTATAGAATTTGGAGGGACAAAATGAATTTAAACCATTTAGGAATTAGGCTGCAACATAACAAAAGTGAAGAGCTGTGAATACTTTCCGAATGCACTGTACACACGTGCACACACACACACACACACACACAAAATGTATACATTTTAACTGAGAATGCTAATCTAAAACTTTAAATTAAATTTAGAATAGACTACAAAATATTGCTCCTAACGTACAAGTCAATAAATGGCTTAGCTCCCCAGTACCTAAAAGACCTCTTAATACCCTACAACCCGTCACGCAGACTGCGTTCTCAGGACGCAGGCCTATTGACCGTCCCTAGAATCAAAAAGAACACTGTTGGGGGACGAGCCTTCTCTTTTAAAGCCCCCCAGCTATGGAACAGCCTTCCTCCTACTGTTCGGGACTCAGACACTCTCTCCATCTTTAAATCACGCCTGAAAACATTTCTCTTTACGCAGGCTTTTCACTAACACTTCTAAGGGGGCACTAATATTTCTCCCTCTCTCCCCCCCATGTCCTGAGCTGCCTGCGGATACCGGTCCACTCATCCACTTCCTACTACCAACTTCCAGACCCGACTATGCCACCTGCATGGATCTCATTATTCACTATTCATTCATTCATACCCGTATCATTACTATTTTAGCCAATCTTTATTTATCCTCCCTCCATTTTTATTTATTTATTTATTATCTTTTTCACTTCATTTTTATTTCCATTTTCCATCACAATGTACTGTGCCATTATTATGTGCTCTCCGGTGTCGACCAGAGGAGGATGGGTTCCTCTCTTGAGCCTTGGTTCCTCTCAAGGTTTCTTCCTCCTAAACTGAGGGAGTTTTTCCTTGCCACTGTTTACCTACTGGCTGCTCATTTGAGGCTTGGACCCGGATCCTTGTAAAGCTGCTTTGTTGTAAGCGCTATATAAATAAATTTGATTTGATTGTCCCGGCTTTCAACTATTCAGATCAAACAGTATCCACATTGCTGCCATTAATCCTGTGAGTTCAAAGTTTGTCTTCAGATTTCAGTGTTGAGGATGTCAAAGTGATTTCCCCTCGTTCTTCCAGCAGATTTGTTGTTGACAATGCTCACTTTGATAGTCAAACATTTGGATAATATTTTGTAGCTCTTGTAGCATCAATATTTGTATTTATCTTTATTGTTCAACAACACCATTTTAGCCCTGATTCTCTAGTCAATGACTGGTCTTCAAGGTTGCAGTCAAAAGCCTTGATTGATAAATATGTAGCTATATCAAACTTTACACCTTACTGTATGATAGCAGATGCCCTAACAATCCCCTGACAAAATATGTATGAGTTTGTTCTTTAAATACCTGGTTAATATGGTAGTCATGAGAAGTGTTGTATCTGGAAGTTGTAGCGACTAGCTACAACCAATGAAAGTGCAAGACACAGGGTGATGATAAAGCCGAGGGTGGATTCATAGAACATCATTAAGCTGCACATTTTCATTTCTAATGCACACCTGATTCAACTCTAACTCATTAACCAACCTTTCAGAATCTGAGTCATTCTGGAAGAAAAAATATGCATCACATCAGTTCTTGCACATTTTCATGACTAAACGTGTTTTAGAGAACAAATATATATATTACGCATAATTATTCTTAAGTTGTGACCCTAAGTCACTGATCAGTTGTGTGGTGTGCAAACCACATCCACTAAAAGATTCCCATGTAGTCATGTAGAGTAGTGTGAACCTGGGACCTGCATTAGAACCCACTTTTTATATTACTTTTAATACTACTTGGATTAAGTGATTTAAATTGAGTTCTTCAGGTGATTTTATCAGTGGAGGAGCCTGCTGTACACTGGCATCTATGCTAGGCTAACACCTTTCATCTATGTAAGCTGGTGTGTCCATCGCACAAGGGATTAATACTCTTGCAAAAAAAAAAAAATCAGATTGGATTTTTCCTAAATTTTCATAAATTTACTTTAAGCTTTTAAAACTAAAATATGTCAGATCAAAATATCAAATTTTCTTTTATAATCCAAATGAACTTGGAGATTTCTAAAGAGGCTGAGCATGTTTAAAAGGTACTGTATTTTATATAATTTAGAGGAAAAACAAAACAAAACAGAGCCCCTATTGCCTGACTGAACTTCACAGACCTAAAGTTACAGTATATTTAGAATGTTTCTCGTTACCCTCTATCAACATAACCACAATCACAAGTAGATCTCCATCTAAGCCAGGAGAGACACCCATCCTACTTCATAAAGGCAGGCCCCACTTCTAACAAAGATGGGCTATTAGATGATGGGCCTGATTCAGACAATATCTCTCTCACACAGATGACATGGCGTCCTAGGGATGCCTGTGCCCTCAATGATGGAGACAGTTGATGCTGTCTCTGTCTTGCGTCAGTCTGTCAGGGCCCAGTTCTCAGCTTTAAGTGTCTTCACCAGGAAACTGTCAGTTAAAGGAATCTGGTCTACATGCTGCCAGACTGTCTCTCTCTGTCCCGTCACTCTCCTGTCTCATCCTTTAGCCTTCTTTTTCTCTCCATCACATATAATTTAGTATTTTGTCCAGTGTGTTCAAACTGTACGGAGGGCTGAGCTTCAGTAGCAGCTGCTGCTTAACTCCTGCACATCAGGCTGTTGTACGATAACTTCAGTTACAGGATCCAAATGTCAATCCAGTGGCCACCGACAGAACAAGAGCTGCTCTAGAGCAATATCTCAATCAAACACTGTGTACACATGCACCTGCCTCCTGATCCTACATACATGCCGACTACATCAGTAATGGCATGCACTATGCATGTTATTACTATGGCTCATAATGTGTGTGTAAATATTATACACACACACTATATATATATGTATATATATATATATATATATATATATATATATATATATATATATATATATATATATATATAAACACACACAAGCCATAAGTAGCAACAATTCCAGAGAAAGGGGACAGTGTTTCTGGTTTATATGGCATTTTAGTTTTATTTAGGAAGTCACTGGCTGCCCCAAACCTGGCTATGGCTGGCACTTACATCTCTACAGATGTCCATGGAAGCAAACCTGTATTTTAAATATTTTGAACCTTTAATTTTCTATGGTAATTCTTTCAGTTTATGATTGAGAAAAAACATTTTAATCTTATTTTAGCAATGCTGAGACTCAATTGACTAAGAGACTAAAAGTTCAGACTCATTAATGAGCTAAATGGCAAATTCAGCATGGAGTATTGCACACCAGTTATGGAGGAACTTTTTTCCAATCTAAGATTTAAATGGATTTAATTGGACCTGCTTACATTTCTGAGCTGCTGGACAAATACAGGCTTATCAGATACCTCAGATTAGTAGAGGCAGACCTGCTTACAGTACCTAAGACCAGAACAGAACATAGTCAGGCAGCTGTCAGCTCAGTTAGCTGGAATAACCTTCCAGAAGCTGCATGATCTGCTTAGATTGTGACCTTGTTTAAACATATATTTATTCACCATTTAACTCACTGTGCTTTACAAACTTTTAGCACTTTACTATATTTATGTTTTAACTCATTTTATATCGATTGATATCTATCATGAATCAAAATTCATTTATTTCTTTTACTCTTCTGGGGTTTCTTTTAATTCATAGCTTTAAATTAATGTTTTAAATTTTTCCATATTTATTCTGTATTATTTATTCTTATCTACGTTTTAAATTTTTGTGTTTGTGTAAAGCATTTTAAGTTGCCATTGTGGATGAAATGTGCATTCAAATAAACCTTCCTGATCATATTTATTCACCCCATACAGCAAAACCATACTGACAATATTCAGTTTTACTTCCTGCAACTGATGCTCCAACTTCAGCACAGGCCAAACTTGTTTTTCCCCTTAGTCTTATTATCGGAGCGAAACTCTCCGTTCCCTGGCCTCGCTGTTTACTGAACACCCCTAAGACAAACATTAAAATAGGTTGGATGTGGGTAAAATAACCCGATGAAAAGTTTCTCCCTGATTTACCACACAGGTACACATACATACACACTTACCTGTTTCTTGCTCTGTGTGCTTGGAGCAGGCACAATGCAGTCATCGCTGTCTGAAAGAATCGATTCACTCAGATCTGTGCCTTCCACCTGCTGTATGTCTGGAGAGGCAGAGAGGTAGTGAGAGAGAGAGTGAGAGAGTGAGAGTGTGAGAGAGAGAGAGAGAGAGAGAGAGAGAGAGAGAGAACGAGAGCGCATCATGTTAACTAAGCACAACACTGCGTTGAAGAGGAAGAGTGACAGCTAGGTAAACAGTTCTAAAATCTGTAACACTGGTAACGCTACCGGACTAAAATGCAGACCTGTCAACCCTCCATGAGCACTGTGGAAGACCAGTTCTCTCTCTCTCTCTCTCTTACTTGCTCTCTCAGTCCCCACAGGTTAGTATAAGATAAGAGTGAGATGTTGGACAAGAGGACTTTAAAAGAGAGCCTCTTGGCCAAGGTCAACAGTCATTAACATTTATGTTGTTGGTTATCCTGAGACAACAGATCAGGATATTGGCAGCAACACCTGCAATATTAATGACTTCTGTTTCTCACTCTGCTGTGAGGAAACCAGGCAAACCATAGAGTGGATACTTTCTCACAATAAAGTGAACAAGAAGATACAAGCATGGTTTTCCCAGGAATGAATATGGGGTCCAAAACACAGCAGCCATAGCAGAGCAAACTCTAAGCATAACACTTAGACAGTGAGATATTCCACTTTACATATTTAAGGTTTTAATTGCATTTGGCTGACACTAATAAAACCAAATCTACACTCATCATCAAAAACCTATTGTACCTACAAGGAATCAACCGAAAGGAATGAAATTTAGTGAGGAGGTCTGACATCATGATATTCAAGTTTCATGTTTGGTCGTGCATGTGATGTAAGCACGGATGGGCTTTATCAATGTACTTGGCTGACTATAAGTTCATCCTGTTGCCGATTTGTGCTGTTGGTAGCATCCTTTGCAAGTGAGGTTTGCCTTGGGGAAGAGTTTGAAAGCAATTTGATCAGTTCAAGAAGGGTTACATCATATGAGATATGGGATTCCACAAGACTCTATTTTAGGACCACTCATGTTAACACTTTTCATGCTACCCCTCGGCACAGTTATAAAAAGACATGGCATTAACTCAACTGCATATATCAGCCAAACCTGATGATACAACTAGATTAAAGATGATGGAGGACTGTATAAAAGATGTAAAATCTTTATTAATTTATTAATTAATGTCTCGCCTCAGTTAAAGGCTGCAGAGCCAGGGGTTCATGGACACAGGGAATTAAGGTAAACTGGGATGTTGGTGCAGCAGACTCCTTCATGTGATCACTCAAGTTTGTGACGGTGGAGCAGATTTATGTCAATGTTTCAAGGTGTTCACATGTTTATGTTACCTTCTGGTTCTCTCCTTTAAGTTAGGCTGTTAAAGTCAAATCTGCCAGAGTCACTCGCCACACTCTAGTAATGTTCACATTACCAGATTACATCTCTCTACCTTTTCCAAGTCAATGATGACCCACCAGCCTGGGCTGATGAAATACTAACCACGAGCTCCTCTGCCCCATCTGAAAAGGACCCCGATGTATTATGTGCCATACTGATTGTGCATACCATTAACACAAAGGATCTGGGAGACCTACATAAGCCACTGAGATGAAGAACAAATGGATTGTCAGACTTGTGCACATCAGGCATTAGAGATATTCAGTGAACAGTGATGCCTTCATCACCATCAGCTGGAACATACAACAGACACCCAACAGGTTTACAGATAAAGGTAAAGCAATGGTAAAAGATTTTTGTTGCACACAGGGAAATTTGTCCTCTGCGTTTAACCCATCCATACACAGTGATAAACAAACACTAACACACACACACACACACACACACACACACACACACACACACACACACACACACACACACACACACACACACACACACACACACGGAGCAGTCATGTCCTGCCAGTTCAGGGATTCAAACTGGCAACCAGTCATAGTCCTTCCCTAAAAAAAATAGCCAATCCATTTGTTGCTCACTGTAAAACTTGGACTTTGTTGTGGCTGATGGATGGCTCAATGGACTATTGGCCCTTTTGAGCTTCAAAAGCCATGTCCTCGTTGACTGCCATGGTGACTGTAAAGTGGACAGCTGCATCGCTCATTTACTAACGGTAAAGATGTGATTTTTAAAAACAAGTGTGGAGGTCAGTGTGGCAGCACTTGGTTATACATGTACATTTTAAAGAAAAATAGTTGATCGTGCCAGTGTGCTAGCGGCTAGCTGTTGGGACGTGGAACGTCACCTCGCTGGGGGGGAAGGAGAATGAGCTTGTGCGGGAGGTCGAGAGGTACCGGCTAGAGATAGTCGGGCTCACTTCTACGCACAGCTTGGGCTCTGGAACCCAACTCCTCGAGAAGGGTTGGACCCTCCACTACTCTGGAGTTGCCCAGGGGGAGAGACGCCGGGCTGGTGTGGGCTTGCTTATAGCTCCCCATCTCAGCCGTCTCGTGTTGGAGTTTACCCCAGTGAACGAGAGGGTCGCCTCTCTGCACCTTCGGGTAGGAGTGAGGACTCTGACTGTAGTTTGTGCCTACGGGCCGAACGGCAGTGCAGAGTACCAGACCTTCTTGGGGTCCTTGGGGGGGGTACTGGAAAGTGCCCCAACTGGGGACGCCGTTGTTCTGCTGGGGGACTTCAACGCCCACGTGGGCGACGACAGTGATACCTGGAGAGGGGTGATTGGGAGGAACGGCCTCCCCGATCAGAACCCAAGCGGAGTTCTGTTGTTGGACTTCTGCACCAGTTACAGATTGTCCATAACGAACACCATGTTCGAGCATAGGGGCGTCCATAAGTGCACATGGCACCAGGACGCCCTAGGCCGGAGATCAATGATAGACTTTGTTATTGTCTCATCTGAGCTCCGGCCCTATGTCTTGGACACTCGGGTGAAGAGAGGGGCAGAGTTGTCAACCGATCACTACCTGGTGGTGAGTTGGATCCACTGGCGGAGGGGCAGGCAGGAGAGACCTGGCAGGCCGAAACGTATCCTGCGGGTCTGCTGGGAACGTCTGGCTGAGCCCCCTGTCAGGGAAACTTTCAACTCCCACCTCCGGGAGAGCTTCTCACAGCTACCTGGGGAGGCGGGGGACATTGAGTCTGAGTGGACCAGGTTCTCAACCTCCATTGTTGACGCGGCCGTCCGGAGCTGCGGGCGCAAGGTCACTGTGCCTGCCGTGGCGGCAATCCCCGAACCCGGTGGTGGACACCGGAAGTAAGGGATGCCGTCAAGCTGAAGAAGATGACCTATCGGGCCATGTTGGCCTCTGGGTCTTCCGACGCAGCCGACAGGTACCGAGAGGCTAAGCGTGCTGCTGCTAGGGTGGTCAAGGAGGCAAAAACCAGGAGCTGGGAGGATTTCGGGGAGGCCCTGGAGAAGGACTATCGGTCGGCCCCGAAGCGATTCTGGCAAACCGTCCGGCGCCTCAGGAGGGGGAAGCAGTACTCTGCCGACACTGTTTACAGTGCGGGCGGGGAGCTGCTGACCTCGTCCGGGGATATCGTTGGGCGGTGGAAGGAATACTTCGAGGACCTCCTTAACCCCACCATCACATCTTCTAACGTAGAAGGTGAGGCTGAGGACTCTGAGGAGGACTCGCCCATCACCCGGGCGGAAGTCACTGAGGTGGTCTGTAAGCTCCTCAGTGGTGGGGCTCCGGGGGTGGATGAGATCCGCCCAGAGTATCTCAAGTCTCTAGATGCTGTTGGGCTGTCCTGGCTGACGCGCCTCTGCAGCATCGCGTGGCGGACGGGGACAGTGCCCCTGGAGTGGCAAACCGGGGTGGTGGTTCCCCTGTTTAAAAAGGGGGACCGGAGAGTGTGTTCCAATTATAGGGGGATCACTCTTCTCAGCCTCCCCGGGAAAGTCTACGCCAGGGTACTGGAGAGACGAATTCGGCCGTTAGTCGAACCTCGGATTCAGGAGGAACAATGCGGTTTTCGTCCTGGCCGCGGAACACTGGACCAGCTCTATACCCTCCGGAGGGTGCTTGAGGGTTCATGGGAGTTTGCCCAACCAGTCCACATGTGTTTTGTGGATTTGGAGAAGGCATTCGACCGTGTCCCTCGGGGTACTCTGTGGGGGGTGCTCCGGGAATATGGGGTCCGGGGCCCTCTGTTAAGGGCTGTCAGGTCCTTGTACGACCGGAGCAGGAGCCTGGTGCGCATTGCCGGCAGTAAATCGGGCCTGTTCCCGGTGCATGTTGGACTCCGGCAGGGCTGCCCTTTGTCACCGGTTCTGTTCATAACCTTTATGGACAGAATTTCTAGGCGCAGCCAGGGGCCGGAGGGGGTCCAGTTTGGGAACCACTGGATATCATCTCTGCTTTTTGCAGATGATGTTGTCCTGATGGCTTCTTCAGGCCAGGACCTTCAGCAGGCATTGGAGCAGTTCGTAGCTGAGTGTGAAGCGGCTGGGATGCGAATCAGCACCTCCAAATCTGAGGCCATGGTTCTCGACCGGAAAAGGGTGGCTTGCCCTCTCCAGATCGGTGGAGTTGTCCTGCCTCAAGTGGAGGAGTTCAAGTATCTCGGGGTCTTGTTCACGAGTGGGGGTGAGAAGGAGCGTGAGATTGACAGACGGATCGGTGCTGCCGCCGCAGTCATGCGGTCGGTGTACCGGTCCGTTGTGGTGAAGAAGGAGCTGAGCCGAAAGGCGAAGCTCTCCATTTACTGGTCAGTCTACGTTCCCACCCTCACCTATGGCCATGAACTGTGACAAGATCGCGGATACAAGCGGCCGAAATGAGTTTCCTCCGCAGGGTGGCCGGGCGCTCCCTTAGAGATAGGGTGAGATCCTCGGCTACATGGGAGGAACTCGGAGTAGAGCCACTGCTCCTCTACATCGAGAGGAACCAGTTGAGGTGGCTCGGGCATCTGTTTCGGATGCCCCCTGGGCGTCTCCCTGGGGGGGTGTTCCAGGCACGTCCTACCGGGAGGAGACCGCGGGGTAGACCCAGGACACGCTGGAGGGACTAT
The DNA here is from genome assembly GCA_034509495.1 of Acestrorhynchus altus. Lineage (NCBI taxonomy): Eukaryota > Metazoa > Chordata > Actinopteri > Characiformes > Acestrorhynchidae > Acestrorhynchus > Acestrorhynchus altus. The sequence goes on along the minus strand of CM067501.1, from coordinate 29,558,947 downwards.
GTCTCTCGGCTGGCCTGGGAACGCCTCGGGGTCCCTCCTGGGGAGCTGGCTGAGGTGTCGGGGGAGAGGGAAGTCTGGGCTTCCCTGCTTAGACTGCTGCCCCCGCGACCCAGCCCCGGATAAAGCGGAAGAAGATGGATGGATGGATGGATGGATGCCAGTGTGTGTATTTGTGAAATGATTATAAATTATATAATTATATATATAAAAAAAAAAGAACAACATGGAAAGTTTGCCTTGTCCTGATCTCCCAGTCCACCATAAAAGCATTAAAGTTTGATTCGGCCCCCATGCACCATTTAAAGTGGAAAATTTAAGTAAGCCTTGTGAGTGCAACTGTGTTTGTTTAAAGTGTGGAAAATCACCGTTTAAACCAGCAGTCTTGAGCTTATGGGCAAAGTCTGCCATTTATATGCTCACAATGAAGCAAGTGTTCATGGCATTAACAAACCACCACTACAACTAAACTTAAAAATATATATTTAAAAAAAAATCACCAACCTCCATACCCTACCCACCCAAAGCTCAAGTCAAACCTGGTGAAACAGTAAAACGTGATCGCAGATTCAGGAGAATATGTTGTTGATACTGGAGAGCAGCTCATCAACTCCACAGTGCTAGTTATGGGAATACAAATTGCTACAAAAAACAGGCGTCAAGATCGTGGCTTTTCCTGTGCCAGTGTACGCAAAAGGAGGGTTTTAATAGCCATGTAAAACCACATCTAAGCAAACCAAAGTCAGACAACAAATAAAAATACTGATTTAAATATATGTAACATTTTTCCAACATTACCTTTAACTTTTCATTGTTATAATGTAATTAGACCCACCTTCCTCTGGCACCTGTAGTTCCTCTGAGATTTCTGACTCATCAGATAAGGACTGAGAGCTTACTGCAATCACCTGGCCTTCAGAGAAATCATCTTCCTCCTTTGTAAGCGTGGTTGCTTCCCCCACCTCAATGGCTGTGACGGTCTGCCAACAGTAGAAAAAAGTGGTTTCTGTATGAGGACACTAAACTGTGCTCTGTTCAAAGGTAAAAACAAACCTTCACTGAGTCAGTTTTTATTTTCTCCATCACCACCAGGGTGTGCAGTTTCACCCATATTGCACGAATGCGCGCGCATGCACACACACACACACACAGATTCACAATCAAACATGTTACATAGGAGGTAAAAATGAAATCAACACAAAACAGAAATGATACAAACCTCTGCTGTGTTTCTCACCTGGCTTTCCAGCTCAGAGTTGTCCAAAAATGAAACTTTTTTAGCAGCTGTTTTTGTAAGGGTACGCAGATGGGGCTTTGGCAGTGGGCTCTACAGATATGCATGAAAGAATGAAAAAATCAGTCACTGCCAGTTCAATCTCAGGGTGCAAGAATGAAATAATTTAATTAAAAAGATAAACTGTCAAATATTTTATATTCATTACATTTAAACTGACACTGCAGCCTTTTTTATTTACTTTCAACATAGTAAATACATGTACATAGCCAGTCTTATAGACTTAAAGTGTGATATTTAGGCCTAGTAATAAATATCAATAATAATAAAAAATATTATTTCATCTTTTTCAGGCAATGCTGAAAAAGTCAAATTGCTGAGATTTTGAAAAGGAAACAAGGTGTTAATTGTAAAAAACTGGTCTTATTTTATTATGTATTTATTCCCTCATGCTCTTTAATCAGAATCAGAATTACTTAATCCCAAAGGGAAATTTAATAAAGCAAACATATTTCTTATCCAATTACTCAAACAATCGATGGAATAATAGGTGGAATACTTGATTACTTATTACTGACCTGATTAATCAAGAGCTTCAAATTGATCAACAGTAAAACAAAAAAGGCTTGAAATATTTCACTTCACATTGAACTCTTTGGTCACCTCAGAAGGAGCTGAACATAGTGAAGGGAGAAGGTCATTCTCTTTCTCCCCGCCTTTCATACTTCCTTCTCCATTATCTACCAGTCGGACTGGAGTCTCTTTGGTGATTAACTTTGCCTCCTCTGCAGGGACAGATGAGCCGGGAGGAGGCAGGTATGTAAACTTCCATTTGAGAGTCACATCTATGTAGCCAATGGCCACACCATCCGGATCCAGAAGCTCAAACATGCCTGATAAATCAACAAATACAACAAAAATGTCAGTTACAAGACCACAGCATCACAAATAGGGAATATAAGACCACTGCTCTTAATAATATTTTTTTATTAGAACTCCAGTGCAGAGTAATGCACTCACCAATTATGGCCTTATCATGGGCAAGAGAGATCAGTGGCACGCTGGCCTTGCCTAGGTAAAGCTGGTTCTCCAAGTCCAGATCATCAAACACATACAAGGTCAGAGCTTCTGCCCTCAGATATGCATCCAGATCTGCAGTCATCATCATAGGAAAGGCCATGTGGTCATCAAACTGTGGCTCACTGGTAGATGGAACAACTGGTGTGTCGTGGTCAGGGAAGTCATTAAGTTTGTAGATGACATATGTGCTTGGCTGGAAGTGAGGGTCTCTGGATCTGAGATTGCAGCAGCTGTGCACAATAACTTGGAGCTCATTTAGGTTTCCTATTTTACATGAAGTGCTCGGGTCTGAGGCTGCTGAAGCCTAGGGAGTGGCCACAAACACACACACACACACACACACACACACACACACACACACACACACAGCATTGAAAAACTTTATAAGAGATTCTAGTACCCTGCCATGAGAGGCAACACACTTCGTTGCAAGATTTTCTCTACTTATCACTCAGCTATTAGTGTTTCTTGTATCACTACCGTCATTGCTAGGCTCCCCAGCTCCGACACAATGGCTGTGCTGTCCAGCCTCAAATAGAGTGTGAGAGAGTGCCATGCACCCAGAGAGAGCCTGGCCAATTTTGTTCTCTCTCAGTCTCTGGCTTAGGTTTTAGGTACCTAAGCACATTATTTTAAAGCATTTCTCTCAGCACTAAAATACTTTTTACTGTAAAAACTCCAATGACATTTAGCAGGTTAACAGAAATATAGAAGAAGGGGAAGAAGACGTTCTCATTCTAAAGAAAGTAATTGAGATCTTGTGAGCTTGGTTCCTAATTCAGTCTCCCATTCAGTGTGTGGATGTGTTGAATTCCATCACCAGCGCACCTGATTTAACATTGTTAAGCATTCATTTACCAAAGCAGGTGTTGAGAACTGTAAATAATACTAGACTGCCATGAGGAGAGCTTTGGGGATGGTTTAATTAACGCAGTGGTTTAAAATCACTAGCTTTTGAAGTAATGTTATTTATATTTATTCTAATATCATATACTATTCTAATATCATAAACATATACTGTCCACATAAGGATCTTTCCCATTCTAAATTTCACAGGTGCCTAAAACCTCTGCACAATACTGTGCATGATTTCTGCCTTAACACATTTTAGACAACTGTCATTTAATATTTACATTCATACTAATTGTATAAAATTTTTTCAATTAGTCTTATACTACCTGGCTCTTTCCTCTGAGGCTGGAGTTGAGGTAGCCCAGCGCTTTGGCTCTCTCCTTATACAGTCGGATAGCCTGCTTCATAGGAACCCTCAGTCTGAGCCAGTAGTCCAGAGTGCCAAACACTTTGATATCCCCACTGACTCCTACCAAAAGTGACAACAGGAAGAAAACTAACTCAAACAAATCTGTAGAAAAGAACTAATCAATTAAAATTCATAAATGTTTCTAGGTTTTCCTATTATTTTAAGTGATAATCTATATGTTACAGTATGTTACATATCTCTTGCACCTTATTCCCACCACAAACATTTTACCTCATTGTACCGCTCGGTACTGCACTGTCCTGGCCTGTCTTTTAAACTGTCTCTTGTTTACTGTATTTATTGTACTGTTTGCACTTTATGTTCTCATACTGTATTGCTGCTCCATGTTGCACCTTGGTTCCGGAGGAACATAATTTCATTGCACTGTGTACCTGTACTAAGATGTATTGACAATAAAAAAGCCTTGACCCTGACAATACAGTGCAGAAAAACAGATCACACATTTCCTTAATCTGTAGAGGCTGCACTTTCCATTGCAGCTTATTGTGATATTGTATGTGACTCACATCTGGAGTTAGGAGGCTATGAATTGAGAAATGTCATCTCGCCATGTCTAACTGGTTCATTTGTGTGTCCATCACCTGCTTCTCATCTGTAAGTGGTGGATTCATGTCTCTACGTTTTGTGTAAGACTGGTCAATTGGCACTTAGAAAATCACCACACAAAGATTAAGCCTTCAAAGATTTGTTCTATGCAACTACATTAAAACCCAAGGCACACAGACTGGATCCCAGTCCCTAAACCCCAAACCCAAACAAAAACAAATGGTGGGTTAGTGCTCATTGGCTGGTGTTTGTTTGTGTGTCCAGAAATGTAAGGTTTCATTTGACATGTTGAATTCATGTTTGTTCGTGTTTAATGATGAAGTTCGGCCAATTGGCACACCAGCATCTCCATGAAACCCAGCTTACCCGTTTACCATACCATCCAGTTCACTAATCTGCTGTTTAGCATGGCATGGTTTGGACAATCCTAAAGTGAAAGAACAGATCTGGAAGGTCTCTCTGAAGATTTTGCATAATAGCTGCATCTCAAAGCCTAGGCTGCATATCTCAGCCGTTATATTACAAAAGGCAGTTCCAATGTGAAGGCACCTTTGTATACAGCAGAGAAATGCAACCTCCGAGGAGTGATCTGGAAGATGAAACCCCTGTTTTTCATGTACCTAAACTCAAGTGCTCTCAAGTTTCACACCACAATTGTAATTGATTACCACAGTTGCAGCCTAGGCTCTAAGACACAGCTAATATTAAAAATCAGAAGAGAAGCTCTTAAATTCTGCTGTTTTTCCCATGTTTCAAATGGCCAAAAATGTTTCTTTCTTGTTTCCCAAAACCTCAAAGTGCACAAACACTCCCCTGGTGTTTTCTAACTCACCTACCAACTGCAGGGTGCCAAACACCTTCCCACCTCTATCCAAGACCTCACTCAGTTGCAGCTGACCTGCAGCAATGGTGTGGTAGACTAGACCCTCAGCCAATTGCACTTCCACAGTAATGGAGCCACTGTGAAGGTAGTGCAAGAAAAAATCATCCACTTTCACCAGATACTGCGAGGTGAGTTTATAGGCTGGCTGGGACCCCAACATCACCGCCGTAGACTGCAGTTCAAAGTCATAAAATGCATACGTGCAGAAAGTTGACGGTTCTTTTTCACCAATACTCTCTAAAGCTTCAGGGGTGAACCGAGCCGTGTCCAAGTGGATCTCCAGAATATTCTCTCCTCTAGCCAGGTGCACAGTTTCATCAAACTCATCAGCCACATCATCATCTGTGACATCAGGTTTGAATACATGTGTCTTTGTTCCGTAGGCGATGTCTTTCAGCTGGGCTGCAAGAAAGGAGTGGACATTTAGAGCACAGTCATGAGCTCTGACTTAATCTAAATTATATGCAGAAATGAAGCTAAACCTTCCAGTTTCTTTATTTTGGCCGCTCTCGTGTCCAGAATCTGGGCCAGCTTCTCCTGTCTGAGTTCATTCTCCAGCTTCAGATCTTCCATCTTACGTGTAACGTCTTCAACTTCAGTCTAAATAAGACAAATTATTGACATAATAAGTCTTTTCTGGTGCATGTGAGCTGTATGTTGAGCTGGCGGTTTCATCCGCCTCAATTAATTTGTATTGTTTTGCATTCTTGTGAAAGTGAAAGTATCTACACTGCAGCTATAAGGTCTCAGTTTATCTGAGTGACTAACATAAAACACAAAAAAATGTAACAGCCAAAATAAATACTGTATACAGAAAACACAAATACAAAATATATCAGCCATGACATTCAGAATGTCTCAGGTGCATCTTGTTTCCACTGATCATGCTTCAGATGTTTCGATAACGATCCTAAGCACACAGCCAAGATAACAAAGGAGTGAATTCAGGACTTTTCTATGAATGTTCTTGAGTGGCCTAGCCAGAGCCCAGACTTTAATCTGATTGAACATCTCTGAAGATATCTAAAATGTATGTGCACTCATGCTCCCAATACAATCAGATGGAGCTTTAGAGGTTCTGCAAAGAAGAATGGGAGAAACATTCCCAAAACAGGTGTGCCAAGCTTGTAGCATCTTACTTATAAGGCTTGAGGCTGTAATTGATGCCAAAGGTGCTTCAAATTACTGAGAAAAGGGATATTGTGGGACATTGTGTGTAGAACTTTGAGAGAAGATTGAATTTAATCAATTTTGAAATAAAGCTACAACATAACTAAATGCGCAAAAAGTGAAGCACTTTGTGAATACTTTCCAGAGGCACTTTTCCACACTCAGCTCTACACTGCTAAGAACAGAAAAGAAATGCTGGTAGTAAGAAAGGTCCTGGGCACCTCAGACGCTCGCATCTAGGATTGGTCTGAAGAATTGTTTGGAGCCAATCATTTAGAATGTTGCTACAATGCATCATGATTCATTTGCATAAGTTTGAGAAAATTTCATCTCGCTAGTATGAACGCAGGATTTGATGAATTACCAGGTCTGCTGCCATAGGGAATCTGCAGTGGTGTGAGTATACACCCTTCCATTTTTTTTTCTAGCCAAATAATTTTGACTAAAATTACTAAACACACAAAGTTGGAAAATCCAGATGCAAAAAGTAAAAATGTGCCCCAGGACTGCCTATCTTAGGCTTAGCTGCTGCATTTGGAGCAATCATGGGACACATTTTTACTGTCTGCACCTGAATTTTCCATTTTTCACACTGCAGCTTTTAATCAAAATGGGTGAGGCTGGCAGAACCAGTTATTAGAGTTACGGGTGCAACTTCATTTTCATACAGATTTATACTGTTGATCTTAAGTAAACAGAATGATCATTTAAAAGCTGCACTGCGTGTTTACTCGTGTTGTCTTAACATTTTAAAACTGTAAAAAGTTTTTTTTACTAGTGTAGCAGTTGGGGAGACAGAGCACAGTGACTTGTGGCAGAGCGATGATAACAAGCTGTCCTATACTAAGTTTTGAGCAAGTCAGAGTTACACACATGCACTACAGTCACATTGCACCAGCCTCTGCCCAGACAGGTGCAACATTACTTAAATTTATAAGTCACAGAGCAATGGATGAATGTTTACTAATACTAGGCACTGCTGCTGATATCGTACCTGATAGTCTTTATTAATCTTGTGCTGTATGATGAGCATGTTTCTAGTCTTCTCCAGCTCTTGGATGGTTTCAGCATGAGTGGCCTGTAGCTCCTTCAGAGAGCATTCCACATCCACCTGGAGCTTCTCTCCAGTCTTCTCTAGAAAACCCAGCTCATTGTTTGCCTGAGTCTTGCGCATCTGGAAGTTACAATCCAAATAAAGGGTGAAAAAAGTAAACAGTTATTTAGAATTGCTTCGCATTAACTTTAACTTTTAAATTTGTAAACAAACCCTCTGAAAACATGCAGAATTGACTCATCTGCCTTATTTTCTTATGTTTAATAAAGCTGTACAGAAATGTTTCCAGTGTTCATATGTGAAACAGAGGACTTCTCTCTATTACTGACACTGCACTTCTACTTAATCTTGCAAACCAGGAGAGGCTAACAGTTCCTTGCATTCAATCACCCATGTTCATCTCCCACATACTTTACAAGGACAAAAATACTGGTTCCATTGCTCCACAGCTTAATGCTGGGATGCTTTATACCTCTATAGCCCAGGCCTGGCATTATTCATAATATAAATAGGTTCATGTTCATTTATCTGCTCCAAAGAGTCCAATTCTATTGGCAGTACTTCTCCACAGGGACTAGACAAGCTGTGTGTGCATTTGTACATCTGTGTCAGCAACAGTGGTCATTGGAAGTGGTGTCTGTAATTATTCGGATACAATGTGCTAACATGCAAACATATTTTTGTTTTGTATGTTTGAATCCAAGAGTCCAGTGAGGGTCCTTGCTGACATAATTGAGATGGATGAGAGAGAGAGAGAGAGAGAGAGAGAGAGAGAGAGAGAGAGAGAGAGAGAGAGAGAGAATGCCTTTTTATTAACTGTGGTTTTTAAATCTCTTATGTTAGGACTACTTCAGTCTGGATATTTTACCTGCACACTACAGAAGGCCAGATGAAGCTTCATAAAGCCTTGAAATTTTCCATCCATTCCATCCATCCTTTTTAGAACATTAAGAATAAAATAGAACACCTTCATGGACTTTGTGTAGTTAATACATTCACTCGTTTAATGTGTTTTTGATGTGGGTAATGGTAATAGAAATCTACTTTCAATTCCAAAAAAGGTTTCAGTAGGATTAAATAAACACAGTAAGGCACAGAATGTTTATGTTAAAACTGTTGCGGTGTTTATGAATACTGGGGTAATGGTGACTTCATTCATTTTAATTAAGAAAAATATCCATTGCACTTCATGGTTGTTCATAAATTACAGCAACACTTGATCCACTTCCTAAACCAAAGAGTCTTTAGATGTCAGTGACAGGACCCAATGTTTTTTTGTTTTTTTTTTGGAGAAGCAAGCTTTTGTTTAATTTACTTTCTAGCCAACTATAGTCCCCTAAAGTTTTGGAACAGCAAGGCAGAATCCCTTGTTTTTGTTGTGCACCAAAGTAATTTCGATTTAAGACAAAAAGGTTAGTATGAGTTCAGAGTTCAGAGTTTTCATCAGATGTGATAAACCAATCAGAACATACCACCCTTTCTTTAAACCCACCCGTTTTTCTAGTGAGCAAAACTATTGGAACATGTGACTGAAAGGTGTTTCTTGTTAACCAGGTGTTGCAATTAAGGTTGTTTGTTAAAGCCCTAAAAAGGTCTGCATGGCTACTCTACTTCTTGGCTTTGGTTAAACTTATACAGATTGTAAAATATTTGTAAAAGAAGATAAACCACAATGAAGACCAGAGAGTTGTCTATGAGAGAAAAGCAAGCTATTCTGAAACACAGAGAGAGGGGAAATCAATCCGAACCATTGGAAAAACATTGGGCATAGCAACCACAACCATTTGGAATGTCTTGAAAAAGAAAGAAACCACTGGTGTACTGAGCAACAGGCAGCGACCAGTTCGACCAAGAAAAACAACACAGAGATGAGAGAAGAATTGAACTAGCTGTAAAGAAGAACCCAAAAACTACTGTAAGCCAGATCACCAACAACCTCCATAGAGCAGGAGTGAAGGTATCCCAGTCCACTGTTTGGAGAAGACTCCCGAGAGCAGAGTTATGGAGTCCATACAGCACGATGCAAACCCCTCATCCGTAGCAAGAATCGGAAGGCCAGATTGGAGTTTGCCAGAAAGTACAGAGATGAGCCACAGAAATTCTGAAACACAGTCTGATGGACTGATGAAACCAAAATTAACCTCTACCAAAGGGATGGAAAGGCCAAAGTGTGGAGGAAGAAGGGAACGGCCCAAGATCCAAGGCACACAAGCTCATCTGTAAAGCATGGTGGTGGTAATGTCATGGCTTTGGCATGCACGGCCGCCTCTGGGACAGGCTCAATCATATTTATTGATGATGTAACCAATGACGGTAGCAGCAAAATGAATTCAGAGGTGTCCAGACAAATTTTGATTGCCAGTGTAAGGAGGAATGCTACCAAACTAATTGGCAGGAGCTTCATTTTGCAGCAGGATAACCACCCAAAACATACCGCAAAGAAGACAAAGGAGTTCATCAGGGGAAAAAAGTGGAAAATCTTAAGTCTGTCCAAGTCAGTCACCTGATCTTTGAACATGCATTTTACCTTCTCAAGAGGAGACTGAAGGGAGAATCCCCCCTAAAATAAACAAGAATTAAAAGAAGGTGCCATAAAAGCCTGGAGTAGCATCACAAAGGAAGAGTGCAACAGTTTGGTGATGTCCATGGGTCACAGGCTGGAGGCAGTTCTTGAAAGCAAGGGTTTTTCCACCAAATGAGTTTACTGAGTGTAATTCACTTCAACTTTGTTTGTTCCTTTACAAAATAAAATGGTGTGGTGTAATACAAACAGTGATGAATCCAGATTTACTTCACATATTTTGAAGAAAATGCCAGTAAATAAAAGCTGAGATTCTGAACTCTGAAGTTCCAAGTATTTCGGAGGGGACTGTTTGACTCAGAGTAGGGACGTGTGGTTGTGTTTTGTTTTGCTCTGTTATTTTTGCTGTGCAGTTTGTTTCTCCCTGTGTGGCACTGGAGAACACAGAAGTTTCAGAATGTGTGACATACTGAAGATTTATATCTCTTTTAAATAGAGCTCCTTTACCAGTTCCTCACATTACCCTATTTTTATTGTTTATGTTACAGATCCTAGACAGAAGATGGAATCATAACAGTTGGGGGCTCGTCTGGGATCTTTGATGCCAGGTAATTTGCATTTTACAGGCTGATTAAGTTGAGTGATAAGGTGTTTGTTAGTCAGTTGCCAAGTGCTTACTTTGTTTGGGTACAAAGCCTTGTTATAGCTATGTAAGTATAGGAGGGAAGACTGAACTGCTAAATGAATTTAATTCAGTGTTCTTATTTTAAACAGTTATTGTTTTAGAGCATGAGGTAGAAAAATGGGTGCTGTGACTTTATTTGACTTTGTCATGTGAGCACAGTGGGATGCAGACTCTGCCTGCTGTTGTTGACATGAAGTTGTGAGCCACAAGAGAAGGACTTGAACTACTTTGCCTTGAGTACCCTTCTGTGTATATGGATGAGGCAGGCAAGGTATGGGGTTGAAATTTGCTCTGTGTACAAGGAGATTTGATTGAGTAGGAGTGTATTTATTAGGGTGTGTTTGAAACCTCTTACCTTTATGACCATCAGTGCTTCACTGAGTTCAGCAGCATCTATTTCACTCTCCTGTAAAATGAAAACACAAAACACACTGAACAGAAGAACATAACATTTAAATCTGCATCAACACATATCTTCCAAACATACCTTGGTAAAGAACTTCATACGATCCTTTATTTCCTCTAATTGTTGCTTTTGTTCCAGGTAACAAAGCCGAAGTTCTTTATTCTCCTGCATCAACTTCTCCTTCAAGTCTTAAACATAAACGTCAATCAGATAAGCTGTATGAAGAAACTGATTTCTTTAGTTTTTACACAAGCAGACAGTTATTTTACCTCTCTCTGTCTTAATCTTGTCCAAGATTTGGTTTTTATCAGTGAGATCAGATTTCAGCGCCATCTCCAACTGAGCAATCTGCACTTTGAGCTGCTGTTCTCTCGTCTTCCACTTTTGCTCCTGACTAACATCAAATGCACTGCAGACACACAGAAGCATGTTTTACAGATGGGGGATCACATGTTTGGTTCCTGATTTAGAATAACAAAAATATTCTCACCTGTTCACTAACTTATCACAGTTCTCTTTGAGCAAGTCTCTCTCCTTCTCCAAGTCCTGAATTTGCAGAAGCATCTAAAGGAAGAAAAATGTACATTCAGCAATACCAATCAATCTTGGACTGAAATTAAAATAAGCTGCAGTTAAAAACAGGCTGCAGTACCTCTCCAGTCCTCCGTTCTTCCAGGGTTTTGGTGTGCAGCTGCCTTTCTAGGCCCAGACAATTCAGCCTCTCCTCTTTCAGCTGGACCGTGAGCTCATCCATTTTAGCCATTGCTGCCTCGTGGCTGGCTTTCAGGGTTTTCTGACTCTGTACAGAATCGCACAAGTGGAGTACAGCAGTAGTTCAAAACAGCTCTGCCTTGAAAGCATCATTTCGTCCTGCCTTGTATTAATGGAACATTCTGTAGCAACTCTACCTTAAACTAACAGCTGCTTCAGATCCATGTTGATATTACACAGACTATCAACTACTAATACAATGACACCTGTCATTCCCACTTCAAGTCTGGAGGACTGGCTACAGTTTGGTAATATTACTAATATTCTCGTAGTTTTACTGATTGTTCTGTATCTCTCAACTTATCAACAAATGCACATGTAAGGCTGTCCATGACAATGCCCCATAAAATCATTTTTATCTTTTTTATAAATTTGAACATAGAGATCTTCATTAAACAACATTAAAAGGCTTTAGAATAAACTCATTCCTCACAAGAAAATTGCATTTCTAAAAAATTGTTTAACAAATTATGACATTTCTTCAGATGTGTTTAGTTAAATCACCTCCATCACTCAATATAGCTTAAATGAAGATTAAGGGGCAAGTTGAAAGGGAGAAAAAAGGTTGAGATATCACTTATTTGTCTGCTGCACTTGGCTGAAACCTCCTTAAAGACAAATGAGACACTCACTCGGCTCTTGCACATTATCTTAGTGTTCCACCATTACCTCTTGTAGTTGAAGGAATCGTCCCTCCAGCACAGATAATGCATTTCCTTTGTCTGCCATTTGCCTCTGCAGCTTTATCATCTCCACATTCTCTTTAATGGTTGACCTAAACACATTTTCAATACACTGTAGGCAGGTGCTTTTTCTAATATTTTTTTATTCATATTTATATATAATGTGTGTGTGTGTGTGTGTGTGTGTGTGTGTGTGTGTGTGTGTGTATACATACTGAACTTAATTAGGCAGAATAAAAAAGCGAGTACCTCTGACCACTGGCCTGCTGTTCTCTCAGCTGAAGAAGAGACTCCTCATATTCTCTGTCTTTAGTCCTCAGCTGGTTTCTCAACATCTCTGCTGATTTCTCCATCTCTGCCATCTGAGCCCTTTGGTTTTCGATCACATTCTCCCTTCACAGAAAAAGAGAACAATAAACTGTCAATCATGTTCGGCCTCTGTATTACAGACTGAAAAGGTGGTAATTTCTGATGACTGGTGTGTGAAGAACTGTTCAGAGCACATACAGATTCCGTATCTCTGAGCGAGCCTCATCCAACAGACTGTGTCCGTAACGGGGTAAAATGCCCTGTGGTGGCTTGCTGCTCATTTCTCCCTCCACAAGTCTGCAACCTACTGATGAAACATCATCCAACTCAATAACTCCCACACAAAGATCTGATAAAGTACATTAGTCAGAGCTGTGTATTTTACCTCCTCTAGGCGTTAGAGGCCACTGAGATGCGGGCATGTCTTCCCTCAGTCTGTGAACGCCAGAATTGATGCGAGATTGGACATGGCTGTAAGGCGTCTGTCTGTGACTTTGGGACTGAAGCTGATGCTTAGCTGTGAGCAGACGCTGCTTCAGACCCTCATTTTGTTTCTCCAATTGCTGGACTTTCTCCTGGAGCTCCTCCATCATCTCTTCCATCTCAACATCCCGACCACCAACCACATGGCCAGCCTGCTCAATCCGTTTACGGTCCTTTACCAAACGGATCAGCTTTGTGGCCATTCTGGTTCCATACACAAAACAGTTCTTTAGATAATCACCTGATTCAGCCCAGAGTAAAATAAATCAGCAAAGCAGAGAATCAGTGACTCACTGATTGACTGAACAAATGAATCATTACCTCTTGATCTTGTCCTCCTGTTTGTGTGTGTGCTGTTTGAGCTGGAGGTATTCATCCTGCAAACGGATGAACCGATCCTCAAGCTCCTCTCTGCTGACCTTTGCCACAGCTTGTCTGGCTCGGGCATTCCGGGAGAATGAATCTATGGACGCAGTTAAATACTGTAATATTCTTACATTACAAATGATCCCTGGGTTATACTGTGCTTTCTATGTGATATAATCCTGGGTTGTACAATGGAACAAAACAAACCTTTCTCCAGAACTGGTATGTCCATTCTCCTATGGTTTAATGCTATGTCTCTCACAGGGACTTCCCCAGCAGTCACGTCAACTAACGCGAGCATAGACATACTTCAATCTGAAAGCACAAAGCTTTAATAAAAATCTAAAATAGTACAATCCTTTTTTAGTTGTGCAGTGGGGACTTTGTTAAAGCAGCAAAGGGATAGAAAGGCACTCCATACAGGAAATAGATACCTGCATTATTATCGTGTGTTTATTGTGATCTTTAATGGTATTACCTGCTTATCTGTGGCACATTATATGCAGTCTTACGATGCCATCATAAGAGGGTAACTGTCACACAGCAATTGTAACAGCTGCAAGAAACTCATTTTTTGGTTTAATAAATCTCCTCTATAATAATGGATTATATTAAGAAAAATTTAGGATCAATTTTCTTTGAATTGATTTATTAAATTTGGGCTGATCGTTCGGAACGGTAGGGAAAAACACGAGGTCCGATCGCCTACAGTAAGCTCAGTGTAAGAGAGCAGAGCGGTTACAGAGCAGATAGATTAGACTGGTATAAGCACACCACTCGTTTTTCTTGGATGAGTGAAGCGTCCTCCGATAATATCGATACCAACGCTGGTATTGATCTATACTCGTACAAAAAGATCGATACTCGAGGCGTCTCTCCCGCGAGCACTGACTGCTGCGCACGCGCGTTCAGCGACCTCTCCTTTACGTGTAAGTGCAGCACCGCTGTCTTACAGCGCACGCGTCCCCACAACGCTCGTCTTTTATCATGTGGCTCAGCGGCGCCAGCCAATCAGCCATGAAGGTAGACTCAGCCTGATCCGCCCACTCACCCCGGCCCGCCAATCAGCGGTCTCCTAGAGTCAACACGTCACAGTACGGCGAGAGACACCGCCAGAGTACTGTAGTGTCTGAGAAGAAGAGAGGCGCCATTCGGCTTTATTTTACTGCAGAAAATGAAGCGACAGCGGCTGTGTAGTTTACAACAGGACTGTTAAATAGACTGGATACACAACAAACCTCTACAAGCAGATGAAATATCATGCAGCAGAAAACAGCTGCAGCGACGGAGAGACATCCCCGTTCCCTGCCCCAACAGACCCAGAGCCTCCAACCAGACACACTTTATGTATTATTTTATTGTTTTGAAAAACAGAATAAGTTAAAGCTTAAATATTAAAAAGTATTGGTATCGATATCGGTGATACTGGCCCTGCATTTAGTTGGTATCGAATCGATACCAAAATTCCCTGTATCGTCCACCTCTACCTCCGTCCAGCTGCTCGGCGCTGAACGTTCAGCTGAACTTGCTCATAAACACGGGTAAACAGCCCGCAGTCCAGTCCTCAAACACACCTGCAGTCACTCTTCTGTAAATCACAGAAACAGACGGGGACGGCCGCACAATCCGTTACTAACAAACAACTCGCCGTTTCTGCTTGGTTTCTCCACGATTTCCTGAAAAGGGGCATTATGGGTAATGTAGTTCCAAAGGAACAACTCCTCAGCGCTGTTCTCCAGAGGTCCAAACCTCTACTGGTCAACATCAATTCATCAGGGACAGCTTGGAAACCCCTGCAGTAACCCCAACGCCATTTGAAGCCTGTAAGACCCAGGAGCAGAGAGGAACATACTAATAAACAAATTATAATATTATAATATAATATTCGTTTTTAATTATAATAACAAATAACTAGAATGACAAAAAGGAAAATTGCCTTTACTGACATCACCAAAGATTTGGAGATTTTTTAATATATATTTTGTTCATAACAATGAAAAAAATACACTTAAAATGCGCACAGGTTTAACCCACATAATGTACCACTGAAGCCATATAATATAGTTATAGAGTTTCTATTATTTTTATTTATTATTATTTGTTCAGATCAGCACGACTCTTTGGAACATGTATTTCTTGAATGTGATTCTGGTTCATGTGTGTGGAGAGAGATTACACTAATTGTTAAGCTTTTAATAAACTTTTACATTAATGGTTCCATCATGCAGCGCTGTTGCCTCACAGCAAGAAGGACCTGGGTTCAATCCCCGGGTGGGGCGACCTGGGAAGTTTCTGTGTGGAGTTTGCATGTTCTCCCCGTGTTCACGTGGGTTTCCACCGGGTACTCCAGTTTCTCCCACAGTCCAAAGACATGCATGGTAGGTGAATTGGTGACTCTAAAGTGGCCCTTAGTGTGTGTGTGTGTGTGTGTGTGTGTGCCCTACAATGGACTAGCGCCCTGTCTAGGGTTGTTTCCCGCCCTTGCGCTCAGAGTTGCCGGCTGGGCACCGGATAACCCGTGACCCTATTCAGGAATAAGCGGTTCAGAAAATGGATGGGTTCCATCATGCATTCTGTAATGCAAACTGTAAACAATTATAATGTAATGAAAGTATTGTCACTTTTAGGGAAATATTTCATTCATACATGTTGATTGATAAAACATAAACCCCACATTACATGTTTTGTCTTGGTCTTATGTAAATATACACCTCTTGCAAAAAGAATTATTCCATTTGCTTCTAAAATTCAGTTTACCATTTACCAACGTTTATTGTATGTGTTTTATTAATGCATTTGATAACATTATCTGTTATCTGATAAATATCTATTTTATATATGATCAATATAAATGATCTGATAGCCATGGATGCCTTTCTTATCACTGAACATCTGAATCGTAATTACTGAAACTCCAAGAAACATAAATGGATAAAAAAAAGAGCTGACATATCGTTGTTGACACGTTGTAACTCTACGGCCCTATTTAAAGGCAGTTTAATGATGGAGCGAGGAGTACGGCTCTGCTGAGCAGCGCGCTGTCCGGACAGCAATGACAGTAAGGCCGTGAAATGTGGGCGGTCCCATACGCATTCTCGTACAAACGTACGCAAAATAAGAGCGTATCTCCACACTTGGCATATTATATTACGCACTCAGCGTAAGCCAGGCACGCAGGTTAGAAACTGTCAGTCAAGGGGCATTTAAATGGCTCCACTGTGCAGAACTGAAGCCTGCAGCAGTGAAACGACCCGGGTTCGCCTCTAACTCGAGGCGGATAAATGCTCTCTTTTGGGGCGGTGTATGGCGCTGGATTCGTTTTGCTTTGCTTACACCGTCTGACACGTCTAGCGCGCTTTTAATCGGAGCGGTTTTGACCGTTGAGCTGCGTGAAAATGAGCGAGGAGGAAGAGGCGGCGCAGAAAACACGGCTGGCGTTTGAAGATCTCTGCCGAGCCCTGAATATGGACGAGGAGGCGAGTAACGGGGCATGGAGGAGCTACGACAACATCAGCAAAAATTACACGCTGGAGGTAAGAGCGCAGGCGCCCCGTGTCCTGTCGATTTGAGCCCGGTCGGCAAAGCGTGTTACCAGAGTGTGTTTATATATTCACAGGTAAACGGGTCAAAGCCGTGTTCAGAAAGTGCAAATCCGCTTCCGGAGTCTGCTTCAACACACACACACACACACACACACACACACACACACACACACACACACACACACACATATACGCACACACACACACACACACACACACAGTCAGAACAAAACCCTGGAGCGTAGGTTCGCTTTCTGGACATGGATTTGCCAAATCAGTCAGCAGGTATGCGTTTCTGTTTCGTTTGATTCGTCGCGTACATTTTTAAACACTTGACAAAAATAAAAGAAAATAGTAGGTACAGAAGAAGACAGAACTCACCCCGGAAAACTTTTATTATAATTATTTATGAAAACTGCGTCAAAGCATGCGCAGTGCCGATAAGTAACTCCTATTATATGCTTTATCAAGCGCTGATGCAAACATATATATATATATAATATAATTGTTGTTGTTATTATTATTATTATTATTATTGTTGTTGTTGTTGTTGTTGTTGTTGTCGAATTCATGTCATCCAGTACAGCAGACAATCTCTGTGAGTCTCCCTGCTCATATATTTAGTTAATCTGAATTATGGCATGCCCTCACTGTTCCTGTAAAAGCTTTCATACACTCAATACAGTATACCATATACATTGACTGCGCCTCGCAAATTAATCCTGGTATTAAAATATGAATCAATAAAAACATTGATATGAACATTTAAAAACATTCAATACTGGTAATGAACAAAATGTTCTATTAAAAATGCTGCTTTATTAACCAAGCAATCAATAAATTGAGAAAATAATCAGCAGATAATGGAAAGAATCTTTATCAGGATATAAAATTGCAGCTATTTTGGTGTGTTACTTATCTTTCATTCATTCATTTGTTTGTTTATTTATTTGCAGAAGGGAGATATACCACAGTAAAACTTATATAGTAAAGGGTTATTGTATAATATATAAGAAAAAGAGGAAGAGCAACAACATAAAGAATTGTGAAATATAATATACTGTGATTTTTTTTTCTCCTTCTGTTGCAGCCCTAGCTATTGCATCCTTTTAAGGAGCAATGGATTTTTAATTATTAAAAATATTCAGATCCTACATTCATTATATAACATTCATCCTACATATCCTAATACATAAGCAAAATAATGTTGCTGTTTATAAACAAAGCCAATATACCAGCTTGTAAATGGATTTTCCTTGCTAATAAAACCATAATGTGGTCATCGAAGTCAGGAAAATTCCAGAGGTTATGTTCATTTATTGTACAATAATGTGATTATAGTGACAGGCCTACATACATTTGGTGTCTGATATGTTTATATCAGTTTGACTTGGTTTGACTTGGTTCTTTTCTCTGCCTATTTTCTATTTTAGATTTTACATTAGTGTATTTCATTACTGTGGACAGCTTATCTGCTAATGCCTCTCTCTCCTAGGGTAGTGAGTTACACTGGCTGGCGTGTGCCCTGTATGTGGCTTGCAGGATGACTGTGCCCACTGTTGGTAAAGGCACAGCTGAAGGGAACTATGTGTCCCTGACCCGGATTCTGCGCTCCTCAGAACAGAGGTCAGCAAATATGCACCCGACACTGAAACCACTTTCATCCACATTTTGATTAATGCCATGATCAATGACTTAATGACATCTCACATCCAGTAGTGATGTGATTAGGATAGTATTAAGACCAGATTTGGGTATTTTAAAAACTTAAAATGCTTTATTACACAGATATTTCTAGTTTATAGATTATAAATGCATGTGCATATTCTGCCTTTTAATGCTGTGTTTGATTAAAAATGATTCCTTCAAAAAATAATTGTTTGAATGAAATGGAACTTTGAATGGAACTATGTGTGAATGTAATATATGTAAGGATTACAATATTAGTGTGAAAGGATGAGTTTATTGCAGAAAACTGTTCAAGTGAAAGGAAGCTCTAGTCCCTAGTTTGGCTCCTCTAGCCTGGATACATGATGAAATATGGTTGGGCATGGAGGTATATGGGTTCTGTATGGTATCCTGCAGCACATTTGCACACAGATGCTGAAGCTGGACCTGTACCTCACTCATAGGTTGCCGAAGCTGGTTGGTATGCATTGGGTCCCCAGATCATCACAACCGCAGTTGGGGCAGTGTGTCACTCAACAGCAAAAGAAGGATGAAAGCACTTCCATACCCAAACCTGACTATTGTCAGATCCCAGACACCACGTGAAATTTGATTTTTGAGAATCATTTGTACACATGCATCTCAGTTAAAATGTCTTTGGCATCACTTACAACACAACAAACATTGACTACAGCAAATCCAGAGTGACAGAAATGCAGGGGTCCAAGAAGAGCATAGCACCATTGTCACTATATAGTTACCAAACAGTCATCTCAACAGATCTGATTTGAGAAACAAATAGTTGCACTAATGAGTCATGACAGAATGGCAGCGAGTCATCTTCAGTGATGAGTCCTGTTTTTGTCTTGGTGGAGATAAACAATGAATCCCTGTGTGGAGGCACCATGGTCAGCACCAAGATCAACAGTTTTTTGTACCATGTCACATCTTCAGAAGTGCTGTCATGATGTGTGGTACAATTTTGTATGTTGCCAGATTACCTTTGGTCATCATTACAGGCAATTGGATAGCCTGTAATGAGGTCCTGCAACTTGTGACACTACCTTTTCTGTCCCCTCACTCTGGTGCACTATTCCAATAGGGCAATGCTCACAGGACACCATTAGGAACCTCTACAACTCCATGTCAAGACATCTGGCATGTTGTATTATAACCAACACCATACTGAAAGGCAGTACTTCTGTATGTGTAGGTCAATAAATATTGCCCATATCAGTCTAAATTTATAATCTTTTATTGTCCCTGCTATCCTTTATCTACCTCCCCAATAGCATTGCAATCCCACACTCTGGTTAAAACAATTTTTTGGCTGTGAGTGTAAATGTTATGGGAATGTAGACAACAAACATCTTTATTGTTCTTGTGGTCCTGACCTCACGATTAAACAGACCTGATGAATTTTAGGTCATAATTGATCTGCTATTCCTACAGCCTGATAGAGTTCTTCAGCAAGATGAAGAAATGGCAGGATATGGCCAACTTGCCAAAGGAATTCCGGCAGGGCACAGAGAAACTGGAGAGGAACTTTACTGTGACAGCTGTCATCTTCAAGAAATACGTTCCCATTTTCAAAGACATATTTAAAACCCCCTCTGAAGAAGCACCTCGAGCACACAGAAGCAGGAAACAGAGGTGGGTTTTTAATTTGAAGCTTTGTTATCTTTACAGTACTCAACTGCTGTGTATGAGTGTAGGGTAAGCTAATGTGCACATTGTTGACATTATGCTATGTTACATAACCTAAAGGTCGTAAGGTCTTTTGTAGTAGTAGCAGCTCATGGATTTATGAGCAAAGGTGGCTCATTAAAGGACCGAAAGTAAAAATTCAGTAGAAATTTTGTTTCAAGTGACTGGATGGCTCTTCTGAGGTCTTGTAAATGAAATAGGTATATAAACATATGACCTTGTCTGCTCTTCTCTGAGAAGTCTGAGTTAACTCCAGTTTCCTGTGTCCTCAGGCGGCATCCCTGCACTGTGGCGGAAGTTTTCCACTTCTGCTGGGTCCTATTTGTGCATGCGAAAGGTGAGGAAGAAAGCCTCTGGGGCTCACACACTGAGAAAGAGTAATGTGTAAATTTGCCTGTACACACTGCAAATGTGTGCATTATTTCCAGATCAATACATGAAAAGGTTAGGATACCCCCACATTTATTACTACTTAAAATACCCATTAACAATACCTCAGACATTATTTTAGCATGCTAAAATATTCCTGAAGTAAGTGATATCACCATGGTAACACCCAAAGAGCTCCCTGAGGCCTTCAGGAAGAAATTTGTAGATGTGAAGAGATATATACATATCCCAGAACAATTCAAAATCAGCCGTTCCACTGTGCAGAAAATACTTGCATGTGCAGAACACATTAAATGTAAAACTATACAAACTATACACGTGTGTGTGTGTGTGTGTGTGTGTGTGTGTGTGTGTGTGTGTGTGTGTGTGTGTGTGTGTGTGTGTGTGCACATTTTAACATTTGTGTCAGCAATTGGTGCAGCTTAAAGTACCTGAATGCTGAGTTATAAGGGGTATCCATAAATATTTGGACATATAGTGTATTTGTTTGTTGGCCTCGATTGTACATTTAGACTAGAGTGTTGTGTATAATAAAACTGTCAATGCTGTATTCTGTGCTGTTTCACATGCTCACAGATAGTACACTGGCTGTTGTGAAAGGTGAGAAATGAGCTTTACTGCTCACACATGGATGTCTATTCTGCTGTTTGAAACTAAAGTTGAAACCTGTGTAAAGTTAATAACAGAGAAGGGTTTCAACCACAACTCTTATTAAAGCCACACAGAGCTGTACAGGCTGTAGAGTGAAGAAAGAGATGAGGGCAATGCTTATTGGATATATTCCTCAGAATTTCTGGTAGAGGCTGAGTGAGTCATTAGCTGTGAAGTGGGTTTGAGCTTCAGGCTTGTTCCAATTATCTGAGGAGAACTAAGGCTTCTTCATGTGACTACCAATCATTATTAGGGCCTGTGCAGGCTTGTTCTGCATCAGCTAGATGCCACAGGGGGCACACAGCCACACATGCACGCGCACGCACACACACACACACACACACACACACACACACACACACACACACACACACACACACACACACACACACACGTGCATGCAGAGAACCACTATATAGGTTTTGGCCTTCTTTGTAAAGTGTTTTGCATAATCACTAGGTGAATTGAGCTTTTGTGAATTGTGTAGCAGTGTAAAAGGTTTGTCCTGGCACTGCTTCTGTACACACTGGAATTCTCTTAAATATCTACTGTTTCTCATTGTAAGATAATTATAATAATAGTTAAAGATTTATTAATGTGTATAGTTTGTTTGTGTATTTCATATTTGTTTTAAATATCTACTAAAGGTATCTTCTTGTATGGGTAGATGTTTTCTTATTTAAAGACATAGATGATTTTATTAACATAATATTTGTCAGAAAATAATAAAATTAATTAACAAATAAAAATGTAATGATGTTGACAACTCAAAGACTCTGGAAAGGTTAATGAATTGCCTAGGTTGCCTAAAATGTGCAAAATACTTGACTTGCAAATATGTTGAGCAAAAATAAAGAGAATGTTGCTCTGTTTGTGCAGGAGAACAGTGCAGTCATGCAGCAGACGAAGCACATCATTTAAATGCATGAAGCTGCAGAACATTAGAGTTTGACAGCTGTGGGTCTCGGCTGTATTTTAAAGACAGAGCACAGAGCAGGGGAAAAAAACTCAACGGCCAAGACAATTATTTCCGGGCATGTGCAGAACACACTGCTTATCATAGCAACCAGTGCAGATGACAAGTCAGGACTTGTCTGTATTTGAGTAGCCTGTGGTCTGAGCAGGCCAGTGGGATGGCTCTCTCCTTCCTTGTGTTTTTTATTCTCTCATTTGGTCTTAATCTCCCTCACTCTGCTGTCATAGTGCAGGGATTGGACATTGTTCTGTCCAAGGCTTCAGACAGTACAGCTTTCTTTATTGTGGACTCCACTGATGATCTTGTAAGTACAGTACATACTGTATTTTATTTTGAATGTTGAATTTTTGGATACATTTGGCCTTTTAGATCTAATGCAGTACTGTTGTGGTTTTTACAGTATTGTAATGTGTTGTAAAACTAGAGCAAATACTGTAAGAAAGTGGGAGTGGGATATTCCACCCAGTAGATGTCAAACCAAAAAGTTTGATGTTTTAAAGTTGTGAGTGGGGTCTACATGTCAGTACATTGAAATTCATTGCATATTCAGCATGCCTGTGATCATATCTGTGCAGACATTATAAACTCATAAATGACCAGTTTGAGGAATGTATCTAATATGTATAAAGCATTGAAAGTAATGAGAACCTTTGTGGTCTAAATTTCTAGCATTTTTATTGATAACACACTGACAATTGTTGTGTGCAGACATGCCCAGTGTGGGAGTTTCTCCTCTAATGGGTTAAACAGGAAGGAATAAATCTAGCAGTGCAGCCTCTGCAGACTTTTCCTGTTGTAGTGAGTGGATCTGGGCTGCTGTCTGGCTGATATACAGTCTGTGTGAGATTCTGTATAGCTGGTGCAAAGCATACGTAAGCTCACAGGGACAAGGTTTAATGTGTTGCCAGGCCAGATGGTGGCTGGTAGGGTTATACTGCTGACGGAATAAAACCAAGGCCGGATATGATACATACGATTATGCTTCTGAACCCTCTATATGATGCCTCTGTTCTGTGTACAGTCATTTTGTCATATATATATATATATATATATATATATATATATATATATATATATATATATATATATATCCACCAACAGAGTCGGCGCATGTCCTGTCCACACTTCAAATCAGAGAAATGGGAAATGTATGGGATGTTGAGAAAGCATCTGGAAACAGGGCTTAGTGACTGGCAAGCAGATGAGAACAGAGCCAGTCCGAGGCTTCTGTGCTTTATACATCCCCATGGTGGCCAACAAAACTGTTAACAGCCACCCATCATTATGGAATAGAGGGAAAAATCCTTCTATTTTGGCACCTATCCTCCACTGATTGGTGGCATAATCACAACGGTTTGTTAGGTTAAGCACCATATTTGAGGTATCCAGTGTGAAGGCTGTTTTTTTTCTCTTCTAAAGTAGACAGTCCTATGTGCCTCAGTGTGGGCTGGCAACCCATCAAATTCAACTTTAGAGTCTTGATTATCAGAAAACTAAATCTAATGCTATTACTATGTGCAGAGCCCACCTTAACTCTCCACTGATTTGTGCCATCAGGTTTAGCCCACTCACCTAAGCCCACACTGAAGAGTTAAAAGAGCTCTGTTTATAGGAGACATTATTGTCCAACACATGAGGGGCTGTTATCCAATAAGAGATATCCCAAGATAGTAATTGAGGTAACTAAACATACACAAAGGCAGCAGGTTAATCTGGTGTTGTTAAGGCTATAAAATGTCCTGCAGTCCACTTTAAGCTCGACTTCAGGATAGTTAGTTTTACAATGTTGACTTGCTCTTATTTACTTATAAATCTAGTTAGCTGTGTGGGTTAGGTAATGTTTCTGGATCAGTTTAGGACTATATATCAGGACTATCATTGCTGTTCCAGCCTATGTCTGTAATCTATTTGTAAGTAGAAGTTTGATTGATTTCAGCCAGCTTACCTTTTCTCAGTCCTTCAGTTGAAATGTAAGCACTTGTTTACAGTGGTGGTGGGTGGTGGTGCGTGGTGGTGGGTGTTGTTTGGTTTTGGTGGGTGCTGGTGAGTGGTAGTGGGTGTTGGTCTGACAGGAGTGCTGCTTGGATATTTCAGCAATGTTTACGATAAATATGTCTTTTAAAGAGTCTGAATGATGTCCTTGTTCTGCTCTGGTTACTAGGGAACTTTCCTATGATCAGTGACGACCTCGTGAACTCATATCACCTGCTGCTGTGTGCTCTTGACCTGGTGTACTCCAACTGTCTGTTATGCTCCAACCGTAAAGATCTGCTCAACCATACCTTCAAAGGTACATTCCATACAACCCCCCCTCACACACACACACACACACACACACAAATACACACTCCATACAAACTACACACAAAGTGTTAGTGTTATTATATTTGTGATATTGAACAGACTGATTTGGTTCCATTAAACTGCTGATATTACAGCATCACAAGCAGCAGCATCAACCTCAACTGCAGACTCATCCCCATGTGCTCCCGCTGCTCATTATTGATCTTCTCTTGGGTGACGACCAACTCAATTGGCCATGCATGGGCTAGATGAGTATAATGCTGTGGAATGGTGGAACTGTGTTCACTAGAATGATGGTCCTCCATCCAGTACTTTGGTGTGAGTTGGGGATTTGAGAATGAGGTATGGAGACGTTCATCCAGCATCCTGACCTCACAAATGCTAACAATACAATCAGGTCCTCACAGCAATGCTCCAAAACCTACAGAAACACAGTAGAGACAGTTGCTCTAGTGTTTTAAAATTATTTTATCCCTGGTTTCAGACGAAACAATGATTTTCAGGGTACATTTACACTGTTTCTGCCCTGGAGAACAGGAATACACATGTACACTACCTTTTCTTTAACACACACATAAATATTTCACACATCACTGCTCATACTCAGGTGTCTTTTCCCAAATTCTTTACTAGTAACAATTCAGCTTTGACACAATGTGAATGATGCTTCTGCTATGTGTGTGTGTGTGTGTGTGTGTGTGTGTGTGTGTGTGTGTGTGTGTGTGTGTGTGTATGTGTGTAGGTCTTCCAGAAGACTTCAGCAGTAAGGACTATAAGCCGGGTGGTCATCTCTGCTTCATAGAGCAGCTGTGTGAACTGCATGATGGTCTGGTGCTGGAGGCCAAAGGAGTGAAGGAGCACTTCTGGAAGCCCTTCATCAAGAGGCTGTTTGAACGCAAGGTGCGGCAACATATTGTTAATTACGAAAACATCACCCCCAAAATCAGTCCTGATTTAATCCAGATCTGTTGTTTTTGTGAGGACTCCCTCTCAGTCTGTTTAATCTGATTAGCCTCCCCAGACTTTCTGGTCTGTTCAGTCTGATCTCTGGCAAGCTATTATGTTGGAAAAGTGAAGTGTGTTCACACACAAAGCAGACTAACTTCCCTTGTCCCCACAGTTTGGCAAACAAGTGAGCCGCAGACTTAAATCCTAAAGTTTTATCTCAGTTGTCTGTAATACCGTTATCACACTCTGTAGAATACTGCTGTTGTAGTCTTTCACATTTTTTATTTTAGAGATATAAGAGCATTAACAGTCTGTGTGTTGTTCGTTTAAAACAAAAATGTATCGCAAAAAAATTCTGTACGGAGCACCTAACTTTGCTCTGATAGAAAATGTGTCCCAAAGACTGCACAATTCCATCCAGAATGTTTAGAAAAGTGAGCCAAAATGGACACATTTCAAAGCCACATTCCTACCTAGAGTGGGAACATTTTCCGAAAGAGCTAGGAGAGTGCATTAGTGCGGTATTCTGCTGAGTTATGCTCTGTAGCGGCTTTATGTTCACTATATTATGGCTTCAAACATCTTACTTATTCTATACCTACAGTGAAAGTATTCACAGCAATTCCCTTTTTGCACATTTTGTTATGTTATAGCCTTATTTCAAAAAGGATTCAATTCATTAAAAAAAAATTCTACACACAATATACCACAATGACGAAGTGAGAAAAGTTTCTTTGCAAATCTTTGCAAATTTATTTTTAAAAAAGTCTTTAAAAAATAGTTTGAGTATTGATGCTACAAGCTTGGCACTCCTGTTTTTGGGAAGTTTCTCACATTCGACTTTGCTGAACCTCTCAAGCTCCAGAGATGTTCAACTGGGTTCAAGTCTGGGCTCTGGCTGGGCCAATCACAGAGTTGTCCCAAAGCCACTCCTTAGATATCTTGGCTGTGTGCTTAGGGTCACGGTCCTGTTGGAAGATAAACCTCCATCCCAGTGCACAGTGCTCTGGAGCAGGTTATCATGAAGCCTCTGTACATGGCTGCAATCATCTTTCCCTCCACCCTCTCTAGTCTCCCAGTTCCTGCTGCAAAAACACCCCCACAGCATGATGCTACCACCACCATGCTTCTTTGTAGGAATGTTATTGCCTAGGTGATGAGCAGTGCCTGGTTTCCTCCAGACATAATGTTTGGCATTCAGTCCAAAAAGTTCAGTCTTTTTGTTTCTCATGGTCTGCAAGTCCTTTAAACTCCAAATGGGCTATTGTGCCTTTTACCGAGGAATGACTTCCGTCTGGCCTCTCCACCTACCTCTAATTGGTGGAGTGCTGCAGAAATGGTTGTCCTTCTGGAAGGTTCTTCTCTCTTCTTCCATTTACAGATGATGGAGGTCACTGTGCTCTCTATACAATCCTGTCTCAGAGGTCTACAGACAATTGCTTAGACCTCATGGGTTGGTTTGTGATCTGACATGCACTGCCTACAATCTGATCTTACAGGTGTGTACCTTTCCAAATCATGTCCAGTTAACTGAATTTATCACAGGTGTGGAAACAAGATGCACCTGAGCTCAATTTGTCATGGCAAAGGCTGTGAAAACTTATGTACATGTTATATTTTTTGTGTTTTGGTTTTAAAATACGTTTGCTAAATAAATCAAGTAAACTTTTCTCACTTTGTCTTCGTGGGGTATTGTGAGTAGAATTGTGAGGGGAAAAAATTATTTAATCCATTTTTAATAAGACTCTAACATAGCAAAATGTGCAAAAAATGAAGTGCTGTGAATACTTTCTGGATGCAGTGTTTACTGCTGGGAGCATTTTCTGATAAAGTACTGTTAGCCTATCAAAATAACCCCCTTGCCCTTTTCTTTAGGCAGCTTTACCTTTAAATGTACACTTCCACAAAGTTGGGTATTTATGCTTGAACCATTTGACATATTGTAAGTTTGAATGTAAGTTCATTCCTCTTTAAAGGGCATAATTGCATTATTATGCTATCACCATATCTTGGCCATCATATTATATAAATGGTTTCAAGCCCTGCTGTATATTAAACATTTTTAATTGTCTGAGATGTGCTAAAAATATTAAATATGCTGTGCTTTATGTACAGATATTAAAGGGGAAAGAAGAAACATTGACAGGATTCCTGGACCCTTTACATTTTGGAGACAATCTGTAAGTTTCCAAACTTTCAGAGAGTAAACACTGGTGCCTGACTCTTACACCAGAGTGTCTAGAAGCTCACTTTAAAGTCTGCATGCTGCTGTAATGGTGAGCTGGCTGTGCTGATAGATATACTCTCTCTGTGTGTGTGTGTGTGTGTGTGTGTGTGTGTGTGTGTGTGTGTGTGTGTGTGTGTGTGTGTGTGTGTGTGTGTGTGTGCTTGCATGTGTTCATCCCTCAGGACTTCTCTGAACAGAGTGTATGAGGAGCACATTCTATCATCAGGATCTCTGGATGAAAGAATATTCCTGGGAGAAGGGTCAAAAGAGGACATTGGTACACCAGGACCATGTCTGTGTGAGGGAATAGAAAACCAGGAGCGCCCTGCTGGCATTCTCTACAACTCTTTAGCTGTAAGTCTGCACAGATATCAGTGACCACAGAGTAACACGCCCTCACTACACACCTGTATAAACACTAATACACAAATGAGTATACAGTACTCACTTAAATAATTAAATTAAAAAAATAAAATTAACATTATAAAATATATAAAAATTAAATTATTTTAGTGTTTATTTCCAAAGATGTTTAACTTGTAAGAATTAATTATCTGTAATCTGTAATAGTTATTGAGTTATCGAGACTGAGATTAAGACCGAATCTCGATTACACACCAAACTCTAATGTGTGTGTCTGGTTCACAGTCTTCTGCTCTGAAAGTGTCCACTCCACTGACGGGCAGGACATACGTGCAGGATAGCAGTGCTGGCACTCCAGTTTCCATGGCGATGCAGGGCGTGGGACGTCTGCATAGCCTCTTAGCAGGCCTGAAACAGAGACCAAGCCTGAGACTGAGAGACACACTGAAGTAATGCACAAACACAGACCTCATTAAAACCCAGAACTGGAAATGCCATATAGGTGTCACACCTGATACAGACTCACACTCTTTGTGTAAACATGTGCCTGTTGCTGTGGTCTGAGGATATTGTCACTTTTAGTAGTCCATGTAAATTTATTTAATCTTAATAAGTCACTTATTTTGTGTAATTTCTTGTTAAAGGGCTGCAATTTAGAGTATGATGCTAATCTGTGTACCCAGGGCCTGTGCCAGGGATCCCACTGAGGCCATTGCTGCCAGACTGAGGGAGATGTCTGACACTTTTCTTCAGAACTATGAAGTGAAGGAGGAGGAGAATGGAGGTCTGACTAGAGGTACAAAACCAGATTCACTTCTCCATGTTACAAAACAGCAGAGTGTAACAGCTCATAATATAATAATGGCAAATAATGTAATAACACAAATGTAATAAAACTCATAATGTAATAAACTGCTGATAATATAATACAATTATCCAATAAGACTTTGTACATAATGTAATATTAGGTATATATGTGTTGTTTATACATTATAAACTGAGTACCAATAAAATGAAAAATGATGTAATAACTGCACATATAGTAAAAAAAACCCCACCAAACTGCTCATTTAAAGTCGGTTCAGACACATTATATTTAGCTGTATCTTGTTTTATTTATTTGTAAACAGACTTTGTAAACAGCAATATCCTATATGAGCTCCTTAACAGTTTTCTCTGGTGGTTTGGTGCATTTCTTAGATTAATACTGAATTTCTCCACATCACCAATTTTCTGCTGTTTCCTACATTATGAATTACTTTGTCATGTTGATCAAAATGTATTATACTTTATTTTGCTAAAGGGTCCAACCCCCAAACACATCTAGGCATATTTCACTGTTTGTCATTACATTCAGATGTGTTGAACCAGCTGTCAGAACCAGTGAAGCAGATTTTATACATTCCTATTAGACTATTATTCCTATTATGATTCACTCTTGGGTAAATTATTTAAACTGATCATTTCATCTTAAACTGTATTTGTTCATATAAAGCTCCTCTTCATCAGATATTCATTTTCACATATGGTGCACATCTTGAATCATCATGATGTGCACCATATGTGAATGTATTTCTCAAAATAATATGCATAATCAGCAGCACAAAATGGATTAAGAGCAAAAGCCCATTAGTTCATGTCCTAACAGCAAACATTCATGTGAGTTATTATATCACTGTCATCAGAATGTCCTGATGTCTTTTTCATTGGTTATGGTCAGAATGCTCATTCATGTTTTCACTATCCACAATTTTCCTGAAAATCCACTGGGGGCCGCCATGACGCCTCCCTCTTCATGTTTATGGCTCAGCTGCTGCGACTTAAGATGCATCTTAAGTCAATATGCTGTTTGTATTTGTCATATTTCAGCAGCTTATTGTGGTTTTCAATAAAATTGTATTCCCTTTTTTGAATATAACATACGATATCAACAAAAGCTAGCAAACTAACAACATGGTTGCTAAAAATCACTATAATTACCAAACATTTATTATTATTATTATTATTCATTCACCGCTTATTCCTGAATAGGGTCACGGGTGAGCCGGTGCCCAGCCGGCAACTCCGAGCGCAAGGGCGGGAAACAACCCTAGACAGGGCGCTAATCCATCGTAGGGCTCACACATGCACACACACATCCACACACTAAGGGCCACTTTAGAGTCACCAATTCACCTATCACTCATGTCTTTGGACTGTGGGGGAAACCGGAGTACCCGGAGGAAACCCACGCGAACACGGGGAGAACATGCAAACTCCACACAGAAACTTCCCAGGTCACCCCACCCGGGGATCGGACCCAGGTCCTTCTTGCTGTGAGGCAACAGCGCTATCCACTGCGCCACCGTGCCGCCACTATTATTATTATTATTATTATTATTATTATTATTATTATTATTATTATTATTATTATTATTATTATTATACTACATTGTGGTTTTTCAGGAAATTGAAACCAATATGAAAGAAATGTTTATTTATAAACACAATCACAGTGAAACTGCTCTTGTGACTGTACACTGTTGAACAGTTGCACAGTTGATTTATTTATAAATCTCAATGCCAGATAAAGATAAGTCTGCAAATTTATCAAAATGGTTTTCGGAACTCTTTTCTGACATAAATGAAGGTGTCATTTTTGACTGTTTACAGTTTTCCCATCACTCAAACACCCATTGGAGATCACATGTGCTGTTAGGTTGGTTCATGATAACTGTTCTGTTCCTATAAAATTGCTGGATCATATTTGAATGTAATGACATATGCAGTGAAATATGGCCTAGATGTGTTTGGGGGTTGGACAGTTCAGCAGAGTAAAGTATAACACATTTTGAAATATGACAAAAGTGATTGATAATGTAGGAAACAGCAGACAAGGGTACAGAATCATTTGCATACTGCCAAAGCATTTTTGAGCACAAGTGACTAGGTGATGTGCAGGTTGGACAAGATAGTTTTGAGAAATTCTGATCTGGGGTGTGTTTCCCAAAACGTAAGCGACACAGGCGTTTCCCAAAATAGTATATCCATCAAACATTTACAACTACTGTGATTAAGATGTGTAGTTCCAACTATTGCCCCACAGCTACGGTTAGAAGGTTAGATCATTGATGATGGAAGACATAGGGGAAAGACAGGAAGCTGAAAAAATTAAAATTAGATTATCAAGTATACTTTTGCAAATGTATGGTAAATATATAAAATAAACTAATATATTAATTTATTAATAAATTAATGAAAATAGTTGAAAAAAAAGATATAAATCCAAATGTATATGCACTGTATATATATATATATATATATATATATATATATATATATATATATATACAGTATATAGGTAGGTTTTTACCATTTTAAATGTACATTTCCTAATAACATATCAGATAAGATATGTTACATATCTGTGTTTAATACTTCATTAAATACTAATACTTTAATGAATGTTTTTTTAATTATATTTGGTATATAGGCCATATTTTCTGGAAAGTATCTTAGTGTCTTTATGGAGATCTGTGTCAGATTAAAATCTTTCTCAGTTTGTTTATATTGTTCCAATGCAATCCAATTACTGATACAGATGTGCACATGCATGCACACAGCTTTTCTAGTCCCTGTAGAGACATTCTGCCAATAGAATAGGACTCTCTGGAGTAGATAAACAAACATGAACCTATTGTCATGATGCCATGACTTGAGCATTGAGCTGTGGACAAATTGAACTTTGTTCTCTGGAATGACTGTACTCCATCCAGTACTTTTGGAATGAGTTGAGGAGTTGTGCATGAGGTGGTATGGTGTTCAAACAACATCCTGACTTTACAAGTACTCTTATTGCTGAATGCAATTGAATTGTCATTAAGTTTAAGATTATTCTCCAGGCTATTTTGGAATATGAATCTGAACATGATGTTTGTACCTGTTTTAACATTTTTACAGATATTGCTGCAAAGTACTTCTGCCTGGCTGAGGCACTGTACTATAAGGCATTGGAGGGCATCATTGACCAAGAGAAGAAGAGACTGGGTGACAGTGACCTCTCTGTGAGATTTCATTTATTCATTCAGTCATATATTCAGGGGCTCATTCACATCTTGTGTATAAAAATAATGTAAATGTAATGTTTTGTATGATAATATTAAACTATTAATTCTCATTGGACCAGTCTGTGAAGCTCACACTAAGAGGAACCTCTCTACAGTGTATTCTAGAACAAGACATGTTCCACCGTTCCCTGATAGCCTGCTGTTTGGAGATTGTGATCTTTTCCTACCATCCACCAGGCGAGTTTCAGCGGGTGCTGCAAGTCTTTGATGTTCCTCCATATGACTTCTGTAAGGTAACAGAGCATCCAGCAGTTCCTGCAGCAGACATATTCTCTCCTCCTGCAGTTTCTGTGCTTTAATAATTTGCCAATACTGATGGAAACTGTAATAGTCTCTGTTTGTCTCTTAGGTAATTGAGGTGCTTGTTCGGGCAGAGGAGGGTCTGTTCAGGGAGGCGGTGAAGCATCTGAACCATGTGGAGGAGCAGGTGCTGGAGAGCCTGGCCTGGAAAGAGACTTCCCCTCTCTGGGACAGCATCAAAGGGGCCAAGAACCATGTGCCTTCCTGCCAGGAGGTCAGAAAAAACACCTGCATCTTACTGTGTTCATTAAGGCTTCAACTCTGAGAAGTCTAGTGGTTTTACTGTAATTTTTCAATGTAGCTTATAGTACACTCTTAAAATGTAAAGGTACTTCAAAGAGTTATTTGCCTGATACTGTAGCAACTTTTGATTCCATGAAGAATTGTGGGCCTCACTCACCATCATCTTCCTAAGAATGTTCTTAAATTAGTTCTTGAGAAAAGTCCTAACTAAAAGTCTACATTAGATTCATGATTTATTTAAAGTGCAGAATTGTTCACTGCTCTGCTCTGATAATGATGGATCCCAGCATTCTCCTAAACTGAATACATCCCACATAAGAAAATATCAGTGAATGTCAGTCTTTATGAAAACTGTGTACATATTAATCTTAAAATTGTTGTAACCATTACAAATGTAAAGTGGAGGTCATTCTTCTTTACATGTCTGCTGTTATGCTCAGGTGTTATGCTTATTCGTAATATATTAAAACAAATATAGTCAATGAAAGGACTTATAATTCCATCGGTGGGCCTGTAGAAGCATATAGAAGAGTGTAAGAATTAAAATGCATGTTGATGGTTAATCTGTGTGGTCAGTCTGTGAAGAATGTGGAGAAACTTCTGCTATGTTATTAGAACTTCTATGGGTTAATATGTTCATAATAAATAAGTACATTTTGTGTGTGTGTGTGTGTGTGTGTGTGTGTGTGTGTGTGTGTGTGTGTGTGTGTGTGTGTGTGTGTGTGTGTGTGTGCGTTTGTTTACACATTAAAGGTTATGCCCCCTCAGTACTTGGAGGATGGATCTGGCAGCAATCCTGAGAGTCCCAAAAATAATGACCTCGGCATTAACACTACTGCCACTGGACGAGGTAAACTGTGACTCTGCACGGTTCACAGAAGACACGTTACAGCTACCAGACTGCAGCCATAGAATGAATGAGATGTTTGATTTCTGTGATGTTTCCATCAATCCTTCCTGATTAGTGTTATTTTTCACCCTATTCTTTACTTTAGGAGCCTTCCCCTCTTCTTCCACTCTCCATGAGCGATATAGCTCTCCACCCACAGGTACAGCACGCAGACGCCTCTTTGTGGACTCAGACACCACCCCTGACCCCGTTACGTCTGTCAGGGTCACCCAGTCCTCCCTGGTCAGCACTATACCTGCAGGCCAGACTGTGGTCACTATGGCAACAGCTACTGTTACGGCAAACAACGGTCAGACAGTCACCATACCTGTGCAAGGTGAAATGAGCTACTCATTTATTCTGCTGGTGAGAGGGTCAGATTCCTGAATAGTTTTGTTCACACCTGATTCACCTCACTGATTAAGAGAATTATGAAATTTAGAAGATCTGTTAGAGCAGGGAAATCAGCTCTGGACTCTGGCCATCACAAAATGTTGATATATAATGTTAACTGTTTAATGTTCACTCACTGACTTATTTATATTTATTGCCCATGTGATTGTCACCACCCTGTTACACACTGCATCCCACTACATAATTAAATGTTGGTTTCAAAGTTCCTTCGCTTCTCCCCTCTGCAGGTATAGCCAATGAAAATGGAGGCATTACCTTCATTCCGGTGCAGGTGAGTGTCACAGGGCAGAGTGGGGCGGGGCTGCAGCCTCTCACCGCCCAGGCACTGACTGGCACACTGAATGCTCAACAACTGACAGCCACTGCACCCACCGACTCTGCCCAATGCAAGAAAAGTCCTGTTCAGGGAACCTCTCCAATCAGAGCCCAGAGAACAGGTTCTCTCAGTCTGTTCTTCCGAAAGGTGAGCCACAGCTTCATTTTGATGTTGTATAAAATATTAGCAGTGTAATAGAGCTTGGAAACAATACACACAACATATCCTTTTATACATAAGCACTCAGAAAAAATGTGTTTCTTTTCGTTTTAAAGGCAAGAGTAATTTCAGGCTCCTGCAGATGGAGCTATATGATGAAGCAATAAATATCTGAAGGGATTCATAGACTGAGAAGAGGTGGTACAGTGCAGTGAACTCATAGTGTGCCAGAGCTCATAGTGTGAAGAAAGGAGCTGAATTTGCAGTTGTGGCAGAAATTAGGTGGTTGGGTTGGTGGTTAGGGAACTAGTCTTGCGACTGGAAGGTTGCCAGTTTGAATTCCTGAACTGGCAGGGCATGACTGATGTGCACTTATCTCCCCAGCTGTGCCCGATGAGCTGTGGATAGGGCAGCCCACCACTTCTGGACATGTGTGCTCACTGCCTCCAATGTGTAAATTCACTAGTGTGTATGTGTGTATCACTGTGTGTTGCTGGGATAAATTCCCCTGTGTGCAGCACAGTGGGATTATTAGCACCTTAAAAAAAATAGGTTATAAATGTTCTGTTCCTCAGTATGATGCAGAGGCAAAACATTGTTGGTCAGCAGCTCATTGTCGGCACTGTGGTTTAAATTTACTATCACCTCACGTAAAGACCAATTTTGCCCAATTAAAACACCTCCAGAACATCAAAGAGCCAGCTCCTTGCCAGCTCCTGCCAGCTGTCTATCAGTGTAATCTTTCAGACACAATTCTGAGACTGGGATTTTTGCCACTGCTGGTAGAGCTGTATGAGCATATGTTTCAATACACCTGCAAACTCTGCTAATCCCTTAACACTATGGCCTTTTTCACACCAAAATGCTCAAAATCAACCATTTTAGACAATTATTAACATCTGCCTTTTGACCCATTTTCCAATTTACTGTACTGTACCACCTCTTCTCAATCTATGAACCCCCTGGTATTTACATCCCCATCATTCTCATGCAGCACCATCTTCAGAATCCTGTTTTTGTCCAAACAGTTTGTGTATGCAAATTAATGTACTGAACCATTAGACTCCATAGTGTGTAAAGACTTTCTTCCTCTGCTGGGGGTCAGGTGTATCACCTAGCCAGTGTGCGTCTTCGGGACCTGTGTGTAAAGCTGGACATTAGCTCAGAACTGCGAAGGAAAATCTGGACATGCTTTGAGTACTCACTAGTACACTGCACTGAACTGATGACTGATCGCCACCTCGATCAGCTGCTAATGTGTGCTATCTATGTCATGACTAAGGTGTGTACAAATACTGACAATATATATAAAAGTAATAATAATAATAATAATAATAATGATAAATAATAATTATACATTTAAATGATTATAGTAACAAATATGTACCTAATAAATAATTATACTGTCTCTGCAATGATCAAAAGGAAACATGACATAATTAATTTTGTTTGATAAATACTGAAATTATTACGAAATAATTGCAATTCTATAACCTTTTTGGATTAATAACTGGATGAATAAGTGAATAATAGTCCTGTAATATTTCACTTGCTGGTCTATTGTAAAGGTGACCAAAGAGGACAAATCCTTCCAGAACATTATGAAGTGCTACCGGTCTCAGCCTCAGGCCAGCAGCAGTGTAAGTAAAGAATCTCTATATTCAAGCAGACACACCATGAAGGTGAGGGACATGATGCTAAGAGTGATGATGATTTTCAGGTGTATAGAAGTGTTCTGATATTCAGAAAGAGACGTCACTCCAGCAGCACTGAAAACAGACAGACTTCACCATCTGATGGAGGACATGAACAGGGTAATGCATGCACACTTACACACGCACACGCATACACACACTTTTCTACTGCGTTGTTCCTACTAAAGGTAGGTAATTTATGTTAAAAGGGTAAACAAATCTGACCCAGGTTTTGTTACACCTGCATAGGCAACATTGCTGCAGCAGAGCTACTTAGGCAGTTGTAACAAAATCCTATCCATTCTTTGGAAATGGACAACTTCTGTACACTATTCTATTCAGCTCCAGGCACCAGTGAGTAGAGTCAAGTAGAGTAGAGTAGAGTCTAAACCTGTCTCAAATAAGTAATTGAGATTTCAGTTGTGTTTTGATGTGTTTTTATCTACCCAGAAGAGGAAGAGTCAGGGAAACATGAGATGCAGTATGAACTTCATCATTGATGTAGATGAAAAACATTCATCCATGCTGAGCTGAACCAGCCCTTAGCTTGACTTAACCTGCAGGCAGCCACCCTCAAGAGCTCTGTTGGTGTTCTAGCATTCCTTATCTAAGACACTGCTTATATACAACCCCTGGCAAACATTATGGAATCACCACTCTTGGAGGAAGTTCTTTCAATTGTTTGATTTTGTAGAAAAAAGTTAATGACAGAAACATGCCACAAATCTTTTTTTTTTTTTTTCTTTTTTCCTTCCACCCTTCTGGCATAACTGCATCAGATTAAATCTGCTAATTAATCTCCAGTTATAAAAAGAATGCTCACTCCTTGGAGAGCTGTTGGACAAAGCAGACATGAATCACTGCTCCAACATGAGAGATGTCAGTTTAAACAAAGGAGAGAATTATAAAACATCCTTAAGAAGGTAAATCATCACAGAATGTCTAAAATCTGGACCAAGTACAAACAAATTGTGAAGGTTGTAAAAGGAAGTTTAGAGGCAGACCGAGGAAAGTGTCCAGATAGAAAACATAAAGCAATTTGTCTTAAACAGAAGGTACAGAAAAAAACAAGTGGTGGAAACTGGAGTCAATGTCTGTGACCAAACTGTTGGAAAATTAATGGGGTTTAACACCTAAGCAGAAAGAACAAGTGGACTAAAGAAAAGCAATAATGGACTGTGGATGACTCATGAATAGGCATTGGGAAAGGTGATGATGCTGGAACGTTTGTTTGGTGACAGTCCAATGAAATTTATAAAGATGTCTGTCTGAAGAAAACATTTCCACAGTCATTGATCATATTGATCATATGGAGCTGCGTTTCAGGTAAAGGCACGGAGGAGATGACAGTCATTACATCTTCAATAAATACCAAAGTCTGTATAGAAACTTTGGACTCTTTTCTTATTCCATCAGCTGAAAGGATGTTTGGTGATGACTTTTCCTGATGATAATACATCTTGCTAGAGAACAAAAGCCCTGAAAACCTTCCTTCAAGAAAGACATATGATGTCACTGGCATGGCCTGCAAATAATCCAGGTCTCAATCCAGTTGAAAAACTCCAGTGGAAATTGAAGCAAATGGTCAATGACAAGGTTTTAACCTGTAAAGCTGGTCTGGAAACAGCAATAAGAGACATTTGGAGAATGATTGATGAAGTATACTGTTCATCATCATCTGTCATTAGTTAATCAATCATCAGGATTTTTTTTAGGTGCCAGTTGATGTTTACATTCCATTTGGACAAACTCAGACCATGCTACATTTTAATGCTGAATGGTGAATCACCAGTTTGATGCAATAAAATAACTGATATTTCCTACAGTTTATAAAGGGAAAGGGTTGCATCTCCATTCTATCTCTTTCCCCCAGCAACAGGAAGTGGTGAGAGTAGTCCCATGTCAATGCGCTCCAGCAGTGCACCCTCCACCCCAACCCACAACATCAGGGGCCCTCCAGAGCAAGAGGAGGAGGAGCGGGGTGACCTGATCCGCTTCTACAACCACGTCTACATCAAACAGATCAAACAGTTTGCCCTGCGCTACTCCTCCAGCACGCCTAAAGCCGGGGTGAGTCCAGAAATCCACTGAAGAAAAATCCAACATGCAATCTGCATAAACTATAATCAGGCAGCATTGGTGTGCTGCTCTGTTTATCATTTAGGCTGTGTGAAAATGCCCTAAGTGTCCTTCTTGAGAAGTATCTCAAAGCAATAATTCCACTTCTTAACTGTAGGAGGAGCCAAGAGCAAGAAATACCTAAACACCTACATACATGTACACTCACAGTCCTGAAAACGTTTGGACACTTGAAACTTTTCTAACATATTTAAACACATGGATATTTGATCTTCACTATATTAAGAGATGGAGTTGATACAGTTCAAATCAGGGACAGCTGTTGAGAAGTACAAGTCAGGGTTGATATAAAAATATAAAAATCTCTGATGATCCCCATCAAATCCATTACCATCAAATATAAAGATCATGGTACAACAACAAATCTGCTAAGAGAGCAAAGCCAACACATATCATCACCCCAAGATCCCCTGTGGGGATGTTTTTCAGCAGCAGGGACTGGGAAACTGATCCGAGTTAAGGGGAAGATGGATGCTGCAAAATACAGGGATATTCTTGAGCAAAACCTGTTTTGATATGTCAGTGATTTGAGCCAGGGACAGAGGTTCACCTTCCAACAGGACAATGAACCTGGAGTAACACTAATATAAGTAACACTACAGTGGTTTAAGGGAAATGTGTAAATGTATTGGCCCAGACATTAATCCAGTTGAGAATCTGTAGTCAGACTAGAAAATTGCTGTTCACCAGTGGAAACCATCTAACTTGAAGGAGCTGGAACAGTTTTTCCTTGAGTAATGGGTAAAAATCCCAGTGGCAAAGTGTGGCAAACTTATAGACATATCCAAAGTAACTTTGTAATTGCAACAAAATGGGTCTCTACAAAGTACCGTTGTTAGTATTTGTTGTTTGCGTCACAATAAAATAAATCAAATGTTCACAGTTGTAGGCATGTTCTAAAACTTGCAAACCCTCAAATAATCAATTTTAATTCCAGATTAAGTAGTAAAACACAGAAACAGGGGGTGAATACTTTAGCAAGACATTAATCAAACAAAACTGAAGAAATGTCTTTTAAATATCCTTTGCAAAATGTAATTAATAGAAACACAATTTTCTAGTGAGTAAAAAGTAAGGACACTCTATGCCCTAATAGCTGGTATTTCCTTCTTTCGCTGAAATAATATCAGTTAAATTTTTCCAATAAACAGCTATATGATGTGTCTTACATTTTCCTCAACTTCGCACTGATATAATAACGTATATAATATGATACGTCTTTACTTATCGTGTGGCCTGCTCTTGGGCTGAACTTGCTAGGACAATCTGACCTGCTTTAAATGTTCTCCACTTATACATTTCCAGACAGTGGAATGACTAATTTTAATTTTTTTGATTACTTTCCCAGGCTCATCTACATCTACAACCGATTCTAGTTTTAGGCATTTTAAGTAAAAAATGTGGGGGTGTCCTAACTTTTTCCTTGCAAGAAAATTACGTTTCTAATAATTAAATATTATAAATTTGATTGACTGGTTTCTTATGTTTTATGTGTTTGGTTGTATCACCTCCATCTCTCAGTATAGTTAAAATGAAGATCAAATGTCCATACGTTTAAAAATGTTACAAAAATATAAGGTGTTCATGGGGTGTCCTAAACCTTTACACAACTCTGTGTGTGTGTGTCTGTGTGTGTGTGTGTGTGTGTGTGTGTGTGTCCATCCATCCATCCATCCATCCATCGATCCATCCATCCAGCCAATATCTATTGCTTATCTGGGGACCACCCTAAGATAGAGGCCAAGACATCCTTCTCCCTAGCCACCTCTTCCAGCTCTTCTGGGGAATTCCAAGGCTTTCACTGGCCAGCCAAGAGATATAATCACCCCAGGGGCCTCCTCCAAATCAGACATGCCCTGAACACCTCACTAGGGAGGCGACCAAGAGGTATCCAGACCAGATGCCTGAACCACCTCAGCTGGCTCCTCGACATGGAGGACCAGCGGCTCTACTCCAAGCTCCTCCCAGATGACTAAACTCCTAACCTTTTCTCTAAGGGAGAGTCTAACAACCCTGCAGAGAAAGCTAATTTCAGCTGCTTGTACTTGGGATCTCATTCATTCGGTCACTACCCAAAGCTCGTGGTCATAGGAGAGAATCAGAACCTGAACTGACCGGTAAATTGAGAGCCTTGCCTTTTGGCTCAGACTGGCCAAAATCTGCAACCCTGTAGAAGTTACACAGATTCCATCTTTCCCTCACTTTAGAACAAAATCCTGAGATAGTTGAACTTTACTCCACTTGAGGCAGCAGCTCATTCCCAATCCAGAAAAGGGCATTCCACCTTTTTCTGACTGAGTACCATGAGGCCACATCATCTGCAAAAAGCATACACGGACATATCAGATACCTTCCCCATTTGGCTACACAGAGAAATTCTGTCCATAAAAGTTGGACGGAGTCCTACTCCAATGGGGAACCAGTCTGACTTGAACCAAGCTCCTACTCTGTTTGTACAGGGACTGAATGGCTCGTATCAGCGAGCCCAATACCCCATGTGTGTATTTCATGAAGGACAATTAGGGTATTTTCACACCTGCAGTTTTTAGTGTGGTTAAATTGAACTGTAGGAATGAAAACTGCAATCACACTTGAAGGTGGACCAAAAAAACTGTGGTCTTGGTCTGGTCTCAAATGAATATTGTAGCAGTTAATTTGTGGTAAGAATGTGATCCAACCTTGTCTTGACTCGTCTATCAGGTGTACATGGCAGGTTTCGGCTGAACGGCTCTGTATGCATAGTTTAAGCTGGTATACTGGTCAGGTAATCACTACAGCTATAAACATATGCCATCTCTGTTGTTGATCCATGTTAAACTGCTCAGAAATCTGGGTTTATGCTTTTATTTATTTTTTCTCTCTTTATGGAGTAGCAATGATAGAGGGTGGACTCTCAGTGGGACAATCAATGGCTACATTCACATTATAAAGCTAATGTGACTCTGTGTTTTTCTGTGTGGATGTTTTAAATCCAATCTTTGCAAATTAGATTTGAGTCACATTCACATGGTGTCATAGATGAGATACATTTTGTATTTGTGAGCATGTGACATGAATGTGAACGGTCAGATCGGATTAGATCTTTTTATCCGCACACCTGTGTTTAGCACTGTTGGTGACAGAGGCCAAAGTCCTAATCGAAAAGTCTCACTCGGTGGAGAGACCAAAATTTTTGAAACTGGTGATCAGATATCAGTTAGTAAAAACAGATTTTTCTATTTGTTCTGGCTACTGCGCTGCCTAGATATCCATACTGAGGTAGAATTTCTGAATGTGAACCATCAAATTCACCAAATGATCTGATTTGATCTGAGGGAAAAAACAGAATTGAAAAATGAGATTTGAATGTGAAGCTTTACAAAGATTCTGATGCTGCTTATGTAAGGTAAAATAAATCTACACAATGCTGCTGTAAGAGTTTCTATGTGTTACCTATGTTTGTTTGTAGGCTGAGACTCCACCTCTGTGCCCATATCCCTTGCTTCGAATTGGCTCTCCGCGAAGAGTTCTCCTGTCACACAACCACTCCATCTACATCTCTCCACACAAGAGCGGCAGCCCCCTTTCCCCCCGAGACAAGATTTTCTACTACATCAGTTCCAGCCCCTCCAATGTAAGGAAATTCAGTTACACACATATACACACACATACACCACATACACACAAATGCGCCTGTACCATTAGTGAAGTCAGGAAGTTGGATGATCACCACGTCATCCCCAACTCCTCCCAAAAGTACTGAGTCGATGATTGAGCTCGATCATTCCAGACAACACAGTTCCACTGCCATACAGCTCAATGCTGAGGGGCTTAATACCCCTTGAGCCCGTGCCTTGTATTAGCCATGGTGCCAGTAGGTTCATGTTTATCAGGGCTCTATCAGAGAATCCTATCGTACTGGCAGTACTTCTTAATGGGGACTAGACAAGCTGTGTGCAAGCTGAATTAGAAAGGTATAATTGTACCTAAATCAATGATGATTGTGGTTTAATATTAATGTTATCTCTCTGTTTCTCTACACTTCTCCTCCAGAGACTGCGGGAGATTAACTGTATGATCCGCACTGGGGAGACACCAACTAAAAAGCGCAGTATGGCTCTGGAAGAGGAGCAGCAGTCTCCTGCTAAGAGGCTCTGCCAAGACAACCAGACTGCACTCCTCCGCCGCCTCCAGGATGTGGCCAATGACCGAAACTCCTCCCACTGATGCAAAAAGCCCTGCCAGATTCAAACTCCACCTATGGAAATAATAACATGAGTGAACTAATGACACTTATACATGGCTGACCACTGACCACACCCACCACCCCACCCCAAACAGACCTACACAGGAGGTTCTAGATATAAGCTTTTTGCTTACAAGAGCAGATATGCCCTGCTTTGTCCACTTCAAAACAGCAACACCAAAAGTGTATCCAATCTTCTCCCCAGGTTAGCTGATAAAATGAACCCCTCACTGTAAGACTCCACCCATTACGTCCAACCCTCCCAACAGCAAGGTGGTGAGGACATTCACACCTGCTCTGATACACATGCAGATCATATCAGAGCAATACATGTGCAGTCAGACACCATCTCTTTTCCAACTGCCATCAATGCAGCATCACTGGAAAGACAACTCAGAGGAAGACTCTGTTTCCCCAACTCAGATGCCTACAGCATTTCAATGGAAGTGATGAAGCACCATCTACCCACCCAGAGAGAGCATGGAAAACTTCTCTCTCAGACTGCTGAAGGCAAAGATGGCAAAAATGAATCAAACACAGAACTCGCAAAGAAGTAATAAAAATGGGTTTATAGTAAGCAGTGTCATACATGTTGCCACTGTCATGAAAAAACCTTAAACTCTAAATCAGAAACTTTACAGAAGAAAGAAACTGATCAGCTTTCAGTGGAAGTCAGTGTAAAAATATTTTTGTAAAAGACCAGCATTTCAGCATTTCTATTGGTCCATTTTGATACAGCATAAAAGACAGTGAAAGTGGTGAGATCAAAAAAAGTTAATC
The DNA here is from genome assembly GCA_034509495.1 of Acestrorhynchus altus. Classification (NCBI taxonomy): domain Eukaryota; kingdom Metazoa; phylum Chordata; class Actinopteri; order Characiformes; family Acestrorhynchidae; genus Acestrorhynchus; species Acestrorhynchus altus. The sequence continues at coordinate 29,515,436 of CM067501.1, read as the reverse complement.
AAGGCCCTGAAAGTAAAAATCCACTCCAGGATTTTGTTCCTACGGCCAGGGGTGGCTTTGCTGCAACTTAGATATACACAGATCTGTCCAGGCAGTTGGAGCGGATTTTACTTTCTGAACCTGGATTAACAAACTCTGGGTGATATATTTTCTTTTACTCAGTAAGACAGATAGATTTGAAGAAGATAAAGCACTTAACGCAGCATACGCCAGCAGTTCTTACAAAGCACTGACCATGAAAGTGCTTTTTCAAGAAGTATTTTCATAAAAGATTTTTATAAAGTATTGTGACCAGAGTTCAGTTTTCTTATGATACCAGTAAGAAATGTCTGTGAACTGTTCTATATGCTGCAGTGTGTGTTTACTGTGTGTGTGTTATATAGCTAATATATTTATGCTATTTTTCTAACATTTAGAGAGATAACTAGACAAAACAAGCACCTAATAATATCTATCATGTTTATAGAATAAGCTGTTTTTCCACCTGAAAGCAATATTTATTGCCCTTCTCATTGTGCTCAATCTCCACAGCTGTGAGACAAATCACTCCTCTTTGTTTTCTTCTGTTTTTTCCTCCTAACTGCTGAAAAAGATGTTTGTTCTCTTGTCATTTCTGGAATGTGATGTCAGAATGAACACTGTCCATCGTGTTTTATTGTAAAAGTGCCTTTTTTCCTCTGACTTTTTCTGAGCATTGTAGTTGCGCTTAACAGAGAGTTCCCAACATGGCATTAATAAAAGTTACAAAATATCACATTTCTCTACTAGATGGAGTCCTGCTCTCAACTGCCAGCACACTGACCCACCATAGTAAACATTGCAGCTGGAGTGTGGTCTGTCTAGTGTGGCCTGCAAGCTGAGTCCATGAACTGCGCCGCTGGACTCTGCTGTGCAGCAACTGAAATATGATTTTGTTCTGTTGGTATGTGTCCAGTCAGTCGGTCAACCCCACTGACTCACAGTGCAGAACAATCATTTCACTCATGACTAAACAACACAGACTGGGGTTAACGTTGTCTCTCTTCAGCCCAGTGAAAACAGTTGGAGCCCAAACTTGTTCACAGTGAGGCTGTAAACTGAACATGTCTGAAATGTTAACATGTTTACTATTCATGCATTTATATGTAAACTTTTATTTTTATGGTAGTTTCAGTATACTAAGAGACAAACAGCACATTGTTGCTGTCATTTAAAACCTTGTATCTCATGTTTTTCTGGCAGATAAACACAGAGGGTTATCCTTATTTACACTGCAGCTAAGCTGATTATATTAATATAGATTGGACATGAAAATTAACAGTATGATCTAAAAGATAAATAATACGTAAATGTGAGAGTAGAACAATCATGAAAGTCTAATATATCTTTAATAATATACTGAATATACTGAATATGAGTTCATTTCAATACCTTCAGTAAAGGTACAATGTCTCTACCAGCAAGTTGAGCAGAACATTAAAGGGTTATACATATTTATGTGTGTTTACATATACAATATATAGTATATTGAAAATATAAATGATAAAAAATAAATTATTGTGAATACAAAATATACTGCTATTGTAAATTATACTTTTGATAAAAAATGGCAAGTTTAATATAAATATACAACTTTAACACAGCAGGGAAATTCCCAGTCTTCCAGGAGCACCAAGAGCACAGCACACACAGGGGTATAACATTATAAACATTTTGGGTTTCCCAGATTTAATCATAGTCCTGGATTACATTTTCCTGTCTATAGAGGATCTCCATTGAGAATTCTGTGTAGTCCAGGACTAGGATTAGTCCCAGACTGTTGCTTTCATCATTTAATACTTAAACATGATCAGAGGTGAGTGAGGAGTGAGGCAATGAGTAACACCTGTGCTGATCTGAGCTATAACTTCAGATTAATATGAGAAGCATCACAGCTTTGACTATGAATGAGTCAGTACTGCTGGGAAGTGTGTGTGTGTGTGTGTGTGTGTGTGTGTGTGTGTGTGTGTGTGTGTGTGTGTGTGTGTGTGTGTGTGTGTGGTTTTCTAGTACGGCATCACATAACTGAGTGTGTTAGTCAGTATGTGAGGTCACTGTCTGAAATATGACTACATGCTGGGCTTTCATACCTCTCTCAGCTTGCTCATTTGAAGGAACTGAACCGTGTTAATCAGTGTTGCTCCTATACAGCTCACATCAAAGCTGCACAGCACACTACCTCTGAAAAAATGACATATTTAAGGCCTTGTTTTGACATAAATTATAATACATGATGAATAATAAGAATAAATGATATTTTTCTTGTATAAGTAAAGTAGTTTAGCCCAAATGCAAATGTGCCAGGACTTATGGAAACATGCTGTTTTTTGCTGTTTTATTAAAAGACTTTGTTGTAACATTAACATTATTACATTTCAAAACCATACTACCATACCTACTATCATGTTTGAGCTCCAGATGCACTGTGTTTATTGTTTTTAGCAAAATGCCATTTTACAACACCTGTCCACAGAAGTGTTTAAAAAGAAATATTCACCTTGTTTTCCATAACAACAGAGGGGTAATCTTTGATTATTTTGTGTAGAACTTCCAATGTGATCCAGTAATACAGCCTACATATTCCTATACAAACATCATATTAATGTAAAGTCTAATATTGTATAGCTGTCCATTACCATAATGCTGATGTATTTATACTGTTAACTCTAGAGACAGCACTTATACGCTCACACACTGTTACAATCACATACTCAACAGTAATAATTAAGTGCCTGTTTACTACAGTGACAAATGGCCAAGGAGCCAGAGTAAAAAATTGCAGCTCATAATAAACGTTCAGGCATTTCAGAACAGATGGTAATTCATATCCCGAGATGAAAACATGATTGTGTCACAGGTGTGACAGATCCTCTTATTCAAACTACCTGTCCTTATCTGCTTAGTTAATCACAAGAAGCAGACATGCTTGCACTTACAGGAGGATGTGCAGTCACACTGCTGCATGATGATGAGTCATTCGGTGTATAGAGCTCATTTCATCACTCATATCAGAAAAACACTAAAACCCACCTACTGTTGACATAAATGATTTTCAATAACATTTCCACAGTATCTATCTATCTATCTATCTATCTATCTATCTATCTATCTATCTATCTACTAGCTTACTTCTTACTACCTGCTACATCCACAACTCAACAATAGCATACTTTTACTTTAACACAAATTGGTTTAATAGGCTTTAATTAATCATTTCTATACTTTAAAATGAAGAAGTGATCAGATGGTGATATATGCAATGTAGTAAAATACAGGAAATTGGAGGAATTTTGATATAAGGCTTCCACAGTAACAGTGATGGAGTTTCTAAAGAAATATTTATTCTGTCATCTCTGTATCTGCCAATCTTCAGAGTCACACATCTCTCTGGCAGTTTTACTGGCCAGATTTACTGCACCGTAACCTCCTGTCCTGCCAAACACAGCTGACTAACCATAAATGTAAACTACATTTATGCAAACAGATGCTAGACAATACCCTGACCATTATGATTGCATGCTGGAAGGGCATTTGAATTTGCAGAGTAAACTTAAACTAAGTTCCATCCCAGCAGTTATGAATGAACCTTCCGGTGGTATTTTCCAAACTTTTCTTATAATGTAATAAAATGGTACCATACAAAACAAGGCATGATAGAACAAGGCATTATGATGGAGGAGTCCCATCACCAGCTAAAATATGAATGGGAGTTCTCATAACTCTTAAGAGGGTATGTCTTTTTGGATAAAGCTTTTTGTAACATGTTGGAGCATTGTGGCTCCTTCCTCCAGCTCACCACTTGCTGGGAAAATTAAGGAGAGGGCCATCAGACAGCTGCACTTTTCACATGACTTGGAACAGTATAAAAAAATGAGCTGAAGCAAAGCATAGTGGGGCATAGTGAAAGAACAGCCAGCCAAATCAAATAAACCAATGATTATATGAATTTAATAAATAATTACACAAATATACATACACTACATTGGCAACTTCAGGCTTTTGCTGTTATACATTAAAGTGTCTGCCAAATTGGTCCACGTAACATTAGCCCGTAAACAAATAAAGTAAACAGGGGACCTGCAGATTATCTAGTCAATAAACACATTCATTTTAATGAGTCAATTTTATATTCAAAGGTTCTTAATAGAGAGGAATGTGTATCAGCATTAGACTTAAACTAATATAATGTAAAAAAAAATCATTTTCATCAGGAACTGTGAAAAAGGTGTGTCAAACATGGATTTGGATTGTTTACCAAGGTTGATATGCGTGGCAACCTACTTTTATATAGAATTTAATGTAAAGATATATGTGTATGTAGAATGTTAGTATTGTGGAGCCTTTTCTCCCTACATCCCCTTCATTTTAACTTTATTTGTGGTCTGAACACAGCTCCGTCACTTTGAAATATTAAGACAACAAAGCCTTGAAATTCTGCATCTTTAAATTCTAATAATTGATGGTGACTGAGAAGCATGTAAGCATGTAACAAAATCAGCAACACAAATGTAACCCACTACACTAATTACAATCATATTCATAGACAAACAGCCTATGAAAAATAATCAATGACAAAAATGCCATTATAGATCAGTTATGGGTCATTTATTTATAGGATTTCTATTAAGTCTCAGTGTTTGTAGCTAGCCAACACTGTCACAAAAATGTGTTAATAATCTCACTCTGGTGGCCAATTAGTTTGAACTTGAACAACTTGAACAACTATGAACATAATGTTATAATGGCCAAATGCTAGTGCATTTCTAAAAAACATTTGGTTCTAAAGTTTGTTTCTTCAGTACCTGGTGTACTGATGACAGACTACAATAAAGAAGGTCAGCCTGTAGTGTTTATTTAGAGGAAGTAAAGGTGTCATTTGCCCATCTCCAGTCTGTTGCTATGGACCCCAGGCAAGAGGTAGCAGCACTTTAACACAGTCCTTCATATCAAATGACTGTAAAAGATGACTCATAGGATGTAGATGACATACACCTGGTGCGCTCCCCTCTCTCACTCTCACAAACACACACATGCACGCACACAAAGAAAATGACACGTGTATTTATGTATTTGTCCAGCATCCTGTAAAACCTTAAATCAGAAGATGAGGCTGACAGTAATAGTCATGTTTATGACCATCAAAGACAAAAAGGAAAATTCCATGCCTGTAAGATCATTTAGTTCAACACGTCTTAGTATTTTAAACTGAGTGATATTATAAATGAAGATCTTGTATTTAAAATCCCAATTCAATTGAACATGGGATGTTGTGTAAAACATGAATAAAACAAGAATATGATGATTTGCAAATCCTTCTCAACCTATATTTAATTTAATACACTACAAAGACAAAATATTTAATGTTCAAATGGATAAACTTCATTGTTTTTTGCAAATATTCACTCATTTTGAATTTGTTCTGACATGCAGAATGTGGCTTGGCATTGTCTTGCTGAAATAAGCAGGATTGTCCCTAAAAATGCAGCATATGTTGCTGCATAACCTGTATGTATCTTGATGGACAGTATTAATGATGCCTTCACAGATGTGCAAATTACCCATGCCATGGGCTCTAACACACCCCCCATACCATCAGAGATGCTGGCTTTTGAACAATCCGGACAGTCCTTTTCTTCTGTGGCCTGGAGGACACAATGTCCATGATCTCCAAAAACAATTTGAAATGTGGACTCATCAGACCACAGGACACTTTTCCACTTTGGATCTGTCCATCTCTGGTGACCTTGAGCCCAGAGAAGTCGGCAGCATTTCTGGGTGTTGATGATACTCGCTTTGCATGGTAGACTAAGCTGTCATGTCAGTCCTGTTTGCCTCTGAGAGCACATGGGTTGTTTGTTTTGGTTCTGTCTCCTCCCTGGCTCCGCCCATTCCCATCTGTGTCTGATTTGTAACCCTGCCCCCTCCTTATCATGCCCCAGGTGTGATTAATATCAAGTTGTATTTAAGACCCTTTGTCGCAGTCTGTCTTTGTCAGTCCTTTTGTTACCTACCCTGTATGTGAGCATAGCTTGCTTTTGTTTGTTTGAACCTTTTGGGGATCCTCCCTTTATACCCAATAATGATACTCGCCTGTTTCCAATTAACCTGTTCACCTGTGGAATGTCCCAAACAGGTATTTTTGAGCATTCCTCAACTTTCCCAGTCTTTTGTTGCCCCTGTCCCAACCTTTTTGGCACATGGTGCAGGCATCAAATTCAAAATGAGAGAATAATTGTTTTTATGTTTTACAAAATGTCCCAGATTCATTGGAATCGGGGTAGCATATAGTTGAAGAATTTTATGACAAATGAGGCCTGTTATAGGATAGTGGTCACCATCAAATCATCAATGTCCAAAATAACATTTATGGGCCTTTTTATTGGTCTGTTTATTATGAACTTTTACACCGACATGCCAAAATTCATGACCACTAACTAGTATTCTGTAAGATCCCTTCTAGCAAGGCGAATCAATGTGACCAATTAAACAAATGGATGGAAGATGTCTGGAGCAATGTTGAACCATGCTGTCTGCACAGCCACCTACAGTATTTGTAGGTGCAGGATTCAAATGTAACTCCCCACCACGTTCCATAAAAGGTTAATTGGGCTCTTACTGGGTGAACACGCAGACCACAACATTCAACAGAACTCTCCACAATGCTCCTTCACAATTCTGAATACCTTGGGCCCAGTGGCATAGTGCATTATGTTGCTGGAATATCCCATTATTGTGGAAGTACATTGAAGGGCTGCACATGGTCGCCTAAATATGAAATGATTTGGCACCAGTCAATGACATTTAAGTGGACTAGTGTACCCAATGTATGCCATGAGGAAACAACTGGTACCATGACTTATCAGACCATGCCACATATGGCCAGTCCTCTAGGGTCCAGTGTTGTGTTCACAGAGACACTCTGGTGGGTCTTCCTGCTTCCATATCCCATGGAAGTGAGTGGGTGGGTGGCCAATGTTCTGTCCACTGTAGGTGTTAATGCCTTCTATGATGTATTCACAGTACAAATATGACACTGTGAATCGAGGAATGTTAAATGCCCATAGAAATGGAAATGGAATTTCCCATCCATATACCAACCAGCATGCCTAGCTCAAACTCTGATTCATATCCCCTTGCCATGTGCACACTGGCCAGTGTTGAATCTCACTCACAAGATAATATCTATACAGGTGTAGGCATTCCCAGATGTCCTTTGAGGGGATAATCCCCCACTTCATAATCAATTTGCATCAAAATCAATCAATATTACTAATATCACATGACTTGTGCATGTCAGTGTAATACAAAGTAAAAAGCAGTTGATGTGCTCAGAGTAAAAAACATAATCGGTTGTTGTTTGAAAGCAAAAAAATGAAACTTTCATGAATGTGCTACTATGAAAACAATGTTGTTCAAATTCTTCTTCTTCTTTTGGCTGCTCCCTTTAGGGGTCGCCACAGCGGATGAACAATATTTATGATCCACATTATAGTTTGGCACAAGTTTTATGCTGGATGCCCTTCCTGACACAACCCTTACCATTTATCTGGGCTTGGGACCGGCACCAGTGCACAAAGTACATCCCTAATGGCTGGTTTACAATGTTGTTCAAATTACATATTTTTTTTTACCATCTCACACGCCCCTAGTCCCATGGCCATAATTCAAATATAACTAATGATAATCCAGTAAACAATAGTAGATAAAATCACTCATTACATTATCAGTAAATTCTTCCACTGTTAGAGAGATTAAATCATATGTTTTGGCTTGGAGTACACTAAGTGCTGTAACTGTAGATCTTATCAACAGAAATAGATCATTCAGGGCCAGACAGTAAAAATATACCCCAGGATTTTGTTCCAATTACCTGGGCAGCTCTGCTGCAGCTTCTAACCAGCACTACATTTCAGATTTGCAGATTCCAACACTGCCCTGTTACAGGTATATAATGCTGTGTTTAGATTTACATTTAGATTTAAATCTGTAACCAGTCAGCTTTTGAGTGGGGCTATGATGGTCATTATTCTGTCACAATGTAATGTGAAACAGAAAGGCAGGAGCTTTTAAGGAAGAAAGGGTGGACAGTGAATCGAGGTCAGGCAGTGATATCTATTGGCATGTGTCGCTTGCTGTTAGTAAAGAAATGGGCATGTTAATATTTATATAATACTGTTCAGATTAGTATATTGTTGCTGTCCACCAAAAAAAAAAAATTATGTATCTCAAAAATGACCCCACAGGAGCCGTAAAAACATTCTGAACTCTGAATACTCTGATACCCTGCTAACAATTTTTGGTTCCTGGTTTTCATTTGTGTTTGGTTGCTCTTTGTGGAAACAGGATGTTTCTTTTGGTTGTGCACTATAGTTTTGGGAATGGTTCCATAATGTTCTTGCAGCCTCAAAATGATTAAAATAAATAAATAAATAAATAAATAAATAAATAAATAAATAAATAAATAAATAACAAAAATTTTAATTGAACTTTGCATTAAAAAAACTTTTGTGTGTTCTGAAGTGAACACATTCACACATTACAGGCTATATTAAGATATTAGTAACAGCTCTCAGGCAGCATGAAACAAGTATGAAACGACACACCTGCATTTATATGACACATGACAACTTCTCCTTGTTGTAAAGACCAGTTCATCTGTCTGAACAAACAGAAAGCACTGTAATGTTCTGAACTCAGTGTAATTCACTGACACTGAAAGTTATCCTCTTTCCTCTGGACAGAAAAGGAAGAAACAGACTGTTTTCAGCTCTGAATCACGTGTGTTTGAGCTGAAACCCTGTAGGTTCAGACGGAGAGCAGAACTACAGTCTGTACAGTGTGATGGTGAGCAGTCCGAGCTCGGTTTACTCGGTTCTAACCTCCCTCTGATTCCTGCTGACACACAGCCTCCGCCCCGCCCACACCACGCCCCCTGCACTGAAATCCAATGAGCACAGGGCTTGGTCCTGTAAGCGCTGAGTCCTGCCCGACGACACGCCCACTCCCCGCCCCCCTGCGCTGGAATCCAATGAACGCAGGTCTGGGTGCTGTCCGCGCTGCGCGCTCGGGAAGCGTGTTCACCTGGAGTTGTTGTTGGGCTGCTACTTGTTGGCCGGCGCAGGGAGGCTGTCAGAGCGCTGCGCAGAGCTGTGGGGGTGAAGTGACCTCAGCACGGACTTCACTGCACTTCTGAGAGGAGGATGAACTGCTGCTGCTGCTGTTCCTCCGCGGTGTGAGAGCAGAGGTAACTTCTGAGCGGGTTCCATCCGGCAGCTGTTTGCAGGGAGGCTGTAAAAGCGCGCAGTCTGCTGATGTGGGAGCAGCATGTCTCGGAGGAAACAGGCCAACCCTCAGTGTGTCCACCTGGACTCACTCCTCACTTCTGCTGAATTCTTGGGTAAGCTCCAGCACACCGTGGGAGAAGACCCACAAAACAAAAGCCTACCCTGCAAAAAAGTTATCTTATCATAATTATCAGCTACAGCAACCCTTACAGGGATGTTAATAAAAGGACAAAATACATTAAATAAATCAATAAGAAAGCGTATATACCTTTTTTCACACTGTTTTGCATTCACATAATGATCATTTCATTATGGATTAATCTGATGATTATTTTCTCCATTGTTTGGTTGATTGGTAAGAATAGTAAGAAATTGGAGGAACTTAATGCTGGGGATAAGCAAGTGTACACTGTATGATAGCTGTCATTTTTAAAATCATGGTAAAACAAGTTTACCGCTGTGAGCCCAGTCAAAATACTGCAATAAATATGGTTCACTGTGAAAAAGTATGTATTGTGATAAAAATATTTGTACCTTATTCCCCCGCCCTAGTCCAGACGAGTTTGGCCAGAATTCAATGGACATTGCATTACAGAAGACCTTATGTAAAAAGTTTAGACCGCACTCTCTGATCATGTTGATGATCATTCTGCATGTGTCACATTATCTGAATTACATCATTGTCAAATCAAAACCACATATATCCATATGTGGGAAGAAAGAGTCCAGCGTGTGGATTAGACACTGCATATCCTTACAGTGAACCAATATGAATAAGGGAAAAATCTGTATATATTATAATTTCAAAAGTTAAGATGAAGATCCTCGTGTCAACATGTCTAGAAAATGTAAATCAGAAAGAAAAAAATTGTGTGACTCAGGATGAGAGTTGTATAGCTCAACAAGTTAATAATGGTTTAATATTATATATTTTCAGCGTGTCCCAAACTGGGAACAGGAGGTACAACAAGAAAATCACCTTGGGCATCATAGTCACAGAGGCAGTATGACCATACATATCTGCATGTACTGATTTATTTCTTCCATGCATTTTAAAAATTTTCCTGTAGAAGAGACATGGAGTGGAGGATTTATAAAAAGATCTGACAAATGAGCATTGTTTTGTAAAATATGCCACTGATTGTTGATTATGTGTTTTATTTACTGACTAGAGGCACTGAACACGGATTTAAAAATACAAGAACATATATTTTTGTTTGTCGTGGCCACTTTCTGGAGTTCTAAATGGTGTTAGATACATACATCAGCAGAATCAGTCCTGTTATGTGGATATATACACAGACATGGGAGTCCCTGTATAGAGTCTGACCTCTAACCTCAGTCGAGCGGAAGGAGGATGGGAGAATTACTTTGTGAACACTGATGATAGCAATAAGATGAGCAATACTAAGTAAAACCTACAAAGAAACAAATCTTGCTATCTTTACACACAAAAGTCATCATGATATGTTAATATATTGTCATATTGCCCAGCTCAGATACAGACAATAATTAATAAGTAATATAAACTGTCATACTCTGATCTTGACTTCCTTCAAATACCTTTATGCTTGAACATGGAGCAGATAAATCTCTCATCTAACACATACATATTGTCTTTCTCTAACAATAACACAGATTTCCACGTAAAAGATATCAGCTCTCCACCAGCTGATGACGTCCATGTTTGTGAATGTTGCTGCGCTGAGTTCTTTACTCTACTGGATCTCCAAGAACATCAACTGGGGTGCTGTAAGAATCCGTTAGTTCTAATCATGAGTGAAAACAGAAGCCCGGGCTCTCCTTCATCATCCTTCACGTTCAGCTCACCTCCTCACACTGTAGAGGACCAGATAAATGACAACATCCATAATGCAGTTGACGATGGATTACCTGACTTTTCAAGGGACAAATCACTGGAACAAAACATAGAAGCAGTGCTCACTTTGGAGGGCAGTAGTGGAGGGAGTGGAGGTCACTCACAACCAGATACTGGAAACTGCACAGGAGACGGAAACACAAGCAATGCCGCCATCAGTTTAGTGTATTCATCAGGTTCACCCCAAGATGATTCTCCTGCCGAACTGAGCACAGTATCGTCCACTAGCAGCAGCAGCAATGTGTTCATTGAGAATTTGGAGAGCACAAAAGTGGCTGTGGCTCAGTTCTCTCAGGAGATCTATTTCAGTGCAGATGCCAACTGTAACACAGCCATTTCTGCTCTAATCAAACAGCTTGTGGCTCTGCAGCAGCAGCAGGTAGAGCAGCTGAAACTCATCGAGCAAATTCGACACCAGATATTACTGTTAGCAGCCCAGAATACAGAAACATCAGTGCCCTCCAGCAACTGTCGAGATGCATCAGGGATTTCTCAGACCAACCCACTAATAACACTCAGCAACCACCTCTCCCAGCAGCTAGCAGCAACTGCAGGGTTAGCACAAAGTCTTGCTACCCAGTCTGCCAGCATTAGCAAAGTTAAACACATCAAGAATGCAATTTTATCTACCAGCCATAACAGAACAACAGAAGTTTCTCAGGTAACAGAAACAGATAAATTTCTGATATCAAGACTTGCGGCATATTCATCCAATGGCCAGTCTGCCCGTAGTGGTGTCCTTTACAGGCAACAGAGACCCTCGGCATCCCCTGCTTTAGTAACTGATACTCCAGTCAATCCAGCAAATAAGCTAAACCTACCTCAAACACATCCCAGAAATCGCATCTTTGCAAACACGCTACCCAGCATTGGGACAGTAGTAGAGGACCTAAATGCCTTGACTGCTTTAACTCAGCAAAAGAAAAGCAAAAGTGTCACTTCATTTGAACACAAAGCACGATTTGATGAAGGTTTGTTTAAGCACAAATGCAAATTTTGCACCAAAATATTTGGAAGTGACAGCGCTCTGCAGATACACCTGCGATCCCATACTGGAGAAAGACCATACAAATGCAACATATGTGGAAATCGTTTTTCAACACGTGGAAATCTTAAAGTTCACTTCCAGCGTCATAGGGAGAAATATCCAAATGTACAAATGAATCCGTTTCCAGTTCCAGAGCACTTAGATAATGTTCCAACAAGTACAGGTGTTCCATATGGTATGTCAATGCCACCAGACAAACCTGCATCCACCTGGTTGGACAGCAGATCATCAGTGACCAGCTTACCTGCATTGTTGTTCCCCAAATCTTTGCCAAGTCTTCCAAGTTTAATCAAAAGAGAAGAGCAAGTGGTTTCGATTTCCAGTGCTCCCAGCCCTGTCATTAGTGATTTTAACAGATTTGGAAGACAGAATTGCAAAGAGGAATTAAGTACTGACCATTTAAATGAAAAACACAAATCATCCCAGAGCTTGAACTCCTCAGAGGATGGGTCAGAAGACCATGCCTTTATTAATAATGCATCTATCCAAGTAAATTCAGTGACCCCACTACTGTGTGAGAATTCCAAACCAAAATTTCCATTCGGAGGTCTCCCAGACTCCATGGAAGCCTCAGAAACCACCAAGCTGCAGCAGCTGGTAGAGAAAATAGACAAAAAGTATACAGAGCCCAACGAGTGTGTCATTTGTCACCGAGTACTTAGTTGCCAGAGTGCTCTTAAAATGCACTACCGCACCCACACGGGTGAGCGGCCATTCAAGTGCAGAATATGTGGAAGGGCTTTTACAACCAAAGGAAACCTCAAAACACACTACACCATCCATCGTGCCATGCCACCCCTCAGGGTGCAGCATTCGTGCCCCATATGCCAAGATAAGTTCACTAATGCCATGGTTTTACAGCAGCACATACGTTTGCACATGGTCGGAGAAATCCCTAATGTCTTCCCTCCAGAGCGTGTTCCAAAGCCTAAGGAACATGACGCATGTTTAGCTGAATGCAAAAATGTGGATGATCAAGAGAACCTGTCTGATGAGAACATGGAAGTAACTGAGGGAGTTTCAGATCTGAAAAACACTTCTCCCCTGGACAGCCTATGTTCGTCCCCAACTTCGTCACAGACCACAAAGACACCCAGGTCAGAGAGTCAGGAGAATGGTGGACTAAATGAGAGCTTAGAGAATGGGTCATTGGCCCTCAGATCATCTCCAAGGAATGACCACATTAGCCAACATCCTACAAGCCCTGCCATGTCTGAAACTACATCTTCCTTGGACACGTTGTCTCCAAATTGTTCAGCAATGGACACATATATATCTCTTACATCTGAGACAAACCAAAAAATGTCTTCTGTAGAGACCACCAGCTCAGGCCTATTAGAATCCAACTGCACAGGTCTCAGCTTAGGTGATTCAACACCTGCTGATATCTTGAAGGATGGAATGACCATGTTTTTCCGTGAACGTGGAACTCTGGGAACCTCTAGGAGCAATGTGTGTGACATCTGCAACAAGTCATTTGCCTGCCAGAGTGCCTTGGACATTCACTATCGCAGTCACACCAAAGAGCGGCCCTTCCTATGCACAGCATGTAACAGGGGCTTTTCCACCAAAGGCAACTTAAAGCAGCACATGCTCACCCACCAGATGCGAGACTTGCCCTCACGGTTGTTTGAACCAGCAAGCCAGAATCCCATTTCTTCATCAAACCCAAATCACCCTCCAATGGGCCACGGAATTTCTTCCAAAATAAAGATGGAAGTCAGCAGCATGTTGAATAAAGTTGTACAAGGTTCAGGTGGTGGGATGACGCCCCCTCCCTTGCTGTCAGTTCTCTCAGAACCACCAGCTCCAGCACGGCGAACCCCCAAACAGCATTTCTGCCAAACCTGTGGTAAGACATTCTCCTCTTCCAGTGCTCTGCAGATACATGAGAGGACCCACACTGGAGAGAAGCCTTTTGCCTGCACCATCTGCGGACGTGCGTTCACCACCAAAGGAAATCTAAAGGTACGTTTACTCTAAATTAAACACAATGTTATTTCACATTACTTACAATCACTTTAAACATTAAAGGTTGATTAATATGCCCTTTACATATTAAAATGAATATGTCTGTCTATGTCTCTTTTGAGCCGACCTGCAGCTGGTCCATCACTTTCTGCATGATGTCTTCTCTGGACAGAAATCTCGTCTCTTTCAGGGGCATTTTCAGTTTAGGGAAAAGCCAGAAGTCATGTAGGGACAGTAGGGAGCCTGATGAAGCATAGGTGTGTGTTTGGCCAGAAAACTCTGTATCAAATATTCACTACATTGCAGCAGAAAAGGGATAGCAAGACACTCAGAATAGATATAATATCTACAACATTATACATTTTATAATGTTTTATATATATATACTGTATATATATATATATATATATATATATATGTATTACACACACACAGATAATTGCACATTATTTTGTATTAAAAACTCTTAATAGTGTGTGGAGTTATCTGTCTGTGTCCATGTTCTGCTTAGAGCAGTGCTGGTTGTACATTCTAACAGTAGCAGGGAGGAAGGACCTGCAATACTGCTCCTTCACACACTTTGGGTGAAGCAGCCTGTCACTGAAGGAGCTGCCCAGTCTCATGCATGAGGTGGAAGTCATTCTGTAGCATGGACTTATGTTATCATGTTGGAGCTGCCAACTGCCCGCTGCCCACGTCTGGCCATTTGCGGATATTTTCCAATTTGGAAATGCCAAGCTTTACACAAAATGTAATGCAGTAGAGTTATTCAAGTTTTTCAGTGCACAAAAAATTATGGATATTTTTTTAACACACCTTGTATTCCTCTGGATGTAAAATATATATTTTGTATATTAATTCATCTTTGCATCTGTCTAGGTTCACATGGGAACTCATATGTGGCACAGTTCTCCAGCCCGTCGAGGTCGCAGGCTCTCTGTAGATGGTCCCTTGACATTTCTTAAATCTAATTCTGTGAAAGTTTCAGAGACTCTCCCCAAAAATTCTGGAGGTGGCATCAGCAATGGAGAGTCTGTCAGCCTCTGGAACCAGTATGCCACAGCAGCTCTCACTAATGGATTAGCAGTGAAAACCAATGAAATCTCTGTCATTCAGAATGGAGGGATACCAAACCTCTCACTCCCTGTTGGCCATGAAGGAAACTCACCAGTGGGTGGACTCACAGCAAGTCTGGAAAAAATGCATAGTGTAGAAATCGAAAGGGTGCTTCCTTTGCTTGAGCAACTGGGAGAGAACAGGACAAGTTTCCACCTTCCACAGTTGACTGAAGATAGGAAAACTGAATAGTATTTTCTTTTTCTTTCAAATAAAGGCACACTAACCCCATTAAAGTACAGTTTGTTCTGATTTATTGTCAGAAAGCCTTTTCATAAATATTGAGGATTTACATAAAGAGGTGTGATTTTTATAAAATAGGATGGTTTACTAATGTCATTATTTTTCTTATAAAAACTGTATAAACACTGTTCAACATCACTGAGCTACTAAATATGCATTTATACACATTGTTTTCAAATGTTACATTTTTATGAATCTGTGCTAATATTTATTATCAACCTTTTTGGTTATTTATTGTTATTAATACTATTTATTATTGAATTACCAACAGATATACTAGGATTCTGGGGGTTTGCTGTTATTGAAATTTTTAAATAGGTAGGTCCAATCAGTGTTACACTGGATTGTTTACCTGATTCAGACAGTAAGAAGAAGCTCATTAATACTAATTAGTACTAATAGTATTCAGTATTATTATTTATATTTTATATATCAGTGCATTCACACAACAGTTTACATGTTTTTTATTTATTTTTTTACTTTGTGACAGAAACCATGTGTAAAGTGGTGCTACAGTGAGTTTTCACCATCACGTGTCTGTGTGTACAAGTTTTATTATTAGACAGATGATCAGCTTTTCGTAGAGTACAGAGTATAGTATAGCAAGGTTCCCTGTTAGTCAGAACCTGCTTCTCTGTAAGTCTCTGTAGAGTATAACCTAATGCTGCCTGTGTTTCCACCTGCACAACCAAATTCATGCCCTTTCACTTCTGATATAAATCTAGGTCACTTTGTTCTCTGAATTAACATTTCAATAAACCCACTAATAATAACACATTGTGCTATACTGAATGATCTTTGCCAATGGAAGGCGATACCTCTGCTGCTACCTTAAGAGAATAAAAGGGCCCATTCATTAGAAAGGAGTACCATTCATAGATATCAGATACACCGTCTCATGACTTTAAATAACATTAACTATGTGGACAGATGGTCAGCTACAGTATTGCATAATTGAGTGAGTGATACCAGTCTGCAGTTTGCTGTATAGAAATGTGATACACTGACATCATTCAGACCCTGTTTTAAATAAATTTCTTCAAATTACATAAGGATTATGTTTTTTTAAGCTTTCTTCATACCCTGATCATTGTTTTTCTGCCTTTCAAGAAAATTACTGTCTGTAATTTTTGCAATTAAAAAAGGTTTGATAAAATATGTGCAAAACTTTTTCCCTAGAAGAGTGAGAAAACAACGCATTCAGTGTATTTTTCAGTGTATTTTTTTAAAACTTAAACATTTGTTTGGAGATTTGTGTCTCATGCTGACAGCCATTTCAGTATGTTGGTAATCTTCTACCCTCCCCATGATCTGAGGGCTGCTGGGGTGGAGTATGCCATCAAGTCCATTCGCCATAGTGATACATCCTGGAGAAGAGCTTACCAACATCAGATCCGTCCTGACTCATAAAGGCCACTAATATATCCATTGAATGACACCAGCCCAATCCCACATACCAAATCCCACTCTGAATGAGTTCTGCTCTGTGAGCTGTCAGCCCCCATTAAGCATCTCTCACGGTGGCAGTGGCCAGCTGACGGGGGGAAACCCAACACCAGCCTGTGTCCATTAGCATTATAAAATGAGCAATCAGCTGGAATGAAGCACTAGGGCTTGAGTACAAAACACATCCACACCGCGCATCAGATACATATCTCACTCAGACAGATGGGAAGCCCTACAACAGGCCCAGCTAAAGAGCCACAGTGTCCAAATAGAGTCAGGAAAGTAGAGGTTTTAGAACTGAAACATGCATTATTTCATCCCTAGCTATATATATATATATATATATATATATATGTGTGTGTGTGTGTGTGTGTGTGTGTGTGTGTGTGTGTGTGTGTGTGCGTGTGTGTGTGTTCCTGTGTGTGTGTGTGTGTGTGTGTGTGTATGTGTGTGTGAGGTAAATTGTCATATTGTTTTTGTTTTACTGTTATTAAGTTTGTCTTACAGGTCATAAAACAGAATCTCAGATAATTAGAATATTTTATTTAGTTTATCTTATTTTGCATATTTAATTTTGTTAGTCTCATTTATTTGTGTAAAGCTTAGCAATTTTCAAATGGAAATGAACCGCAAACAGACTGACCTGTGGTCAGCGGGCACTTGCAAGTCAGGGTTGGGTTAGAAAAACATACAAATCTCTGATTATCACCAAGAGCACCATCAAATCCATTATCATCACAAGGAAAGAACATAGTACCAAAACAAACCTGCCAAGAGAGGGTCGCCCACCAAAACTCACAAGGAGGGCATTAATCAGCGCGGCAGCACAGAGACCAAAGGTAACCCTGAAGTAGCTGCAGAGTTCCCAAGCAGAGACTGGAGTATCGGCCCATAAAACCATAATAAGCCGTACACTCCTTAGATATGGGCTTCACAAAAATATGATCCAGATGTTTAGAGGAAGGTGCTCTGGTCAGTAGAGACCAAAAACTGAACTTTTCATCCACCAAAGAAAATACCATGTATGGCTTAAACCATCTCATCACCTCAAGAACACTATTCCCAAAAGTGAAACACAGTGGTGGCAGCATCATGTTGTGGATGTGTATTTTCAACAGCAGGGACTGGGAAACTGATCGAGGGGAAGATGGATGGTGCTCAATACAGGGATATTATTCAGTTTCGTCTGTCAGTGATTTGAGCTTGGGATGAACCAAATGATCCAAAGCATACTGATAAAGCAACACTCAGGTGGTTTAAGAAGAAATGTGTAAATGTATTGGAATTGGTCTAAGCCCTGACCTTAATCCAACTGAGAATCTGTGGTCAGACTTGAAGATTGCTGTTCCAAAGTAACTTGCAGCTGTAAAAGGGGGGCTCTATCAACTATTGACTTTAGGGGGTAAAATAGTTATGCATGCTTCCATGAGAGGAATATATATATATATATATATATAATATATATATATATATATATATATATATATATATATATATATATATATATTATATATAATATCTATATAGATGGATATTAACTGAGGAATGATCACAATAAAAGTATTAAGGAAAAATATCCACAATGTGATAATACTACATAATTGAAGTAATTCTTTCACTTCCATTTCTTTTAACAGGCTTATTTTAAAGGGAAACAGCAGCATGAGGCCTGACATTTCACAGCCCTGCAGTTCGTTCTAAGAACTCATTACAGGCGAACAAAACAGCGCTTTTCCAATCATCACATATTTCTCTTCAAAACTGCTGATATCAGCGCACTGTTTACAATGCAAAGAAAGCAATTCCTTTGTAAGCATTTTCCCTGTGATCATCACACTTTTGTTAGCCTGACAATGGAAATATTCAATAACAGAGGAACGGCCAAATCTCCACCCGGGCTTAAACCTATCCACTCCAAACCCTACTGTTGATAACACGGCGATTATGGCTTTGTGCTGGGCACGCATATGCCTCACATCATATCACATCATACAAGCTTAGTGGACTGTTTGATCAGTGTGTGGCGCTGTGCTTTATAACAGAATAAAGTTCCAGAGAGGGGGCTGGCTTTGTCACATCACAGATCCAGCCTGCATATCAGCCAACTTTACTCTGTATATCAATCAAAATAATTTTGTATTTGTTTTGTTCTTATTATACAATATAACAGTTCAGCTGTGTTGCTATTTTTAACATTCCTCCTGTCAGCTGAGAAGAATACAGCATATAGATCTGACAGATTCTGAAATACTATACTATCTTAAAATTTACTTATATGTTTAAAAACACCGTTCTTCTTTATAGAACGAACAATTTATAGAGTTGAAAGAAAAAGTAACTGAACCCTTTGAAATCACCTGGATTTATGCGTTGATTTCAATTAAATCTGATCATTATCTAACAAAATCTAACTACACTTATTTGTGTTTGTTGAATCACCCAATATCTCTTTAGCATAAGGACATGGACTGCTGTCCTCACATTCTCCAATAAAATGCTTTGATACACCTTTGACTCTTGAGGTAGCAAAGCAGCCACAAACTATGATACTTCCTCCACCATGCTTCACATTTGAGATGAGGTTTTGGTGTTGCTGAATAGTTTTCTTTACATAGTCTTTACGCATATTTGTGCTAATGAGTATTACTTTCATCTCTTCTGTCCTTAGAACGTTTTCCCAGAAGCACTGGGGAACATCCAAGTGGTCCTGAGATGTTTTTTTTTCTTTTCCTTTTGACAGCAGCAGTTTTTGCAGTATTTTATCTTTGGATTCTTGCTCACTCATTTCCAGACTGCCCATTGTGCTTTTGAAGCAATCGCAGCAGATTGATCTACACCTTGTTTTTAATGAATGCTTTTGTAGCCTTTTCCAGCTTTGTGTGTCTCGTCTCCTTAATTAATCCTTAATTAACCTTTTACCAAATAGCTCTTGGAGGAGTCATTAACATATAGGGTCACTTTTTCTTGCCTGCAGTGTGGACGTTTACTCGGTGTGTTCAATAACAGACGAGAACTTTGTGTTGTTAGTTTAGTTTTGTGTTAGTTTTGATGTTTTGCACTTTTGCTACCTGTTACCTGGAATTTTTAGCAACCTTTATTTAGTACATGCTCACTCATGGTTCTAAGTGAGCCAAACAGGGACTAAAATGTGATATGTAAAACTTTCAGTGAGCTGAGTGGCCAGAGTGCAAAGTGCAGACATCCAGCACAAAAATCTTTAAGCTATACTAGCAATCATATTTTTTATCCAACAGTGGCAGCTTGCAGAACTAGTCTGTGGTCTTTTGAAGAGTTGGGGCCTAGAGGTAAGAGTAGCTGCTTTGTGACGGGAAGGTTGCTGTTTCATGTCCCTGAACTGACAGGTTGTGACTGAAGTGCCCTTGAGGATTGCACCTAACCCCCAAACTGCTTCCTGGGTGTTGGAGGCTGCCCACTGCTCCAAGCATATGTGCTCACTGTTTCACTGTGTCACTGTAGTGTGTGTGTGTGTGTGTGTGTGTGTGTGTGTGTGTGTGTGTGTGTGTGTGTGTGTGTGTGTGTGTGTGTTTCCAATGTGGAGGCAAAATTCCTTAAGTGTCCAACACAGTTGAGTAGTGTAGGTACCATGCACTGATAAAAAGATCCAGTATTTCTTTCTGCACACTTAACACAGCATGTTCATTCAACCGTGCAGTTGCTCTGAATTCAGTAAGAAGTGATGTTTAATTTCTGAACACCTCAAATAGTGAGGCATGTTCAGGTAGACATAGGAATGCAGGGACTCAGGGCCCTCAGGTTGGTGTGGCACACCAGATAACACCACTGCCTGCCTGTGAGTTGCTGCAGCATGTGAGAGACTGAATTCACAATCTGAATGATTATGCTTGCTTAGGCAAGACTCCCAACACTACACTGACCCACCTCTGTAATAAGAGTAAACGTGTGGGTCTTTCTGACTGTCAACTACACATCTCAGAACTATACATCTTTACCTCTGGGGTCACAGCTTTGACACAATGCAGCTGAACACCACCCTGTTAGCCACATATTTCAGAATTGTGACCAATGGTCATCATAATGAAATTTGGCTGTTCAGCTCATTGGAAATGCAGCGCTACTACAGAACACACAGCTTGTCTTACCTTCTATGATACCCAAAGTCTGAGAGATCTACATTATCATATGTGTGAAAAAGTCTCTTCTTTTGTCAGAGTGACGCTGCCATATTGATGAGGATTCGCTTTCATATGAACGTCCCCAGGAGGGACAGTGAGGCTTCCTTTGACCAAAGGTGGTCTTAGCTCTCAGGTCCCACCTGACAATGATGGTAAAGCATGTGTGGATGATCCTTCCTCCAGGGGATGGTGGGGCTCCTGTCCATCTGAATAACACTCAACCTTTGTCATCATGTTCTCATATCATACACTCCACACCTGCTCTCCTCTTCCTCACCAACACCATCTCTGCCTCTATACATGGTAATAAACCCTTATGATATGCCTGTGGCCAGGACTGTGACCTCGCCTGGATTCTGGTGGGTTCCTCCACCACCACATCTGTTTATCTGTGTGGAGACTTCCACACTTTCACACTGATTTTGACTAAACTGCTGTGACTGCTTTTCATTTTGGATTAAGTATTGTAGGCCTCAAATGTGCTGCAGTATTTTCTAATGCAGGTCTAAAACATGAAGCTCTGCAGGAGTTTCTCAAGGGGCTTTAAAAGAGAGTTTGTAGTCAAGGATAAGCACATTTACCTGCACATACTCTTAAAGGGCCTGTGTAGCAGAAAAATTATCAATAATTGTATGAAAATGTGTCAAGTTTTGACACAAATGTGTCAAGTTTTACTGCTCAGTTCATTTTGTCATGTTAGAGAAATATTTTCACATGTTTGTTGCTTTGCAAACATGACTCCTGTATTCCTCCTCTGTGAGTCCCCTTGTTGTGGGTTGCACAGGCTTTACAGGCCAATCTCTCCATTCAGCACTATGGTTAAAGAAGCACCCACAACATCACAGAGATGGGAGAAAGAGCATTAAGGTGACTAAATTAAAAGGGCTGATCCATTGGGATCCATTGGGGTAGTACACTGGATACAAGCTGGGGTCTAGTCAGCCCTGGCTGGAACTCCCCTACCAATTCACACTAGTATGTCCACACAGATCCAGATATTTGTAAAAACAGAGATTTCTCTGTCTGTCTCTGTCTGAAAATGTTTCCTTCCACACATCGAGCATGCTAGCCCCGAAGGGAGCAATAGTATCTCATAAAGGGAGACATCACAACACCATTAAGAAGGAAGAAAACACACTGTTCCCAATTTATTGTACTACACAAGTCATTAAATTGGGGACTGTAAATTGAAATGGATACATGCATTATATATCTGCAGTAGGAAAATATTTACATGTATATATGGCAAGCTGAATCTAGTGTTTTCTGCAAGTAGACACTGTTGATTTATGCCCTATATAGTTCACTTTATTGTGAGTAAAGAGGTATTTGAGATTTAGCCAGAAGCTAAAAAGCTTTCAAACATCTCCACATTGGAGAGCATTTGAAACTAGCTCAGTTTTTGGTTTCTGATGTTTTGTTTTGTTTTTTCAGTAACTGTAAATATGCATTTTTCAATTCCAAAAACAGGACATATCTGGGAGAAAGAGGACATCCAGTCATCGCAGATTAGGAAACCAAACTGGTTTCTCTCTGGCTCTGATTAAAATAACCTTCAAATAAGTCAACATAACCCTGCTGAAAATCAAGCTGAAGACCAGCTTCTACTGTAAAGTGGGGTCATGTTGTCTAAGCTTGTCTTTGATGGTCAAGGTGGTGGAAAAGCTGGTGAAAACATCCCCTATACTGGTAAACAAACTGGCTTCTTTAGAGTTTGATGGACTAGCTGGCTACAATCACTTTGGTCACACTGGTTGTTCAGCTTGTCCATGACAGCTAAATCATCAAACTCAAAACCTACACTGGTCAACTTGGGGTTTTTTTAGCAGGAAAGAGCAGACCTGTGATGTGTGTATCTCTCACACACGCCACCGAACAGGTCACATCAGAGTGAACGCCACAAGCCATTTCCCCAAGCACTTACCTTCCTGTGCTTTTTCTTACCATGGCGACCCCGCTGCTCCTCTTCCTCAGGGTAAGGGGAGGCTGCAGATGAGGACACTGGCTCCATGTATCCCGCACACCACTGTGTTTTGTCCTGAACCAGTTAGAACGGGAATGCCTAAAGAGCAACTCCTCAGTAGCAGGAAATGTGCTGGAGAAAGGTGCTGGAGCAAGAAGGCCAGAAAAATGAAGCTCAGTAGGAGAACACACACACACACACACACACACACACACACACACACACACACACACACATACACACACACACACACACACACACACACACACACACACACACACACACACACACACACACACAAATGTGTTGATTTATCTGATATAAAAAAAACTTAGTGTCTATAAAAGCTGAAAGTAGCTGAAATAGAATAGAAGTGACAGAGATCTAAGGAAAGATATTTTACTCTGTCACTCTGTTACTCATTCTTTGATCCACAAATGACAGAAGTTGTAGCTTGTATAATTCCATTGAATGTGTGGGGGATGTCCATCATGGTGCCACACCTTCATAATAATAACCTGAAATAACTTTCCAGGCTTTTATCGTAGGGACGTGGTTGGAGGAGGTAATATTTGGAGTGAAAGCAGTCAGATATAATTTTGCCATAAAATCTCCTAAGAAAAGTGCTGTTCTGCGAGAAACTGTGTGTGACTGCAGCTCAGCAATGTTGGCTGAGTTGTTGTTTCTGTACTTTCTAAGATGATATGATACAGGAGTCAGTTGCCAAGGTACAAGCTCAGGTACAGATGTTGGCTGCTGTGATGTAGATAGGCAGGTGCCAAGGTGTTACTAGGTGGTTGCTAAGGTCTTGCTATGGCATAAATGTTAATAGTTAAGGTATTGCTAGGTGGTTGTTAAGGTGTTTTAACAATTTAGCAGTTGGTTGCTGATGTATTGCTATGTGATTGCCAAAGTGTTATAATAGTATAGCTATTGGCTACTAGAGTGTTGTATGGTGGTTACTAAGGTGTTGCTTGGTGGTTCCTAAGGTGTTGCTATGGTATAGGTGTTGGTATCCAATGTTTTGCTAGATAGTAGGTATGGTGTTGGTAGGCAAGGTGTTTCTAGGTGGTTGATATTGTGTTGCTATATTATAGCTATTGGTTGCTAAGGTGTTGTTATGTGGTTGTTAGGTGGTTGCTAAGTTGTCGCAGTGGTATAGGTGTTGGTAGGGAAGGTGTTTGTAGGTGGTTGATATGGTGTTGCTATGGTATAGGTTCTGGTTTCCAAGGTGTTTCTCAGTGGTTGCTAAGGTGTAGATTAGTGGTTGCTAAGGTGTCATTGTTTTATGGTAATATGGTAAACATTTGGCTAAATGCTAAATACGTTTGAATAATGGAGCTGTGTCCGCAAAAACTGATCTAAAAGCTCCTCCATGCACAGACAGTACTGGAGGACGGTGGGATGGTATGTGTGTTCAACTGGTGTTTGGGACAATGACAGTGATCAGTGTTACATTTCGGAACCTTCAGACATTCATTCCTGTGTGTGTAACAGAGTTAATCATTTTGGATAAAAGTTTATAGACACATTTCAGTGATTTCCAGTAGGACAGTTTGGGCTACAATGTTTTTTTTTTTTCACTTACTGTATTAATATCTTTGCACTCCAAAATATCCCCAAAAGGGGTAACAAGGACATTTATTTCATGTATTAGTTTTAGGTTTGCATATATGTTGACAGTTTTTAATAATATAAAGGAATGTTATGTACTCTGTAAAGGGAGAGCTCTTATTTTGAAAGCCACTTAGAGGCTTGTAGGGATAGGCCATGAAAATTGTGGTTTTAAGCTCACTTTTTAAAGGTCACAGTTATGTTATGTTGGTTTATGTTTATTCTTGCATATTCATGTTTTTGAAGTTGTGAGCAATAAATGTACAATGAACCAGTGCTCCCAGAAAAAAATGCTTGCTTACCAGAAAGAAGAGCATGTGTATGAACTATGGAAAGCCCAAGCTCAAAGAGCTAGGCAAGAATTAAAGTCTGACATATCAGACAAGCACCTGACAGCCCTTGTAGCGAGTCATGAGAAAGGAAAAAATGACATGAAAGTGTACAATGAACTGAGATTCCATACCACATCTGAAGCTGAACTATGGAAAAAGGTTAATGCTTGTGCGACTGAAACCAGTGACATTAAAGTGGTGTATGAAAGACTAACTGGCATAAATGTTGAATTTGATGCAGAATATGAAGGCCAGTGTCTGTGTGAATTAATTGTTCCTTATTATGTTCATTTCATCTATGGTTGAACTGCTTCAGAGTCAAATATCAGTCAGCACCCCATGTCTTCATGCATAGGTACCAAACAAGTAGTTGCAGCTGCAGAATTAGCAGGAAGGTGAATACAAGGTTCTACAGGAAGAAAGGAAACAAAAGGAAAATATAAGAACTTTAGACAGCACAACACAGGATGGAATTGGAAGTGCAGAAGGCTGAATTAGAATGCTTAGTAGAAAGGGACTTTGAAGGCCAGGATCAAGGTTTATAACAGAGAAAAAAAGCAGGAGACAGACAGACAATCTGTTCAGCTAGACCCTGAAATTCAGAACTTTGTTCTACTAATGCGTCTGGCTTAGCACAAGCTGTCCAGGACAGTATAACTTTGAATGGACTTTCAATGCCAGAGCAATGGCAATGTCCAATGGCAACCTAATCATATTAATTGAATGAGAAGCTTCATCCTTTTCTCTTATAGATAGAAAGAGTATTCCCACAGCTGATGAACTGCATCACCTGAAGAGATATGTTAGTGGCTCACAAATGCCTTGAAGATACCTTCTGTTGAAATGATGAGAAAACTTATAGTGATGCGTGGAACAAGCTCAATCAATGATCTGACCAGCCAAAAGGCCTTTAGAGAGAAGTTGTCTAATTGACTAAAAAATCATTCAAGAGAAGGTTTCAGAAATTTGTCAGATTTCCTAAATGCTTGTCTACAGGCCATGTCCATGTAAAGGTCCTAGACAATCTAAATGACTGCTAGGAAAAACTAACGTTGATGCTGAAAATGCCAGAGTGGTTAGCTTCCTGATGGAACCACGAGGTCACGATATCTCTCACAGAGGGCAAAGACGTCCCCTGCTTCCCAGAATTCAATAAATCATGCCAATAGAAGCAGAAATAGCCTGCAATTCAGTCACATGACAGTTTGCTCCCCACTCATCATTTAATGATGACAAAGACACTGAAACAAAATAAAGCCAGTGTCTTCAATACTATGGAGGACAATTGTACACAAGTGGCAACAAAAGGAAAGGTGAAGGTTCCAAGATAACAGCTCTATAATTGTCCAGACATTTTGAAAAAATCACTTGAGTATAAAAGGTCTTATGTGAAAGACAATAAACAGCTATGGATGTTTAAAACTTGGTCATGATGCAAGAGAATAACATACATGTGATTTGCAAAGGAAGCCATCCTACCTGTCCTCATGATGACAATTAAAGGGTATTAAATTAAAAGGGAAAAATGCAAAGAGAGAAAATCCTCTGTCTGCAGAAAACCCAGCAAAATATGGTGAAACCGAAACTACAGCTGTTCTGTTGCACACTGTCACCAATGAAGGTCATTCAGTTAGCAGTTAGCTATGACAAGAATCCATCCAGAAAGAAACTTTTGTATCCCTTGTTAGACATGCAGAGCAACGCTACATTCATTGAGCAAATGTGAGTGATGAACTCCAGGTGGCTACTTACCCAGTAAAACTCAAACTTACCACAATGATGGGAGAAATAATAATCATGAAATGTGAAAATGCATGTGGTCTCAGTGTAAGAGTTCACATGTTTACACAAAGGACTGCATTCCTCTGAACTGGGACCTCATACCAACACATGAAACAGCCAAACAATGGAGTGATCTCACTGTGATTGTAGACAAGGTGCCTCCTCTCCTCAGTTTTAAAGAAGGTCTCTTGGTTGGTTACAATTGTCCCAGGTAAAGATGATGACCACAATGCTGTCCTCACAGACTTGGGTGCAGTATAGTAGACTGTTCACCATCTCACCCTGACACACATGTATCTAGTATCTTTTTCATAGAGTAACTGGAAAAGCGCTCCCTGCTTTAAGACCTTTGCCAAAACAAATATATGTCAAAATAAAGTGCTGTTCTACAAAGTATTCCCTCTTCAGAAAATACCATAGACATCAAAACAAAGAATCTCACATTCAATTGCACGACCTTAGAGAGAGCACTGGAGCATTGAGATTGTTTCACATTTAAAGTTTCCTCAAAGGATCAGCCAGCAACACATCGCAGTACACTGTCATCTGTTGCTTCCATTTATGACCCACTAGATTTTGTTGCTCCATACCTCCTCAATGGAAAAAGAATCCTACAGGAAATGTGTTACCAAGGCAATGGTTGGGATGACCCGCTGCAAGAGAAGCTAATGCCATGGTGGGAGAAATGGCAAAAGGATCTTTCTGACTTGGAAAGTATACACATATCTTGATGCTACTTGCCTGCTGACTTTGATTAAAATAGAACTGCGTCACTTCTCAGCTGCTAGCACCAATGGTAATGGTGCTGCACTTTTGTAAGTCGCTTTGGATAAGGGCGTCTACTAAATGCCGCAAATGTAAATGTAAATGTAAATGTAATGGCCAATGCTCCTATCTGAAACTGAAGAACAAGAAAGATGTTCATTGTGTTCTCGTAAAGCTTGTGCAGCTCCAATGATGGTCACCACTATACCCAGCTTAGAGCAGCAGCGGTCTTAGTATCAGTGAACAGTAAACAAAGAGAAGAGCTAAGTTAATACTATATGGAAGAGTTCTTTAGCTCTAAAATAGTCTAAGGCTACATAAATAATGATGCTGAACGCTTTCACACTTTGAGGCAAATAGAGTGCAGAAAATCCATCAAGTCCCAAGTAGTGGTTTTATGTCTCAACAGATGAAAACCTAGCTGATAATGCATCAAGATGGACATCAGTAGGAGACAAGTTAAGTATCCTGGTCACATTAACATCAAGGAATGTGTCTGTTACCCCGACACTGAGCTGTTGGCTATTGGACTCCATAGTATATAGCAGGAGTTTTCACATATTATTTTTTTGGCCCCTCTGCCAACCCAAAGTTGGGGTGTGATGTCATTCACTCAAGGAGTACTGCATCACATCTTCAGCATTATCCTGAGTCTCACAGGTATCTATGATGTGGAAGATGTCCTGCATTGTTCATGTTCCATTGCATTGGCACTAACATCCTCCATATGAAGACTATTGAGAGGCTCGTCTAGACAAGCCAGCCAGCACTGTCAGTCATGTTTTGTTTTTTTTTTACTTTTCAATTTTTTTACATTCAATACAGTGCTATCCTGCATGGCATGTTCATGGAGATGCAAGTAGATGTCCCCCTTATGTCCTGGATTGTTGACTACCTGACTAGTAGACCACAGTATGTATGCCATGCCTGCAGCACTATGTGTCAGACAGTGGAGCCCCACATCGAAATGTGTTCTCTACCTTCACCCTCTACACCACGGACTTCAGCTACTGCACAGAGATTTGCCATCTTCAACAGTTGATGACCCTACAATAGCTGAATGTCTCAGCAGGGGTGATGAGGACAGAGGAGTTCTGGGAGATGGTGAAGGACTTTGTCACATGGTGCAAAATGAATCATCTGCAGCTCAGTATAACAAAGACAAATGAACTGGTGGTGAACCCGAAGAGGGACAAGGCATTGATGACCACTGTGTCTTACAGGGGGGTCAGTGTGGACACTGTGGAGGACTATAAATATCTGGCTGCACATATTGACAATGAACTGAACTGGGCTAAGAACACTGATGCCCTTTAAAGGAAGGGCCAAAGTCGTCTCTATTTTCTGAGGCTCCTGAGGTCCTTCAACATCTGCCAGACTCAGGACCTTCTACAAGTCTGTGGTGGTGAGTGCTATCCTCTATGCTGTTGCATGCTGGGGCAGTAGGCTTAAAGTGGCAAATACCAACAGACTCAACAAACTGATCCATAAGGCCAGTGATGTTGTGGGAGTTGTGCTGGTCTCTCTGATGGCAGTGTCGGAAAGGAAGACGTTGTCTAAGCTGCAGGCCATTATGGACAATGACTCCCTCCCACTCTACCAACCAGTGATGAGATAGGAGCACATTCAGTACAAGACTCATTCCACCAAAATGCACTACAGAGTGCCACAGGTCATTCCTACCTCTGGCCATCAAACTCTATGACTTCTCCCTTAATGGGTGACCACTATGAACCACTATTGTTTGTCTGTGCAATATAGTTAATTTGTTTGTATAATATTTTGAACTGGATGTTTCATATTTATTTATATCATAGCCACTCTTGTTTCATGAGTATTTTAACAGGTATATACTTCAAAGTATTTCTTCTGTTTATTATTTTATTGTATTCTGTTTATTCTATTTATATAAATGGTACACCTGTAATAATTGCAATTTCTCTGAGGAATTATTGAAGAATTTCTGATTCTGATTCTATTGGATTAGGTAGAGCAGTTGGAAAGCTCAGAAGGTCAGTCAGAGGTCAGAAAATGAGTGCCAGCACAATGGACAGAACCCACACTGACGATCACTCATTGTGAGATGGACTGTTTTGTTTCTGCTGAAGAGCCATTCATATTGAGACATATTGAATACAAGTCAATTGATCCATTCATTAATGGCATGTGATGCTTTATTGCATTATGAGGGGTAGTTCAACAGATTAAATGTGACCAAGGTACTAACTTTGTAGGTTTAATGAAATGAACTGAACGCTGCATTGCAAAAGCTTGACATGGATGGATTCACCAGATTTCTCATAGAAAGGCAGTGTGAATTTGTCATGAATGCACCCCACTCTAGCCATGCTGGACACAATGACTGAAAGAATGGTCCTAAGTGCTACTCTTCTAATGTAGACTCAATGATTCATCATTTTGGACCTTCCTTTATGAAGCCATGGTTATATTTAACAACCATTGTTAAATTACAGTCATGATAAATTACAGTCCAAATAGTCTGGACCCCCTCACTCTTGATCATTTGAACACTATGAAATCCTATGAAAGAGAAAAACTTCGAAAAAGAAGATCTGTATGCACAAAGAAGGTGGCATCAATTGCAATATCTAAGATAACTGTTGTGGAGTAGATGGAAAAAACAAGAACATCCACATCCATCATGGCAAGACAGTGCTGGCATAGCACCAAAAGAAACTTACAGATCGGTGATGGTAATACACATGGATGAAATATTACCAAGACATTAGTGGAGACTTGGAAGGGTCTCAGAGACTGTTACTGACATAGATGGACTAGTAAGAATAGCCTAAATATTTCTTGGAGAAAAGAGACTAAACAAGAAAGACGAGCGCACCAGCAAACTGTCTGGTAGAATGTCCAGTTCAGACGTTTTTGGTAGAAGCTGATTGAACATTATTCAACTATGAATTGTGTTATAGTTTCTGCATCATCTCCGTAATGGGTTATTTTTGCAAGATGTTAATTATTAGTGTTTAAATTCTATCTGTAGGTGTAAAGAAGCCCAAAAAGGGTAACAAGGACCTTTTTCATAAGTTTTAGTTTTACAAACCTATTAGTTTTAGGTTTGTTTGCTTATTACATTCACATTTTCATGAATCTAAAAGAATGTTATGTACTTTTACATAAGGAGAGCATAAATTTGGGGGAAAATTTATGAAAATTGCAGCTGTGAATATAAGTATCAACTTTGGAGCACACGGACTGAGTTTCGTTCATGGTTTTAAACCATGAACCTTGTTACGACACAAGATCTTACATTTAAACATAAAAGTTCATGTTTATTGTTGTTTGTTCAAATTGGGAATTCTACAGACTGTACTAGTGCATCTCAAAAAATATCATTAAAAAACGTAAACATTAAGCTATCACTTCATTCAAAAAGGTAGGCTGTAATTTTATATTCATTACATGTAAAGTGACATTTCAAGCCTGTTTCGGTTTATTTTACTGTTGATCAGTATAGCAGAAAAACAGAAATCCAGTATGTCAAACTATTAGAACATTTTAATTCAAATTTTGAGTAGATGACTAATCATAATATTAACTTTAAAACTAAAAGCTTGAAATATATTGCTTTAAATGTAGCAAATATTCAATAAGACAATTTTATATTTGACCAAATTAAATTATCAAAAACCTTTTTTAAGATGCACTTGTATATCAACATATTGTTCCTGTGCAGACTTGTCAGAGTTGGACTTGTGTTGATATCACAAAAACTGTGGGACAAGCAGCAGTTCCAAAAATCAGGTAGAAAAATAAAGAGAATTCAGTTCCTGCAGAAACTGCGAGTGTGACTGCAGCTCAGCAGTGTTGCTATGATATTGATGTTGATTGCTAAGGTGTTGTTATGTGGTTGCTAAGGTGTTACTGTGGGATAGCTGTTGGGTGTATGATTTTGCTAAACTAAGCCCTGCATTCATAAATGAAATCAAAAATTACTTTAATATACTTATTAAGGAAACAATGCACTGATGCTGAATGATGGACAAATGCTTTGCAATGTTTAGATGTTTTTTTCAAGGTAAAAGGCTGTAAGGTCAGAGCTGATGTATAATGCACTGAGCTGAGACGGGAGTGTGTGGCAGGGCCTTCTTATGATAAGAGCTGGTAGTAAAGTTTTAATTAATTTTTTCTTTGCTGCATTAATATGTGAAATCTTGGGTCAGTGTGAATCAGCTCTGCTACCTTGAATCACCAGGGCAGCGTTACAGCCTGCCGCTTTGGATGCAGCAGCTCTCAGCACTAAAGTTGATTAATATTTTGTCTCAAAAAATGACGGCCAGATGATGAATGACTTACTCTTCACATGCAAATAAGTGCTGTAAGGAGATGAATAGCCCTGTGAGAAAGACTGTGAAGTTCAAGTAAAGCATATTTCCATGTTTATTTTAGCAGGTGCTGATAAGTGTGTCAGGGATGTTGGGGCACTGAAGGTTTGTCATCCTTACTCTAGAAAATGACAAAGCAATACAAAATTAAGCAAGATGCATTTTCAAGTATTCATTATGATAATGAATATGCTTTTTGATATTTAGTTATACCCATGATTACTTATTGTGAAGTTTTATCTGTAGGTAGCGAATATCACAGTGAAAAAAGTGACAGTACTATTTGACTTGTTTTACTCAATGCAAGTTTCTCTCCATGTCAATAAAACACTGACAAAAAATAAAACATCAAGAAGGAGCTGTTTAAATGGAATGAAACTTTATATGTGTGAGCGTAATGATATGTAAGTGATGACAATATCTGCCTCAGACAGAACTACATGCTGAGGTTTATAGCAATTTAATCTTAAATTGATGACATAATATTTCAATGCATTCAGTATGAATTATGTTTTCTGCATTGCCAAATACTGACTCTTTAACAAACACACAGCTGGTTTGTGCCTCAGACTAGCGTGTTGACCTCATATTCTCAGTGATGTCATTATGAGAATATCACACTGAGCCGTGTTCAGGCAGGCTGCTGTGCCATGAAGCTCAGAACTCTGGGAGATGCTGCAGATGGTCTATGAAATCCCCCCGTGGTCATACCCTGCACACACTGGTACACTGGTGTTCACAAATTATGTCTAAAGCAGCTGGATGAGAATGCCAGGAAAACTGAATCTCCTTTGTGTGACTGGGGGTTGTGTGTGCTGTTAGGGGGCAAGTATGTGACAAAGAGAAAGTGTGTGGAGCTGAAAAATATGCGGCTATGTATACATGTCAGTGTGAAGTTGTGTGTGTACTAGATGTTGGCTAATCAGGCTCACAGACCTCATGAGTATGAAATTATGATCACCTTTCTGTAAAAGAGAAGATGTCAGATGGAAAGGGAGTGATGCTACAGATATATTATGCCCAACCAAATGAAGTATCATGAAATATGTTATGCCCTACCATAAAGCCTCAGCCTCAGAACCATATAGCTCAGCCCATTTTAATTACACAGGTGGTGTCAATAAGAACCTGAACTTTAATAATTATTTTAAACATGTTCAAATTTTAACCCTTTTTAGCACCTAGACCCTGTCCGAATGTATGGGTGAAGCACATATTGCAAAAAAAATCATGTATATTCAGCCATACCTCAAAAATGCTTTGCCAGATTTTTCTGAAACTTCATTGGAATGTACCCTAGGGAGGGCATAGACAACTATCAAATCTGGTGGTTCTGCATCACTAAGTTGCGCTCTAAGACGTTAAAACTTGCTATTCCACCAAAATCTGTCTGGCTTGGTGCTGCTATATGCTGTCCTGGACCAGTACCTATGAGTCTGATGTCATATACAAAATAAACATTGCTGCCATTAACCAATCAGATTTCAGCAGGTACTTAAAAGGCTTAAAATTGTCCGATCACCACAAAGCTTGATAAATATCTGCAGGTATGGTCTCTCTACTAACAACTAAATATATATACGTGGTGTACACACATGCCCACAGTGGTGCCTTAGCATTTCAGTCACATCCTACCAGCTCAGGGAACCAAACCAGCAACATTCCAGTCACAAAGCTGGTGTAATAACCTAATGTACAGCTCTAATTTGTGAACACAGCTGTCAGGCTGGCCCTTTGTGTGTTGGTCATAAACCACACAGCCACAACTAACAAGTCTTTATTTTAGTTGTGGGACACCTATATGGCATGAGTGCCTGTTTGCTGAACTGCCTAACCTCTCGGCGAGCTCTACTGGCTGCTTCTCAGCAGATTCCTTCTACGTGAATTTCGACATGATGTGCCTTCTCTATACTGCTGCTGCCCTGTTTATACCTACCTCCTCCTTGCCTGCTTTTCTCTCTCTTCCCATGCTGACTGCTTGGTCTTCAGTTTGCCCACCTTGAAGCAATGTTTCGTCTCTCTGGTCAAATCACCCAGCTAGCTCAATATCAGTTAAGTTCAATTCATCTCAACATTGTTAATTTCAACTCTGCTCCATTTTACTCTACTCAGCTCATGACACTTGCTTTAAAATCATTCAGTTTTGTTCATATTCAACCAGCTATGCTCACTTTTACATCTGCTCAGCACATCTTAATTCAACTCTACCTGGCTTGGTTCAGTTACACTCTGCCCACCATAGAACATTTCCTTCCATCTCTTCTTTTTAATGGTCTGCCTTTACTTGGCAAGGGAGGGTCTGACTTCCAAAAGCATTAGCTAAAGCCCCCCAGAACTCTAGCCTAAGTTTCTCAAGTTCACCTACCTTGCCTCAACCACTGTGAGCGTGGTTCACATTTTACAAATACATATTTAAAGCAGAGTTCTACGTTAGCAGGATATTTTGCTTGCTTTAATCAAACAACCCTAAAGTCAGCTTTTGTTGGAATTTCCCATTACACCTTAAATGGTACAGTGTTGCATACTGGCACCTCAGATTATGCAGGATACAGGCACCATTTAAGGTGGAATGGGAAATTTGTGGAAGCAGATACTCTACATTTATTTATGGTCACTTCATTTGTGCTGTTTTACAAACAAAACATTCTTTTTATAGGTCTCAGGGTCCAAGAATAAAGTTCACTGACTCTGTCTGTTCATGCTGTTTGTAGCCTAAGAATCATTGAATCAAGCCAGAACATGGCCAGAGCTGATACAGAGTTGAAACGGAATGGATCCATAGCTGATCTGGGTTCAATATTGGTCTTTTGTGCATCTGGACACCAGGCCAGATGCTATTCATGGACCCAGTCCAGATGTTGTGGTACATCCTGCCCAGATCCAGTGCTTTTTGTTATTTTTGCTATGAGTGCTTTTTGCTATCTAGCTATCAGAGGGAGTACTACACGGTTACTCTGCTTCTCAGAAATATGGCTTCATGAGGATATTCCACACTCAAAAGTCTCCATTCCTGACTTTTAGATTGTGTGGGATGACAGAGACACCAAACAGACTGGTAAACAGAGAGTTGGAGGGATCACCATGTTCGTGAACAGCAGGTGGTGTCATCTGGTGCACTTTACTCTGAAAGAACAAAACTGTTGGCCGGACATTGCACTCTTAGACATACAGCTCAACTGTGCTTCCGCAATTGGGAAGATCAGATTAAAACCTGGTCCTACTTACTCCCACATACCAGCGGTCTAAAAGCAACTGGTGACAAAGAAAACTATCAGATGATGGTCACCAGAGGCAGAGGAGGAAGCTGGAGGTAAAACTTCAGAACAAAATTGCAAAGAAGGTTTGGGCAAGCGTGAGGAAAATCACTGGCATCAGTGATAAAACAAAAATAGTCCTACCTCCAGTAGCAGTAGCCGTTACCTTACTTCCTCATCACTGTTGCTGTCACCACACTCCTACTCACACCTCTGTGCCACTCAACCTAACCTGTGGTTGAGGCTAGTTCCTATGCTGTGGGAAACATCCTGTCTTGTTCCTGTTGCAATTAACTGTTCTGCCTCTTCTCTCAATGACTTAAAACCAGTGGCCCTCAGAGACTGGTGCTGCTAGATCTCAGACCTCCTTTCCTGGACCCTCTGCAGTTTACTTGTCATGCAGAAGGCACACTCCCATCTGGACCAGAACAACACCACAGTGACATTCACTATCTTTGACTTCACAAGCTTTGAGAGAAGATGGATAAAATGTCCATAATATCCAGCTGATCTGATCTTCTAGTCTGCAACAGTGGAGCACCTCAAGGAACTGTACTGTCCCCCTTTCTCCTCAGCCTGTACACAGAGTTCTGGTACAGGCCAGACCTATGCCACCTTCAAAAATTGTCAGAAAGCAATCACATTGTACAAGTCCTCTTTACTGTGTCGCATACTGAGCCACTAACAACAGCCACTTAACAACAAGGCTCACAACTTTAACTTTAACAAACTTTACCAAATCCATTTTAAAATATAGCAGCAAGCACCTTTAGCTGCTCCACCCCATACATACTGACACTTCACTGAACACAACCTCACTCATACTGACTGTGCACATCAGACAATTCATCTAAAACTTAAGCTGTTGCTGCTTAATTTACTTTAATTTCTTTCTATATATCTAACTTTAACTTTAAATAAACTTAAATTTACGCTGTACACCAAACCTGAGTAAGTGTATTTTGTTCTATCATGTTGCATGGTGAAAATGGCAATAAAGCTGAGCCTGACAAGTTCTCCTCCACAGAGCCACATGCACTCTCACACCAAGAGCTTGCTTTCAATGACACTCAATGACACCACAGACCAAGCATAAGCACACCTAATGTGCTGGCATCCTTAATGTGTTAACACCCATGCCATCAGGTAACCAGATACTGAACATGACAGTTGGAAGGATCCTGATCTAAACTAAAGCTTAACACAACTTGCAAACCACACTAACTGTTACACAGAGGAGTCTTTTGCAGAGATGTCCACATCACAAATCCAGAGGTTGGGGTTTAACCCTCACCATTTATATATGGGGAAAGTGCATTATGGGTGTGCCACAAGCCACTCTATCAGACACAGGTCTTCTTGAGAGAAAAAAATAAATCTAGAAAATAAAATGTAAACTTTTGAGAAACAAATTAAATAAGCATATTTCAGTCAAGGTGACAATTGAGGGGTCTCTACCTTTACTGGCAAGATTGGCTCACAACACATTACTTACAAATGTGGTGCTTGGTTGAGTTTTTGCTCCACAATTTGTTTTTGAGGAAAAAAGATACAAACCGTACTAATGGGTTGTGAAGGTTTAGACCAAAGCAGGATAATTTGCTCTCCTTAATCACACAAACCTAAAGTCAGCTTTTGTTGGAATTTCCTATTTAACCTTAAATGGTGCACTGGCACCTCAGGTTAATTACACACACAGGCACCATTTAAGGTGGAATTGGGAATTTGTGGGAGCAGGTTACACAGCCGCTACTCTACATTTATTTCTGGCCACATCCTCTTTCTCTTTCTGCCATATACAAAAAAAGTGACGCACCATGTCAAGTCATACAGGTCTGAGTGTCCAGCAATGCTCTAATCAGAACAGATGCAGCTGACTCTGAATATTCATGTTGTCTGGAATAAAAATTATTCGTTTACATTTGTTAAGTGACTGTTGACAACTAATTGGCTAATGGTGGCCTTATTTGTTCATTGATTGGTTTATCATTAACACTTTGCCTCAAACACAGGCTCAGAAACAGTTTTTTGGATTTTACAGAATCCCTATTGAATAATTGGGTGGAAGACTGGTGGTCTGGTGATCTCAAAATCATGTAATATACAACCCTAGTTTGGTGTTGTTTGTTTGTTGATAATAATTATCTGCATTTAAGCTCCACCCTAAGTTTTTGACACATGGTTTTAACTAATTATTGGCCATCAAGCTCTTGTAAACATTGGGGGGGGATAACAAATTTAATAATATAGCATATGATGTAATTGTGCACTGTGCAGCTTATCAATGACTGATCTGGCAGTCCACAGCAAACTGTCATTATATGTACTGAGGTGATCTAAGGTTCCTGACTTCTGTCCATTAAGGTTATAAAATATAAATTATGTGATTGTATGATTCAATGTTCCTAAATTCTGTCACGTAACTCCTCTGCTGCGTTCCCTTCATTGGCTCCCTGTAGCTGCCTGCATCAGATTCAAAACCTGATGGCAATGGTCAAAACTCAAGCTGTACCAAGAGTGCTCAAGCTTGACCCACCATCCCTTAAAACACAAGGAAAACATGCATCCAGACTCTTTACTGTTCTGGTACCAAAATGGTGGAATGAACTTTCCCTGGGAGTCCGAACAGCTGAGTCCCTCACTGTCTTCAAACACAGATTCATCTGTTTCAGGAGTATTTAACTCCATAAAGACATTTGTTTCAACAGGATCCTAGTGTGAGGAATCTATAGATTCATGCCTTGTTTATTAGCTAAGGATGTTCTAAGTTAACAGCAAAGCATTTTGTAAGTCGCTCTGAATAAGGAAGTCTGCTAAATGCCGTAAATGTAAATGTAAATGTATGAGAATGATAGACAATACATTTTCTGACATTAAAGTTGTAAAAACAAGTGCATGTTTGAAATGGAGATTGAAGTGAATTGTATAATTGGATATAATTGATTTTCTGGTATATTGGCCCCCAGGTGATCATTTTTTAAAAAACATTATAGAATATGCTTAGATATGTATGCCTATAAAGTTTCAGCCTGACTGGTGAATTTTTAGCTTGTAAAATGCATGCTTGAATTTGATTGACTAATCGTGAGCACAGTAATTTGACATATCAAATTACTCGAAAGAAGGAGTCAAAGCAAAATTTCAGCTTGATCAAATGTATGGTTGCTGAGAAACTGTTATTTAGCTTTTGCACTTTTGAACCTGCTGAACCTGCTTTGCTCAAATATCTTAGGACAAGTTGGCAAAAGTAGGTTTAGCATATTATGCAAATTAAGAAAACAATTAAGACGGTGGAGCTTAGTGGTTGTATTGACCTTTTTTTTGCATCAAAAATTTTTGGGAGTAGGACTTCCATATCAGAACATATAATGCTCTGTTATAGCGCCACCATCAGGCCAATGAAAGTCATTTTTCTTGGCTCATTCATTTCACACCTGCTGTACCTTGCTGCTACATATGGTATGTCCAAGCCATGTGGTTTTTGCTACACATTGCATTTCAGCCAAGAAAAATAAGTAATAAGTAATAAGTAAAAATATACCCACAAGCAGCAATTCCTGGGCTGCAAGAGACCCAATATGTCAGTACGTGACCCATTTCTGGGACAAGTAAGCCACATTATATGTAGCCTATGTAATGCATCTTTTAAACCTTTGGTCCTTGATCAGTCAGTGTGGAGACAGTTTGAAGGAGAGGAGGGTGTAATTACTTTATAGGGTACTTAGTAGGCTGCAGAAATGTTAACTTTGTGGGATGTGCAAATGCACACGTAACTTGTCTAGTCCCTGTAATGAAGTACTGTCAATAGGACTCTCTGGAGCAGAAAAGCATGATCCTATTGGCACCATGCTTAATGCCAGGCATGGGCTATATGGGTATAAGGCCTCCCAGCATTGAGCTGTGGAACAGTGCAACTGTGTTCTCTGGCATGTTGGTGCTCTATCATATATTTGTGGGATAAGCTGGGCAGTTGGGGATGATCATCCAAAATCCTGATCTCCCTGAGTGAACACTTAAGAGACTAGGTTACACTCAAACATGTGTTTGATTAAGTAAGCAAAGATATATGGTTTCTGGGTTGTTGTTTTTTTTTTTGTAGTGCATGAGGGAGGTAATCAGGGGAAAAAAAGAATTTTGTCTGTCATATAGAGTGGGAAATATGGACCTCAATTGGGCTGAGCTCAAGTGCCTGAGTAGTGGGAGGGAATACTTCCAGTTGACCAAATGTCAATTCCATACAATGTATGGTTTGGTCTGCGTGCTCTTTTTCATTTATTTATCTATTCAAACAGTAGCAACCAGCATTGTTGTATTTCCAAGCCAATTTTCATGTAAACAGGACAGATTTTGGTGGTGTAGTTTTTGCTTGTTATACCACCTAGCAACGCAATAATACCAAACTTTGTTCATCATCTGTGACCCCTCTATCAATGCCTTTGAAGTTTCAGAGCATTTCATGAGTTAGTGTTGTATATATGTGTGATTTTTGCTTCATCCATATTTTGGGTGGGGCCTGGGTGCTAAAGAGTTTTGAAATTCCTCAATTCCTCAAGTTCAGGTTCTTACAATTCACTTGATAAATTTGTGCAGATTATGTGAAAACTCAGAGTAGTACATGCTCAAACATACTGACAGACTGAAAGATCTTGCATTATCAGCTGAACCTCCTCTGATCAGAGCACTGCTGGACCGTGAGACTCAACACAGTTTTTATGTAAGAGAGGAAACCAAAAGACAGTGTTTTATTAGTGAAACAGCATGAATGAAGTGCCACAAATTTCCAATTGCTCAACTGCTGTACCATTTAAAGTGAAACCAAGTAAAACTCATTAAAATGTATTAACTTATTAATATTGTAACTAATGTGGGTTTTGTACATTTACAGTTCTTTACAGAGACAGGATGTGGGTTATGATGAATCAGGGAAGCTGTGTCTGTTTAATATAATTTCTTTAATTATTTTTTTTTATTTATGATGACAGACATAATGAAACAAATGTGAGATGTCCCTGACAAACTGAAAATATCAGCCTAATTATTACTATTATTATCTATATTTATATTGTTGTTATTATTTCTACATGCTTCATCTGAGACAAACATGCCTTGCCCTGTGGTGATACTACTGTACATTTCAATGATAAATCCTATTAGCAATTCAGCTGAAGGACGAAACACCACAATGAGACAGTAGTGCATCTCACAGCTGGCACGGACAGAGCGCTCTAGCCAGCCTCTGGAGAACAAAACAGGAATTATGCCCTGAACAAAAGAAAATGTATGTATCAAAACTAATAAATAAATGCCAAGCACCAGCCTGCCACGTCAAACAATGGAGCGAATTAAAAATAGTTGCTTGATGCCATTGTTCTCTGTGCAGGGTCAGCTTATGTGCTTATGGCCATTTGAATGAGCGGGTCTGATCACAGAGATGCTCTTGTCTGATACAGTGGTGCATGCCCACATCTCCCTATGATTCACAATCACTCTCACATCTGCACCCAACAGCAACCTGACCGCAGAGAGAAAGCACTTATATTAGCAGGGAGGTGAGCAAAATAACTTTAACCTCCATCTGAAATCCTGTTACAGGTCTTGAAAATATATTTCAAGTCATTATAATATGCATTTAATAATTAATAATATATAGATTTGTGTATGTAAATGACAATGGCCACATTCAAGTTATATCAATGAGATATATAGTATATATACAGTTACTATTATGTCCACCATCAAACTAATACTACATTACATCAGATGTTCATAACAGGACACCTGAGTATTAAAGAAGATGTGTGGTGGTCCAGTGTCTGCTTAACTAACTATGTATAAGTAGTTTGACCAAAATAGGATGGGTCCCCCATTGCGAGCCTTGTGCGTTTTCATTTAAATTTGATAGTGTAGCTGGTATAAAGCATTACCAACCTGACCAACCTAGACAACCCATATGATGCTTTATTGATCCTGTGGGAAACTGAGCCATTTTTGATTGAAAATGGCTGGATGAACAGATTTTCAACTACCTTGACCATTAAAGAACAGCATCGCAAACCAGCTACCAGCAGACGCTGGTCTTGAGTTGGATTTTTCAGCTGGGTCTGTACAACACTGTTTCTTTCTTTCTTTTAAATCAACATCTTAACATTCTCACAGTGCCAGATTGAATAGATTCCTGCCCAGTTAACATGTCCATATGGGGCCTATATAGGTAGCTTAACTGGGAACCAGAGAGTTTTGTCCACAGGTTCCCTGTTGACCCCATATGGATGCCCACCGGGGTCCCTGAAGGGACCAGGAGGTGTTAAACATAGACCCCTCAGACACATTGTACACTGTACACTGCACAATGGATCTAGATGGGACCCATTTGAGATTAAGTTCGGCCACACTGGGTCCCAGGAACAACACATACAAACCCACTTATAACCCATTCCCCCCTTGAGCATGTTGGCTGTGTGGATCTGGGCAAACAAGGTTAATGTATGTAGACTAGTGGTTGATCACTGGGCACAACTACACATCTGTCACCACCAGTGCCAACCTGCTCCCAAAAGTACACAGCTGGAGCTCTGTGCAAGCGCATCACTGAGGATTTTAGAGTTTCTCCGGTTCTCAACTGAAGGGCACTTCTGTGAGAAACTACTGTAAATATCTCCATCTAGTGGCCCACTTGGATTATTATAAATGATTTAAAAACAGAAAGATCAAACATATCTAAGCCCATATCCAGGTTTATTCTGGTATTGTCTTCATTCCGGAGTTTTGTTTCTGATTAATAAACGGTGAAAGCAGAACACAGACACTCCCTCTTTCAGGTTTCAGTTCCTCATGAGTTCCTTCAGCCACGAAAGCGAGCTGTACACTAACAAACAACGGAGTGCTTATAAACTGTGTGTGTGATTATGACTTGTGTGCACAGCGCTCATCACTGCTGCAGGGGCTGAGGGGGCGAGCGTCGGCCTATCTGTCTACACAGGTACGTTTATTTATACTCGTCACAGAGCGCTTCACCGACCAGGTGTGTTTGTGAAACGGGCTCAGGTTTGTTCCTTTTTCTGCCTACGTTCCCGAACACAGTACACCCTGGAGGTGAGGCGAAGCTGCCCTAGTGTTCAAAAGAGTACAGGCTGGTGTACAAATC
Source organism: Acestrorhynchus altus (assembly GCA_034509495.1). Taxonomy (NCBI): domain Eukaryota; kingdom Metazoa; phylum Chordata; class Actinopteri; order Characiformes; family Acestrorhynchidae; genus Acestrorhynchus; species Acestrorhynchus altus. The sequence goes on along the minus strand of CM067501.1, from coordinate 29,473,068 downwards.
AGCTCCAGAAAATAACGTCAGTTTAAGGAATAAAGGAATAGTTAAAAGTATGATACTTGTTTGATGATCATATATTAAGCATCGCATGAGTCTCGGGTTTTAAGTGCGCGTCTACACCGTGTTTTACGGTACCATCTATAAAGTGGGTAAGAGGGTTGAGCTGCTCGTGTTATATAAAGTGTGTGTGTGTGTGTGTGTGTGTGTGTGTGTGTGTGTGTAAGCAACATAAATCCTGACATAAATATCAGTAGATAATATAATTCTGTACATCTTATTAAACCTAATCTACTGATATTATGTCATATGTTATGTTATATATAGGCGAAATAGAACTGTCTAAAATCCTTAGGTCTTAATTTTAAAATGCTCAGAAATTAAGAAAATCATACTGTTATCTAACCAGTGAGCTAGATTCTTGTAGAACACATCTTGTACTCATGGTATCAGTATCAGACATTATTACTGGAGTAACCTGGTGTAATGGGGTGGCAAACGTGCAAAACACATATTCAGGACAAGTGGCTGCTGCATTTATTTTTCTTTTTATTATACATGTACTAAATATATGACTTTCACTTGATTTTTAATAAAGAAAAGTGAGTGAATGTTATTTTTTAGTTTAAGCCTGTTCTGGACTGTTGCTTAGTGCTCCAAAGTCCTTTTGTCAGATGAAAGTATATTTTACCATCTTATTTGCTGGTGTTGGTAAACTTTATCAGTCCTGAGTCAACACAGCGTCTACCAGGACATTTTAGACCACTTCATGGTTCCATGTGCTGACAAGCTTTATTAAGATTCAGCTACTGCCCACAGTGACAAAACTGCTATGGGATGATTTGCTGATTATGATATGGGAAGATGGGAAACACCTGACCCAGCAATGCAGATGTGTTGAAGGCTACTATCAAAGCAACCTGGGCCTCAGTAACATCTCAGCAGTGCCACAAGTTCATTGCATCCATGCCATGCTGCACTGATGACAGTATCTTATTTTTGTACCACCATGTCAATGATTGTACTGCTGAGAATGACCCTCCACCCACATAATACAGTGCTTTATAAAAAATATTCACCCCCCCCCTGGCGTTTTATCTGATTTGTTACATTGCAATATTTGGTACTTTACATATACATCAGAACTGTATGTGATGCAACTGCACAAAATACTGTAAGGAGGTCCAGCGATAAAAAAAAAGTGATTGCCCCCTTGGTAAAACATACTGTAACTGTGGTTTATCACACCTGAATACATTGACTCTATCCACACCCAGGCCTGATTATTGCCACACCTGTTCTCAATCAAGACATCACTTAAATAGGACCTGCCTGACAAAGTGAAGTCCACCGAAAGATCATTAAAAGCTACACATCATGCCAAGATCCAAAGAAATTGAGAAAGAATGTAATTGAGATCTATCAGTCTGGAACGGGTTATAAATCCATTTCCAAAGCTTTGGGTATCCAGCGAACCACAGTGAGAGCCCTTATCCACAAATGGCGAAGACATGGAACAGTGGTGAACGTTCCTAGGAGTGGCCAGCCGCCCAAATTACTGCAAGAGCATAGCAATGTCACAAAAGACCCCACAACAACATCCAAAAAAACTGCAGGCCTCACTTACCTCAGTTAAGGTCAGTGTTCATGCCTCCGCCATCAGAAAGAGACTGGGCAAAAATGACCTGCATGGCAGAGTTCCAAGAAGAAAACCACTGCTGAGCAAAAAGATCATTAAAGCTCAATTTTTCCAGAACACATCTTGATGCTCCCCAAGACTTTTGGAAAACATTCTGTGGACCGATGAGACAAAAATTGAACTCAAGTTTGGCAACCCACGACTCTGGAGCTGCATGAGGCTCTTTCATCTTTATACTGCCGTTCTCCACCATGAACTACATTATAAACAAACCCTGCTCACAGATGACAGCTCATGGCATTTTTTTGCTTTTGTTTGATACTTGGTTGATTTAAATTCTGCTTTCTCTTTAATTTGAAAGAGACCTACAACTCAGCATGTTGCTAAGTAATAAAATAAAAGAAAAAAGCAATACATACAGTGTTATCTTCATTTTAGATGTCAAAAAGTATTTGTGGCTCCCAGTGTTTAATTTTCCATGGAAACCGGGTCCACATGGCTCTTTGGGTGTTAAAGGTTTCCAACCCCTGGCCTAGTCAAAGCCCAGACCTTTATCCAATTGACAATCTGTGGTCAGACTTGAAGATAATATAACATGAAGGAGCTGGAGTAGATTTGCCTTGAGGAATGAGCAAAAATCCCAGTGGCAAGATGTGGCAAGCCCATTGAGACTTATCAAAGTGACTTGAAGCTGTTATTGATGCAAAAGGGGGCTCTACAAAGTACTGACTTTGGGGGATAAATAGTTATGCACATTGATGTTTTCTGTTACTGTGTAACAGTGTAATAATGTCATTTGTTTGCTTCACAAAAAAAAATGCCACAGGGGATGAATCCTTTCGCAAAGCACTATTCCTGCTTTAGTGTGGTCCTATGGGGTCCTGACCATTGAAAAAGAGAGTGAAAGGAGACTAACAAACTATGCAGAGTAACAGACAGACTACATTATGTAATTATAGAACTACAAAGTGCTCCTGGTATCATCTGCCACTTATCAGGAGTCTGGGTTGCGGGGGGCAGCAGCCTATGCAAAGAGGCCATTACCACCTCCTCCCCAGCCACCTCTTTCAGCTATTCTGAGGTGATTTCAAGGCGTTCTCAGGCCAGGAAAGAGATATAATCTCTCCAGCATGTCCTGGATATGACCTGAAGTCCTTTCCCTATCTCTAAGGGGGAGTCCAGCCAACCTGTGGAGGAGGCTCATTTCAGCTGCTTGTACTTGGGATCTCGTCTATTCTTTTGGTCACTACCCGAATGTGAATTGGAAATTAGATGACCAGTAAATTGAGATACTTGCCTTTTCGCTCCAGTATAAGGGTTTAAGAATGGGGTGAATTGTTCTTTTACACTTGGTGAGAGTCAAAGTCAGCTTTATTGTCAATGCTGCAATATGTATAAGACATACAGAGAGTTGAAACTGCATTTCTCTCAGAGCCAGGATTCAGTAATAAACATTAAACATTAAACAGACACTAGTATATAGGGTCAGGATCTTGAGTTCACATGAGCAGGGAGCAAAAGGGGGAGGGGGAAAGGACAGGAAGAGAGTTGAGCATCTGGACAGCCTGGTGGATGGAGTCCAATCTTCTGAGCTGCTCTCACAACTCAGATGAAGCTATTTGATGGTCTATTTTTGGAAGAGCATTTAGGAGACTGTTACAGTAATCAATCCTGTTGGAAATAAAGTTTCCAGGTCTGGTTTAGACAGAAAGTCTCTAATCTTGTATGTTCTTAAGGTGACAGAATGCCGATTTGACACGACTGCTAAAACTGAGATTAGAATCTATTAATACATCGAAGTTACAGGCTAGCTCTGGAGGCTCTCAGGAGGCTCTCCTTTAGATTTTAGAAATATTGAATTTACAAATGTAGCTAATGTGTTGCCTCTCATGTCTATTCCCAAATAATATAATCTCTATTTAATCTTGATTTAATTGCAGAAAGTTCTGACCCATTCAATCAGTGATGTGCTCAGATGGATCACATGGTACATTGCACATTCTGATGAAAAGTGAATCTGTGGAGTCATTTATAATCCATTTCTTTTTCTTAATGCTGACTTTTGTGGTCTTCATTGTCACTGTTTAGTAGGATCCACAGAAGTATTTTTGGTGCTCCTTTCTAAACTGCACATAGATACTCAAGTTTTGTGAAGTCACTAAGTGATAATGGCTTGCATTTAAAGGAATCAGCAAATATTGCGGCTACACTTCCACCTTTCGTACTGACAAGTGAGACAGAAAAAGGCATTTAACCATGTTTCTGTTAGAAGCAGAAACTCAAGCCAATGAGCTGTTATAAAGTAACTAGATAAGACTTGTTTGTAAGAGATCTGATATTTAGTAGAGCTAAATTAATAACCTGTGACTATGAGTTATATCTTACATACTACAGGTTACCTTCTGGCCTGTACTCCCTGTACTTCCTGTTCCTGATAAGAACTTGAATCGGAGATATAACTGACACACAGGGTCTGAGCTTGTTTTGAAAACACAGACTGCTGACATCATCACTGTAGTAGCACGGACCTGAGACACATTGATTTGTTTGATGTCTTGAACATCGCTGCCGATCTGATGGTGGTTTAGGAGCCTGTCTCTTCTTCTGAGGTTGTGGGGGAGTTTTTTTTAGCTGCTCATCAAACAGGCTGAGTTTCATTGCAGCATGTTTAACTATCTCCTTCAATGGTGAGACTGGTGATAGCAGATGACCTGACTTAGAGATGGAGGATGTTTGCTCATGGAGTCTCTATGCCTCTGGCAGATCCAACAAAGCATGACTCTCATCTGATATCTCTGCATTTTCAGTAGGGGGAGGATGTTGTTGCTTTGGAGTGACTACAGTGTCTTTGGATGTTAACATTGGATGTTGTGACTCTGGAGTGATAAAAGCATCTCTGGGTGTTGATGCTGATGTTTCTCCCCTATGAGCAAATTGGACATGAAGAAAATGAAGTTCTCTGTCAAGAATCTGTCCCCCATTCTGCTGGTGTGCAAGATCATCAAAATCTCATTCAGACTCTTTCTTCCTTGTGTCATTCACAATGATCACTGTAGTGAAACGTGTGATTTTTGGCTCACACTGAACTAAGAATTTTCCAATTTTTTATACCATAAACAGTGTTGTCCCCAAAAACAAGGGTGACTGCTGTGGTTGCAGACTGGGACCCTGTAATTCTGCTGGGTTTTTTAAGTGGCTGACTCTTCTGGTTCTTCCTGAATGAAGCTTTCTGCCAGTCCGGTTCTGTATGTCTCCACTGCCCGCTGCTTCTTTGAGCCCTTTGCCCATTGTCTGTGGCCAAATTCCAACACTCTGACAGTCATTGAGCAGCACTGGAATTCCAGTTCCTAAACTCTGACAACAAGGTTAGAAAACTTGTAACAACTGCAACACTTCTGACAGCACATGTGTACTGAAAAAGAGGAATTTTGTAGATTTGCTTTCTAGTAACCACCAAGAAATTCACCGATTCCTGTTTCTGTAGCTTATTCACAAAAAACTGTAAGAAAGCATGAAGATACAACAGACCAGCAGAGTCCAAAACATTGTAAACGCTGCACCGGTCAGCCTGTCAACTTTTCACTCCAACTTTCCCTCCTGAACAAAATTCTGAGATTCTTGAAATCCCCCCCTTGAGACAGGAAGGCATTCATTTCACTTTTGTTTCACCCTTTTCTGAGTACCATGGTCTCAGATTTAGAGGTGAGCATTCTCATCCCAGCTGCTTTACACTTGGCAGCAAAGTGGTCTACAAATTCTGTCCATAAATATTATGAACAGAATCAGTGACAAAGTTCAACTCCAACTGAGAACAAGGGTAACTTACTACCCCGTCATGTGAATCAAGCTCCTCCTCCATTTGTACAGGGACTGGATTGCTCAAAGCAGCAAACCCAGTACCCCGTACTCCCAGAGTTCCTCCACAATATGTGCTGAGAGACGCAGTCAAATGCCTTCTCCAGTTCCACAAAACACATGACTGGTTGAGCAAATTTCCACGGCCCCTCAAGGACCCATGCAAGGGTAAAAAGCTGTTCCAGTGTTACACTGCCAGGTCGGAACCTGCATTGTTCCTCTTGCATCAAAGCCAGAGCTCGATTGGCCCTTCGATAACTTTCAGCTATCTCCAGAGGACCACAAGCGAGCCAGGTTTGATAGGGTATCCACCATTAGGTTTGTGGGGCTGCTGCCCTGAGAGTCTTCAACAACCTTGCAGCCACTGCTCTGTTTTGCCTCCTCGACAGAACATGGCCCGTTTGGACTCAATGTCCCCAGCCTCCCTCAGGATGCAGTCAAAGGTGTGCTGGATGTTGGAGTTGAAAACCTTCCTGACAGGTTCCTCTGCAAACCATTCCTAGAAGGTCCCCACCACATGTTTGTGTCTGCCAAGGTATCCTTGACAACTCCTCTGTTCATCCGAGTGTCCGAAACATATACTGAAAAGACAATACAACTATAATGGTGTTCATTGAACTGTGGCCTAGAGTATCCTGATGCTAAGGGCATTTATGGACACTCTTGTATTTGAACATGATGTTCATTTTAGATGCCATATTGAGCACATAAATCCAATAACAAGACACCACTCGGGTTCAGATTGAAGAGACTGTTCCTCCCAATCACACTCTTCCAGGTCTCACTGTCATTGTCTTTGGCCACTACCCAAACCACACAGAACTGGAACCCCATTTCTACCCATACCAGGGGAAAGGTTCCTCCTTCAGGCTGAGCCTCATCAGGTCTTCTCCCTCTCTGGCTCCAGACTGAGGCCTTTTTCCAGGTGAGGTAGATTAAGTCCTGCTATTATTTCTCATGGGGGTGCTACTGGATCACCCTTTTTCTGGTCTGTCACATAGGACCAATTTGCCCTTGTAGACGAGGGGATATTGCCCTCAACAACACAGCTCAAAAGATCACTCTGGCATGCAAATCCCTCCTGCATGATATGGTGTTGACCCAAGGAGGGGATTGGTGTATATAGTAGTATATATTATATAGTGCTGTGATATAGTGTTTGCCCACTTCAAATTTTTTTTAATTGGGTCATGCATCTCAATCAGATTAAGTCCAGACTTAATCTCCTTCAGGATTTTCTGGTAAAGAGTAGGATTTCATGATTTCAGATATGTTGTCCACAATGCTTGACTGTTTGTATGATGTTCATTTTCTGAAATGCTGTTTTAATTTTATCGCAGATGTAATGGTACACACACCTTCCTCGGCAATCCGCAGAATATTTTCCCAAATCTTGTGCCAAGATGTGTTTTGGAAAATGGGAAATGTGCCTTTGTGTGCTTGTTGGTCAGCAATGGTTTTCGCTTTGGAACTCTCCCACGAGTATCATTTTTAACGAGACATTTTGAGCATTCTCAAAGTTCAGATGGTGTGACCACAGTGACATGTCAGAGTGGATGATTTGTCTGAATATATGATGTGTTTGACAATCATATACGCAGCCAGTAGAGTAGATGATATGTCTGAATAGACAATATGAGTAGATGTGTATAGACATGTCTGAGTAGACAAAATATCTGACTAGATGATGTGTCTGAGTAGATTTTTCTGAGTAGGCAATATTTTTGAGTTGACAATGTGAGTAGATGATTTGTCTGAGAAGTCCTGTCTGAATAGCGTAGATGTATCTCAGTAGAAGAGTCTCAGTAGACAACGTGTTTGACTAGATGATGTGTCTGAGTGGATGTTTCTGAGAAGACAATGTGTCTGAGTAGACCTGTGCAAGTAGACAATGTCTTTGAGTAGATGATGTCTCTGAGTACACTATTTGTCTAAGTAGACATGTCTGAGAAGATGGTGTCTCTGAGTAGACAATTTGTCAGAATTGTAGAGTAGGTGATTTTTCAGAATGGACGTGTTTGAGTATGCATGTATAAGTATATGACGTGTCTGAATCAAAGCTGTGTTTGAGTAGACAGTGTGTCTGATTAAATGATGTGTCTTGATAGAAGTGTCAGAGGAGATGAGGTGTCAGAGTAGATGTTCATTAGTAGGTTGGTTTGGCATAACATATAACACGGGTTTGATTCCCAGTCTGGGCAATTATGCTGTGCTGAACTATGCTGGGCAAGACCCCTAAGACTACTCTGGCCCTCCTCTGTAAAATGAGTTACCTTGTAATTCGCTCTGGATAAGAGCGTCAGCTAAATGCCATAAATGTAAATGTAAATTAGTAGATGATGTTAATTAGTAGACAATGTGTCTGATCAGATGATGTATATTAGTAGATGATTTGTCTGAGTAGAAGTTTCCCAAGTAGATTATGTGTCTGAGTAGATTGTGTCTTACTAGAAGTGGCCAAGTAGACGTGTCGGAGTGCAGTTCACTCACTGAGGGAATTGCTTCTTCATTTAAAGGAAAGAGAGGCGGCATGGATTCAGAGTCCCAACTGCCAGACCTGAGGACCGATGATGAAACAGGTATCAGAACCAGAACCACACATCATAATGAGTCTCAGCATCATCTCTAAACATCATTTGACACTGGTTTGTTTTCTATAGAACTGTGAGTGAGTGTGAAGGCTTCATTTATTCAAATCTATGTTTCCTTTGTGGCTGTAGATGCATCTCCAGGCTTCAGTGCTTCCTGTCTTACCACCGCTGAGCTTCAGCAGCACTGGAGGGCAGTAAAACAGGAAATCAGAAGCATTAAACTGCTGTTTGAAATCCCTTCTACCCGTACCATAGAGCAAGCCACCTCCAGATATGTGGTGAGTTAATGAGAGTAAGGTGATCATTTCTAAATACACCTCCTAAAGTTTTCAACTGTATGTATATATATATCCAGTCTACAGGAAATTGTCTTCAGAATTGTGGCCCAAAGACTAACAGTCTGCAACCCCTTTCCAGGCTGGACCTCCACAACCTTTCTGAGGACAGTTTCCTGTAGGCGGGGATTTCTGCCGCTGCTGGTAGACCTATTTGAGCGTACACTTCCATACACCTGCAAATTCAGCTCCTTAGTTCACTCTATTGCTTTTGGTATGTCCAAATACATTCACTCGTTTGACCTCCTGTGACCCATTTTCCACATGCTTATCAATATCATTATTATATACTAAATGATCAATATATGACTCTTTGTAGGCATTTATAGCCCGATTTTCCTTGTGCAGCACCATCAGCAGGAGCTTGAACTCACTACCACATAAACTATTTCCTGCATGGTAATAACTACAGTGGACAGCTATTTAAAAGTCATTATTTTCTATGTGCAAAGGGTTTTTTTTTTGTTGTTTTTGTTTATTGGTCACAAGTATTTTTGGAGACTCACTCACTCATTTGTTAGTTACTTATTTTTTTACTTATTTGGGGTTTTTTTTGTTTATTTGTTTTGTTTTGTTTTTTAAACACAAAATATACAAAAAAAACCCTGATTTGCTCCATTTGTTCCTTGATTTTGCCATTAATGTAATTTTTCTTGTACATGAAAACCTGGTGGACACATGAATAACTCCTAAACAGTTACATAAAAAACCTATAGACAAAATTCAATAGGTTTATCAGCCTGAAAGGGGAATAAAATTGCTTGTGGTGTTAAAGTATGTTATCATACTTTAGTCATGAACATGAAAGGTTACTAATTATTGTCCAGGGAGTTGTAAATAGATCTATAATTATTTGTATAAAATGTTCCCCACTCATGATCGCAAGATAAAGAGATCTTTATAATACCTGTGCTCCACTGTAATCCCATGATGTTTCTCCTATAAAACAATCCTAAGATGACTCAGAAAATGTAGAAAATCAAACTCTAAGTGGAAGTTGCACTCACAGCAGCCTGGCAGCCAAATTCTTTTGTCCATGCATAGACAGAGGTGCATTTTCCAGGTCAATAAATCAAAATTCTGTCAGTTAAGCTATACACAGAGACACCTGGGCAGTTGGAAGAATGCCCAGATGGATTTTTACTTTCTTAACGTGGACATCCCACTTTTGCCCTTCAATTATAAAATGAAAGCATGCAAAAACTGGAACAGAATTGGGGCAGGGCCTTTGTAGTTGTCTGTTTGCTTTAAGACAGTTTCTGCAGGTTTCCCTCTGACCTTATCATTAAGTTTGTACTGTCTGTCACAGGTTTACCAGATAGTGGTGATCAGATCAGGCAGTTATGACTGTGAGCGAGTGGCTGTTGAGCGTCGCTACTCAGACTTTCTTCACCTCCATCAGCAGCTGCTGCAGGACTTCAGCGAGGAGCTGGAAGACATCTCATTCCCCAGGAAGAAACTGGTGGGAAACTTTTCAGAGGAGAATATTGCTGAACGGCGTGTGGCCCTGTGTGATTACCTCAACCAGCTTTACGCCCGCCGCTACATCCGTCGCTCACCTGCTTTTATAGAATTCTTCACCCACTCTGAGCTGAAAGCTGCCCATGATCTGCTCCGCGGCGGTCGCTTCTCCAATGCCTTGGAAGTTTTGCAGAGTGTGCTAGTGCTCCAGAAAAAATTGTCAACTCATGCTCCAGCTTTGCTAGTGCCCACTTTGTGTGCATTGGTGGTATGTCAGAAAGACCTGCAGGATTTTCAAGCTGCTTTTCAGACTGGCCACAAGGCCCTGCCAGCAGTGAGGCGCTATGGGCACAGCAAGTATCGAGCTCCCCTCCTGGAGGCCATGGTGGACTTGGGATATAAGCTGGAGCACCCTGTGGCTCAGTTACAAGAAGAACTGATTAAAGTGCAAAACTCACCACATGGACCAGTGTCCCTGGAGTCACTGAAAGAGCTTGTGGTGCAAGAGTTTACATGATAAATAAATAAATAAATAAATGAATAAATACAAATGTTTTGCAGGTTTCTTCAATGACTTCTGTTTGTGATAAGTTCAGCTCAAGAGCTTTTTCATTTAACTTTAAAATTAAAGTTGCCCAGAAGTCTGGTGGACATGTTTTCTCTTATGTAATATTCATTGTCATTCAAAATTATTGCAAACCAGTGTGGCCTTAAATGCTCTTGCTACATGACTCTCACATCATGTGTTTTTGCACACAGGGGAGTTAATCCTCCATATTTAACCCATCCACACAGTCATACACAATAGTGACTGACACACCAGGGAGCAGTGAGCACACATGCCCGGAGTGTCAGCAGCCCAATCCTTAGCACCCAGGGAGCCGCTGGGGAGTTCACTGCCTTGCTACACTTCCTGCCAGTTCAGGGATTTTAACCAGTGACCTTCTAGTCACAAGGCCGGTTCCCTAACCACCAGACCACAGCTGCTCCATACTGTGCAACATCCACAACCGGGAATTAAAATGGATTGTTTGAGGGTTTGCATCATTTCATTTACAGAACATACCTACAACTTTGAACATTTGATTTTTTTTTTTTATTGTAAAGCAAATAAAAAGAACAAAATAACAGAAAACGTCATTGTGTAACTAACTACTCACCCCCCTGTCAGTACTTTGTGAGCCCCCTTTTGCAATAGTTACAGCTGCAAGTCACTTTGGATAACTCTCTGAGCTTGCCATGTCTTGCCACTGGGATTTCTGACCATTCCTCAAGGCAAAGCTGCTCCAGCTCCTTCAAGTTAGATGGTTTCCTTTGGTGAACAGTAATATTCAAGGTTTCTCAACTGGTTTAAATTCTAGACTTTGACTAGGCCATTCCAATACATTTACATATTCCCATTAACCACTTGAGTGTTGCTTTAGCAGTATGCTTTCAATATGCTGTCCTTTTAGAAGGTGAACCTCAAATCACTAACAGACAAATACAGGTTTCACTCAAGAATATCTCTGTATCAAACACCATCCATTTTCCTCTCAACTCTGACTTCTCAGTCCCTGCTGCTGAAAAACATCCCCACAGCATGATCTCATCTGACCAGAGCACATATATTTGGAGAGTCTCCCATGTGCCTTTAGGTAAACCCAAAATGAGTCTCCTATATCTGTTTGTGAGTAAAGACTTTCAAAAAGCTCATCTCTCTCTCTCTCTCTCTCTCTCTCTCTCTCTCTCTGTGCATATGGGTATGTATGTATATATATTGTGAGTTTTTAGTGAGTATGTGTGTATGTATATATTTTGTGTGTATGTATCGTATATATATATATATATATATATATATATATATATATATATATATATATATATATATATATATAGTGTGTGTGTGTGTATATGTGTGTATGTGTATATATAATGCGTGTGTGTGAGAGAGAGAGAGAGAGAGAGAGAGAGAGAGAGAGAGAGAGAGAGAGAGAGAGAAAGAAAGAAAGAGAAAGAGAGATCAGACATGAGCAGTTGTCACAGGGTCGACTGTGCGATTAGTCAGGTCTGGTAGGCTGTCCTGCGCATGCGCACTTGTATCTCAGCAGCATGCCGTCTGGCTGTTTGGCTCCGTGGACTGAAGTGTTCTGACCTCCGGATCGTCGGTTCGGTTCGGACTGACGGCTCTACATCCGAGCTTTAACACACACAGATCAACAACATCGACATGGCAAACGACGGCTCAGCCAAGTTATCTAAAAACCTCCTGCGGATGAAGGTCAGTTCTGAATTTCACTGTTTACTGGTTTAGTATACTGGTTTAGTATACTGGTTTAGTATACTGGTTTAGTGTACTGGTTTTACTGGTTAAACTGTCTTCGTTTCCTTTAAAGTCAAATTTCCTCCACAGTTTATGCAGCGAGGCCTCGATGCAGAAGCAAGGAAACAGCTGGAGGAAGATGAGAAGAGGATTATAAGTGATGAGCACTGGTTTCTGGACCTACCTGAACTTAAAGCCAAAGAGTAAACACTTCCCCATGACCTGATCTAACATTATATTGTTGTTGTTGTTGTTGTTGGTACACGTCAGACACATATTTTGTACACAAACACAACAACGTACAAATAAACAACACTAGACATTAAAGATTTATATAGGGTCTTCAGGCAATGGTTCACACTATGACGGTTACTAAAGAACAGGATGTTAATGTGCTGATTCAGGTGTGTTTGAACAAGATGATTCCCAGTCTGTGTTCTCATCTGCACATGTGGACTTGTGAAACATAAGTTGTAGCCCAAGTACTAAGTCCTGTTCCAAATGTCCTCATCTGAGTTCAGTCCAAATCCTCAGATGTGTTTTTCCTCTCTGGAGTTATTGAGAATGCATCAAGAGTTTATTTCATACCATAAAATGCAGTAAATCAAATCACACCACACTGCTGCTCTTATTGCAGAATGACTCTACAGCATTCTCCTGACCTCAGGAGTTCTAATAAGTCTGCATTACCAAGTACACTAGACCAAACTGGATGTATTTTGCATTAAAATCTGTCTGTGCATTTTAAGTTCTTTGTACACCTCCACCAGTTTTTAATTTTATATATATATAGCTCTATATTGCCACTGCACTGCAGTACATCAAATATGAGGTAATCTGGTCACCTTCCAGTTTAAGCCCCTTTTTTAACCTTAACTGTATCTTCTCCTTTAATAGAAGCTACATTGTTGAAGAAAGAAGTTATGTGCCATGTGAAGGCTTGGTTTATGGAAGAATGTCATTCAGAGGGTTCAATCCTGAAGTTGAGGTAATCTTACATTTCTGCATGTTTAAACATTTTTGCACATTCGTTGAATCACTTACTTTATTGCTTGATTAAATGCTCTGCAGAAGCTGATGGTTCTGATGAATGCTCCCAAAGAGGAGTTTGAGGAAGAAGAGGAGAAAGATGTCAGCAGAATGGACACTGATATTACAGATGAGGAGATGGCAAGAAGGTAATTGGTGTTGAAAGTATAATAATCACTTTTAGGCACTTATTTTATAACAGTCTGGCATATAAGTGACTTGCCTTTTATAATAGGTACGGAAGCTTGGTTGAAAGCATGAAAAGAAGATTTGCCAAGAAAAGAGAACGCTCATCTCTCAAGGACAGCGAGGAAGACATCAACCATAACGTACAATTAAAACCAAAGAAAGCTTTCCTGAAACCCATGGACTGACTTTCATTTATTGCAAGTAGTCTTTTATTATTTTTATAGAAACAGGTGGATTTTAATTCTTAGACTTTAGTTTTTATGTTGTAGCTAACATGCTATAAAGTAACAGGAGGAAACTGGATGTTATACATCCTTCTTTTTTTTCTTTCTTTTTTTTGTGAAAAGCACGTTAAATGTACTTTGTGAGCAGTCTGATGTGCATGTGTCCCCTTAATGACTGTGACATGCTTACAAATGGTCAGTTAAAATTCAGTCTTGCTGCTCATTTCTGTTGGTGAATTTATTTAAAGTCTTTCAAAATGCAGTGCTTTGTTTGTGTTGTACATTTCTTTAAAATGAATGAGATCACCTGATAAATGTTAACAGCTCAATCCATGTGGTGCTCATTTTTTAGAGGTTACTCCAGCTGGGGGGCATATGTTAAATCTCAATATTTTTGAGAACATTTTATCAAATAGCCAAGTGGGACAAAACCTGTGGATGAATGGAACAGCCCAGGCAGCTTTACCTGGATGATAAAAAGCTCTGGGTGTTTCTGAGAGCAGAGCATGTTTTATAGCTTCCAGAACAGGCCTGATGTCAGAGGTGCCCTGTGATTGCATGGAATTTAAATGGTGCTGCAAGGAGCAAATGTACTCTTCCCCATATGCCTCTGTTACTTCTTGAGGCAGAGTGCTGAGGATCTCCTTCTGAACCTGAATCCATTCCTCTTGATTGCCCAGAATGTCTGTTGGTTAAGTCAATAATTAGTCAGTGTGTTTGAATAATCTAAGGAGTTCACAGTATTGATCAATACCAGAACCATTGCTATGAGAGGTTAAAATTCTAAATTAAATGGAACTAATAATATAATATTGAGATATAATAATATGATTAAGCTGATACTTATGTAACAGCTCTCAGTTTAACAGCTCTCAGGTCCAATACTTACTCGTCTTAAAACCCCCAGGTTGAATAATAGCCACTTTGACTCCCCAGCAGGCCAGTTCTTGTCTCAGAGCTCCAGAGTAGGAAATCACAGCTGCTTTAGAAGATCCATATGCAGCAAAACCAGGGAATGGAACCTCTCCTAAAGAAATGTATTTAAATATTGAATGAGTAGCAAAACTGAACCCAGAACCTAGTCCAGCTGTCTAAACTGAATTCATTGGATGTCATTGGGAAAGGCACATGCCTGATGGTTTGTAATGAGTTGAGTTAATTTTTGCATTGAAAGTGTCTAAAAGCATGTTGGCCTACGTTATTTTCAAATGAAACAAGTTTGGCATGTCTCCGCCCAATTATTCTGAGCACTCAGGTAGGATGGGGCTTGGTCAAACATGTAACCTATAACCCAGTCGTTGCTATGAAATTTGATATCCAGGCTATGTCCACATATTTCCCTTTTAAGTTATTTGGACAGTTCCCTCCCTATGTTTTTGAAAATACACACACAGACAAAAATGCTTGAATGAGTCCCCCTGTGGGGGCTGAAAGAATCTCAAAGAGAGACATCAAAACACCATGAATAAGGAAGAAAACATAAATCCCAATCCCTATATAGTGCACTGTGAATTTGAAATACTTCCTTACTATAATGTCTACAATGTGTACATGCAGATACACTACACTAGATTTGAGATTTCCTCAAATCAATAAGTGTAAATACTATTACACATATATTGCTGTTAACAGGAAGTAGTACATCATTTGGGATTAAACCTGTTTTCATCCTTGTTCATAATGTTTTGATGTCTCTCTTTATGAGGTCCTTGGAAGGAAGAAAACCGTTTTAAGGAAGTATTTGAAATTCAACCAGAAACATGCAGGTGTTGTGACTTCAGCGTTCCCCGTCCACACCGCTGACTTGCATAGTGCATTAGCACTGCTGAGAGTAATGTTATTTGGATTTTGGGATTAAATCTGTTTTCTTCTTTCTTCGTTTTGATGTACTATCACTCCTACTGGCTCATGCTAGCATTTTTGTTTGTGTGGACAGAAATATTTTCACAGGGATGGAAACGTCCTTTTACGTGTGAAGAAGGCCCAAAAGTGATAAATAATAAATCTTGGTTTTCACAAATGCCAACATGTGTGTGGATATGAATTCTTTTGTGGAGCTGGGTCAACCTTAGAGAAGGAATACCAGAAATGCAGCACTTAAGGGCAGAGTGGCAAGACGGAAGCCACAGGAACAGGACAGTCCACAGTCAGACACAGAGAAGTGAAAGTTTGTTATGAAGTAATTCATTTTTTTTTCCTGCTTGAAAACATGTAAATGTTAAATTCAATCAGCGAACCTATTAAATTACATTTTATTGCTTCTCATATAATTGTGATATGAGAGTCTGTAGTGCAGCCCTGCTTTTCAGTCATCCAGGTCACTGAACTGTATAGTAGTGTTTTAGTCAATGTCAGTGCTGTGCTGTTGCATTAACTGCTGAAACGCAATCCCATTATTTTACTTAAATAAATGAAAGGACCCCGGAGCCATGTTGTCATTCCTTTTTTTATATTACATTTAATATATCAGTTTTAACATGTTGAATTCTTAAATAGGTTTATATATGATATATGCTGCCATGTAGTGACAGTGACCTTCCATGTCATGATTCAGTGTCTGACACTTCAGTTCTGTCATTTTCAGTGTTATTATAAAGATTACAACTGCTTTGTTTAACAAGCTATTTGATGTATCTTCAGTGTACAGACACGTTTCATACTAACATTCCTTTATTAAACACAATACTGATACTGATCTTGATACTGAAACTTCCAGGTTGTTGATGAACAGCACTGGAGTATACAAAGCATTGTGAATGCTGTTCTAGAGTTGTGTGAAACGGTTAGGACACCCCATGAATACCTTTGACTTTAACCTATTTAAACATATGGACATTTGATCTTTATTTTAACTACATTGAGAGATGCAGTGATATACAACTGAAAATTAGTCTTTTAAACATTTCCTTCAGTTGATGTCAGAGATTGGTAGAGGGTAGGAGGAAATACCAGCTATTAGGGAATTTATTATTATTATTATTATTATAGGGCTATTATTGTCATGGATATAGTTCAGCCACAGACAAAATATCTAAATTAAATGTATAAAAGTGTTATTTTGCAGCATGAAATTATTTCCATACAGTAAGTCTGTTATGTATTCTGAAACTCATACAGTGGGGAAAATAAGTATTTAGTCAGTCACCAATTGTGCAAGTTCTCCCACTTAAAAAGATGAGAGAGGCCTGTAATTGACATCATAGGTAGACCTCAACTATGAGAGACAAAATGTGAAAAAAAAATTGAGAAAATAATTTTGTCTGACTTTTAAAGAATTTATTTGCAAATAATGGTGGAAAATAAGTATTTGGTCACCTACAAACAAGCAAGATTTCTGGCTGTCACAGACCTGTAACTTCTTTTTTAAGAGGCTCCTCTTTCCCCCACTCATTACCTGTATTAATGGCACCTGTTTGAAGTCGTTAACAGTATAAAAGACACCTCAAACAGTCACACTCCAAACTCCACTATGGTGAAGACGAAAGAGCTGTCGGAGGACACCAGAAACCGAATTGTAGACCTGCACCAGGCTGGGAAGACTGAATCTGCAAAAGGCAAGCAGCTTGGTGTGAAGAAATCTACTGTGGGAGCAATAATTATAAAATGGAAGACCTACAAGACCACTACTAATCTCCCTCAATCTGGGGCTCCACGCAAGATCTCAGCCCGTGGGGTCAAAATGATCACAAGAACGGTGAGGAAAAATCCCAGAACCACAAGGGGGGATCTAGTGAATGACCTGCAGAAAGCTGGGACCAACGTTACAAAGGCTACCATCAGCAACACACTACGACGCCAGGGACTCAGATCTTGCAGTGCCAGACGTGTCCCCCTGCTTAAGCCAGTCCCTATCCAGGCACGTCTGAAGTTTGCTAGAGAGCATTTGGATGTTCCAGAAGAGTATTGGGAGAATGTCATATGGTCAGATGAAACCAAAGTAGAACTATTTGGTAAAAACACAACTCGTCGTGTTTGGAGGACAGTGAATGCGGAGTTGCATCCAAAGAACACCATACCAACTGTGAAGCATGGGGGTGGCAACATCATGTTTTGGGGCTGTTTCTCTGCAAAGGGACCAGGACGACTGGTCCGTGTACATGAAAGAATGAATGGGGCCATGTATTGTGAGATTTTGGGTGCAAACCTCCTTCCATCAGCAAGGGCAATGAAGATGAAACGTGGCTGGGTCTTTCAGCATGACAATGATCCCAAGCACACTGCCAGGGCAACAAAGGAGTGGCTTCGTAAGAAACATTTCAAAGTCCTGGAGTGGCCTAGCCAGTCTCCCGATCTCAACCCCATCGAAAACCTTTGGAGGGAGTTAAAAGTCCGTGTTTCCCGCCGACAGCCCCAAAACATCACTGCTCTAGAGGAGATCTGCATGGAGGAATGGGCCAACATACCAGCAACAGTGTGTGCCAACCTTGTGAAGACTTACAGAAAACGTTTGACCTCTGTCATTGCCAACAGAGGATATACAACAAAGTATTGAGATGAACTTTTGTTATTGACCAAATACTTATTATCCACCATTATTTGCAAATAAATTCTTTAAAAGTCAGACAAAACGATTTTCTCAATTTTTTTTTCACATTTTGTCTCTCATAGTTGAGGTCTACCCATGATGTCAATTAACGGCCTCTCTCATCTTTTTAAGTGGGAGAACTTGCACAATTGGTGACTGACTAAATACTTATTTTCCCCACTGTATCAGAATTTTTTTTGTTTGTTTATTTTTTCAAAAAGTAGAACCCAGTGTACCTGCCAGACTGGATATGTTGACAATCCTTCCTTTAGCTTGTCGAATCAAAGGCAGGAAAGCTTGAGTCATCTCCACACCAGCAATGAAATTAACATCCAGTATTTTCCTTAGAATTCTGTTTGGGAGAATTTCCCCATCACACATGTATCCAATTACTCCAGCATTGTTTATCAGTCCCCAAAGACCTGGACACAACACATGACAACCCAGAATACACTGCACTGTTCATATTAAATGATGGTATAAATCACAGTTAAAGGACAAATGATGGAAAACAAACTTTCCCAGCTTCTTTTTGATGTAAGAGTTTTCATTATGTCACAAAAAACAGTGCATTTTAATACATGCCTTTATTGGGCCTATACACATTAATCTGGGCCATTAACGTAAGCAGTCAATTTTAAAAGATAGGTCATATAAAGATAACGCTCATTATACAACCTGTGGATTAATAATCTGTTTAAAAGGCATTAAATTTGAATTATGATTGGGACTAGGACTGTTTTAGTGCAAATGAGGAAAATACACAACAAATCTTCTCAGTCTGAATGTGTCTAACGTCATGTACTGTACTGTATGTTTATGTATGATTATTTGTAAACACAAAATATTTCAACAACAAATTCCTTTGTATACCTGTTTGCCTTGTTTCAGCAGGCATTTTTATATGTGCAGTCTTGCAAAGCAAGTAGGCCATCAGGCAAGAGATCAACAGTTGATTGCAGTGGGAATTAAATTTTATGGCAGGGCAAATTGCTTGTTTTTATCTGGGAACTGTTTAACATCTGTCCTAACGTTTCACTCGTGCAGTTGGCCTACACACAGTCTGGAGTTCTAGTAGTTTTTATTGCTCAGCTCCTTAAAGGCTTTACCTCCGTCTCCTGTTTGGCTCTTTATTAAACACAGGGCTGCAGAGATCTGGTTGGTGTTGGTGATGTCCAACTGGAGGACAGTAAGTTGTGAAGAAAGTTTCCTGAGCTCCTGCGCTCCTGGTCCACTCTCATTCAGCACCCCAGCATACACCTTTACCCCGGCACGGTCCAGCAGCTTAGCAGCACTGTGGCCAAACCCTGAATCACAACCTGCTCCACACATGGGCAACACAATGCTACAGTATTGATTCTCACCATATTTTGCAGCCTTTCTAAAACACCCTGTAATTCATATTGTAACAATTAGTTACAACTACGTACTTTATATGACTACAAATCTGACTCACTTTATACAGTGTATTCTTCATAACAATGGTTCCCAACTCTGGTCCCTCAGGACCCCCTGTCTGGCATATTTTAGTACTTTCAATGATACATCTCATCCAGATCATCAGTTCATTAAAACCCTTGGTGAGCTAAAAGTGGTGTTAGAACAGGAGACCACTAAAATATGCAGGACATAGGGTCCTCCTGGACCAGGGTTTGGGAACCATGGATCCATAACACTAATCTAATTTTCAAATAATCTTCAACCCAGACAGAAATCAGGAGCATATCAAATAAGAAATCAGAAGTGTATCAGAAATGTCTAAATGTCTTAAAAAAACTTGGTTCAAACTAAAACCTTTAATTTCCTTCAAAACACTTTACATCACTTTTCTGTCTGATCTGCACTGTAAATAACCGTGCAGATATAGATTTGCTGTGTTTTGAGGTTTGAAATGATGTTAAATGTGGCTTTATTCTGATTCGTTCAAATTAGTGGAATTAAACCTCACTGTAACACAAGATAACCTGAATTAACTTTACAGTTATTCCTTCTCAATGACAGACTCCAGGACAGTTTCACTTTGGAATTACTGTAGGATTTTGAGTAATAAACCACAGATACCTGTAATCAGCACTGATTTGCCCAGGGTGGGCAGCAGGTCCTTCTTCCCTGCAGTGAAGCAGACGACAGTGTAGCTCAAACTCAGCAGAGCCAACACGATGCATCCACCCGGGACCACCCAGCACAGAGTCACCCCAACTACCATTATCCCTACTGCCCACCCCACACAGATCCCCCCTCTACTCCACAGTGTGAGCAGTGCAGTATCACTAACTATGAGTAGCACACACAGCAGCCACAGCCAGGCCTCCATTCTAGTGTCTTGAGCTGGTGTGTAAATAAGGTGTAATGAGTCACAGCCTGCTTGCCCTTCTCTTATCAACCAAAGCCTCACAGATAGACTTGTCCTGTTTGAGAGCAGAGGTTATCAGAAATTAACCACACCTCTTTCACAGTGAAGGTTCAGTTGTTCAACAGGTTTTGGAGTCATTCTTCTACTACAGATCGCTTTCTTTCAGATGAATTAAACCTAAACCGAAAGGTTCAGCTACTTTACACTTTGTCACTTGATCACTATATACTTATGTACTTACTCAGATACTATATACTGAGGATCATCCTGTTACAGATTCAACACAGGACTCAAGTTACTGATTCTGTACTCTATTATTTTGGTGTTTTGTATAGTTTGTTGTTTTACTCTAGCTTCTACATCTGTATTATATTGTATTTCATCTTTATTTATCATTTCTATCTATATATCTCAGAATGAGTCGTACATTATTCTTGGTGCAGTTTGTGTAATGAAGTGCAGGTGCAGCAGTTTAAAGCAGAGGGATGTGAGACAGGTCCTTGTTCAGGAGGATAATGGCCTTGGGGAAGAAGCTGTGGAGGGAGTGGTTTGTCAGACCTCTCAGTCTTGGTCTCTGCAGAGATGGAAACTGCTTGGAAATATAGAGACATCCTTGATCACCCAGAATCAGACAAAGGTGTAAATTTGGGGTCTATTACCACAAGTTCTGTATTTTGTCCACAGTTCTCTCTGCTTTGCCTGTCAGCCCCTCCCTCTCAAACCCTCAGCGTCATACCCTCTCTCTTGGACCCTCTATGTCAGCCTGAACATTTTGTTTAGGAAATGCATTTTTCTACAAAGCCAATTTTGAGGGGCTCAAGTAACTCTCAAATGCAATTTCATGGGCTATTCCCTCATTAATCTATCAGCAGATAAGCAGGTAAAAGCAGGTGAAAGCTCAATCTCCTGCATCTTGTTGTAATTTCCCTGTTCCAACCAATTGTGCCACTTCCAATTCCAAATAATTGCGGTGCTTTGGGGCTGTAAGGCAGAATGTGAAAATTCAAACATGCTGTAAGAAGTCAACCCTACTTTTATTTCAGAAGAAGCTAATTTATCCTGAATATACAGATGAAGGGATATTACCTAGTTACCCAGCATTAACTGCTATTGTAAATATATCCACAAAGGCCAATAAAGGGCCAAAGAATGCCATCTCACTAAACAAGATTAATATCGTTTGTCATTTTTGTTATTCATAAAAATCAAAGAAATATTTGTAATAAATGCATTCTTTGAAACATTTAATGCAAACTTAAATATCATCTGATCTTATATTTGGTAGTGTTTGTTAAGGAGAACCTAATAAGTAATTAACTTACATTTCACAGTGCCCTAAAATGTATTTAATAATAAACAGAAACAAAACCCAAACCACTCTTAAATGATACCTGGGGAATTTGTTGTGAAAATGCAAGAACACAATTTCAAGAGACAAAGATGATGTTTATTTTGGTCCGTCAGTGTTGACTAAGCAAAGAGTGAAGGTGGTAAAAAGGGTTACAGCATTCCAGAATTTGCAGCACACAATGGGAATTCTCTCACTGGTTAACAGGTCTACGAATACAGTAAAATCTCACAATGCACAAAGACATTCAAGTACACAACACATGGTGACATTTGTAAAGTGCTCTTCCTCTTCAGTTAGGCCTACCAAACCTGGACTATGTCAGGGCATAATATGTAATCTGATCCCATCGGAGAAGTGAGGCAGAAAGGAGGGGTCAGGGTAATTCAAGCACGATTTTTCTTGAAGAAGCCGATGAGCCCGTTGGTGGAGGAGTCGTGAGAGTGGACCTCAGAATCATCCTGCAGCTCAGGCTCAATCTTTTTAGCCAGCTGTTTACCCAGCTCCACACTAAAGGCAGACAACAGGATTCTGTTATCTCTTTCCACACAACAGTGGACAGTTTAAAAAAAAGATCCCCTAGTGGTCACATCTTGCAAATAAAATTGCAATTACTAAGTACAATAGGGTTCATGCGGAAAAATTGAGTAAATTTGAACAATGCCACTTACCCCCACTGGTCATAACTGTTGATATTCCACATCACACCTTGCACAAAGATCTTGTGCTCATACATGGCTTTAAAAAAAAGAAAAAAAGACAACTGTTCAGCAGTTTTTCAAGGAATTGTTCTACAACATTTTTCTATTTTTAACTAATGGTGTACCAAAACAGAAAAAAATATATTCAATGGAGTTTGCACATAATGTAAAGGTGTGTGAGACACTTTATTAAGCCCTTCTCGGTCCTCTGTTCTTGACTTACCAACCAGCGCCCCCAGCATGAAGGGGCTGAGTTTCTTAAAGATGATGGAGTTGCTTGGCTTGTTCCCTTCAAATACTTTATGAGGCAAGAGTTTCTCAAGAGCATCTCCACTCTTGCCAGCTGCCTCCAGCTCCTTTCTGGCTTCATCTGAAGTCTTCCCCTTCATCAGAGCCTCGGTCTGAGCCAGGAAGTTTGCCATTAGGATCTGAAATGAACATAGGAAAACACTGCAAAACCTCACAGAACTAAATTCACAAAACACACAAAGCAGCACACCAATGTAAAAACATTTTCCCCTTCAGAAAGCTGGGGTTGGAACAACCGGGTCAAACTCCAAACCAACCAGAAGCTTTATTTTAGAGAGGGGCTTGACTTCTGAACAGTGAAATACATGTGATTTCTGATTCTAATAATTAATATTCTATTCATGAGAGAAAAAGAAAAACTGAAAGATTAAAACTGAAATTTCACTTAACATGTAACAGAGATAAATGAACAGTTTTACCCTTTTGAATGAACTTATGATCAAACAAATACTGATTCCCTGAGATGCACTGGTATATGATGTGAATATGTTGCATAAACGATTGTTTAAACATTGCCACAGAAGAATGACTATTAAACTGAGTGAAGTTAGTAACTTAAAAATTTACTTTAACATGGACTTTTTTTTTTTTTTTTTTAAAGGTTCTTCACACACACACACACCTCATATTTTACAAAAAAGATCCACTATGAAACCAAAGATAATTATTATTTTATAGAATCACCTGAAGAACCATTTGCAAAGTTATTAGACATATCAATCTTAGATTAACTAAAAGATGTCCAATCAAGCTGAAAAAACATCTGAAGGATAGAAGGACAGAAGATGCATCTGAGCTCAATTTTGAGTGTAATGGACAGGCTCTGAATACTCCTGCATGTTCTATTTTTGTGTTTTGTTTTTAAAATATTTGCAACAATTACAAACAAACGTGTCACCACATCATTGTGGGGTATCGTGTGTCAAAATTTGAGGGTAAAAATGAAATTTGATCTATTTTGGAATAAAGATGTTGCATAAAATGTGCAGCACTGAATACTTTCCAAATGCATTATATGTGGCTTTCAAAAAATACAAGAAAATGTTACTTTAACATAGTAATCCCTGGGATTACTTTACAATTACATATATTTAATTAAATATTTTAACTAATCCTCCCAATCCTGAAATCAAAAATACACAGAATACTGTATAAAAAGTAGGCAAGCTATAAGAGTAAAATGACAAATAATAATAAAATTATAATAATCTTATCATTAATGTTTGTCACTCATTGGCCATAATGCACCATAAAGCAGAACAAAATGGCTCCTTCTACCATCACTGACTCCAGATTGGCCCTCAGGTTCACATGAACATACCTTGTGATGCAGATTATCTCTGATTGGATGTTGAGACTGTGCAGGTATGAGGAAGTCAGCAGGAATCATACGAGTCCCTATATATAAGAAAGGCAAGATTAATAAAGTTTTTTTTTTTAATTATACAAGGTGTGATTCAGACATGTCTGGTATGGGTTCAGTACAATCAGGAAAAAGCAACAAGCACCTTCTCCAAATGCACACAACTACTTTCTATCTCATCAGCTTAGAGCCATTTTACGGTGTGCTGATAAATTGATCATGATAATTGCCCCACTCTGGTCACCATTTACTCTACTATTGTTCCTCCACAGATTATTATAAAAATAATGGCCCTTATTTGCTCTGTATTCAGCTTCCCTCAATGTGATCCTTAGTGTGATTATACTACACATTATGTCAGCTTTAAGGATCTCCCAATGATTTCAAAGCACACACAGTTGTTTGATCCATTGCAGAACTGACAATTCCAGCCACAAAACCAGCCCATGTGACATGTGAGTTTGTGTACCTTGGTGAATGAGCTGGTAGAAGGCATGCTGTCCATTAGTCCCTGGTTCTCCCCACACAATGGGTCCTGTGTGGTAGTTCACACGACTTCCATTTGTGGTGATGTATTTTCCATTTGACTCCATATCCCCCTAGATCAAACATTGATACAATTACAAAATGTCATACCTCACCAACATGTGTAGAGTAAAGTTAGAAGAACAACATAAGAATAACAAAATAGTGTTTTGTGCAGTGGGGGTGTTGGAGCAGGGAAATTAGCAAACTGATCTCTGAACACTCGGTTCCCAAACTCTGATCTACAAAGGTCATGCTTTTTTTTTTTTTTTTTTTTTTTTTTTAATGTGACTAAACAAGTTCATGTATGTGTGTCATTTTTACTTTTCCATGACTGACCTGCTGGAAGTAAGCTGCAAAACGGTGCATGTACTGGTCATAAGGCAGCAGGGCATGAGTCTCAGCCTGGAAGAAGTTGATGTACCAGATACCCAGCAGGGCCAGCAGCACGGGTGCATTCTTCTCAAGTGGAGCTGAGCAGAAATGCTTATCCTGAGAGAGAGAGAGCGAGAGCGAGAGAGAGAGAAAATATTACTCTAGCTCATGACCAAATGTGGCTAATCCAGGTCCAGAAAGTAAAAATCTGCCCCAGGATTTTATTGCGACAGCCTGGTTTGCGCTACTCTGCCTCAAGTATGTTAAATGTTGTGTTGTCTTGGGATTCAGCTCACAGACAGATGTCCTGATATTTTCCTTTGGAATCTGCTGGTATAATTCAGAATTCATTGTTCCAGCAATGATGCCCTGGCCCAGATCCAGCAAAACAGGCCCAAACCATGACACTACACCACCACGTTTCACAGATGTGAAAGGTTTTTCATTTTTTTTTTTTTTTTTTTAAATGGTAAAAAGCAGCATTTTCCTTTCCTTTCCAAACATAACACTTCTCATTTAAACCACAATGATCCATTTTGAAAAACATGGTTCACAAACTGAAACACCACTGTAAGCATTATACATGCTTTTGTTGTCAATAATTGGGGGGAAATGAGTACATACCATCCAATGGGCACCAGCAAGAAGTTGCTCGAAGTTATTGAAACCTGAACACAGATGAAACTGACTGTTAGCCAGTCATAAAAAAAAAACCACAGCCAACATAATCCCAAATGATCAAAAGATGCATGTGCTACAAATACATTCTTTAAATCAGCATAAACCCTCCAAAAGTATTGGGACACGCCTGTTAAAATTGAATTCAGTTGTTTGATACCTTCAGGCTAAGCAGTCTTACACACACACACAATTAAAATAATGATTGGTTCTAAAGAGCTCACTGAACTCCAGCGTGGTGCTGTAATCAGACGCATCACTGCATCCCTCCTAGATATTCCACCACCAGCTGTGAGTGGCATTACTAAACAGTGGAAACGTAACAGCAACTCCACGTAAAGTTAGAGTGTAAAGGAGCACTCTAAACCTGCTGTTGGAGCAGTTATATCAAAGGGGTTCAATTCCATAGGTGTAGGTGTAAGGGTCCCAATACTTTTATCCATATAGCATACATTTCTGTATCATTCCAACATCACAGCATTATTGCATTACAGCTTAAACATACCTACGTGCAGAGCGATTGACAAACCAATAGCTGACCACAGCGAGTACCGCCCACCAACCCACTAAAAACAACAAGCAGACTGTTAAGAAATGCACATTCGGCCACATTTCAACAGAGCCCCATTTTATTATAATGCATGACGTTCAAGACATAATGCTCTGAGCACAGTCATCACTAAATTCATGAATATGGTTATACTGCCACATTTACTGTGACAATAAGGTCTCCATTACAGAAATTCCGTGCATTATAAAAGGTAAAACAAAAAGAAGCATTATTAAATATCATATGCATATTCTGAACAGTTGTTCAGCAGGCTCTTCCTACACGCATGTTTTCATGCCAAGTTTAAAGTTGGTTTGAAATGTTTATAAAATATACTCACATCCCAGAACTCAAACATGTTCTCAGTGTCGATACCGAATTCGCTTACTTTGGGCTGAAGAAGAGAAAACAATTGGAACATTATTTACTACTGTGTGTACATGGCTCAGTGTCGCTGGAGTAAAACTAGTGTAAAACGTAAATGTTGTTACTTAATGTGTTGGGATGTAATTCTACACATTCTTCATTCTGGTCTGTTTGCAGTAAAATGACTGAAAACTGTTTGTGTATAAATCATTTGCAGTTTACTGCTCAACACACTACAGGAGCTGCTAGACTAAACTTACAGGACTGTTCAAAATCAATTAAAAGAAATCTTTGAGGTGAATCGTTAGGTGCTTTTATCCTGAAGTAAATGGGATCATGACACCACTAAATACAACAGATAGACCAAACAGGAACGTCAGACTTACTGCATTGGTGGAAAGAGCCACAAAGTGTTTGGCCACTGCAGACACCTGGAAAGAGTATTAACCGCTTTACTCACTGATATTTGAAAAAATATAAAGAGGAAGATTATATTGTACATTCAGCTTAGTTTGAATAGAGTGGACGCATGACTTGCTGGTGTAAATACTCACATCCTTTGCTGTCTGCAGGAACCACTCCTTTGCCGTCTCAGCATTAGTAATTGTCTCCTGGGTGGTAAAAGTCTGCAAAGAAATGTGTCCATTTCAAAACAGTGTAGGTATTTGAAAACATTGTATACAAAAACCATGTTACAGTGTGTTCTCCATTCTCCACCCAATATTTCCTTTACTCAGCTGTTGGAAACATTATCTTTTTTTGATAAGCAGTAAAACAATAGCGGGACTGATACCACAAGATATTAAGTGTAACAATATTGACTATATGCTTACATTAAAATAATCACTGTGGGTTCTCAGGGAATTCAAATGTTCAAAAGTTCAATTAAATCTATTCTACAAATTAAATCTATCAAGTTCAAAGTTCTTTGTTCAATTAAAAGATGTAGACGGTCATTTCAATTCAAGATTTTCTTATTTGTCAATTTACTACATGTCCGGGAGAAGTAGTAGAATCGAGGGATCGTTCCTCTCTCAGCTTAACAACAAATTTAAAGTATTTAAATTAGGAAGAAAGTATTTCTAATGTAGAAACAAACTATACAGAAGAAACACAGAACTGTACGGTGTATAGCAGCAGTACAGTTACAGTAGTAGTGCAAAAAGGTGATCAGCAAATTCTAATGCTTTTAAGTACCAACTGAAATCTGATTGGTTGATGTTTTTTTTAATGATATCACATTCAGGTACTGATCCAGGACAGCGTGTTGTAGCACCAAGACAATTATCAAACTTGGTGGTTCAGCAATTTTTTTGCTTGTTAATGCACCACTTCAGGATGCAGTACAACCAAATTTTGACCATTGTCTGTGCTCTTAGTTAGAATTGTATACATGTGTGAGTTTTACAACATGTGCGTGTGTGTGTGTGTTGGAACAACTTAAAAGCAAAATTCTACAGCACATCTCAGATTGGCGTTATGAGCCACCAACCTTGGATGCAATGATGAAGAGAGTGGTTTCTGGATTCAGCTGGTCTAATGTCTTAGCCATGTGTGTCCCATCGATGTTGGAGACAAACCAGACATTTGGGCCACCTCTCGAGTACGGTTTTAGAGCTTCAGTCACCATCAAAGGACCCTTGGGACAGACATACAGCTACTTTACATAGAGATATGTATAAACCCACAAACCTCTTTCAGGAAGATTCTGACATTCACTTATGTTTTCTAATGGGACGTATTCAGTTTAGGAGGATGCTGGGATCCATCATAATCAGAGCAGAGCTGTGAACAATTCTGCCCTTTAAACCTGACAAATCTGAAAGACTTTCTATTAGGGCTTTTCTCAAGAACTCATTTAAGAACATTCTTAGGGAGATATTTGTGAAAAGTGCCCAATCTATTGGTTAAGGTTATTTTAGCACCCATTTCTGAGATTCCATCAATAAGTATAAAATACAATCCTAAAAAACCGAACGACATCATCGGCGCCACATACCAAGTCAGACCCTCCAATGCCAATGTTGACCACATCAGTGATGGTCTTCCCATTGAAGCCTTTCCACTCTCCACTGCGCACTCTCTGCAAAACATGGGACACATAACCAACTGCCAAGCTGAATATGAATATTTCTTATTTTGCTCCATTTCAGAAAGCAACAGCTCTCCTCACCTGACAGAAGTCCTCCATCCTCTTCAGGACCCTGTTTACCTCAGGCATGACATCCTTCCCATCCACCATGACAGGAGTATTAGCTCGGTTCCTCAGGGCAATATGGAGGACAGCTCTGCCCTGCTCTCACAGACACACAGACGGAAATGTTGAAATTGAACAGAAGTTAACAATAGAGAACTTGAGGTTTTCTGCAATCACAGCCTGGTCTGCATTATTAACAAAAGCGTATTCAAGACACGAAACACCAGACAGATGACTGAGACAGGTAGCTTATACAGTTAGAAGTACAGGGTCAGGAACACGCAATTCCTTATGTCCCTATGAGAAATGCAGTTTTTTCAGTACCTCTGTGAAGTTGATCTTCTCACCAGCAAACATCTGGTCACGGGCTGCTTCCACACCCAGTGACTTTGCCTATGAATGAATAAAATAAACAATATTTATCCCACACCAAAAAGCTCAATGTGCAACTGGGCTATAAAGAGATAACCAGCACCACACCCTAAATTCCAGTTCACAGGAAGGGAATTTTAATTATGAGATCCACAGCTTTGTTGCTTTTTTGCATAGACAGAATTGAGCCTCATTTTCTCAATTGCACTGCAGATGCTCCAGAGACACAGTGGGAGTAGTGTTCATGCTCGGACACAGCTCAGGGAAAGTCTCATAAGTAGCAGACTAACTGAATAACTCAATTCAATTCAGATTGAGGACTGCTTTTGGGGAAGTCACAATGACTAGGCAAGAGGACAACCTGTGGCAACACCAAAAGCTTGTGCAAACAGAGCCACTATGCAGCTGTATAGACCTCAGCGTTCATCCAGATGTCTTCAGCAGTGTATATAAATATCTACACAAGCTTTAAATCCACACACTGTGCTGGGGGATTAAACGGTTCCTCGCCGTCACTGTTACTATAGATGGGTTTAGGACTGATGAGAGATGACAGTTGACAGCTAACACGTTACCACCCCACCCTGATGCTGCAGAATGTGCCACAGGGGCCTGCAGTGTCGGCTGAGGTTGTGGACAAGTGCACGCTCAAGTAGCACTGTCTGGAGCAGCCATGGCCTGGAGATGGCTGAAAAGTTTTTGACCAAGGCATGTATCCCTCAAACTACCCCCTGGGCATGTGTGCTCATTGTGTCACTGTCCAACTGGGTTAAATGAGAAGGCAAACATGCTGCCATCTTTAAATGGGTGAGGAGAAGCTTATAATGGTCTGAAGAACCATCACTTCTTTATTAAGGCAAGTTATCAATTTAAGGTTTCACTGTTTTTCCACAAACATGGTGCTTCAACTAGTTCAAGTCACAGAAGAACCACCATGAGCTCCATAAACCATCTCTATTTTTGGGATGTGCTGAGTAACTTTTTAATGGGGGGCTCATCCTCCTTTAGTCAAAAATACTAGAACATTAATGTTTTACAAAACTCGGGAGAGGGACAGTACCATATCAAACAGCATCTTCATCACGTCTTCATTGATGAGGTTTTTGGAGTAATCCAGAAGAATGTCCCCATCCTCTGTCTGAAGCGTTAGACTGAAAAAAAAACAACAACATCAATTCAATGCTTGTCTCTTATGCTGTTAAGCCAGTAAAGCTTCCACCAGTGATCTGTATCAGTGGGCGGTGCGGCGCCGCTCAGAGCGTGTCCTTCATCACGTAGCTCCTCCACACGGCAGGTCGCGTGTGTTCAGTGGCGAAGCTGCACCGTCACTCAGCGAGGACTGATCTAAACCGCGTCACAGAAACGAGCCCTGCATCCCCACCTGTCCACTCCCGTCCTCCCCAGTCCCCCACCTGCCTCACACTGAGGCCGCTCGGAGGACATGACCCCGACACGCGGTCATACGGAGCTCCGTGTGCGGACACATAGGAGCCGCAGCTCACGCGCAGGGCGGTCAGTGTGGGTGAGAGCCCAGGCCGGCGTCGCCGGCCGAACTGTGACCTTGTGTCCAGCAGACCGTTCCCGTCTCTTTAGCTTAGCCTCCGCTCCCACAACCAGAGCGGCGGGAGGAGGAGGTCCGCTCCGCTCCGATCCGGGCTTTCCCCGGCCCTCGGCGGCTCTGCGGCAACTCGCCACACAGCGTCGCCCTGCGGCCCGAGCGGAAACCCGGAGCGGACCCGGAACACAGAGCCGCAGTCAGCGGGCCTGCTGTCTCATCCTGTCCCTCCGGCGGAGGAGGACAGTAACGCTGTGCTCACCGCTGACCAACATGTCCCGATCCCCCGTCCCCTCGTCCCCTCGGCAGAACCCTGTCCAGCTGTACCTGAACTTCGAGAACCTGTCCTCGTCTGCCTCGAACATCTGCCTCATGTTCAAGCCGCCAGCCTTGTCTTTGTACCATTGCTCCAGTTTTCGGTAGCTGGGATCATTAGTCAGCCCCATAGCGGCGAAGAGACAGAAGAC
The DNA here is from genome assembly GCA_034509495.1 of Acestrorhynchus altus. Classification (NCBI taxonomy): domain Eukaryota; kingdom Metazoa; phylum Chordata; class Actinopteri; order Characiformes; family Acestrorhynchidae; genus Acestrorhynchus; species Acestrorhynchus altus. Next base: position 29,441,765 of record CM067501.1, on the reverse strand, counting down.
TATCCTGCACTCAGTCCGGCTGTGCGACACTCTGTCAGAGCAAGCGCGTCTTCAGGGCAGCAGCTCCGCCAATAGGAGAGCTCCGGCTAGGCTATGCCCATCACGACCTTCAAGACGCCCCACCCACTAAAATCAGCCTCCAGATTCGCAACACGTGTTTCCCCATCATAACCACCATAACCAGCCACACGTACTCCAGTTCATACTCGTCCTGTGTCTTACATGTATTCTTAATGGTCACACAGGACATCTCAGTGCGTTTCCATTTACAGAGTAATCCCTAGCCGCCCCATCATTTATTTAACTACAAAACAAATCTTGACTTTGGTGGTAACATTTTTGAGGTGAATAATGAAATTCATGCAAAACACAGCACGTCATTCCTTAAATTTAGCATGAGATTGAACACCAGACATTGAGATTTTTGCAACCCTGGTACTGGAGGCACCACTACCCTGTCTTTTAGTGTTTTCCCTAAACAGCTCATGAACAAGTGGGAGTCCACTCAAATATTTAAATCACTATTCATTTATGTTATTCTGTTTATTCTTGAATATAAATGGGTGCAACTGTTATCCTTGCAATTTCCCTCTGTGATTAAAAAGGTATTCTGAAATATATGGGGTGTGTTGAAGCTAAAATGTCTAGATTAAGGGTGCCTCCAGGACCAGGGTTGAGAAAACAAAGACAATAAAAAAAAGTTTTGTCTGAGGCAGATAAATGGTTACAGGTGTAGTCTGATTTGACACTGGTCTTTCCACCTAAAAACTATTGAACCATATTGTCTTTAGTAAAAAATCCAGGTTCTGTTTGGGATTAGGTGATAGTCAGGTTTAAATATGGAGGTCTCATGGTGAGTGTTTCAATCCTGCCTTTGCTGTGGAGCGACACAGCTGGTGTGATGATCTGGGGAGTGATCACATACAACAGTCAGATAATGCTTCCAAATGCAGCAAGGGTTTCTCACGGACCTCTCTGCCAGATTGCAACACTTCCTTCGCCTGCTTGTTCACCAAGTTTATCACCAACAAGGTATTTATGAGACTAGCTGGAACACCAGCTTCAGCAACCTATGAGTGTACTGGATCTACAGGCCCAGGCCAACATCTGTGGGCAAATGCCATACAGGATGCCAAAAGGAATCTATATGCCTCCATGCACAACCATATCTCATCTGGTATTCTGAATACAGCAAAATATAGCACATAAAAATGTATCTCGTTCAGTGAAAAAATCCACAAAATGGATCTGGTTCACATGCACACCAGAACAAATCAGGTCCAGATTATGTGCTCCTCTAGTCCAAATATGGACCACATCCACTTACTACCATACTTGTCCAGACCAGCTCTGTTACAAGTCTGGTCTTGCACCATTACATCTAGCATCACCCCAGCAACCATCGCATTGCCATAGCAACTATCGAGCAACAACATGAAACACAAATACTATTCCAGATAGCAATGTAAAAATATCTTCATATAAATCATATTTAATTTACATAATTAATTTGAAATTAGGAATAATTATAAGTAATATTAAGCAAACAGTGTTCATTTTAACTGCAAATTAAATAAAGAAAGCTTTGTTATATGATAAATAATGAGCTAACTTTTTGAACAATGTCATGTACCTCTTTGGTGCTCCAAACTCCAATTCCCATGATCCTGATAGATCACATGACTTGTACCCTTTCCCAGTCTGCGATCAGGTGTATTTAAGACATGCCTTTGTCTCCCGTTCTCTGCTGAGTCTTGCCTAATCAGTATTACGAAGCATTTCTGTCAATGAACTTTGAGTTCTCAGTGTATGACCTACTTTCTCTATCCCATTTGTGATTTGTGTCTGGCTCTGTATATTGTCTTTCTGGTCTTGGACCTTTGCCTGTTCCCTACACAGTTTATCTGTCTCACTGTTTGCCCTGCTGTTTGGTTCACGAGGACTGTGACACTTTGTTGTTTGCGTGCCGCTTCATTGTGTTTTCTTTCTGTGCGTGCCTCTGATCTGTCCTGCCCTGACAGAATATTTGGCCACTATGCAGGGAGCGGAGTTTGAATATCAGTCGTGAAGGCTGTAGGTTCACAGGTTCAGCTCACACTCAGCTCAGTTTTATTTTCAATCTCACCATGTGACAACATACAGATACTCAGGCTCAGTGTATAGTGTGAATTTATGTGTACAGTGTGAAATATAAAGTGTGTTAGTGCTGAGTAGCAGAGCAACCCGTGAAAGTGACAGTGTGCACAGTCAGTATGGGTGAGGTTGTGTTCAGTGAAGTGTCAGTATGTGTGGGGTTGCGCAGTTTAATTGACTGTTCTGGGTAGAAATTGTTTATCAGTTTAAAATGTTTTTGCCTGGATGCTGCACAGCCTCCTTCCAGAGGCAAGGATAGTGAAAAGTCTGTGTGCAGGGTGGGTGGGGTCACGGAGGATGCAGGTATCTCTCTCCTTGCATCTGGTGATGTAAATGTCACTGAGAGGTGGTAAGCTGCAGACTACTCTCTGCAACATCTCCTTCTCTGCTACATTGTAGCCAGCATACCACACAGTGATATACATGGTCAGGACACTCTCCACCACACATCTTTTGAAGGACCTTCCTCAAGAAATACTGCTGGTGGGCGTTCCTCACAACAGTCATGGTGTTGTTATGCCAGGCGAATGTGTTGCTCAGGTATACTCCAAGGTACCTGATGGAGGGAACCCTCTCCACAACTGTTCCATCAATGTAGAGGAGGTGATGGGTTGTATCAACCATCTCCTTTCTGTTTTGGATGTTGAAATTGAGGTTGTTGTTTCTACACCACTGTGCCAGGTCCTAAACCTCTCTCCTGTACTTGCCACCACTGTATTGTATACATACAAGATTGTTTTTGAAGTGAGCTTTGCAGTGGTGGGTCATCAGTGTGTACAGCAGAGGGCTGAGCACACAGCCCTGGGGGAGCCAGTGTTCAGGTGGAGGATGTGTGGCTGTCGATCCTGAATCTCTGTCAGGAAATCCAGGATCCAGTTGCACAGAGACAATGTGGTTCCCAGTACTGCCAGCCTGGACACCAGGTTCTGTGGAATGATGATATTTAAAGCAAACTGAAGTCCAAAAACTGCAGCCTCATAAGCGTCCTTGTTCTCTAGGTGAGTGAGGGCTTGTGGATCACCGCAGTGATGACATCAACTGTGGACCAGTTCCCCTGGTACACATACTGGTGAGAGTCCTCAGTTGCATTGATGGTCTGCTACAGTTGCCTCATCACTAACCTGCCAAAGCACTTCATGATGACAGGGGTAACTACAATGGGGCGGTAATGGTTGAGACATGACACTGAAACAGATTTTGGCACAGGAATGACTGTGGAGGTCTTGAGGCATGGAACTCTGGCCTGGACAGTGAATATGTCTGTCAAGACCTCACAGTCCCTCCAACACCTCCTGATATCCCATCAGGACCAGGGGCTTTCCAGGGGTTCACTGTCTGCAATATACTCCTCACTCCTGCTGTTGTTATTGTAATGGATGTTGGCTCATCCAAGGAGGAGGGCAGCTGAGAGGGGGTGGTAGATTTGGAGGCCTTGAAGTGAGCATAGAAGTTGTTCAGGCTGTCAGGGAGCACTGGGTTATTTGGGCATCATGTGTGACTCCTCTTGTAGTCACAAGTTGACGTGAGAGCATATGTGGATTTTGCCCTCTTTATGCCCATGGACAGGTTTCTTCTGGATGCTCCAAGTGCTGCTGCATCCCCATCCTTGAATGCAGCATTACAGACTCTCAACATGGACCACACCTCTGCATTCAGCCAGGGTTTCTGGTTTGGCTGTATGGTGATGATCTGGTCTGGTGATGTAGTCCATGACAGATAATGAGTACAACTCAAAGTCTCAAAGCAGTCCTGGACCCTGTACACAGCTCCTCCAGGCCACATACAGATGGATTTTGTTACAGTGGCCCTGATCTGACAACTGGCACTATACAGGAGCAAGCAGGAGGGAGATGTGGTTCGATGGACAAGGAGCATACAGAGCAGTGCCCTGCCTACACTTCGGTAGGCAAGGCACTGTTCTGTATGCCCCTTGTCTGTTTGTAAACACTTTGTTCAAATTGTTTCTCCTCCAAGCGGCAATGTTTACGTGAAGAGTGTTCTGCGGATTCACTTGGTTAAAATCTCCTGCCGCCACATACAGCACTTCAGGGTGTTTGTTTTGAAGCAAGCCAATGCTTTCATGTTCCTTGAGAGCTACATTAGCATTAGTTTGTGGGGCGACATAGACTGCCATTCCATACATTGCTTTAATTTCACATGGCAGAGAGTGAGGATAACATTTCTGTTCTACTGCTTTAGAGCAGTGTGTGCCTACTAGTTTGTGCACCAACCTGTGTTGATATTAATGTAGAGCCCTCCTTCCCTGGTGTTACTGGAGAGCTACTGGCCTCGGTCCAAGCAGAAGAACAGCCCATAACATCGAACTTGAAGACGTGATCCAGCTTGTTGGAATGAAGCCATGTCTCCATCAAGATGAAGACACTGCAGCTCTGCATCTCCTGTTGGTATAGTCAAAGCATTTTGTTATCCAGTGCCCAGACATCGAAAGAGCAATGGAATAGCAGGCCTGTTAGCAATAGATTTTAGCTTGGTTAAAACATCAGCCTGCTTGCCCCTCTTTTGTTTGCAGGTACACTGCCTCCATTTGGCTCTGAGGTAGCCCTGTTGGCAAAGCATGCCACAGGTTGTAAAATCTGCAGCCTACCAAGCATTGCTTTTAACCCAAAGGCAGATGAGCATGAAAACCGCAGTTACATTGCATTAGCTCTGCTGAGCTGTAATGTATTACTGGCAGTAGTAGTGCTAATTATAGCTCTAACACAGGGAGCTAGAGAAGCTGTGACACCACTGCATGTCGCCATCTTCAAACAGCTATTGGGCCAACAGCTGCTATCAGGTGTTTCTCAGTCTGTTGAGGAACTAGCTGTGCAACATATGCACCAAACAGAACAGTTTACCCAAATCCTTTATAGATTACAAGAACTGTCAGCTCAGGTTTGTTTGTCTATTTTGGATCCTCAGCCAGGACCTCCAATCCCTGTACAGACATCCTTCCCAGTCTGCAGCCCAAAACCCTACAACAGAGATCCAGATAAGTGCTGTGGATTTTTGTTGTAGTGTTCTGTTTATTTTGCTAACTCACCTGATAGTTCTGACCAATCTAACATAGCTTTTGTTATCTCATGCCTCACTGGTAAAGCATTGGAATGGGCTACTGTGATGTGGGCATCCGTACAGTCTAAAATTTACAGTGAGTTTCTTAATGACTTCAAATGGGTCATTGATCAAGCAGCCTCTGTCCAAAGCAAAGGTGAATTATTACTAGCAATTAAACAAAGCACTTGCTCCGTAGCAGCATACACTCTGGAATTCTGCACTAAAGCTATTGGCAGTAGGTGGATCAAACAAGCACTTTTTGCCACACTTTGAATGCTGACGTTCTTACAGAATTGCGTGTAGATACAGTAACCTCTACTTAGACAATCGTTTCTCTTTCTATTCATTTGTATAGATATTTCAATTGTTGCACATGGAAAAAAACACAAGAAAAAGGAACACAAGAAAACATCACCCATCAGGATGAAGCAGTCCAGGTCACTGCATTGTCCCAGTCCTGTTCCAAGTCACCCAGTGAAACCTATGCGAGTGGACTCATAATCAACTGTAACGAGAGGACCGAATGCACCATCTTCACAATGGCCTCTGTCTGTCCTGTGATCATATCAAAAGAGATTGTGCCAAGCGACCCCCGAGCTTACATGTGTCTGCATGGAGGAGGAAAGGGCTATGGAGAAAGCTTCCTTTGGCTCAAAGCTTTCTTTGTCACCTAAAACCACCTTTGTCACTGCTAAACAACATTACAAATATGTAGTCATGAGCTATGGTTTGGCCATCAGTTTTTCAAACCTTCTTAAATGACACTCTCAGGGACATGTTAGGGAAATTTGTCATAGCCTTTAGTGACAACATTTTCATATAATCTCCTAGAGATATGTCTGGTCAGTCCTTGAACATCTCTTGGAATTAAAGGTGAAAATGTGAGTTCCATCTCCAGTGAGTCTCCTTGGGCTATATAGTGACTGTAAATGGCATGACTATGAGTGACAAGAAGGTGGAGGCAGTTACCAACTGGCCAGTGCCCTCTACCATAAAGGAACTTCAACATTTTCTGGGGTTCTCTAACTTCTACAGAAAGTTTATCTGCAATTTTAGCAGTATTGCTGCTACTGTTACCACTCTCCTTAAGGGGTCTCCCAAGTGGCTCACCTGGACAGAGAACATGGATAGGGCTAAAGACTACTTTAACTACAGCTCCCATTTTCAAGCATCTGGACCATTTCGTTCGTTCCTTTTGTAGTCGAGGTAGACACCTCACACATTGTTGTAGGGGCTGCTATGTTGCAACAGAGTGGCACTCAACCCAAATTGAATCCTGTAGAATTCTATTCTCATGAGCTCCCTCCCAGGGAATGCAATTATGCTACAGGGGACCATGAGTTACTTGTGGTCAAACTAGCAATCATCCCACACAGGCCAGGCCATTTGACATTTCAGATTACCAGAAGAAATTTTACTCAGACCAGGATACACAACTCGCATATCAAGAGCTTTTTTTACACCTTGCCATGAATGTCAGACTCACATCAGGTTATCATCCACAAGGAAATGACCAACGTGAGAGAGTCAATGAAGAATTAGAGAAATATCTTCATTTATACTGCCACAAGAACCGCAGCAACTGGTCACAGTAGTTGATCTGGGCAGAGATGGCCCAGAAATCACTGACCAATATCACCACAGGATTGACTCCATTCCAGTGTTTCAGAGTACCAGCCTCCCTTTGCTCCATGGACAGCTGCACTCACCAATGTTCCTGTAATGGATATGTGAGTGCAGGGGAGCAAGAGGGTCTGGGAGGAAACCAAGTCCATAGTGAAACCATCGCATGGTACAAGGAACAAGATAATCGGAGATGAGGTGGCAAACTGGCTGCCACTCTGGCTGCACCCACTCACTGCCTGCCACTCTGGCTGCACCCACCAAAGACTATCTCCCATGAACCCAACTTTGTTTGGTGTCATCACTGCTGAATAAACACAGGCTGTTAGGTCTATGGATGTCTTTTAGTTTATAATACTAATGATGCTGTGGAAATCTGTACCAGTCTGGATTATTATACAACTACTTCTGGCTGTTTTTAATGTTTGTAAGCTTAATAGAGCAGCCAAACATGTGAAAAGCACAACACCTCTCTCCCGATCAACTGGAAGGTTGTAGTGTTTGTTTATGCTAGTTAAAAGTAAAAAAATGGTTCATCTATAAAAGGTCTTTTGTTCACCACTGAACTTAAGCTTTGTGTAGACTGCTGTTTGTGGCCCTGATGATCTTCTAAATCAGTGGTGTCCAATCTTATCTGCAAAGGGCAGGTTTCCATTTTAAACAACCACTTGTGACACCTGATTTCACTCATTTGAGCTGGTGCCTAATGATACATTTTGTTTCTATTACAGCCATTACTGTGCCAAGCCTTGATGGTGAGTTTAGGAAAAAGGTGGTTTTTATTTAGGGATGTTGTGTTTTTCTAGTCATTATATTGGTGACAGTATTGTCTGTATATTTATGTGACGGTGTGTGTATGAATGATAAATACACATTTATTATTATTGCTATTATTATTATTATTATTAGTAGTAGTAGTAGTAGTAGTAGTAGGGTACAGTAGCAGTAGTAGTTATATTATTATTACACATTATTATTATTGCTTATTATTATTATTATTATTGTTATTATTATTATTATTAGTAGTAGTAGTACTAGTAGTTGTAATATTATTATTATTATTATTATTATTATTATTGTTATTATTATTATTATTAGTAGTAGTAGTAGTAGTCATATTATTATTATTATTATTATTATTATTGTTATTATTATTAGTAGTAGTAGTAGTAGTAGTAGTAGTAGTAGTAGTAGTCATATTATTATTATTATTATTATTATTATTATTATTATTATTATTATTATTATTATTGGTGCTTGTTTACATTAACAGGACATACTATTGCATACATTTGGACAATGCTCTGAGTATGAATCTTACTGCATTATAAAGAGTATGTCTAGGTGACTGATTAAATTGATGTCATTTTTTCCTTCTAGAGTGGGGGGTTCCAGTCCCTATTAATGAAAATTTTAGAGACATTCTTGGCCATAAGTAGTAGCATTTATTGATGACATTTTAATATATTCCCTATCCTAGAACAGCACATAATCCATGTCCAGCAATTCCTCTAATAACTGTTGGAGAATAACTTGAGAAAGGGGAAAAATGTGAGTTTCATTTGAAGTCTCTGTCTGTGTTACATAGTCACTTCCAAGTGGGTCACTGAATGTGGGGGCAGAAGGTCATGTGTTGGCCAGTCCCTGTCAGCATGAAGGATTTTAAATGTTTTTGGGTTTGTTGAATTTTTACTTGGCAGTTTATTATGAATTATACATACTATTATTTCAGTATACGATAGTATAACCAGCCCACTGACTGTGCTGCTCAAGGGTGCTCCCAAAGAACTGGTCTGGACCACCCAAGTGGATCAGGATTTCAATAAGCTGAATGAGACATGCACTATTGGCTCAGTTCTGAGTCCCAGCAAGTCTAACTAGATAGAAGTTGCTTCCTAAACAGCCATGTGTGGTGCTGTCGTAGCCACAGCATGAGCTCCAAGCTGGAGCCCTACCGAAAAATAACTATGCCATTAGGGGATCGAGAAAATTACACCTCTAATTAGTATTAACTGATCACAAAAATCTTCAGTACATATGTACAGCCAAGAGACTGAATTCACTACAAGCATGTTGGTCCCTTTTCTTCTCCATTTCATTTTATCTTAAATGTCTGGATGCTTTTTCCAGACAGCAAAACAGAAGAGCATTTCTGTGCATACAGTGTCCTAACATTCTTCTACCTACCTTGCTTGTGTCTCCCATAAGATGGGAGATAGATGTTCAGATGGAATCAGCTTTGGTAAATGTCTCTGTGCTCAGTACTGTCCTCTGATTGTTAGTATGTATGTTTGTAGTTTCAGAGGATGCGCCTGTCGTGGGTGCAATCCTCTTTTTCGCTGGGTCACCAGATTGTCCAGAACACAACAGCTATTACAGTCCTGGCAATTTGTAAATGACCATGAGACAAGAGCGTATTTACTTTGTATCTCCTGCTCTACCTGTGATAAATGTAAGACACCATAAACACTCCCGGCAGGTAAACTCTTGCTATTAATTGTACCTATAAGACCCTGATCTCACGTAGTTGTGGACTATGTAACCAATGTTCCTAGTTCCAATGGGTAGACTACTGTAGTTGATTATTTCTCTCACTCTGTCAAGTTTATCCTTCATGCCCTTCCATTCCATTCCGTATCCATGCCTACAGCCCTTTACACTGCTGTGGCTTACAGGAGGAGGTCCACTCCGTTCATGGTTACAAGTTCACCTCACAAGTATGGAGAGCGCCTGGAAACATCTAAGGTTAACATCTATCTGCATTCTGGCTATCATTCACAAAAACAGATGGACAATGTGAAGACCAGTCAGAGTTGGCTGAGTTTCCAAGAATGGTACTCTTGCCACAACCCAAAAGATTGTTCCAAATACATTATATGTTGGCAGAGATTGGAACAGAACTCATCGCTGATTTTCATGCCCATAACCTAGTTCAGTTCAATTCATTTCTTGGCTAGTCCTTCAGGGTCAGCGCCAGTGAGTTCTCTCACTTGTCCAGTTAGTATATATATAGAGCAGAGTATATATATATATATAGAGAGAGAGAGAGAGAGAGAGAGAGAGAGAGAGAGAGAGCATAGACTGTTGTAGTTAATTTCTAATACAGACTACTGTACTCTAATACATACTGCAGTACACTCTCTAATACAGACTGCTATACACTCTATAATACAGACTGCTGTACACTCTAATACAGACTGCAGTACACTCTAATACAGACTGCAGTACACTCTCTAATGCAGACTGTAGAACACTAATACAGACTGCTGTACTCTAATAAAGACTGCTGTACACTCTCTAATACAGACTACTGGACACACTAATTCAGACTTGTGTACACTCTCTAATAGACTGCAGTGCACTCTCTAATACAGACTGCTGTATACTCTCTAATACAGACTGCTGTATACTCTCTAATACAGACACTTACATTTATGGCATTTAGCAGACAGCCTTATCCAGAGTGACTTACAAAAGTGCTTTGCTGTTCACTCAGAATATCCTTAGCTAGTAGACGAGGCTAGAATACTCCTGAAATAGACGAGTCTTCAGTCTGCGTTTGAAGACAGTGAGGGACTCAGCTGTTCAGACTACCAGGGAAGTTCATTCCACCATTTCGTTGCTAGAACAGAAAAGAGTCTGGATGCATACTTTCTTTTCACTGACTGGGCTGTACACCTTCTAATACAGACTGCAGTACACTCTCTAATGCAGAGACTGCTGCATAACCTCTCTAATACAGACTGCTGTACACTCTCTTATCACAGACCAGTACACTCTCTATCATACAGACTGTAGAACACTCTAATACAGACTGTAGAACACTCTAATACAGACTGCTGTACACTACTAAAGACTGCTGTACACTCTCTAATACAGACTGCAGCATACTTAACACAGACTGTGTGAACACTCTCTAATACAGACTGCAGTAATAATTTCTAATACAGACTGTAGAACACTCTCTAATACACTGCAGCAGCACTCTCTCTAATACAGACTGTAGAACACTCACATAGACTGCAGTACACTCTCTAATACAGACTGCAGTACACTCTCTAATACAGACTGTAGAACACTAATACAGACTGCTGTACACTAATAAAGACTGTTGTACACTTTCTAATACAGACTACTGTACACACTACTACACACTGCTGTACACTCTCTAATACAGACTGCTGTACACTCTCTAATACAGACTGCAGTACACTCTCTAATACAGACTGTAGAACACTAATACAGACTGGTGCAACTCTCAGCCACTGAAGCACACTTTAATACAGACTGCCAAAGCACTTTTTATCACAGACTCAGTATAATCAATACAGACTCCAGTACACTAATACAGACCACGGCACTCTAATGCAGACACTTGTTACTTATGGCATTTAGCAGATGCACTATCCAGAGTGACTTACAAAAGTGCTTTGCTGTTCACTCAGAATATCCTTAGCTAGTAGACGAGGCTAGAACGAGATTCCTCACGCTTAGATCCTGTTGAAACAAATGTCTTTATGGAGCTAAATACTCCTGAAACAGATGAGTCTTCAGTCTGCATTTGAACACAGGAGGGACTCGGCTGTTCAGACTACCAGGGGAAGTTCATTCCACCATTTTGTTGCTAGAACAGAAAAGAGTCTGGATGCATGTTTTCCTTTTCTACTGACTGCTGTACACTCTCTAATACAGACTGCACGCTCTAGTACAGACTGCTGTACACTCCAAAACAAACTACAGTACACTCTCTAATACAGACTGCAGTACACTCTCTAATACAGACTGTAGAACACTCTAATACAGACTGTAGAACACTCTAATACAGACTGCTGTACACTAATAAAGACTGCTGCACTCTCTAAAACAGACTGCAGTACACTCTAATACAGACTGAAGTGCACTCTCTAATACAGACTGCAGTACACTCTAATACAGACTGTAGAACACTCTCTAATACAGACTGCAGTACACTCTCTAATACAGACTGTAGAACACTCTCTAATACAGACTGCAGTACACTCTCTAATACAGACTGCAGTACACTCTAATACAGACTGTAGAACACTCAATACAGACTGCAGTACACCGTAATACAGACTGCTGTACACTTTCTAATACAGACTACTACTGTACACACTACTACACACTGCTGTACACTCTCTAATACAGACTGCTGTACACTCTCTAATACAGACTGCAGTACACTCTCTAATACAGACTGTAGAACACTAATACAGACTGCAGTAACTCTCTGAAACAGACTGAAGCACACTCTTTAATACAGACTGCTGTACACTTTTTAACACAGACTCCAGTACACTAATACAGACTCCAGTACACTAATACAGACTACTGTACACTCTAATGCAGACTGCTGTACATGCTTAGTACAAACTGCAGTTGACTCTCTAATACAGACTGCAGTAACTCTCTGAAACAGACTGAAGGACACTAATACAGACTGCAGTTCACTCTCTAATGCAGACTGCAGTTCACTCTCTAATACAGACTGCAGTTTACTAATACAGACTGCAGTTCACTCTCTAATACAGACTGCTATGTCTACCCTACATCTTCCGACATCAATGACGTCTACAGACAACTTCTGGCACTGGTGGAACTTTGGCTTTGGGAAACACCTGTGTTTTCCTGGACTATGTAAGTTACCAATATGGTTCCAACTATGGTTTTGGGAAGCACCTGCATCATCCCAAATATGTAAGTAGCTAATGTAGTTAGCAGCTGTCCTTTTGGGAATAGAGGACAAATTAAAGTTCATGATTTGTGAAATACTGAATAGCTTTGTATTTGCTGCAGTCCTTTATTCATGTTTTTGACATTACAATAATTATTTAATTCTTTCTAAAATGCAATGTACACTAATAATAGAAATAAAATCTCACTTGCTTTATGCATTATCTGAATTGTGAAAACTTTCACAAATATAATTGATTAATACGGTTATAAATGATTTATACAGTTCTACTCACACTAAATGCACACAATAATTACATGACCAACAAAAATAAAATTGTGAAATATTTCACAAATCAAACAATTTCATTTCTGCCAGCACATCTCTGGGGTTCAGCTCCCAAACCTTCTGGATTTATACCCCACCCAATGTCTGAGGAAGGTCAGGAGGGTTATCAAGGATGCCTCCCACCGAAGCCAGTGCCTGTTCTGAAAGCTGCCCAGCGGTCTTAAAAACTTAATCAACATCCAGATATCATAATCAAATTGTAAAAGTAAAAATTTTAATTTTAATCTACTCAATATTAGATCACTCAATTCAAAGGCAGTCATTGTGAATGAAATTATAAATGATCAGAAGCTTAATGATTTGTACCTCAATGAAACTTGGATTAGATCTTATGAATACATGGCACTAAATGAAGCCACATCTGAAGGTTATAATTATGTGCACAACCCAAGACTGTCAGGTAGAGGAGGTGGAGTCTGTATAATCTACCAAAATATTCTAGAAATTAATCAGATACACTATAATACCTTCACTTCCTTTGAAAGTCTGTCTATTAACATCATTAATCCATACTGTCATTAATTAATCTATATAGACCTCCAGGACCCTACTCAGAGTTTTTAAAAGAATTTGGTAACTTTGCTGCAGATGTAGCAGTGTGTAGAGATAAAGTAATAATTGTAGGATGTTTTAACATTCACTAAAGGCATTTACCTCAATTCTAGACTTACTCTAGACTCTGTATGTATTATCCAGAATGTAACTGGGCCGACACATTACTGTAATCACACTCTGGATCTGGTTCTGTCACTGGGTGTTGACATAAATAAATTAAATACTCTTCCCCAAACCACAGCAATCTCAGATCATTATTTAATTTCCTTTGAGCTACAACTTAGCCAAAATGTAAGTACGTCCCCTCATTACTGCATGAAGCGTTTAATAAGATCAACTACAGCCCAACAAATTACTGAAAACCTCCCTGATTTATAGAACGGAAATGGTGATTCACGAACCTGGAAGTATTCCACTCACTTGGAAGGACAGCCCAGTACAGAAGGGCTCTCACTAAAGCTCGCTCAGATTATTTACTCTTGCTGATCAAAAAACAAAAAAAAAAAAAACAATCCAAGAGCACTTTTCGGTACAATCTTGAAACTTACAAAAATTCAGGCAGGTCCATCAGATTTCACTAGCAATACCCACATGGATATTTCCAAACATAAAATATAAAATAATAGAAATTCAACCCACAGTATTAAATCCAAACAGTTTGTCTTCTGTTCTTGCTGATATAGAACAAAATATAGATCTAGAAGAAAAGTTGGAAACCTTTCACCCACTTCCACAGTCAAATTCTGCCACCTGCTGTCTAAACTCAATCCCATCAAACCTACTTAAAGAAGTGCTGCCAGCTATAATCAATCCTCTCTTAACAATAGTAAACTCTTCTCTAAAACTAGAAAATTTGACCTTATCAGTCCAGTCTTATCAGCACTGCACTGGCTCCTGGTCAAATGCTGTGTGGATTATAAAATTCTCTTTCTTGCATATAAAACCCTACACATGCTTGCTCCTGAATACATGCAAGATCTAATCCACCATTATGAGCCATCACAATCACTTAGATCATAGGGTGCTGGCTTCCTACTCCTCCCCAGAATTCAGAAGGCCTCAGCAGGGGGAAGAGCCTTTTCTCACAAAGCCCCCAGCTCTGGAATAATCTTCCAGATAAAGTTGGGACTCAGACGCTGTCTCAATCTTCAAGTCTAGGCTGAAAACTTTCTTGTTCAGTGTAGCATTTGGTCATTAATGTATTAGATTAGTTACAGGCTGCAGATCCAGAGGTTCATGACTCCTTCACTTGATCACTCTGGTTTGTGACGGTGGAGCAGATGGACACCAATATTTCAAGATGCTCCCATGCTTATGTGACCTTCTTGTTCTGTCCTTAGTTAGGGGACCCTGGCAGCAGCATTTTGAACTAAGTCTGTTTAGATTCCTGCTTGAACAACCTGACAAGACTGCATTGCAATAATCTAACATAGAGGTGATAAGAGCATGCACTAATTTTTCAGCAGTGTGCAAGGATAGGGTAGTTCTTAACTTGGAAATATTACAAAGAAGAAAAAAACTGTCCTAATAATATTACCTAGTAATATGTTTTGGTCAAATGATAAATCTGAATCAATTATGAGGCCAATATTTTTTGTTACTGAACCAAGTACAACAGGGAAATCAGCCAGATTTAGCATTAAGTCTGATCATTTTTTTTTTTTTTTTTTTTTAACAATTTCAGGCCCCAAAAGGAGGACCTCTGCTTTGTTATTATTTAGAAGGAGGAAGTTACGCAACATCCAAGATTTTATGTCTCTTATACAGTCTTTAATTATCTTTAATCTAGTTTTATCATCAGGTTTGGCTGATATATACTGTTGACTATTGTCTGTGTAACAGTGGAAATTAATGCCGTATCTGTTTATCACTGTGCCAAGGGGAAGCATGGAAAGAGTGAACAATAATGGTCCTAAAACAGAGCCTTGTGGGATTCCATATCTCATTTCAGTGTGATTGGAAGACACATCCTTCACATTTACAAATTGAAACTGATCGGTTAAGTAAGATCTAGCAGCACAAGCAGGGACACACAGCCTTGATCAGAGGCAAGAAGGGTTGTCTCAGTACTATGATGAGGCCTGAATCCAGATTGGAATTTTTCATAGATGTGATTCTTGTGCAGGTTTCTGCACAGTTGTTGGGCCACAGCTTTTTCTAAAATCTTAGAAATAAATGGTAGATTAGAAATAGGTCTGTAATTATTCAGTACAATCTGATTCAGATTTGCTTTCTTGATCAGTGGTTTAATAACTGCTACTTTACATTCTTCTCTACATTCTCTATTCCCTATAAATCTAAACATCAAACTAATTACATCTCTCTACCTTTTCCAAGTTAATGATGACCTTGGTGAAACCCTAACCTTGAGCTCCTCTGCCCTTTCTGAGAAGGACCCCAAGCTCACCTGCCACAACTTTACATTGGCATCCCACCTTCCAGCTACTGGACCTGGACTAATTTCCCACCCTGCCCTGGACTAGCTGCCAACTGCCATCAGCAACTATGTAGAAATTTACACAGACCCTAGTTGCTATTGTTACTATTATGTCCATGATCAAACTAACCTTCAGATATTGAAAAAGTTCAATGTATACCTGAATATTAGAACAGACATGTGGGGGTCCAGTGTCCCTCCCAAGGTTTCTTCCTCCAGCTCTGGGGGAGTTTTTCTTTGCCACTGTCACCCTTTGGCTTGCTCACTAGGGGACCTGTCTTTTATCCTTTGTTCCTGTGTTAACCTTTTTTATTTTTTGATTTCTGTAAAGCTGCTCTATGACAACATCAGTTGTGAAGAGCACTATACTAATACATTTTGATTTGATTTAGTGTAGATATTTTATACAGTGTGGATATTTTATGAATACTGTCACAAAATTAATTATACAGTATTTTCCATTTTATGTATAGGTAGTTTATATGTGTGCAATTAAGTATGAAATTAAAACTAAAATGAGATTTTTATTCTTATTCCTAAGGAGATGCTAAGCTCTCAAATCAAGCTCTGCTACACCAAACATATTTTCACATATCTGACTATAATTTATACCAAAAAAACCACCTGCTGAAGTTAAAAATGCACATATTTAATTTAGTTTCACTTGCTCAAGGTCTACACAGGCCGTGAACACACAAAATAAGAGAGTTCAACTTCTAAACTTTATAATAAAATGCACCAGTGTTTTCAGATGTATGTAAATGTGTTACAATTATAGCAGAAGTTCCATAATGGCAATCACTAATGGCAAGCCAACTTCAACTCTGTTTACGGTTGGACATTTTTATTGTTGGCGGCTACATAAAACTGCGAGCAGGATATTTTACTTGCCTACGTCACACAAACCTAAAGTCAGGTGTTTCCTATTTGACTTTAAATAGTGCAGCATTGTACTGGCACCTCAGGCTAATAAGACATGTTTGGAATAAAAATGATTTTTGATTAAAGAATGATAGTTATGATTATTCAAACTTAATAAATCTAATTAAGTCAAATATTGCATTTTTATTTGAATATACAGTTGGGAAATCACTGTGTTCATATTTCAAAATGTATTTGATAAAGTTAATTCCATTGAGAACCCTTGAGAACTATTAAGAGAGTTGATATGGAGCCGATATGAGAAGTAATAACAGTAGTAATAGATCAAATGAACACAAAAACCATACAAATCTGGCCCAGTATTATTCTGAATCCAGATCGGTGCTAATTTTGGCTGTTGTGCATCTGGACCCAGCCAAGATGTCATGGTAGGTCTTGCCTGGATCCGGGCCCAGTGCTTTTTCCTATCTGGCATGAATATATTGGTGTAGTAAATTGTTTCTCCAACCTGCGCTGCACATGTTAGTGCTTTCCCTGGTCCAAGCACACCTGATTCAACTTATCAGCTCATTAACAAGTTCAGTAAATGTGAACTAAAATGTGCTAGACTCCAGGAACACAGACTAAATTTGCCTGCTTGTGCAGACTGGTGTTCAAGTCTCTTGGGCAAGTTTCCCAATGCTGTATTTACCTGTCTGTATAACATTATTAAGAATATACTTACACAGAATTTGAGTCAATGGTTAAAGTTATGATATAAACACTTTAATAACCATACACAGGCCTCTCAATGCAAAACATTTTAAAAATCAACTTGTTTATTTTTCTTTCTCAAGAGTAAAAACCCTTTTACACAGAGGGATGTCCCCCATACTGAGCTGAGAATGAACAGAATGTTACTGTAGATGTACATAAAGAAAGAAATGCAAAGTTAAATCAACACTGAAACAAACTGGTGACATTTAATTCACAGGACGTCAGTAACAGTATATGCCTCACAAGCACGGCCATTACGTCACAACTCTGTGGCTTCTGACAATCCCAGCATGCTGCCTGTGCTTTACAGGTCCAAGAGTGAATGCAAATGAATTTCTGTATGTATTGCTGCAGAACATCTCGTTGTCATGTTGGTCATGGAACGACAGGACCCGATTCTGGTTTTGTGTTTGGAACAGTAATTAGACGGATACTGTGTATCTGTAAGAAAGTTGTGCACAGATTCACAAGTGTCTTAAGAAAGAAATATTCCTGAAATCTAACTTCACACTTAAGAAAAAGGTCTAAAAAATATTGTGATTTTTCTCAGATCTTACACTGGAAGAGTTCAGAAGGTTGGCATCTGAAATGCTCAGTGTAAAAATCTGAATTACAATATTAATGTGCAATTTAACAGATTGTTTTAATGTTCTCTTCTGTATCAAATGAACTAAAAGGTCTTATTTAGTCTTACGAATATAATCAAGACTTCAAGAGAATATTTGAAAACCTAAAATAAACACTAAGAATTTAAAAAATATTTTCTTAAATGCAAAATCTTAAGATCCTTAGCAGGTCTTTCTTTGGAAAGCATTTGTGAATCTGGCCTGGGTTTTATATTAGCTCCAAAAATAAAACATGCCTGAAATAACAATATTTCATTACTAAATGAACAAGTCATATTGATTAAAATGTAAAGCTGAGTCTTTAATTACAACATTCTTAATCTTCTGACAAAATCTAAAGTGGACATTCCATTAAAACCATTACTTTTTCAAGCAGTGTGCAAAACGTTGTAAATTAGCATCTATTTTCTTCATGTCATATTCCATTATAAATGCAGTCATACAGAAGAACTTATTCAAAGCTAGTCGTCATGCTTAAAAGTACAGTAAAGCTGTCTAGGATTGAGAAACTGGTCTAGAAGAAGAGCAGCTGGACATTTCTCAACATCAAACTAAACCACATTCAGCTCCACTACTTGTAGCTACTTGCTACTTTCATATGCTATTGCCATGGAATTTTATCAGCTGTTCAATGTTCAAACAATACAAGTGCAATCTATTGTTGTGCTGTGAAAGTTCACACAATTGCACTGAACTAACCTTACTGCAGTCAAGCTGAAGGGTACAAAACACTGGAGTGGCTACCATTTGGAGAACCTGACCATCTGGCAAGGACACCTCACTTAATGACAATCCACAAAATAACACTACAGAATTATTATTATTATCCAGCTTTTTCCACACAGATGTTCATTAATCTGATTTTAAGATGACCTCTTAAACCCATTAAAAACAAATGCATGTAAAAAGCCTGAACAGGTGAAGAAAAGTAAGAAATGGTCTGGCAACACATCACAAACACACAAGAAAGTGAGGGAGTACAAATGTGAGATTTGAATGAATTTTCCTAAACGGTGGTCACTGGGGCTTTAGAGGCTTTGAGGTTTCCTTAAAGCATCTCATGATCTTAAAGACTTAAGATTCTTAACTGGTTGAGTCACTGAGCATCACTGAGCACGCTCTCTGCTACAATGGTTTTACTCTGAATACTTGGACTATTTTTAAGCAACGCTGTAACTGGCTGGTATAATGAATGTAATGTCTACACTAGGTGTAGTGCTTACAGAGTGAATGTGTTTTGTACAGTTGTCTTGCCACAAGCTTTGTGAGGTTCCGAGGTAAATGGGTGTAGCTCACAGTTAAATATGTCAAAGACACTCGTTATCATTTCAACTGTCTGCAATGTCAGATTTTAAAATGTTAAACCTATTCCTGCCAAGTTAGAAATCTTAAACTTAATCTGCAAATTCACAAACGTAAGTGTTTGACAAGTAGGAAGAATAGGAATTTCAGATGCAGCAGTAACATTACACAGTGAAACATCCAATTGGAAGTGAGACTGAACAGGCGGCACATCAAACACAGGTGTTGACAGAAACTTACAACATGTATGCACACTCCAAACATTATGATCTCTGGACAAATTTCACCAGGTGCGCATGCTAGTGAAGCCTGACCTGGCAGGATGTATTAGCTCTACATTCGTAGACTGATATTACAAAATATACAAGGGTCATTCTCAGCTCCTCACAGCTATACATGCAAGAGGAATACAATAACTAATGAAAAGTAAACAGCAAACAGCCTTCTGCAATGGAGGATGGCACAAATACGGCCTCACTGTACATTACATTCACCTACTCACTACACTGACAGCTAGTGTAGCTTCTGACAGACCACTGCAGTACTCTTGTTACAATGGCAGATCAATGAATCACCAAATCGTCTAGTAATTTACCTCCTAGTGCCCCTAGTGGTCAAATTGATCAAGCACATTTAAAAGCCAGTCTGTGGCATGTCTGTGACAGGTTAAAAATGCAGCTTTTGATACAACTGTGAAACTCAACATAGCTTTAGCATATCAAGAACAAAGGCGTATCAGCTGCTCTAATGAGCACATCAAACCTGAATGTGACAGCTAGGCACCAGTTATTTTATCAGTTACTGTTCCTTGAGCATTCAAAACATACACCAACAAGCTCTACCTGCAAATGCTTACAAATATAAGCATGCAGAGTGCATCAGATTACAGATACATATTAGATGCTCTGCAAGTAACTGCTATGATGTCTAACAAGTACGCCCTCTGTGTGAAGATTAAGTGTACCTATGACTCAAAAATGTGATCATTTCTTACTTATACGCTGACAAAACTGCTGCATATTTTAGCTCGACATGTTGGGAGAGGTGTGGATTTCTAAATATACATATTGTAGCCATCATACAGAAAGCCTATCTCTCCAGTTTTAACTTTTCTCCATGATGTGAATCTGACAGCTGATCTTATCATTTCAGAATTACATTACAATGAATGGACCAATAGAATTGCTCCAAAATTACTTGGAAGAAAAACTTTACACTGACTACCATTTAAAGTTAAGGTTTGTCCTCCTCCTGTAAAGTATTGAAGGTTTTTCATGACTGTGACGAAATGGAAGAGATGTCAATCATTATTACGCTACCGTCAGTAATCTAACAGTGTTGTCAAAACTGCATGGATTGAGAATGTCTATTCATCAATTCTACATTCATTTTTGGGACTGTTTTTTCCAAAGGCAATGCAGCCAAGTACGGGAAATAACGCTTTAATGTCTTACAGAGTCACAGTCTGCGTCCATGTTTAACATAGATGTCATCACATAGATGAGAAATGTTTTTTGCTAAACTATGAAGCTCACACAGATTTTTGAGAAGATATCCAACAAAAATAAACCCCCTCGTAAGGAAATCGAACAACACACACTAGTTGTTTGAACAGGTGATGTGTAATTATACTGACTACCAGGGTGAATGTTGAGTAAGTAGAAAAATACAGTAAAAAGCTGTAACTGAGACCAAAACTGGCTATTCTGGTGCTGAAGAGGGAATTTATATTCAAACTAATAAACATCAATAATAATAATTATTATAATAATAATAATAATAATAATAATAAAGCTATTTCAGTGATCAATGTACTCACAGTATGTGGGCATATGTACACTATTACATTACAGCTTATTTAGAGTTTAGTAGTGAAGAAAGAAGAAAAAAAAACAAAAAAAAAACAAAAAAAAAAAAGCAAAAACAAAAAAACGCAACTCCCTCAGAAACATGCATATTCACAAATTCATCCATCTGGAAATATTATTGTCAGATTAACATTTCAAAAGGCTGATACATTTCCAATTCATAAGAAGACATGGAAAAGAATTTGCATTTACATCCACCTTTTAAGTGGCCTATACCAGTGCTGGTGACAAATATACATCTTGATTTTTTTCCTGTAGTGACCAAAAATGTAGATCAATCTTCTGGTGGACCCAGCTACCACTTGCACTATGCAGCTACTTTGTTGTCCTTCTGGAAAAAGCATAAAAAGACACATAAGGTCAGTGCCTGCTCTCAAATAAAATGCATTCTCATTTCTCACAAGATTATTTAAAGCATGTAAAACAGGGTTATATAAAAAGAGCCAATGTTGCATTAGCCAGTTTATTTTTAAAAGTGCATTTGAAGGCTTATACAAAATGACATCCTCACCACTGCAGCCTAGACATAAGACAGGTATCCACACCTAAAAAGTTCCTTTAATTTGCCACCAAGTCACTAAGGGGCAGTGTTGCCAAAAATACACTCATCCTGGTACTTTGTAAGGAACACCTTTACACCTAGACATTCATGCAAATATCTAATCAATTTTTGAGAATGATATGCTTGATGTTACCAGATGGGCTGGTTGGAGCCCAAAAACACAATTACATAAACCAAATAACTGAGCAGACCCTAAACAAATCTCTATAGAAATACTGTAAATTTCGATTTTATGACATTTTATGAAAAACTAAACTACATTACCCTGTATTCAAAATCTGAGAACTCCCTTCTTTCCTGGCCTCCTCTGAAACCACCTCTGAAACCGCCACCACCCGTGTGGGTGGTACCAAATGATCCCCGGCTGGCTCCACGACCACGGTTGTTGCGAAAGCCCATGGCTCCACGACCCCGAAAGCCTCCGCGGCCTCTGCCATGACGCAAAGGGATCCCAAATGTCTCAGCATTCATCCTCCTCTCCTCTGCCCAGGTCTGCCTCCTGTCCCTAGCAAATATTGAAGGAAAAACAAGTTACTCACATGTCACAGAAGGAACTGCAATACATTGTCATTTTATGCCACTAAAACAATTTCAAAATAATGCAATTTCCCATTAATGTACAATGGTCAGCAAAAAAAAAATATTGAGCCTGTGTCCACATATAATCAAATTGATAATTGTGACCGGCCTAAATCTACAGTTTAAGCATCATGAAAAAGCGACTTCTCAGTGTCCTTCCTGTCTTTTGATTGAACATTAATGTCAAAATTAATGAACCATTATTATAGCAGTGTCCCTACACTACTCAAGGAATATCAGAAAATAAGGAAAGGGAGCACCAACCTGGTATCATCACAGGAGATGTTGTCAAAGAATGACTTGGACTTATCATAGTAGCAGTTGGGGCCTAGTGGATCCTCCTCTTCAACATTGCATTCATTATTCTGAGTATCGACCCCAGAGTCACCCTTGTCCTCCCCATTCATAGTTTTCTCCGTCTTCTCATCTAAATTCAAACATAAGCAAAGAATGCATAACTCTGGTGTAGCTGGAAACAAAACTACACCTGACTGTTTATCACAGCATTAAAGGTCACTTTGCTTTTTGTTTACATGGCATAAAATGCAGGACAACAAGCTGACCATTTTCACAGTTATGTTCACACATTAAATCATTTAACATCCTGAACATTACAGTCTGAATTGAGAGAGGCACCAAGTTATCTCCCAAATGCTTCAAACATGAGACCTATGCTCTATGTCAAAGCAACAGTGTCCATAACACTGCCTTTGTTCCGGCCAATAAGAGCATGGCCAGCAATATTTTTCCTCGCATTTCTATTAGACAGACAGAGACAAGACTAATGTAAACAAAAACCTTTACCCTTCAGCTTGAGTTTGCTCTGGAATTCCTTATCAATCTCTTCCTTGTTAAACTGGGCATTAGCACTTTCAAAGTCAAAGTCTTTCTCAAACTTCATTGGTCCATCTCTCCTCACAGGGAATCGTCCTCTCCCACGATGTCCTCCTCCACGACCACGACGGGGAGCTGGTGGGCCTGCAGCTGCATGACAGACATGTGCATCAGGACACAAAAAAAAAAAATCATCTAGAACAAAGACTCGAGAAACACTGCCTGACAAACAAACACCTGAAACAAGTCTGTCATATTAAAACTAATTTAACACAGACAACAAAGACAAGTCATGGTATAGACACTACTGGAGAAAGCAGTTTAAAGATGACATGCAGACACACAGTTGATGAGGAGGAGCAATGTGTATGTCAGTATGGTTCATGTCTACAAATTAGCTCAAGATTCCAAACAAAAGACAAAACTAAGCCCCTTTCACAAAGACCGGATAACTGTTCATTAGTAGCAACAGCTCTTAGGAGCTTTTCTGTCAAAACACAATCCTCCAGCCAGAGCAACCATAGTGTTTTCCTTCTTACCTAAATACTCTAATGGTGCTCAACAGAACTTGATGAATTAATTTTAAAATTGATATTCACTGAATAATGAGTGATCTGGAAAAGCATGTGACCATTTCTATAAGTTATAGAAAAACCATGACACATTGGCACGTTCATTCAACATCACCGTGCTGGATGAAATCCTCTCATTATTTAAAACAGGCTTCTTAAATGATGCATTATTATTCAATGAACTTTTCATTCAATTCTTATTTAATATTTATGATGGGTATTTACAATTCCCTTCACCCTATCCTTTAAAGCACAATTCGGTTTGTATGTAATTACTGTTACCATGTTGAAGATTGGACAGTAACAATTTATATAAACATGGCTCTAAAAACCATCATGGCCTTCATTACATTCAAAACAGGCCTGACACTTTTCTCTGCAAAGGGGGTACAGCTGGATCAGCTGGAACGAGTGTTACGTGCAAGATGAAAAGCAGAAGATGTAAAAATCTTGCATGCAGCTTTAGAGTCTGACAGCATGGATGTATGAAAGGCCATTGTGGCAAACGTAATAACCTGCTTGCCGCTTAGAGGCGTCCTTTTCACATCTGGACTGATCAGATTCGGACCGAGCAGACACTTTTGGTGCATCAGTGCCTGAGAAGGTATATCAATCTTAAAAACCCTGAAATATTCTGAAATCTTCTGCAAACAACCGTGACACATCTGAGTATTGTACCTTTGAATGTCTCTGAGAATGTCAGGCCAGCTATCTGGCTTTACATTTCAGAAATTTCAGACATACATAAAACAAACAAACATCAATTCACACAGTAAGAAAAGTGGCTTATCTAAAAAAATGACCAGTTTACCTCTGCCCTCACCTGCTGACTGATAGCTTGTGCGAACTACACTAGCCTCGTTCCCTGCAGCATGCCTGAGTCCTGACCATAGCCTAGGCTGGCCCTCACCCCTCCTCTGCTCTGGGACGTCCAGGGGCTTCTGGCCACCAGGCGTGGGGAGGCGTGCTGCAATGGGGCTCCTCCGGCTCACCAATGAAGGTGCAGCAGCGCTGACGGAAGCGATTGGTGGTGGAGCGGATTCCAGTGGCGGGCTCTTCTGCAAGGACTCCAGAGGAGGACTGCTGCGAGCTACAGGTGAGGACAGGTGTTTTAAAAACACATAGATGCATGTCCTAACTATAGACACACACACACACACAGTGAAGTTGTTAGTGTGAAAAGTAGAAGATCTCCAAAAGACAAAGGAAGTAAAAGGTTTTAGTGTGAACAAAAAGGAGAGGAGCACCATCTAAAATTTTGCCCACCCCAACAGATTTAACCTCACAAAAGCCTTTGGTTTACAAAGCCTTTAATTATGCAACTAAAACTGTGCCTGCTTCATAAAACAGTGACAGTTTGCTTTATTATAGAAATGTCACAATAACTGATACTTCTGTGCCAAGTCCATGACAAAATTCTGAAAATACTACAGTTCTTGCTTCCTGTGGTCCAGTGTCACAGATCCGTCAGACCACAAGAGGCTCGGCTTATTATGCTGCCCGACACATATAAATGCAAAGAAGAATGCTACAACAGTAGCAGCAGCACGAGGACTGGCATTGTTTGTGGCTTCTTGAAAATTTTGGAAATAGTTCAAGTTCAAGTCTGAGGACCAGGGACAAATTATCGACATCGC
Source organism: Acestrorhynchus altus (assembly GCA_034509495.1). NCBI lineage: Eukaryota > Metazoa > Chordata > Actinopteri > Characiformes > Acestrorhynchidae > Acestrorhynchus > Acestrorhynchus altus. Next base: position 29,416,299 of record CM067501.1, on the reverse strand, counting down.
AAAACAAATATGCAAACAGTATTTGGGAACATTTTTTTTTACTAAAGGAGGAAAAGCTATAAACTTAGCTAGGGCCTCAAAGACACAGAGCTGTTCAGAGATTTTAAGGTGAGCGAGTTGTCAGAGTGTTTGTATGCAGAAATATTAGTCATTGTTAATTAAAATACAATTATATATTTCCCTTAAGGGTGTGAAATTGAAGTAATATTTCTCTAATATATTGGAAAAATGCAAAGTGGTAGATGGAAGTAAGCCGTGAGAGGAGCAGCCGTTGTCTGGTGGTTAGGGAACCAGCCTTGTGACTGGAAGGTCACCAGAGGGTTTAATAATACATGAAAAGTGCAACAAAATCCCCACACACACATTTTTCATCAAACTGGTAATATTAAGCATATCATGTAAAGCACATCATCTGAGCTTGATCTACTCCCACACAACCATATACTCGTTTCTACATTAACTGTCCATTTTGTCAGCTCCTCTTTGTTAGCTTCCTTTAACCCTGGACCACCACATGCAGGCATTCTCTGTGTGGTGGGTCATTCTCAGCACTGCAGTACCACTGACAGAGGTAGAGTGTCTATGTGTTGCGCTGGTATGAGTAGATCAGACAGCAGTGCTGCTGGAGTTTCTTAATAATTTTAAACTAAAATGAAAAACAGAAGAACTGGCATGTGCATATGTATTCAACACCTTTGCTATGAAGCCGCTAAATAGTTCTGGTGCAACTAAATACCTTCAGAAGTCACATGGTTAGTGAAATGCAGTAAGTGTCACATGATCTCTCAGCATATACACACCTTTTCTGAAAGACCCCAGAGGCTGCAACACCACTAAGCAAGAGGCACCACTAACCAAAACACCATGAAGACCAAGGAGATCTCCAAACAACTCAGGGACAAAGTTGTTGAGAAGTACAATCCAGGGCTGGGTTATAAAAAATATCAAGATCTATGATGATCTCGTGAGCGCCATAAAATCCATTATCATCAAATGGAAAAAAACATGGTACCACAACAAACCTGCCAAGAGAGGACCACCCACCAAAATTCTCAGACCAGGCAAAGAAGGCAGAGAGGCAGCACAGGGACCAAAAATTACCCTGAAGGAGCTGCAGAGTACCCAATCAGAGACTGGGGTATCTATCTATATGACCACAATCAAGCTATACACTCCATAGAGCTGAAATTTATGGAAGAGTGGCCAGAAAAAAAGCCTTTACTTACAGACAAAAATAGGAGGCTAATTTTGAGTTTGCTGAAAGGTATGTAGGAGACCCCCCCCAATGCATGAACGAGGATGCTCTGGACAGATTTGGCTGGTGCAAAACCACCCCTAGAACACCATCCAACATGGTGGCAGCATCATCATCCTGTGGGGGATGTTTTTCAGCAGCAGGCACTGGGAAACTGGTCTGAGTCAAGGGGAAGATGGTTAACCTTTCTTATTTATTTATTTGTTTAATTTCTGTGAAGCTGCTCTGTGACAACTTCAGTTGTGAAGAGCACTATAAAAATACATTTTGATTTGATTTGGTGCTTAATACAGGGATATTCTTGAGCAAAACCTTTCAGTCTGTTTGAGCCTGGGATGGAGGTTTACCTTTAAACAGGAAAATGACCCAAAGCATACCGCTAAAGCAACACTCGAGTGGTTTAAGGTGAAATGTGTAAATGTATTGAAATGGCTTAGTCAAAGCCCAGTAATCCAGTTTAGAATCTGTGGTCAGACTTATAGACTGCTACTGACCAGTGGAAACCATCTAACTTGAAGGAGCTGGAGCAGTTTTGCCTTGAGGAATGATCAAAATCCCAGTGGCAAAATGATAGGGACTTGTCCAGCAATACTTGCAGTAGGGGGCGCTACATCATTGCCCACATGATGCTGCTGGCTAGAAATTTCAGATTAGTGCATTGTTCTCAGTCCAGCGCTGTTCCGTCTGATCCATTTGTCCCAGCACAACACTCACTAACACACCTCCACCATGCAGTGTCACTGCAGTGCCAACACCACCACACCACCCACATAATACCTGCTCTGTGGTGGTCCTGTGGGGTCTTGTCCATTGAACATCAGGGTGAAAGGAGGATAATTAAGTATGCAGAGAAACAGATGGAGTAATTATAGAACTACAGTGCTCCTGTATGGGCACTGTAGTGGATAAAACGGAAAACAATGTTGATCAGTGTATTTATATTTGAGGCAGTTGATCTGTGTACTGAAACACTTACCTCCAACAGCCCCAAATGGGGGTGAAACTAACGGGCTGGCAGTGAACTGGCTATATGGAGAAACTGGAACACGTTTGAACAGACCGTAAGAGTTTCCAGAATGGAAAGATGATGGAGTGGAAGATGATCCCATAGAAGACTGAAAAAATGATCAAGACATTACACGCCAACTCAGCTTAAGTACTCTTAAAACACTTACACACATTATTCTGTCTTGTTCAATCATCTTACACTGTAAAAGAGTTACTGTGAGACTTGTGTGACAACCAGCTTTTTTTCAATTTTGATCTATTCTTTTGCAATTACACAGGACAATTAAACAAGTATTACAATCCAACAACAAAAACAACAACAGCTATAAAATTGCAGCAAGCAATTTCTTTGGTTTATATACCTGAACAATGGCAGGATCCTGAGGCAAAGTTGGTTTGGGAGGTTCACAAACTGTCAGGTCTTTGATGTCACTGCCTCTGAAGATGATGTACTCGTACGTCTCATCCCTGGGGAGTATAGGTCTGTCCGTAGGGCGATCCTCAGTTCCAAAGGAGCGCACTAAAAGGGAAAACCTTACAGTTCAAGAACCAAAAACTGATATAAAGCAGTAAGCTATTAATATCACAGATTCACATGGTTCTTAAACCTGGTCCTAGAATACCACTACCCTGCTTCGGAGTTTGTTCCTGATGAAACACCCCCAGATTGAGCTCATCAATTAATCCTTCATCTGGATCAGATGTAATCCTGGACCAGGCTTGAGAACCACTGCGTTAGTGAAATAAGATACAGTCACATCATCACACATTCGTCTCTCTCATACAGTTATCATGCTGCTTCTTTAATGCCGATGTTTCCACAGGACTGTACGCCGCAGAGGGTCATCCCTGCAGAAACAAACGACCCAACTCAAGCTCTGTTATGGCACTCAATCACACAGATGGGAGTAGGTGCACTTTTATGAACATAACTGTTAAATAGCATCTAAAAAAGGTGTTTATATAATCAACTGTACAATATATCGCCCTTTTGGAGCGCCAGCAGTGAACCAGCTGTAGGTAAACCTCAGTTTTCAAGCGAATGGTCATCATCCAGTATCTCATACTTGCTTAATAACAACACTGAACAGAGACAACTGAACAGAGGATTCCTCCAGTTTCTGAGTTTCACCAACCATCAGAATCAGCAGACCAAAGAAAACAATCAGAACGAAACCAGCTCCACCTCATGTGCAGCTGTATTCATCTGCTGCTGGGAGCTGTTCTCCGGTCTGAGCTGTGATACGGTGTGAGTTCGGAAGAAAGGGACACGGACACGCTGCCATGGTGTGAAAGGGGAGAGGGCGCTGTGCCGGGACAGTGACCGTGACTAGCCCAAAGCCCGCACTTCACTGAAGAGCGTGTGAAGCCGAGGGACAGGACTGGACGCTGCAGCCGCTTCATCTGAGACAGAGGGACACGGCAGGGCCAGGCGGAGCCACTGTGTTTACCTGCCGCTCGGACGGCCGGAGGACACGATCTTAGCCCGAGCTAATGGACACCCAGAAGCGGGTTTGCTCTGGCGGTACGAAGCGAGTCGGAGTGTGAGGCTGTTGGAGTGAGCACGTACCCTTAGCCAGGGCGACGGTGGAGTTCTCGGTGTCGATGGTGTAGAGGATGCCCTCATAGCGGATCTCGGCCTTGGAGATCAGGCTGATCTTGCTCCCGATGTACGGAGTCCCTCCGCTCATCCTGTCCTGCGCGATCACAGCTGAACTACGCGGATGCTGGCCCTCACTCGCTGGACCTCACTCGCTGGCCCGCGCTGTCTGACGAGCGGTTCGCACTCAGGAGGATCGCACAGTCGAGCTGCTCCGCTACAACATGGCCGCCTTCATTTCAGCCCAGCAACAGGAAGTGACGTCAGGCGCTTGGCCGCGCCGCCGCCGCACGCAGTTAAATGGTCAAACACACAGATCAGTGATATACGTACATATACACATGAACACCGTTATTAAAGCAGTGCACGGGTGTCAGAACAGCGTTCGAGGAATTTCCTCAGTGTAGAGACTCAGACCAATATAACGATATAACTTATAACGTTTCCCGAATAAATCTGGGAAGAGAAAGCTGATTCGCAGGTGATTTATTTCTGTCCTGAACGCACAGATTGGACGTCACGGCGGTTTGTTCACGTATTGGTGTGTGTAAATGTAATCGAAAAGATGGTCTGAAGAAACTGCATTTCGTACGTGAGATTAAATGAATGTTTTTTTTAATATAAACATAACTGAGAGGAAGAACTTTGATTGTCATTAACGTGTATTAAACGCTGTCTGTGTGCTGTGTTGGACACTTCCGGTTATGATCTTTTCTGTCCCCCTGTGGCGCTCTAAGGACTCACTACAGGTGAGTCAGTTGTTGATCTCTCCTGACTGGACGTATAAGGAGCACAGGGACTGGGTACCTGACTGAACTGAGAAGGCATTTGTTGTTGTTGTTGTTGTTGGTGGTGTTGTTTTTTGTTTTTTTGGGGGTTTTTTTTCAAAATAAAAGTCCTGTTTTTATCATGAGCTGTATTATATGGAACTCTTAATGTGTGATAGTGAAATATGACCAGGCTCTGTCCCCTGAGATCAAGGTTTTCACACTTATCCACATTGTGAATAGCTCAACTCCTTTATCATTATTTATGTCTTAAAGGTAGATTCGATTTGAAGCCTCTGCAGAGCCAGTTTCAGTAGCTTGTATTGATTACATGTGAATTAGATATCAGTTCTGAATTAATAATACACCATAATACTCTGATTTTTGGCAAAGGTATGTGATCCCCTTGGAATATTAAACATTCTCCTTCCACCTTTACTATGTTGGTTCAGGTCCATGCTTCTGGTCCATGATCTGGTGCTTTCTATAAAGCTGCTTTGTGACAGTGCCTTGGTTGTAAAAAGCACAATATAAATAAACTTTAATTGACTACAATTTTACTGCAGAACAGCTCCTTGTCATTGCATTCATACCAGTGGCTGTAGAACATCAGTGAAGGAGGTAAAAACCCTTATTCTGCAACCACTGTACTGTTCTAGTTTAAAGAATGGTATTTTGTTTTGTGAATAATTATAAAGCCATACATTAAACCTCACACATCACTGCAGTTATATTTCACTTAATAGCATTCAGATCACTCTATAATAAGACAGGAAACTGGTCAGAGCCTCGCAGTCTGTATAAGACAAATACTTTTTAAACCTTTTAAATACAGACTGCAGAGAGGTCAAAAGAGTGATCTCAATTAACACTGGAATAAATTGCAGATGATGTGTGTAATCACCTTAATTACATCATCTTCAATGCAATGTACTACTGTTTATCATCATTAGTGCTTCAGTGTTGCCTTCACAGATGTGACTTCTCTTTTACAAAAGAAAGAAATATAGAAAGGAAACGTTCAATAATTTCCCCAAACATCCCAGACATTGCCCGTTCATTCTGACTCACTCTTTAAACAGATTTATCCTGTAACCTGTATATATCAAAACCATTATCCACTAACCACCTACAGCGGATAGTGAGGACAGCCGAGAAGATCATTGGAGTTCCTCTACCCTACCCTCTTTATGTTACAGTATGTTACACATCTCTTGCACCTTATTCCCACCACAAAACATTTCCCCTCACTTCACTGTCCTGTTCTGTCCTTGTTTGCTGTATTTATTGTATTTATTGTAGTGTTTGCACTTTATGTATACTACTTTATGTATACATAGTGTATTGCTGCTCCATGTTGCACCTTGGTTCCGGAGGAATGTAATTTCATTGCACTGTGTACCTGTACTCAGATGCAATGACAATGAACAGCCTTGACTTGACGTTGACATTATGGTAATGAGGATGTTTCAGAACTCTCTGGGGCCTCAAAGAGAAAATAAGAATATCATTTATAAAAGCTGATTTGTATTCAGACTTTAATTCAAATAGGTTAACTGTCATATTTTATTTACATTACACTGATCAGTATGGCTTATACAGTGCATCCAGAAAGTATTCACAGTGCTTCACTTTTTGCACATTTTGTAATTTACAGCCATATTTCAAAATGGATTAAATAAGATTTTGTAGATTCCAATTAGCACAGTGGGCTCCATTATCCATAAATGCAGGATGTTTGGAACCACCAGGACTCTTCATAGAGCTGGCTGCCCAGCCAAACTGAGTGATCGTAGTAGAAGGGCAGTGACCAAGAACCCAATGGTAACTCTGACAGAGGTCAAATGATGCTGCCACCACCATATTTCACTCTGGGGATAGTGTTCTTGGGGTGATGAGATGGTGTTGGTTTTGAGCCAGACAGCATTTTCCTTGGTGGCTGAAAAGTTACATTTTGTTTCCATCTGACCAGAGCACCCTACAGTCTTTCACGTGCCTTTTGGAAAACTCAAAAGGAGCCTATATTTTTCTGGAAGTAATTTTTTTTTTCTGGCCACTGTTCCATAAATCCCAGCTTTATGAAGTTTACGGCTTTATTGTGGTTCTATAGACAGATACTCCAGTGTCTGATTGGGAACTCTGCAGCTCCTTCAGGGTTACCTTTGGTCTCTATGCTGCTTCTCTGATTAATGCCCCTCTTCCCTGGTCTCAGGGTGTTGGTAGGCAGCCCTCTCTTGGTTTGTTGTGGTGCCATGTTCTTTCCATTTGATGACTATGGATAACCCAACCATGACATGTAGTTCTCAATAACTTTGTCCTTGAGTTGTTTGGAGATCTCCTTTATCTTCATGTTGTTGTTTGGCAAGTGGTGGCTCTTGTGTAATGAACAATGACATTAAATTAAATAAATTAAATACAGGCTATAATGTAACAAAATGGGTAAAATGAAAATGAATACTTTTACAAGGCACTGTGTAAACCCCCCCCCCCCCCCCCCTTTGTGCCAGCACAGCACCAACAGCTTCCTTGGAGGCATCTGTGAACACTTTACAGGGCACACTGAACTCTGGTCAGGTCACAATAGGAGCAGAGGAAAGTAAAAATTTCAGATAATGTTTCACAAATGATGTTTCACAATCTACTGTCCATTCACATTCTTACCAATCAGACAATTCAGAGGGGCTGCGTGTCTCCCAAAGTTGTGCACAAAGCTTCTATAGTAGGAACATAGGCCCATGAATGCTCTAGCTTCAGCTGGGGACTGAGGTGTTGGCCATTTCCTGACTTTCTCTGTGTTTTTTGGATCAGGCTGCAACCCATGCTGGGAAACATGGCCTAAAACAGGACTTGATTTTGGGCAAGGTGGTACTTTAAAGTGTTTAATTTCAACCCTGCTGTCTTGATTCTGGAAAACACCTCCCCCAGGCTGGCAAGATGTTCAAAGATACTGTTATAAAGAACCACATCATCAAAACACTCCATACAGATTTTCCATGGCAGACTCCTGAGGACGAGCTCCATCATTCTTTGGAATGTGGCTGGTGAGTTTGATAGGCCCGTGAGTATACATTGCCAGGGGTACAGACCACGCTCTGAGGTAAAAGCCATTTTTCTCTGTCCTCCTCAACTTTCAGCCATTTGAACAGTCTAATGTGCTGAACAACACAGCACCTGCCAGTGCACCCAGCATAGCATCTACATGTGGCAGAGAATGAAAATCTTTCATAGTCACACTGTTCAGGCATCTGCAGTCAATGCAAAATGTCCATCAGCCCCATTTCCTCTGGGACTGGAGAGGCCCACAGGCTGCAGCTCTCTTCAGTCACCCCATCAGCAAGCAGTTTGGCCACCTGTTTTTCAATCTCGGCTCTCCTTTCTGGGGGGGGGTTTGACACAATTGTGCCCATTGTGTCTAACATCTGTTCATTCATTGCATGGACAGCCACATAATCCTTTTTGAGTGGGTTATGGAGTGCTGGTACCCTGGTACCCTGAATCTATTGACACAGGGACGCTGTGCCTTCAATCATGCCCCTAACATATAAAACTGGTATTTCACATTCTGCACTATTCACTTTTTCACGATTTTTGTGTCAGGTGGATGACATTGTGATTGGCATCTGGCGCCCCCACAGGTGCAATGGCATGTACCTCTCACAGGTGAATTTCTCCTTACCTGAGAGCACGGATGGCCACCTCATGGCCATCAGTCTTTTTCTTCTTTGCACCACAGTCTTTACATTTTTTTGTCTGTGAGATCTTGGCAAAATGGCCTATCAAGGCCTATTGATTAAGCATTTGTAGATGTGATTTTGGACCAGCCAAATAAAGTGAAACAGTAGTTAATTCAGTAGATAATCTACAGCATTTCTGTGTTATAAAAACAGAATCAAAAACACAGTGGACTACATGCAGGTCATTTTTTATTAACTTTCAGCAAGGTTTCAACTGCTGTTCTGTAGACTGTAAACGACACAATTTAAGAGAACCAATAAAAAAAAATGAAGTGAATTTTTTATTGCACATTAAACAAAAAACAAAAACAAATTATAGATCACATCAATGAAGTCAGTGTTCAGTGTGACAATGATGCGTTTCCTTACGCAGCTAATTTTTATTTTTAATGAAAGATCAGCCATCTTGCAATTGAAACCAAAACTGCTCCCCTACAACTTGCAAATTACTGGCTCAAATAGAAAAAAAATAGAACACATTAAAAACTGAGACAGTAAAACCAACAATGCACTGAAACAAGTCAGTGCCTACTTGTTGACCAGAAAAGGCAAGAGTAAGCTTTTTCTTTTATTTCAGTTACTGTTGTTTGAACAGCCAACTTTCCTGTGAGAATGAAGGTATTAAATTGGTCCCAGTCTGCAAAATTGTAATTCTGCAATTGGTGCAAATTGAACCACAGCATTCCTATTCTTCTTTCAGAAAAGATCTGGATACATATAAAATTTGGATGCATATGAAATTTGACTTTTTGTATGAAATTATGAATTTGAATGAACTTTTCCACAATTGAGATGCACTAGTGTATGTGTGTTACAGAATCATGAACATGTTTGGGAACCCCTCTTTCTAAATATGAATTATGGACCTTAAAAATTTGAATTTATGGACATTAAATAAAAAGAAATAGACTACATAAAAGTATACCACAGTTAGTTCCAACCCCACAATGTGATTGCCTGAGAGACATTGCACAATAACAGCACACTGACCGAAGCTCTTCATGTATTATTTTGCCACATACATATGAAATTTAGCAAAGACATCAGCATTTACAAAACACATAACACCAGCCATAAAAACAGCAGCTTGATTTTAATATTTGTTGTTAAGTGTGTTGTCATGGGGATAACATAACCTGGAACATGCTGTTGGTGTGGCACAACAGATAACATCAAAAACATCAAAAAGAGTCCTTGGGCAAGACTCCTAACACTACTCTGCCCCCCTAATATTATTAGCCTTGTAAGTCACTCTGGCTAAGAGAATCAGATAAATGGCATAAATGTAATTGAATATAAACTAATGTTTTGCTGTTGTTTGTGACCCTGATGATGGGAAATTATGAACTGGATTAGACAACATTAAACTGAAAAGCATAGATTAATGCAGTTTCAGCATCATGGTGCTTGTAAGCTAGAAGTAGATGTCATCCAGCTAACTGGGTAGCTAACGTCCTGTTATGTATGTTTAAAATATTATAGCGTATTTAAACATAGTTACATAAAATAATCAGCATTATCACCTTTTTGAACGTTGTATGTTTAAAATAATTTAATATAAAAATAGTCATCAGCTTTAAAATACTTAGCATTATCACGTATATATGTTTAATAATATTAAATATAAATTAAATCTTATATTTAAAAATAGGTACATAAAAATAATTAGCGTTATCACTTATTTGAATTATGTGTATAAACTATTAAAGTATATTTAAATAAAGGTATATAAAAATAGTTACAATAATCAGCATTCCACATAACTTAGTCATTTCAATTGTTATTCTTTATTTTTATGATCCCTGTGCAATGACAATATGGTCATAATGAATTTGACATTCTGAACAAATAATGAATTGTTTTATTATTATAATATAAAAAGGCTACAATAAAAAATCAGCATCATAATCATAATTGAATAGTAATTTTGATACAGTAATCACAGCTCACTGTGAATAATTATATTATAATAAAGCATTTGACAGTGGGGTGAAATAATTACAAGTGATATCTATCGTATTATATTCCACTAAATGCCAAATAAATGTATAAATAGATATAGAAGTTTACACTGGTTTATTATTGGCTTTGATTTTCCTAATACACAGCTTAAATAATACAGGAATACCTAACAACTGGGGTTATACGTAGGGCCCACAACCTTTCCAATCTAAAGTTTATCTAAAGTTTCTGTGGCCATTGATGAACTGATCAGCATCATTTCTGTTATAAGCTGTCTTTGAACAATACAATAAGCCACTACACCAAACCACTAAAGTTGCTGTTGCCGGTTATCAGCAACAATTCAATTAACCAGTGCTACAGGAAGATAAGACTCCTCTACATCTAACTAACATTTTCTAAAAATGTACTGTTTGTGAAATGACCCAGGAGGTTTACTAGATGCTACATCTAACAGTTACACATTTGACCTCACCCATCCAATGTACCTATACTCCAGTCAGTACCTCGCAAGCTCCTCTAAGTGGTCTTCAGGCAGACACCTTCCATCATCAGTGTTGTGCTGAATTAAGCCAACACCTCCAGAAGAGTCAACAGTGAAGTCTAGCATCTCAGACCCACTCCCCTCCAAGCTCTCCTCATGATATTTCACAAGATTTTGCTCAAAGCCTCAATATCTTCAGTATATAAACGAAACAGCCTAGAACTCTCCCCACACACTGTTCTACCCTACCCAAACTCAGTCCTTCTTATCCACAACTACTGACAATGTTATAACTGTAACATGTAAAATCCATGACTTTAATTGCTAATTGAGTATTAAATCCAAATCAATATGGGTATCGATCTAATCAATCTAGTTGAAAGCACTGCCTTGACAGTAGCAAAAAACAAAACAAAAAACAAAAAACCGTGTACTGTATGTAAGGGATATCCAAGCTTTGGCATGAAAGTAAAGGATTAAAGTAATGGATTTTTAGTTATAACACTGTGTATTAGGAATATCAAAGCCAATGTCAAACCAAAGTAAAATGCTATATCTCATTATACATGTATTACACATATCACATATGCAAAACAGAGTATTTGATTGTTACAGGTTTATGACAAAGAATGAGATAACTTCCATTTTGGTAATGAGATATTTGGCACAGGGCTGTGTTTTTGTCATTAAATCAGATTTTGAAATTTTCTTCTGACTTGTGGGTCTTAAGTCCCTTCCACAGTTTGCATGAGCATGGCAAAGTCTTGAACATTGAATTAATTTATAACTTGTTCCCATACACACATCACTGTACACAAATTAAAATTAAATTATATATTAAGTGATATAATCAAATATTGAGTTATATGGCCACAATGTCAAATTCATCATGGATTTTGGCAACAGAATTTAAATGCAACCATGACACTAAATAAAATGAACTGAACATATGGTTGAACATTAGGCACACTCTGAAGACTTAAACGCCCTTAAGGATTTCCTATTGCTCACTTTCAAATGCTCTACACGTAAACGTTAATGAAATGGCTAAGCTGTGGTATTTCCCAAAAATGATCATCTTCCTCATCATCTAAACTGGTGGGGTAAAACAGTTCAACACTAGTACACTGTTGCTTTTACACCTCCTACTGGACAACAACATTACCGCAATTTATGGGGGATGTGATTTCTACTACTCAAACATAATGTGGATCTGGGGAAGTCTAAGTCTAAATCTACGCACAAAAAATAATTCCAAGATCATTCACACTGCAGTTAATCCACAAATTATTATTTGTACCATTATGCTGTGGATCAAACTGAGAAGTCCAGGCATAAAGCTAAAGAAAGAGACCCTGTTTAAAAATCTTCTTTTTATTTAAAAAAATCAACATTTCATTTCTTACAGCTTATAGTAGTTATTGAATGAGCTGTACATGTCCATTTTATACAAGATTTTACACGTAAAGCGATCGTTGTACAAAAAGTAAAGTTAGTAGAATTTAATGAATTATTACTAACCAAATGTTGGTCACCTTTGAATATACCCTTGCAAAGCACCATGGTATCAAAAATGAGACAATGAATGACAAGAAAAAAAAAAAAATGACACTGAAAACATGCGCTCCTCCACTACCATCCTCTCTCTATCTAGGAGCCAAAGTGCTTAATATTCTATCCATCCACAGAAATTTGCCATAATTTATTCATCTCGGTCATAGAATTTCATGGACTCAAACTTTTTTCGTTCTTGTAGTTAAATATGAGGCCTTGATGATCTTTAATCAAATACATGAGAATATGGAGGAAAAAAAACCCCTGTTGCTTCAGAGCAAATGAAGCTTCTAACGTGAGGTGAAACAGAAAAGCCTGGTCACATTAGTGATTATTGTTTCATGCTTTTGGTAGCTCCTCAATTTTGCTTTTAAAAACCACACATTGTTGCACAAACACAAGAACGCCACAGTGGCAGTAACTTACACGTTCATATTTAAGGACCCCACCTACCCACCCATACACAAAGATACAAACTCTCATACATTCACACAGTGTTTTCAGGTAAGCATGCGATAACACTAGGAACCAAGCTGAGGTGCTGTAAAGTGCAGTAGAATAATGAGATGATGCTGGTTTGACCTGATGGCTGGCCACATGACCAACGGCAGACGGCGACTGCCCTGAAGCTCTTGTAGAAAGGAGAGACTTCTTAAAAAGGGGAAAACGGACCCAGATAAGATGTGTGTCTAAATGTACCACATGCTCTTGATTATTTTCTGGGCTCATCACAGTGAATGCAGTAAAGGCTAGGCAAAGGGAAGGCAGCAATGTGATTGATATTGTATTCTTTTTTTTTTTTTTTTTTTTGCAAACACCCAAGAGAAGATGGATGTGGACAGCTCAAGTCCACGTTGATTAGAAACCCAGTCATCCATACAGACTCAAAGCTAAATGGACAGAAATAGGTACAAAGTGTAGTTTGTGTCACTTTCTGCAGTCTTGGTGAATCTAGTTTGACTTCTTAAACTCCAAGAGTACTTTGACAGGTCCAGACTACAATTCCTTAGTTGAGTTACGACACAAAACCTCAGTTATATGAATTACATAAAATTTTCATTTTCATTCAGATGTTACTAAATATGCAACTGGGGTTCAGAAGGTTAGCACCAACACTGACAATTACACGAGACACCTCTAACACTTCTTTCTGCATTAAATGGGAATTCCAACATTTTCCCATCTTTTATATGTTAATTTGTAAGAATAATGGTGCCTGAGGATGTTGTTTTAGAACAGTTAGTTTTGGTGGAGAGATACAAAGCTGGGTGTTGTAAGGCAAAGTTCACCTTAATTATTGTGATGTGTTTTACCATCTCTCACTTTCCACATAAACACCACGTACCTACATGTAGGTTCATTTGATAGTAAATAAAATGGTTGTATTGGTTTATTAATCACTTGAAAGCCTGGTTTCTCTCCCCCACCACTGAAAGAAATATTACTGCAAATTTCTCTTCAATTCATTTTTTCAACAGACCACTCAATGAGTTCATCATGTAATTAATGAAGATAAAGTGGAATTTCCCTTAAAATTGTAGAACATGGCAGCAGATCACTGGAACAAGCCAGCCCGTGGGTGTGCTGACTGTTCATATTACTGTAATAGTCCTTAAATTTTTCTTGTCTGCAGTATCACCAGAACCCCTTAATTGGTGTATGGAGGTGTCAGAAAGTGGTTACTGAGCAGGGTTTACTAAAGTAAGAATGACTGAATATTCAGTGTTCATCCCTCATCTGAGAAAGGAAATGGGGCTGACCAAAAGCACAGACAAAAAGACACCACCACAAGTCAGACAACCACAATGACATGAACATTCTTTGAAACAAGGCTGTAAATCTACACAGGCTTGTGCCAGAAGACCGAAGGCAATAACCTGCATGAACAAACTCCACAGAGAACCTTAAAACAGAACCTTTTGGAATCCTTAAAAGGCCACAAATTGAAGAAAGTTTAAATACGATGGCTGGATCAAAGTTCACAAGTGTAGTGTTGAGCAGTGTTTCTCAAGCCTCGTCCTGGAGGCAACCCTACCCTGTATATTTTACAGATTTCCCTGCTCTCAGCACACCTTATCCCAACATTCAGTTCATTAACAAGCCTTTCCGAGTTGCAGGGGTGTGTTAAAGCTAAAATGTGCAGGGCAACGGTGCCTCCAGGACCAGGGTTGAGAAACACCGCATTAGATGCTTGTCTATAACTGCAGGTAAATCACAGACTGCAGCCCACCAAATGATTTGAGAATCTGTGGAACTGGGGTTCTAGACCAGATTGTTTGAGAGATTAGACTTTCCATAAGAGAACAAGGACATTCATGGACTTAAGTTCTGCTTCTGTTCCTTGTGGATTGTCATTGTACTTCCAAGTCATATTGATTTATAGAAAAAAGAGCAAGGCATATATTGAGAACTAATGGAATAATGTTAAAAGTACTGCAAGGATATCATGAAGAAATTTACAATAGTTTTCATTCTTTATAGCTTATAAATATGGTATCTACACAATGTGTGTTACAAAAATATTTTGGTATTCTGCGGGCACTAGAATCACTAAGAAAAAAACAGATGCAAAGTGATATGAAAAGAGTTTGTTAGAAACTGGTCAGGCACAATAACTTGTGTAACGTCTTAAAGAATAGTGCGGATGGGGAGAGGGAAGGGGGGAGAGGGAGAGAAGGAGAGAGAGAGAGAGAGAAGGAGAGAGAGAGAGAGAGAGAGATATGTGAGATGTGCTTTAGATTGTATAGTTCTGCACAGATTCCTGTACAGCTGCAGCCACACATTTTGTGAAAAGGAACGAAAACTTCGGGTGAGAGAAAGAAAAAGATTTTGGTTGATTGCTCAAGATCAAGAAACTGAAATTGTCCACAAATGACTGGTGTCATTACCCAGTCTCCCACTTATATAGCAAACAGACTGAAGCCAAAATGAAGTCACTGCTTCTCGATTACACTGAAATCTGGAAACAAGCAGTCCAGAATTATCTGCAGCACTTTCTGTTTAACCACTGTCTGTCCTCTTCTTAATGCTACAGTTCTGACTGGTTTCCAGTCTACAAAATGGCCGCACAGTAGACAGAGCTGCCCAGTGTAGTAGCAGTGACGCCACCAGGGGGGTGTCATTCTCCTTCCACCTCCAGCTCTGGAACAGGGTGGCAATATTAATGTTATTTGGCATTAGAAACGTAACCACCTGCAGTCCTTTCCCACACTTCTTCCAAGTCCGTAAGCCATGAGAAGGTAGTTTGATTTTCGAACTCTTGGATTTAAGGCAATATATCAATGTTTGTGTGAATTTCATAAAAAAATCCTATAAAATGTACAAATTTCTTTTAATACAAAGGTCTATTGCATTACCAATAAATGCTGTATAGAAAATATATAAATATGTTTTTTTTATGTACAAGGATGTCAGCTCTGCACACGTCTTTTTTGTCCTCTGTTATTTTTGCTCTGCACAGAACAGCATCAGTCTCTTTGTTCTCATTATATGCACAATTGCTATTTACACCAACAGGGGTGATCAGGAGAGTTTTCTGCACATGACTGGCAAGGCTCATGATGAGTCTGTGCAGGGTGATGGAGGTGGGGGGTACAAGTGGTGTGAGTAACTGCGCTCTGTGTAAGGAGACGGCGGGCAGCTCTCACAGTTCTCCTCAGCTGACAGATACTGACTGCGCGGGGTGGGGGGTGGAGGAAAGGGCTCTGAGTCATAGTTGAGGTCACTGGTGTAGCCCTTGACCACAGCACTGGAGGCTGGCGGGGCCCGGCGTCCCGGTGTATAATCACTGTCACACACATCTGTGCTGCACGGCGTGGTTGGAGGGGCGAAGTGGCGGTAACTGCATGGCATATAGCTAAGAAAGAGGGAGTGCAACAGTGTTAAAATAAAACAAAACTGTTAATATTCCTTAATAGAGTTCATAAAAATTTTTTAATTACAAGTGAAGTGATGCCACATATATTTAAATCTCAATAAGAATATAGGAATAGGAAAATGGTAGCTTGTAAAATTATCTGCCACTTCTACTTGTTCTTTTATATTTAGCTTGTTTGTTGTTTCTATGGTTGCCATAGGCCTCGTCTGTATTTTTCTTTTTGTCAAATTACCTGTCCTGTTGGATTTGTGGGCCTGTAGACTGTAGGACAGGGAGGGATACTTTTTTTTTTTAGATTGGTTGACACAAGAAGGAAAATGTGGGTATCACTAGGTTAAATTACCATGTGTTTTATTAACTACAGATGTTCAAAGCAAAGGTCAGATTGTAAGCCACATCCTTCTTGGATTTCCTAACCAATGGTCATTTCATGCACTAGGGAGCCACAATTACCTAAATCAGACTGACAATTAGCTTGAAATACTTCACTTGATGTGTAATGGATATATGACAGTTTACCTTTTTGATTTTATGAATATCAATAAACGTTTCCCACAGTGTTCCAATTCCCTGAGCTGCACTAGTACAGGGATAGGCAATCTGGTCCTGGAGTTTTTTTTTTTTTGCAGACATTTGTGCTTTTCCTGCTCAGGCACTCTTGATTCAACTCACCTTTTAATTGGCATATTTAGTAAAGCTGTTAGAGAAAGGAGAAGGAAGAACTGTGCACGAATCTGGCACTCGAGGACCAGGATTGCCCACTCCTGTACTAGTATCTTCCAGCTCCCCCAAATCCTGCAACTGAATAATGCATCAAATTCAAACAAGTAACTCTGGATTGAGAGTCATACTGCTCTACCTGTATGAGCGATGTGTGGACGGACTGTTTGATGAGTAGCCAAACTCCATTGTGTACTGTGAGCGCACTGTAGCGGGAGAAGGGGGAGGGTTTAGGATCTGCAAAAAGAAGAGAGAGGGAAACAGGTTAGAAAAAGAGCATTAAATCTTGCACCCATGCATTCCAAGCATTCTTGTAGTTCACATTGACATTTTAATACTTTAAAAATTTAAAGTTTCTTTATGATCAATTAAAAGCTGTTTGGGTGTTCTGAAGGGTGTTAACCGGTTCACACCTGGTCCAGACTCACTCTAAGATGGATGGATCCCTCTAGGATGTCATAAAACCGTGCTGTCAGATTTAGATTTATGTCTACTTGTGAAAAGGCTTTTTTTAATTTGTAGTTCATTTTAACTGTATCTGAAAACATATTCCATTTACACTTGAATGAAAAGTAGACAAGAAAATCTATCTCCAAATGTACTTTGAGTAATTTATTCATAATGCCATCACAATGTGCCTTGGGAGTGTTTACATCTGGCTTTTCATGCAGTCACGTGAAATCTGAATGCAGTCTGATCACTAAAAAATGCCTCTTAATGCCAAATATAAACAGGCCCTTTCCTGTGATAGTGTTTCTGCTTACAGGAGGGAAGTAAGTGCCCTTGGTGCTGGATGAACTACTGGAGGAAGCTCCTGTTACATGGGCACGATCATAAGGTGGTCCACTGCTACCGCCCATTATACTCAAAGAGCCAATCACAGACTTCCCACGAGACATGCCTGCAAAGAGAGTAGATGAGAATGTACACTGAAAATGTATAATAACTAAACTGGAACATGACCAGAAATTCGAGAAAAGATTTGGATATTTAAGAGTAAAAGCAATTTACAAAACTGCATTAAAAAATATATAGAATTCACACTACACTGCCTTTCATTCTAGTTCTCATTCATAACTATTCACTGGCACTCAAGCTGGTTCAGCTAGTCTTACCTGGTAAAGAGCCTGACAGGGAGCTTGGGTGTGGCACATAACCAAGTGGCACAGAGGATGGGCCATGCACAACAAAGTCATTGGTCATAGCCTCCCCATCATCCTTCATCTGTGGGCACAGCACCCGCTGGCACACAAAATAGACTGCACCCACCACGAACAAGGTCATTACGACACCAACAATGGAGCCAATAGTGTTGGTAGGCTGAGGTGAGGGTTCTTCAGTGGGGTCTAAGTGAAAGAAAAATCACTCATTTAAAAATATCAGCAAATTAAAATGATACATTCAAAATAGTTTCACCAAAGGGAGCCTGACAAGTTTAGAAATGAACTTACAGCAACCAATTTCATCAGAGTTGTCCGTGCAGTCCATGTTGTGGTCACACTTCTTATGCTTGCCGATGCACTGCCCATTGTTACAAGCAAACTGGTCCAGAGGGCAATAAACTGAAACACACAATACTGTTAATAAGCAGAAATCACTTCAGTTGTCAGTGGTTTCTAAACCTAAAAAATATTGCTTTAGCATATATGAATTACAGCCACTTTGTAGTTCATAGACAACTTTTGTAGTACAGGTTAAGTTAGTACTTAAAAGCCTTAGAATTACCCGATCACCACAAAACTTGCCACATCTCCAGGTATGGACTCTCTACTACCAACTCACTACCACCACTGGGGGGGTGTTGATCACATTTTAAAAGACTAAAATTAGCATCTCCCACACCATTCACATGAGACACATGCAGTTGGCATTAGCCTCAATTTTTTTTTTTTTTTTTTACAATTGTTCTAGAAAATGACATTTTGTCCTAGTCCTACAATTTACATCTGATCGTAGCACATGGAATTTTTTAACTTTGAACAAAACCGATCTATAAAATGTCAATATGCACCCCACATGGATATTGGATGCTTGTCACCTCTGAGTAACCTTGTATAGGTTTCATTAGTTAATATGGCCACTCAGTGGTTCTGCTATGCCTCCAATGTTTGTTTTTTTTTTTTTTTTTTTTTTTTTTTCTCAGTCTAAAGATGGCAGTACTTATTGGCATAAACTAACTCTGCAGATTATTTTTTTGTTATTCAACGATGCTGCTCCTGACTCAATGTAACCCCTCATACACCACGGCCAGCACAGTGAAGCTGAGATTAAAGGGAAACTACCTTCACACTTGTTCTCATCTGAACGGTCCTGGCAGTTGATTTCTCCATTGCAGCGCATTGAGATATCTACACACTGCTTGCTGTCACATTGAAACTCCTCATCTGAGCACACAGGACAGTCACGTTCATCGCTGTCATCATCACATTCAGCATACCCATCACAACGCCAAGCCTGTGGGATGCAGTCCACCTCTCCAGAGATGCATGTGAACTGCACTGGTGAACAAGTGGGTGGTTCTGGGAGAGCAAAGTTGCAAACAGTTCAGAACTGGCATGGCATAGCTTTCACAAGGCAATCAGGATTGGATTGATGATGCACTCAAGTTGGGTGATTTTCCTACTTTTTTCTGGGCTTTCACTTAATCTATGCCATATATCCCTATAATGTCATACATGGATATTAAAACAATGTGACCAGCAGATATGTATTTAAAGATACCTCCACAAGAAAGCTCATCTTGTAACAGGACCAGGTGAACAGGACAGGAGCAGCGTGTAGTGCCATCTCCCTTCACAATGCAGATGTGGGAGCAGCCTCCATTCTCAGAAGTACAAGGGTGTTTATCTGGAGCAAAATATAAAACATGGAGCAATTGCTTTATACATGCACTTATTTTTAAAGATTAATGGATTTTCTTATGAGCTTCCTTTGCCTGAAGCAAATGACAGTATTATTTAGGATGAGTTAAGTGCATATTTATCTCACAAAACAGATTTAACTCCATCAAATAAGGCAATTGTGCAAGGGACCCAAGCCAATATAAAAAACAAAGCATGAAATGGTGTCCCAAATCTCATGGAAGGTCTTATAATAGGGACTAAACACAATTACTGTAATGGTAATGGTTTAGCATTAAATCTCATCAACCAATCATTACTCAGTGGTGTATTTCCTGGTAACATAAGTTATACTACTACACAAATCAGACAAATCATCAGTATTTACTAACTACAGTCCTATATCTCTTCTACTGTGCATTTCTATGATCTATAAAAAAAAAAACTTGTTTACAGCCAACTTTTCATCTTAATAAAAACAAATTGTTATATCATGAGTATGACTTCCAGGAACACATTCTCTCAATGGCTTTGGTCCAATCAATTGAGAACATGCCCCTTGATAATAATGAACCACTGGGTGGTTTTCTGAGGCCTAGATATGATCACAGCATCCTATTACAAAAACTACATCTTTATGGAATACATGATTCTAAAGCTAGAAATCTAAAAACTAATAATATAATTACAGGCAGAAAGGATTCCCTGCCTTTTGGGGTCTATAATCTCTCTGAGTTGGGGGGGTGGGGTTCAGAACTCACTATACTCTTCCATGTTGAGCTCATGAACAGCATGGATGTCCGTCAGAGAGGCGATGCGTGCCTGGATCTTGGTGCGGCCCTCACGTGTGGTCTTGTCAATGCGCTCAATCATCTGTTGCTGCCGGTCAATCCAGTAGAGGTGATCTCCAAATACAGTCAAGCCGACAGGCTGCAAGATGTTTGAGTCCTCGATCACAATTCGATTGGCCCCTAAAGGAAGAGGTAGTGCAAAAAAGGTGCACAGTGATGGTATCAGTAAGGAGGGACAGAGGGAAGGGAAAGCAACTCACTGGTATAGGGGGAGGTATGTGGGACACAATGAAGGACAAAAATGATTAAACAAAAGGGAAAGGGTAAGGGCGAATAAACCTGTAATGAAAAGAAACTGATTTACAATGTTTCGTCAGCAGGAATCAGTTACGTAATGTTCAAATGCATTACAGCAAACAGGAAAACATTTTTGAGTGACAAAAATACTAAAACGTGCCTGGAATAGGGCCAGGCATTAGAAAACAGTACAACTGTCATGCAATGATTTATGGACCATAAACCAGTAGTACAAAGTATACTGAACTGCACTTTTCATGTGTTTACCCCTGTGTACCTTACAATACTGATAATGCCTGCTGAAGGTGTATCTTGATCAATTTAAAATAAAATGGTCCAGTGAAAAACAACTTTTTAAACAAGCAAAACAAACAAAACTTGAGCATGTGCAGGTAAATGTGATGTGTGCTGTGGTAAGCCTTTATAATAGTCACTGACTTGTTTGTGTAAAAAAACAAGAAGATCATTTCACACAGCAGGCCACATCTCATAGCTTGCAAAAACACTGGCTTGGCTGGGAGAACATTGAACAGACAAATGCATTTGTCGCCAAGTTAATGTATAAAAAATAACTGTCAAATATCAAGTATGGCAGATGTGGAAAAAGGAACGTAAAACAAACATCTGATTTTAGCGAGTTTAAAAACATAGAAGTGGAGCCTAGCCAGGATGAGCATGATGGCTTTTTGTTAACACACAAAGTGTACATTTCTTTTGAAGCCCCCTTGCTGGAGATCCATATCCCATATCACTGTAGCCCTGCTCCAGCGGGTGATGTGTGCATGAAGAGAGCACGGGGATATGCTGAGCATAAGGCAGTCAGCTTGACTCTTTTTTATCAAAGAGATCCTGGGGCAGCATTCACAAAAGTACAACAAAATACAATTTTAAATACATATAAACAATATACAATTTTTGGGGCCCAAGCACATATTAGCCCAATGAGGCTCAATGTGTCAATATGCGACCCATTCCTGGAACAGACGGCACATTAAGTGTATGTGTGCAAAAATGTTGAAGTAGAAAACATAATGGCTTCCAAAAATGGACAATGATCCTAAACACACTTCAAAATACACAAGACGCAAGCTGAAGGTTTTACCATGGTCCTCACAGACCCCTGATCTGAGGATCATTGAAAATCTGTGGATAGACCTCAAAAGACTACCTGTGAGCATTTGTGCTGTTATAGATGTTTGTTTTTCTCCAAAAAGCAAACATGGAGGAAACACACATCAACTTTGTATTAAGGAGACGTCGAAGGCTACAACAGGCGAGACAAATGGTATGTCATTGCTCCTTGCTTCTTTACAACTAGACACACCCACAGCTGTTCATGCTGAAAAACCTACTAATCTTTGATTTCCATAGCAAACAAACTTTTCAGGTTGCGGAACCTTTTTTTTTTTTTTGTGAAAATGCACCAAACAATTCAAAATTAGGTTTGCGAACCTGTTGAAAAGAACTGGAAGACTTTTGCAAGGAAAATTTTATGAAAATTCCTCAAACAAAAACTGAAAGACTCCAGGCTACAAAAAGTGTTTGTTGTCAGTTGCCAAAAGGGGCCCTACTAGGTTTTAACCATGCAGGGTGCCCAAAGTTTTGCTTCAGGTCCTTTTCCTTTGTTTTATTTTGAAAATGTAAAAAAATATATATTTTATTTTTGCTTAAAATACAAAGTGAATGTGTTTCTTTAAATATGCCTTTTAAAGATCATCTTCAACTGCTTAACCATTTACAGTAACACTCATTTTAACCATGGGGCCCAAACATTTGCATGCCACTGTATGTTCTTGTACAAAGGTGTCAGCATGTGATGGCCAAGTTCAAACACTCATATACATAATTAAGTAACAAATTATTTAGTCACCAATATTTAAGGCCTACAGTGGGGAAAATAAGTATTTAGTCAGTCACCAATTGTGCAAGTTCTCCCACTTAAAAAGATGAGAGAGGCCTGTAATTGACATCATAGGTAGACCTCAACTATGAGAGACAAAATGTGAAAAAAAAATTAAAATCATTTTGTCTGACTTTAAAGAATTTATTTGCAAATAATGGTGGAAAATAAGTATTTGGTCACACAAACAAGCAAGATTTCTGGCCGTCACAGACCTGTAATCTCTTTTTAAGAGGCTCCTCTTTCCCACTCATTACTAGAGTTAATGGCACCTGTTTAAAGTCATAACAGTATAAAAGACACACCACAACCTCAAACAGTCACACTCCAAACTCCACTATGGTGAAGACGAAAGAGCTGTCGGAGGACACCAGAAACCGAATTGTAGACCTGCACCAGGCTAGGAAAACTGAATCTGCAAAAGGCAAGCAGCTTGGCGTGAAGAAATCTACTGTGGGAGCACTAATTAGAAAATGGAAGACCTACAAGACCACTACTAATCTCCCTCGATCTGGGCTCCACGCAAGATCTCAGCCCGTGGGGTCAAATGACTACAAGAACGGTGAGGAAAAATCCCAGAACCACAAGGGGGACTAGTGAACAATCTGCAGAAAGCTGGGACCAACGTACAAAGGCTACCATCAGCAACACGTTCACGCACGCCAGGGACTCAGATCTTGCAGTGCCAGACGTGTCCCCTGCTTAAGCTAGTCCATCCAGGCACATCTAGTTTGCTAGAGAGCATTTGGATGTTCCAGAAGAGTATTGGGAGAATGTCATATGGTCAGATGAAACCAAAGTAGAACTATTTTGCAAAAACACAACCCGTCGTGGTTTGGAGGACAGTGAATGCGTGGAGTTGCATCCAAAGAACACCATACCAACTGTGAAGCATGTGGCAACATCATGCTTTGGGGCTAGCTTTCTGCAAAGGACCAGGACGTACTGGTCTGTGTACATGAAAGAATGAATGGGGCCATGTATTGTGAGATTTGGGTGCAAACCTCCTTCCATCAGCAAGTGGCAATGAAGATGAAACGTGGCTGTCTTTTCAGTACACAATGATCCCAAGCACACTGCCAGGGGCAACAAAGGAGTGGCTTCAAGAAACATTTCAAAGTCCTGGAGGTCTAGCCAGTCTCCCGATCTCAACCCCATCAAAAACCTTTGGAGGGAGTTAAAAGTCCGTGTTGCCCGACAGCCCCAAAACATCACTGTTTCAGAGGAGATCTGCATGGAGGAATGTACAACATACCAGCAACAGTGTGTGCCAACCTT
This sequence comes from Acestrorhynchus altus, assembly GCA_034509495.1. Classification (NCBI taxonomy): domain Eukaryota; kingdom Metazoa; phylum Chordata; class Actinopteri; order Characiformes; family Acestrorhynchidae; genus Acestrorhynchus; species Acestrorhynchus altus. The sequence goes on along the minus strand of CM067501.1, from coordinate 29,392,232 downwards.
GTGAAGACTTACAGAAAACGCTTTTTGACTCAGCATGCTAACAGAGGATATACAACAAAGTATTGAGATGAACTTTTGTTATTGACCAAATACTTATTTTCCACCATTATTTGCAAATAAATTCTTAAAAGTCAGACAAAATGATTTTCTCAATTTTTTCACATTTTTGTCTCTCATAGTTGAGGTCTACCTATGATGTCAATTACAGGCCTCTCTCATCTTTTTAAGTGGGAGAACTTGCACAATTGGTGACTGACTAAATACTTTTTTTTTCCCCACTGTACATAAATGTGTCTTCATTACAAAACAAACATGACCATACCTTTACAAAAATCTTTTGCACCAAGTTCACTCAATAGGATTTCAAAATGCTTAAAAAGGTGGCTACGCATGAAGATATTTAAGGTTCTAATTAAATGTGAACCCTAAAACAAGTACTTTGAGTTTTAAAAAATGTACTGCTTAAATGTTCAGACACCCAATATGAAATCAAACATGCTGTGTTGTAGCAGTGAATCACACTGTTTACTGGTAAAAACAACACCTATATATATATATGATTGATTGATTTATATATATATATATATATATATATATATATATATATATATATATATATATCCCATCCATCTACCCATCTATCTACCCATCTATCTACCCATCTATCTACCCATCTATCTACCCATCTATCTACCCATCTATCCTATCTACACACTTGTTCGTTTAAGTGCTGTGTGTGCTGTTTAAACTTCAGGCTTAAAATCCACTCCAAAGATGGGTTTCCCTCTTTAAACAGCATGAAAAGCTTTCACTGACCCAAATGATAATTTAACCATCACATAACCTTGTATAAATTCAGAATGTGATGATTTAACAAACACAGCGGCTGTCACACAGTTGAAGTCACTCATCATCTTTTTCATTGGAATTTTCTATTCCAGCTTAAGTGTTTCAGAAGCTACAGGGGACATAATGTAACTGTGGGCTTTTGCTAAAGTGGAATATTATTTATGCTATCAGATTTTTGTGTTGTTTCTTTAAAAGGATAAAATGTCTTAACATTGTCTCGTAGCCTTGGAAAGGGCACATCAGAATGATCTAATAAGACTTTAAAGATAATGGAACAATTATTTCCTTCCAAAACATTGCCAGGGATATGTCCATACCAAATGGAAACCTACTCTACTGAGTGTGGCCAAACATTCAACTACACTGACTTGTTTGAAAATGAGACGTTTGTTTAAATCATTTTTAAAGTAGATACATTTGCTCAGACAATCAGTTTGTGAGAAAATCACAAAAAAATAGAATTCAACATTCTCCTCCGTTCCCTTAAAGACTCACCAGAGAGGTCACTGCTCTCAATGCGTCGTAGGTCCATGTCCACCCAGAAGAGCTTGCCTAGCTCATTGTCAATAGCCAGGGCAACAGGTTTGCCCAGGCCACTAAAGAACAGCACCTCTCGCTCAGTGCCATCCAGAGCTGCCCGCTCAATCTTAGGAGATCGCTCCTGCAGATTGGTGAAGTACATGTACCTGTGCGTGACCAAGGCAAATAGCACCAGTGTCAGCTCAAACACTACAGCCAAAACACAAATTCTTATATAACTGACAATAATAAAAAAGTCTAACTGCTGTCCAATAATCTTTGTGTTGTGAGCAACTATTAAACAGTTTTTACTTTTAAGCATAAATAAGAAATGTTCACTGTTAAGAATGCTTACCACAGATATTTTTAGACTCACAGATACATTCTAACATCAAATTTAAAAAATGCAATTTGGGTTCAAGTTATTATGAAATAAAGTTGAAATACAGTCAGGGTAGAAGCTACAAGCAGAAGAAAGAAAAAAGCAGTGCATGCTCTCCCATTACTAAATAAAGCCAAATGACCAAGTGATTGAAAACACGACACATGCCTGAAAAAGTCTTGCACAAACAATGCCTGAAGTGAAAGTTCTTCATTTGAGGGGCTGAGAGGAGTCAAGAGCATGTTTGGTGCTTAGTGGATTGTGAGGATGTTGGAAGTTACTCACCCTCTTTCTGGGTTGACTACAATTGCTCTGGGTTTGTCATGCTCTCCACGAAGAACCACCCCCACACGTGTGCCATCAGTGTGTGTAACATTAATGACATTGGTGACCTCGCTGGTCCAGTAGATGAAATGGCTGTAGATGTCAATACTCAGGTCAAATGGCTGCAGGCCCAGGTTGTGGCCACTCACTAAATTAGACACCACAGTCATGCTCTGCAGGAACAGAATAGCCAGTCTATGACTTAGAACAGAAGGCATGAGATTTGATTCAACCTAATCAGACAAATATAGCTGCAAGAACCAAGACTACTACTCAGAACTGGATACAACAAAAGACACTCTTCTCAGGCTGCTGCTTTTACAGGTAATAATAATCTAAATAAGTACTTCATAAAACTAGTGTTACAGCAGGATTAACCTACACAGCACTGGGATTAAAAAATACATCATTAAAATGAATGTAATTATTCATGAATAATGTGGACTTAAAGACTGATGGCTTGTTTCTTACCTGATTACCATTCTCCTGGGCTCGACGGATAACATTCTGCTTGGAGTCAATCCAATAGAGCTGCTTGTCGAATGGGTCGTAGTCTATGGCACGGACATTGCGCAGGCTGTGAATTGGCAAAATGATGTCTGGGCTTTGTTGTTCATCCATCACCATGCGGTTAATTGCAGTCTTCTGGCTAAATAGCAGAAAGGAGGTGGGTGCTGAAGAAAGAAGAAAGACTGTTAAAATAATAGCAGGGTTTTGTCACTTATGGAGGATGACTGCTCAGCTTTTTCGCACAAAAATCTCTGAAATTTCAGAGCACAAGCTATATATGAGGACACTTTCTGGGAATGCCATCATTCCACCATACTTTCCTGTGGATTTATACCACAATGCAGTCTACAATGGCATGCCAGTTCATTTAACCCCTTTCAGCAGTGTATGAAAGTTGTCACTGCACTCACCCATCGACATCTGCATAAGCACAGTGTCACTGTGAGCCAAGAAAACAATCAGTCACTATGGTGGCTATTACAATAAACATACAAGCACATATCTCGCAAATGCTGCTGAATACACGCATACAGCCCTTGCTGGGCCTCCCCCGGGGGAGAGATTTGGTGTTTTTACAATGTCAGATAGAGTGAGGGAGCAGAGGATGGCTTAAATCAGGCTTTGGTTTCCCGGGGGCTTGCCAAGTTGGCACCAGCCAGGGCAACCGCGAGAGCTTTAAAAAGAAAATAGCCTGCAGAGAAGCAGGCAGGCAAGGAATGGATTCTTTTCTTCTGCAGGAAAAAGGCCTGGAGCTCAGTGCTACCCTTTCAAGGGCCTCTCTCAGCTACAGAGCTGCAAACTCCCACTTTCTTCAAGAGCCCAAACCTAAGAACCTACAAAAAAAAAAACAACCTAGCCACAGCTGTACAGGACAGAGTAACAGCAGAGGAGAGGACTTCTGTTGACACACACCTCATATAGTTTGCTGTTTGCTATGCAACTTTTCTTTTGCACAGAGAAGAGCAAAACGCTGACTAACCACCAAATAATTTTAACACGCATTTCTAAAACAAATCCCTTGCGAAACTTGGACTACTGATGGGAATGGAAATGTATATGCACTCCCAGTTTGAAACTCTGCAGGAGAACATGTGTTTAAAATATAAATTCTCAAAACTGTCCTCAGCCCCATATAACAGAGTGTCCAGTTTCACATATACATATGCAGAAAAAGCACCGCCTGTCTCAGGGCCCTGATGGCCAGACCGAGAACCGATGGTGTAAGATGTACACTAATGATCATAAAGCTCACCACTACAGGTCTTGTTGTCGTTATTGAGGGAATAGTGTGCCGGACAGCCACACACATAGCTGCTAACAGGCACAGCAAGGCACAGGTGGGAGCAGTGACCGTTGGTTGATGCACAAGCATTCCAGCCGCCCTGCCGTGACGAGTGGAACACCAGAATGTCCATCACATAGTCCAAATGGCCCTGTATGAGCGTGCGGTTCTGACCACTGGTCTTGTTGGCCCGTTCAATGCTCCGTTGGCTCCAGTCAGTCCAGTAGATGTAGTCCTGGTACTGCGTGAGGCCAAATGGGTGAGGCAAGTCATCTGCAATCACTTCACGCTCAAGACCTTCAGAAGGAAGAGATGGGTTAGTATACTGAGGAAAAATAAAGGAAGGTGACTGAAGACACAGAAATATTTCCCCGTCAAATGCTAACACTCGCAGCATTACTAAAACACTTTCTCTGGTCATATGATAAAGCAATTATTAAGGATTACTGATATATTAAGGCACAGAAAAAAAGAATTTCAGGCCAAAACTCTTCGCATGGTCAAGCCAACAGGTTCTGTGTCCGGCCTTTATAACTCCCCTTTGACATTCCTGGCATTATAAACAGAAATGCACTCACCCAGCATATTGGAAGATTCGATGAGTGTAGTGTCCAAGTCAGTCCAGTAGAGCCGTCTCTCTGCATAATCAATGGTGAGTCCATTGGCACGGCCTACATTGGGCACCAAAGTTATGCGGCCTGTGCCATCCATGGCTGCACGGTCAATCTTGGGCCTTCCACCCCATTCTGTCCAGTACATGAAACTGCACAAAATAATGAAAACCTCACTGAAGATATATGTTTGCAGGTACTAATCCTTAAATCCACACATTTCTGACAAGATTACTACATTGAATGATTACAACCAAATCTCAAACTCTATCTGAGCATCAACACATTCTTCAGGTTTTGTCCCAATCAGAAAACACATGGGTTTGAGGTAGCTACCTCAAATAAACCATCCCCATAATGTTTGACCAATTTTTTCCCCAAAAAAAAACAGCAAACTTGTAAATGTTCTGTAAGTTATTTACTGAAAGTCATTATTTACAAGAAAGTAATACAAAATGGTTGCGTAAGACACCTTTGACTTTTAAACACATGGACCTTTCATCTTCATTTTAACTCTATTGAGAGATGGATAAACACAATACTGAAGGAAATCATCCACCAAATGTTAAGCAATTTGTTTTAGGCCAGTCACTGTGTTCTTTGGAAAATTGTAACCTTTCTTGCCGATATCTTGGCTTCACATAAGCATTGTTACAGTATTCATAGGTAACCTTAGATCTTTTTTGATCTCCCTGGAGCTGATCATTGGCCGAGTTTTTACCATTCATATGGGTTGAAGAACAGCCAAAATGGCAGTTTTCCATTTTCTTCCATGTCTTTCTGATTTTGGTTGCCATTTTAAACGAATTGAGATCATTTTAGCAGAGCAGCCTACCATTTTCTGCACTTGCTTTCCCCTCTCCAATCAACATTTAATCAAAATATGCTGTCCTACTCAACAATATCTGGATCAATCCATTTTCCACAGTTTTAGAGAGAAATGCACTATAACCTGCTCAACATGCTCAACATCTGCTGAGTTCATCCTTTAATAAAAACCACCCGTGCTATTATTTTGAACATGCCCCTTTTAGGAAATTATTCAATGATACACAGTCAGCTGCAGGTCATGGCTTGCATGTTTTTAATGCATGTTTGTGTGCACGTGTGTTTTTGTTTATGTGCATGTTATTTTTTGTGTGCATTTGTTTGTGCATGTATTTAATTTGTGTGTGCACGCGTGTGTATTTGTGCGAATGTGTGTGCATGCAGGCATGTTTGTTTTTTGTGTTTTTGTGCATGCACATTTGTTTCTTCGTGTGCGTTGGCTTTGTGTAGTGTGTGTGCATATGTTTGTACTTTGTGCTCATGTGGTGTGTATGTGTGCTTTTTTGTATGCATTTTTGTTTGAGTGTGTATGCGTGTATTTGTGTGTGTTTGAGAGTGTGTGTACATGTGCTTTTGTGTTTTCTGCATGTTTTCTGCATTTTCATGTTTGTGTGCATGTACAGTATGTTTTCTGAGTGTGTTGTTTATGTTTTTGTCAGTGTGGGTTAGAGAGGTGTGTTGTGTGTGAGCATTTGTATTTGTTTTTTTTTCCCTGAGTATTTTCTGGTTGATATCTGTGTGGCTTTTAATGACTGTAATTACAGGTTTATTGATTACAATGAGCACATCTACTGTCTCACACAAGCACTTTACATTTTTGATGAACACTGGTTTTACAGTCATTAAGAAACCGGATGAACTGGGTAAATACTTATTGCTTTCTAAAACTATTTAAATAAACTTTCTATAGATTCAAGGTTCATAGTGATTGTTTAAATGTTAAACGTCAAAAGGATACATTTAAATTTACATAACTCATAAAACCCCAACTGAAATACATTCTGCAAAATTAACTGGCCATTAACAGTCTGTTTATAGCACAGGCCTAAGCTGGAGGGACTCATTTCTTAGCAGGGGTTATTTTGACCAGTGTTATGACAAGGGTGCCAAACATGGGCAGAATGTTTGTGGGGCATTTTGTCTTGAAGCCAGAAATCACCTGAATCAATTAAAAATCATTGTACACAAATTACGAGCTAAAAGTAAAAAAGTGTGTTGTAGAATGCCTTGATACAGCTTCAGATCAACTAACTTGCTTGACCAGTAAGCAGTAGTACTGAAAGACCAAGTTTTATGGTGCTACAGTTTCCAGTTTGCTCCATGCTATTAGTTTAGGAAAAGTCAGAAATAATATATCCCTAAGCTGCAACATGTGGGGTCTGTCAGCAGTAGCCAGAACATTTGAGAAAATGAGAAATTAAACATTCTTTATTTCCTCCTACCCTTCAGCGGGGTCAAGAGCCAGCGCTCGAGGGCTGTCCAGGTCCTTCCACACCAAGACCTGCCTGTGTTGGCCATCCAGCTTGGCCACTTCAATGCGGTTGGTACCAGTGTCTGCCCAGTACAGATTCTTGCCCAGCCAGTCCACTGCCATGCCTTCAGGGTAGTCCAGGCCAAACTCCACCACATGTTCCAGCGCACTACCATTCATGAATGCTCGGCTGATGGTCTTTTGGGCAGTAGGGCACAAGAGAACCAACACACAACTCTTTAATAAGAAACAAACAAGCAACAAATTGCTTTCCCTCTAATGCATGACTGCTTTAGTTCATGATACAGCTGCTTGTTGACTAATCTTCACTGCCTTTCTTTGTAGTTTACAAGCACTTACATCTGATACAGATGCACAATGACTAAGGCATGAAGGAAAGGAAAAGAGAAATGACTAACTAAACATTCAACACACAGATACCTCTTGGTTAATATTGATATTTAAAAAAACAATAAACATCCCAAATAAACCCTTTTGTAACTGTTATATATGAATTGTTGCTGACGGTCCTGTGCTGGCATTTTGGAGAATGATTCATGCATTTCACAGAATGTGGGTCCCTTAAATGAATATTGTAATTTGCAGTCCTAAAATGTTTGTGTGTATGTTGACATAATTGTTTTCACAATGCTTTCTCCTTCTCACCTTTAGAGTGATGTCAGTCCAGTAGATACGGTTATCAGTGACATCGAAGTCCAGGGCCGATGCTTCCTTGACGCCAGTCAGTGGGATGGCCACATTGTTGTTGTTGGTTTCAAGGGAGATACGCCTGATGTCAGTGTGCCGGGAAAAGAGCAGGAAGGCCTCAGGCACAATGCAGGTGCTCATGTCAGCAATGAGCTCTAGGCCAATGGGGCATGCGCATGCCACACCCTGTGGCTTGTACAGGCACAGGTGACTGCAGCCACCGTTATTTTCAGCACATGGGTTTGTACCTGAGAGGAAGACAGCGGGGGATGAATATGGGGGTCAAAGGGAATGTAGTTCCTCAGTTTTCTACTTCTATTGGAGGCCAGGGAAAGCAAACCGTGAGGATGAAGGCTGCCACCACCAGTTGAGGTAAAGTGTTCAATTATTAATGGGCAGACAGCTCATATTTCTCCAAGCAGCACCTTGCTTGCACTGCCCCCAGATTTAGCTTTATGAATATTGCTACCTCATGGTCAACTCTGTCTGCTGGACCTACACTTCCAATTGTTGAGAAAAATATATTTTTAAAAATACCTCAAAACATCCTGCACACCCTATTTTTGTATATGCATCATTGTTTTGTGTAGTTATATAAATTGTCTAATTTGTACAAATTTAGGCCTTATTGCACCTCCCCAGGTAAAGCTGAAGTATTGTCTTGGTATCAATGAGTTGGAGATGGGAGTGGCTGCTCAATTTGAACTGCCATCACCTCCAGAAAGTATTCTATCTATCTATCTATCTATCTATCTATCTATCTATCTATCTATCTATCTATCTATCTATCTATCTATCTATCTATCTATCATCTGTACATAAGTATTCACAGCCTTTGCTCATTACTTTATTGATGAACCTTTGGCAGCAATTAAATATTCAAGGTTACAAAGGTTACACCTCTCAAGCTCCATGTTCAATCGGGTTAAAGCCTCAGCCACTCATGGACATTCACAGAGTTGTCTTGAAGGCACTCCTTTGTTATCTTGGCTGTGTGCTTAGGGTTGTTGTCCTGTTGGAAGATGGACCTTCATACCAGTCAGAGGTCCAGAGCGCTCTGGAGACATCAAGGATGTCTATGTAAATTGTTGTGGACATTGTTCCCTCAACACAGACTACTAGCCCAGTTCCTGCTACAGAAAAACATCCCCACAGAATGAAGCTGCCAGCACCATGCTTCTCTGTAGGAATGGTATTGGCTAGGTGATGAGCAGTGTGCCTGGTTTCCACCAGAAATAGTGCTTGGCATTCAGTCCAAAAAGCCCTATTCCTTAGACTTCATGGCTTAATTTATGCCCTATCGATCACTGTCTACTACACAACTTTTATTAATAGGTGTCTGCCTTTCCAAATCAGGTCCAATCAACTGACTTTACCACAGGGGAACTCCAATCAAGCTGTAGAAACATCTGAACAATGATCAGTGGAAACATGAGCTCAATTTTGAGTGGCATGGCAAAGGTGGTGAATAATTATGTATATTTGTGTGTTTTTATTTATTAGGCAATATTTTGATATTTTCAAAAGAATACAATAAAATAACAAAACTTTGGGCACCTTGCATGGTTAGTACCTAGTAGTGCCCTCTTTGTCAAGTATCACAGCTTATAAATGTTTCAGTTTCATTTCTTGTTTGAGGGATTTTCATCAATTCTTCCTAGCAGAAGTCTTCTGGGTCTTCATTTTCAGAGTGCTAGGCAGCTGCTTCGAAGAATCCAAACCAAAATAACACACTAGTACTGATTAAAATGTTGATTCATCTTTAACTGTATGCCTTTTGGAGATCATCTTCAACTTGCTTAACTGTTCACTGTAACCGTCATTTTAACGGCTTGTACTTTCTCACTGTTTACGACGACGTGTGGAGCCGCGCTCCTATTGTTTACTCCAGGAATCAGCTATTAGTGCATAGCAATGCAGCTGTGGTGCCGCCGGCGAGGCACAACATCCACCATGAGTTGCGCACAAGGAGGTGAAGTATTGCAGTATAATTATTGCACATTATCGCATTAACTTATTTTTTCCAACCAAGGATAGATACTTATATAGAGTCTTTAGATCAAGTCCTGTGCAGATCAGCTCTGGGGTGTAGTTGAGCACATGTTCAACATGAGCCTGAAGAGTATTACAGCTGTAGAAAGTAATTTTACTGAAAATCGCACCCAAATGACCTAAACAACTACAGGGTAGTGGTGCTGACTTTTCATCTGAGAAGCTGCTGTAACAATGTGAATTTCTCCACTGCAGGAAACGAAGGATTGTCTTCATCTTATCTTAGTTATTTTTCTGCTTAGCCCAAGTAAGATGCTTCTGACGCTGTCTCTTCAGGAAGGGCTTGATATTATGAATACACAAAAATATTTTAATAATCAGTGTTCATCGGGTGGTTGCTAAGGCACTGCTAGACAGTTGCTATGGCATAAGGGTTGGTTAATAAACTGTTCCTTTGGTATACCAGGTGTTTCAGAGTTGTAAAGGAACGACATGAAGTATGGAAAAAAAAAAAAAAAAAAAAAAAAATAGACAGATTGAGGACGGTGGGTCAGTGTGGCTATGGATTTGAGCTTGGGGACCTGCCCTGAAAGCATACATGTAGTCTGGAGTTTGTCCAGCAAAAAGAAAAGCATAGAGCTTGGGTGAGGTTGAAAATAAATGGGAGTCTGAGAGAAAATAATAAAAAAAAAAAACCAACAACATACAATATAATAAAAAAATGCTGGTGTGTAGCTAAAAAAAGCTGTTGAATGACAGACAGAAAGTTTTTAAGAGATGATGGATGGATAGACCGACTATTCTAATGCTTGCAGTTATAAAATGTTAAACGCTGTATTAATATTATTTATCAGTCTTGTATGCAAGGAACATAAAAAAAAGCTGTTTTTTATATTTTCTGGTTTTGAGTGCATTGTACACCAAAAACATTCTTATATTTTCCATCACTGGACATAAATTCAATATAGCTCAGGTGTGAAAGTGTTATTTCAAAACCACTGCATTATAATAACTGTAGTACGGCTGTGTTTAACAGTCTTTTTTGTGAAACGCAGCTTAACCTTGTTTTTCCCCCACAGTGTCCAAAATGACACCACGATCAATTTGTTAACTTGGCAATAATGAGCTAAACAGTGGTGAAATGGATGTTGTGGTAAACAGGAGAACAGTGCTGAATAAGTAAGATACTGTGTCAGGGTGTAATTATAAAGCGCACACACACACACACACACACACACACACACACACACACACACACACACACACACACACACACACACACACACACACACACACACACACGAAAACCATCTCAAAACAGAGGTCAAACTGTCAAAAAAAAAAAGGACTCTAGTGAGTAGCTCCACCATTCTTGTTGATATCTTCAAACAATTGGCAGACTTGATGCAAGTGTTTCCAGGAGGCTTCACAAAGGGTCTCCACTGTCTGGAACTGATATCCATTTTTGTAAACTTCCCTTGCCATCTCATCACCAAATGTTTTCAATCGTATAAAGATCAGCGGAACACCCAGGATGGTCCAAAAGAGTGACGTTATTCTCCTGGGATAAGTCCTTTGTCAGGTGGACATTGTGAACTGCAGCATTGTCCTGCTGAATAACCCAGTCATTACCACACAGATGAGGGCCAACAGTCATGAGGAATGCCCAATGCAACATCTCCACACAGCTGCTGTTTGAACCTGAAGCTCCATTGATCCATTGAAGTACAGAGCACCCCAATTCACAATGGGTTTTAAGGCTATTTCAATTAAATTGTTGTTTTCAATAAATTGCCTGTTCAAAACATTTTCTCTTTCACCAATTTCTTCTTTTAGCATTGTGGAGCTCTACGTACAACCTTCTTATCATCCAATAATGCAATTTCTCTCTCTCTCTCTCTCTCACACACACGCACGCACGCACGCACGCACGCACGCACGCACGCACGCACGCACGCACGCACGCACGCACGCACGCACACACACACACACACATATATATATATATATATCCCAGCAGCCATTAGAGTTATCTAATGTCTAATATCTAAGTTACAAAAAGATACTCAACTGGGAAATTTCAATCAGTCAAGTCATGAATGCATAGCCAACATGTATATAATTTAATGCAATCCCAGAACACTTTAATGACCCATTGTGAGTTTTATAGCAATAGCGAATGGATGATGGTATATTTTACTAAGAACTGGGGTTAAATTAGTTCTGTGTAGAAACTTATAATATTTGTACAATATCTCATAACAAGGCAGAGTATTAAAAGGTACATTGGACGTGAGATCTCACTGCCACACACTTCTGAGCAAGGTTAGGCAAAGTCTTACCATACCAGGCATTAAAACCATTCAATAGTGTAGGACTAATTATGATAAGTGGATTTTTTACCTCAAACCAGGTTTTCAAGATGTTATAAATTGCATCCAATATATCCAAGTGCAGCAGGCTGGATTAATCTTTTATTATTTATATAACATTATGATTCTTAAAGTCTAATGTTTGCCTAATTTTTGTTCTAGTATCTTTTTTTAGTGAATGAAAGATAATCAAAGGTAATATCATAATCAAAGATAATCAAAGATAATCAAAGGTAAAATGTTCATCTTAACACCATTTATGCCACTTTCTTTGCTACTATGCAACTTACAAGACCTATTCAGCAAAGTTTGAAATTAAGTAGTTTGAGTTATTGATCTGGGAAAAATAAGTAATCGAAGTGAAAGCAGCAGCCAGGGGATGATACCTTGCTTTTCCCTGTAATTATTAATAGGCAACCCAATGATCTGCAAGTGGATGTGTTATGACTCCTTGTTCCAGCAGTATTGGACATTATACTCACCAAATGTTTGGTCCACGTAGGTGGCCTTCAGGCCCATAAGATCAGGCAGTTGGTCAACAATCACTTCTCTTTCGCCTGTGTGTTTGTTCACACGTTCAATACTTCTGAGTTGCCAGTCAGTCCAGTAGATATAGTCACCAAGGAGAGTAAATCCAAATATGTGAGGCAGTTTGTCCTCAACCAAGATCCTCCGGCTTGTTCCATTCATATTTATCACCTGAATGTGAGAAAAGACACACACATTAAGAATCCACTAATTACACATTCTGCTTTCAAAGAAATTGCAGCAAGTTAGTGGTGACATCAAAACTGAATGCTTTCATCATGAATTAAGCTGTCCATGAGCATCAGTGTGTTTTGCTATTCTGACAAGAAACTCAGTTGTCAGATGTCAGTTCAGTTAAATATAAAATTAAATATAAAGTGTATGATCAGGTCTCAAGATTAACTCAGTCCAACAATAGCCTCCGATTGGGTTTAAAATATTTTTTTTTCATTTTTTCACCACATTTGACTTACTGATTGCTATCGCAATGTAAAGAGTATTTCAAAGAATACAACAAAAACTGCTTTTAGAACAAATCACCTACTTCATCTTGAAGTTGCATTTTAAAAATATGTAGCCATTTTGCAAAAGTACTATTGATATACTAGCTGACTGGTTCTAGTTTTTTTATTAGATATCTAATCTAAATGCTGATGCATTCCATAAATGTCTAGTTCTGGACAATTCTGTAATTCACTTTTAAATAAGACAACAGAGCATATGGAAACTCATGACTCGTTCAGAAATTTAATCTGTTAACAGTAGAGTGCAGATTTTCAGAGCTCTGCAATTCTTTCCAGTAGGTACAGTTCAGATGAATACATAACATTAAAATGGGCAAGCAAGATGACAACCAACCAGCCTAAATTAATTGGCACACAGACTGATAAACAAGCAGCAGCACATATGGCTGCCATATTGCAACTCTTCCAAACTGTGGAGAGAGCAAGAGAATGAAGTGAGTATGTACCCAAGAATTCAAGAGTGTTCAGAGGGATGTTTTCCATCGCTCTCAATACCACACGTTTTTGTTCACCTCTGCTCAGCCAAACCAAACAAAGGCTTCGAACAGTTTTTAGGAGAATGGAAAGGAGCTCAAACAGAACAGCTCATTAGATAGTTAGAACAATGTAAGAACTACTCTACAAGGGAAACCCATGGCACCCGCTATTACCTGAATTTACAGGGAAAATATAACTGAAACCAATAACAGTAAAAGAGAAAAGCAGGCTGCTTTTTTCAGTACATTACATTCTCTTCCCCACATCTCATCCCCCCAAACATATAGTTTCTATGCATAGTCTGATGGCCTTAGCCAAAAGGTCTCCACTAATTTGGGAATTGTGACCACACTGTGGTTTTGGTTTCAGATTCAGGGGCTATTCTAAACAGTGCAGACCGCAGCTGGAGTAAAGGCCACAATCGGAACCAGATGTGGGCTGCTGCTGCAAAACAGAAATCTCTAGAACTGCAGAACAAGGTGCACCAAGGTTTGTTAATCTTGGAACTGGAGCTGTAGAATTAGAATGACTTGCAACTCCTGCTCATGATTGCTGCATAATTTGGGAGTGTGCAAGCAAAGGTGAATTTGACCTAAAAAAAAAAAAAATAAATAAAAAAAAAAAAAAAAGAAAGAAAGAAAGAAAAAAAAAAAATTTAAATTTTCTTTGCCTAGACAATCCCATAAATTAGAAGGAAGAATTACAGGCTGACATGTGGCTTATATTAAACTGGTTCATTAAATATATTAATATTTAGGGTTCTGCACTAAACTCAAACTAATATAAGCTTTCTCATCTGGATTTTGAAAAAATTGAAAGTTAATCAGGTATATACAGGACAGCCCTAACAAAGAAAGAATACTATCTTTGGTGTAATCAGCTTGTATTGGCCTGTTTCCATACTCCTCTGTCTGAGTGGAATATCTCCAGATTCCTCTAAAGATCATCACTGTTGACAAAAATGTCCAAAACAAACTTTAAAAAAATCCATCCTAACTTTGAGGTTGTTCTGTGACAGACATACATACATACAAGCTCCTCTTCACACTAAAATAATAGATAAGGTAATGCATTATTAGTTCAGCTGTGGGGAAATTCAATGTTACAGCAGCAAAGGGATATCAAGGCAAAAGTAAAGAAGAAAAAAAAAAAAAAAAAAAAAAAAAAAGAGAATACAATACAATACATCCAATATAAACACTCTAAATAAAATTCAAAACTATGAAGAATATTATTTACAGGAAATTGCATATTAACTCCCTGCACATGGAGAAATATAAAAATATTACAGACTGTTATTCTACATTTAAAGAAAAAAAAATCCTCCTTGCTTCTATCACCTGCAATGAAACTAAGGGGCTTCGCAAGACAGACCCAGCACTCTTTATGAATTTGTTCAGTCTCTCCTTGTGTGCCACTGAGACACTATATATAAAGGGTAAATAAAAAGTATAAGCAGAGGAAGGAAATACAATAATAAATAAGGTGCAGTAAACAGCCACATGAGTTACAGGTGTAAGTAGACGGGAGGAATATAGCAGCTTATGAGTAAAGAGAAAGAAAACAGCAGCATGAATAAACAGCAGCAAGGATAAACACCACCAAAACTCCTCTGGGCAGCCTTCACCACACTCTGCAGAGCTTTCCTCTGTGCAGCAGAATAGCTTCTGTGCCACACAATGCTGGAGCACAGACCGCCGCACCTCTATTAAGAACGCCCCAACCGCCTAAGGATGTACAGCTGCTGATGTGCCTTTCTGATCAGACTGGAAGTGCTGTTGCCTCAGGTGAGGCTGATACTCAGATGCACACCCAAGTACCTGTAGCTGGAAACCACTTCCACCGCAGATCCTCTGATGTACAGGGGGTGTGTGTGTGTTTGTCTCTCTGCCCTTTCTGAAATCCACAATATCAGTCTTCTTCATGTTGATGCGCTGAAGAGATTATTCTTCCTACACCAACCCTCCAGGTGTTCCACCTGCCTATACCTCATTACTGTTTGTGATAAATCCCACCACTGCTGTGTCGTCTGCAAACTTTGCTCACATGACTGCTCATCTCCAGGCTGCCATATTCTAAACAGGAGGGGCCTCAGCACACAGCCCTGAGGGAAGCTAGTGCTCAGGATTATGCTGGACAATATGATGTGGAACGTTGCCAAGAAGTCGAGGACCCAATTACAAAGGGAAGAGCTCAGTCTGAATGTGCGGGCCAGGGTCTGGGAGATGAATGTGTTAAAAGCGGATTTGAAGTCCATAAAGTGCATATGGACACAGGTATCCTTCCGATCCAGGTGGGTGAGGGCAGTGTGGACCAAAGAGGAGATGATGTCCTCTGTGGCTCGGTTCTTGGAGAATGGTTTCTGGCGTGGATCCTGACATCAATGGTGGCTTCGATGTGGGCCACAACTATATTTCAAAGCTTCAGGGTATGGTCTACTGGCCAGTAGTCATTCTGAACAGTCACTGTGGAGCTCCTGGGGACCGGGATGATTTTAATGGTCTCAGTCACGTGGAAACAGCTCTCTGGATGAAGGAGGAGTTAAAGATAGTCAGCAGAGTCCCTCAGCACTCTCCCAGGGATGTTGTCTGGGCCAGTAGCTTTGTAGCGATTAATCCTCCTGAGGTTCCTCCTTACTTCTGCTGGACTCATGCTGAGGGATGTGTGTGTGCCCAAAGCGGGCATAGAACCTGGAGATAACATCAGGCCTTTAAGACATTGTGCATCTCTGTTCTTATAGTCTGTGATGAACTTGCAGCTCTGTGGATCATGGGACAAGAAATGTCCCAAGATCTTCTGTGCATATCTGGCTTTGGCCCTTGTAATACCTGCCTGAACACCTGTCAGTCTGCGCATTCAAAGCAGTCCTGCAGTACAGGTCACTGGGCCACACAGTAATGGTCTTCTGTGTTTGGTCTGGAGCATCTCAGCAAGGCTAGTAGGCAGAGACCAGCATAGAAGTCATTGGAGAACCCAAGATGGGGATGGGGGGCAGCTCTTGTATATTGATATATAAGCTTGGTCCAGCGTGTCGGTATGGTGACATGCTGAATACTTTGCCAAAGCGTCCATCAGGTTTATGTGGTTAAAATCCCCAACCTCTACATAAAAAGTCTACAAATGCTCACTCTGAAGTAAGCTGATGTGATGTAGCTCCTTCAGCATGTCAATAGGAGCCGGTGGTATGTAAACAGCAATGACAAACATCGCCATAAACCTGTGAGGTAAATAATGTGGCCGAAATTTCACAGGCAGCTGTTCTATACCCTCCGAGCAGTAGCTGTTTATCCGAACACAGTTTGTGTATTAACCTTTGTTTACATAGACACATAGGCCTCTCTGGGCAGAACTGGCAGTCTGTTAGCTTTAGCCTTGCTAACACTCTGCCTCAATTGCCTCTCTTCTGCATCCATGAGCACATTCCTCTTGCCTCTGATCCACCACGCCATTGTCCTTAGTAGCTGTTGTCTGCCTAGCATAGCTCTGAAATTGTGGCAGCTGTTTTTGTAGCCAAACCATCCTTCACATTAAACCTTTTATATAGGTTTGGCTATAAAAAGTGCTATATGAAAATGGGCCCAGAGCCAACATAAAAGAAAACCATGTTTTCATTTTGGAGTGCGAGAAGCCCCTGCACTACTTTGTGTTGCCATCTTGCAGTAGGTGTTAAAGGCACCTTCAGCTTCCTCAGGAAGGCAATTTTCACCTTGGAGGTCTGTTTGGGGTCGTTATGTTTTCAATGGGAGGGGATCTAGCTCTGCTTCAGAATGTCACAGTACATGTTAGAATTCATGTTTCCCTCAGTGGACTACAGCTCTCCAGTGCCAGCAGCAGACATGCAGACCCTGATGTTACCAACAACATGCTTGACTATCCACGACAGTTATCTTGGAACTCCTCACCAGGGTGCAGGTATACATGCTGGACACTATCTGACCCAAAAAACTTAACCAGTGGGCAGTATGAGAGGATTGTACCCCAAAAAAAAACCAAATTTAACAGCCCTGTTGCCCATTCACACCAGAAACCTTGTAACTGAGTCACATGACACCAGGGAGGGACAATTTACAACGAGAATGCTAACATTTGGCACAACTGGAACATGTTCACTGTGAGCTGTACTCACTTATGCTATTTGGATATTAATGGCTGTATTGTTTTCAGAAGATAGTAAACCTATACTGCTATACAAGCTGTACACTGTCTACTCAGTTATATCCATGTTTAATTTCTATAATTTCCAATGTAAAGATATCAAACATTTGCAGAAATATAATGAATACACTCATTTGTGAGATACTGCATGATACAGAGAGTGTGCTAATCTCTGGGGAGGACAGTATCAATCTTTGCAGTGTATTTCAAGGCTCAGCTCCCAAACAGCAAGGCATGGTTGTCAAAGTGCTTGCCACATTTTGCCAAAGTATTTGCCAAAGGTCCCATTGCAAGTGTTGACACACATTTTGCAAATTCAACACCACGATTAGAACCATCCTCATTAAGAAATGCAGCAACTGCATCCTGTATGGGTCACATTTATGTTTAGCTATTATCTACCTGATGGGGTTTGAATCACCCAGTCCTCCTGTGACTCTTGCTGAAGTATGCTAGGATGGTGGTCATTGCTGTTGCTTTGCGCACATGAAAAAGTACATCACTGAACTTTTTTCACTTTACACCCACAAACAAATATATCTTATTGGGATTTATTATATGTGATGGATCAATACAAAATAGCAAGTAATTATGAACTGAAAAGTTTTTAATTGTACAAATAAATATCTGGAATGTGAAGTGTGCATTTGAATTCAGCCAATATTAATACTGTACTATCAGTGAAATTATGGCTGCAAGTTTTTTGGGGGTATGTCTCCACCAGCTTTGCACATTTAGAGGATTAGGTTTGCACATTCTTCTTTAAAAAATAGTTCAAGCTCAGTCAAGTTGGATAGAGAGCATCTGTGAAAAGCATTTTAAGTCTTGCCACAGATTCTCAATTGGATTTAAGTCTGGACATTGACTGGTCTGGCTGTATGTTTCAAGTCTCAAGTCTTTTGCACCGAACAAGATCCATCCATCTTCCCATCAACTCTGACGAGCTTGCCTGTCCCTGCTGAAGAAAGGCATCCCCAAAGCATTATGCTGTCACCACCAATTTCACAGCAGAGACAGTGTTAATTCACTGCAACACAGTTGTTTTGTTGGTCTCATCCGACCAAAGCACCTCCTTCCATGTTTGTTGTGTCCACTACATGGCTTGTTGCAAACTGCAAACAGGACTTCTTATGGCTTGCTTTAAAAAATGGCTTTCTTCATCCCACTCTTCCATAAAGGCCGGCGCATGCGACTAACAGTTGTCCTATGGACATTCTCCTACCGGTGCTGTAGCTCTCTGCAGCTGCTCTAGAGTGAACATGGGCCTCTTGGATTGCCATGTCTTGGTACATTTGTGGTTTTGCCATACTCCTTCCATTTTCCTTTTCCTTCCCACACCTTTATGCCTGACCTGTCTTGTGTAGCTAGGGCTCAAAGGGTTAAGGGGAAATGTGTAAATGTATTGAAATGGTTTAGTCAAGGTGCAGACCTTCATCCAATTCAGAATATGTGGTCAGACTTGATTTCTGTTTACCACGGGAAACCAATCAACTTGATGGGGCTGTAGCAGTTTTGCCTTGAGAATGGGCAAAAATCCCAGGGGCAAGATGTGCCAAGCTCAAAGTGACTTGTCCAAAGCAACGTGTGGCTGTAATGGCCACAAAAGGGGGCTCTACCAAGCACTGACTACAGTACGCTGAAGTTCTGTACTGTAAATTAATTGATGCAAACCCTCAAATAATCAATTTTAGAAATAAAAGTATGTGATATGAATATAAAATATGACAGTCAATTTTTAAATTAGTTGTACTCCAATCAAGTGTAAACTTGAAGGATGATCAGTGGAAGCAAGATGCACCTGAGCTCAATTTTGAGTGTCATGGCAGAGGCTGTGAATAATTATGTACGTTATTATTTCTGTGTTTAATTGTGAATAAATTTGCTAAGACTTCAAACAAACATCTCATTGTTTGCAGAATTTTGAGAGAAAAAAAATGCATTTTGGAAAAAAACTAACATAAAATGTGCAGTGTAAACCTTCTGGATGCACTGTATATATAAGTTCTTAAAGGGCTATAAATGGTCACCGAGTAGTGAAAAGCCGCAGGCACTGGTCAATGACATTTTTAGGTGGACCCAACCACAAGCCTGCACAGTGTCTTATTGACAACTGGGGTCAATGGTTCATCGGGTCTGTGCCATAAACAAATCCTACCATCAGCCTGAAAAAACTGGTATTGTGGCTTATTGGATCATGCCTCAAGTGCTCTAGGGTCCAGTTAGCAACCTCACAAGGCCTGGTGAGGCTGTGTCTGGTGTGGTGTTTACAGAGGCCCTCGTATGTCTTCTGCTCCCATATCCCAAGGAAGCTGAAGAATGCTGCACTGAGCTGTGGGATGTCTGTGTATTGCCAGTATGTTATGCCAGTATTCATGAGAAGTCTCTTAGACTAGACGTCACAAGGTCTGTGTGATGTTCTGAAGGTGAACACCAACACCTTGCACTAAGCTCCAGCACTGTAAGCTGCATTTCATTACTACAGGCTCCAGGCAAAAGGCTCAGGATTGAAATTCAAGGAGATGTGCTCGTTTGTGCACCTTTAAAGCCATTAACCATGAAAAATAACTCAATTGAATTTCATGTAGAAAGAAGAGGTCTGAAAAAACATGAGAAGAGCTCTACAGCAAAACCCTGCCATGCTTAAAATTGCCTTTTAAAACTCTACACATAAAAGGGGGGAAACCAGTTCATATCCTGGAGGAAAGAAACTCTAATCAAAGCTTTAAGCACAATCATCAATAGCTAGCCTGCTGATTATGGATTATTATGGTTTTATGTTTGTTCATTATAAAGCAAGCAGCGACACCCAGTCATTTCATATACATTTCAACGCAATCTTGGATAACAGTTTTAAGTTGGATTTCAGAATTAATCATTTGTACAACAAATTACACAAACTGTGTTCAAATGACTTTTTAACTCATTTTAAGAAAAAACCCACTCAGTTTCAGCACCATTAATGCCGTTAGGCCTACTGTACCTCCAGTGTCTTGGCACTGGCACAATCTGCCATTAACTTGTGTCAGTGTCTAAGCCAGTAGTGGAGTTCACAGGATAGTGCAGAACCGCTGCAGGCTGCCAGATAGTGACAAGCATAAAAGCCCTTCACAGTGTACATGCAAATGCGCACACAACTCGTCAGGATCACTGACAATACTAAATCAAAGTAATGCATTCAATTCAAACCAATTCAAGTCCCTGAACTGAAAAGTTAAAACAGCTGATAAAAATATGCAGAAAAAAAAGCTGTGAATTTAACTGAAACAAGCATAAATGCCATTCACAAATGCACACTAGAATGAACTTCCCATCTTTCTGGTCACATTCTGGTCTATTTAAATAATGCACCGAACTGACATTCTCTGCTCACATACTGAACACCCACTACGTTGCTAACTTTTTTCACAATTTTACTAAATTAAGCCCACTTACACGTAGTGGTTTGAAGAATTCACTTTTTTTTAAACCAAGTGGATCAAACATGGAATATTTGTGTCAGTTTGGAAAGTGTGCATTGTGAGAAAAGATGAGACAAGAGACTGCCTTTTACAGTTTATTTTTTTAATGCTGTATCCAAACAGTGTAGATATTACTGATAGAAACTGACAAATAAAAGGTCCAACAAAATTCTTACCTTTTCAATCAGTATCACAATAATAAGAGAGCCCCTGACCTGTGGGAAAGCAGTTCTTTCCCGAGTAAACTCCCCTGTGCCAAGAAACAAATAAAAAGTGTGAGCACTTGCCCTTTCATCATTCTTAACATTCTTAAAGTAAAGCACAATTTGCCATGAGCTTATTACAGCAGCCACAACACAGGTTAACAAGTATTTAAACTATTTACAGCTGACCTACACCATACAAAAGCCTACAGAAATGAGAAACACTGGTACAGTAAAGGCAACACAATGTCCACGATTTACATATACAGTGCTCTGCGAAAGTATTTACCCCTTGGTGAATAGTATTCGTGTTTTGCTACCCCACAACCTGGAATTTAAATAGATTTTTCAATAGATTTAAATAGAGGGTTTGCATCATTTCATTTACAGAACATGCCTACAACTCTGAACACTTCGTTTATTTTTATTGTGAAGCAAACAACAAATATGACAAAATAACAGACAGCTTTGTCCCTGACTTGTTTTGAGATTTCCTTTGTCTTCATGGTGGTTAGTTGTGCCTATTGCTTATTAGTGTGGCAGCCTTTGGGGCCTTTCAGAATAGGTGTGTATATACTGACAGATCAAGTGATTGCACACAGGTGGACATTTCACAAAGCATGTGATGTCTGAAGGTAATTGGTTGCACCAGAACTATTTAGGAGCTTCATACCAAAGGGGGTGAATGCATGAGCCAATTTTCTTTTTTTTTTTTTTTTTTTTTTTTTACACACACACACAGACACACACAGACACACACAGACACACACAGACACACACAGACACACACAGACACACACAGACACACACAGACACACACACATCAGTGTGTGTGTTTTTTCCCCCCTCCTCTTTCCCTTGTCTGCATATTTTGTGCAGATACAATTCTGTGCACCACATAAAATTCAGATTAATAAGAAAAATACAATTTCTACATTAAAATAAGCCAAGAGGGGTGAATACTTTTGCAAAGCACTGTAAACAAATAGACATGATATGCTGTTGGTTACTCAAACAACAACATAATAACAACAACATGTTTACTTTCATTATGGAATGGCTATTTACACATTTCAATAACAACAACATTGGTATTTCAATCATTTACACCTGATATAGTACAATAACCTACACTTACAGTCATAAGAGCAGTACAGCATGAATGTGCTGGCTGCATTAGTTATTATATCCATCATCATTCCTTTTAGTTTATGATACATCCAAAGAATGTGATTTGAGCTTTACAGCATCAAAGTCACATCAACATTTGAGGAGCGCTTGAAGGCAACATGGATCATTTACACTTTACTGCAAACTGATTTTCCCTCCTTTAGTGGAGTCCTGCACATCGATGAATGTTCGTAGGCAGCTCTGAAATGCTGCAGAGAACGTAACCAAACATTCCACTTTAGTTCACCAACTACATTGCTGAAATTAGCTACTGAACTACCTAACATATGAGCTAATTAGTGACAATCATACAGAAAAAGAGAGGAGATAAATGAATTTGACTTACTCAAAGATCCTCCTTGGATTCATGTCAGTTCAAAATTAAGACATTCTGCCTCGCCGAATTCATTGGTGAAGGAGCTGTTGTCCTCTTCTGTCTCCAGAAAGACACTTTGCGCTGTGTGTGTGTGTGTGTGTGTGTGTGTGAGAGGCTGCAGCTGAAAATCGTTACTGTGCATCTGAAAGCTCCAAGCTTAGTGTGAAACCCCCTGGCGATGTGCTCTGTGTTTATAGGAGGAAAATGGGCGTTTTCATGCATTTACTCGCCTCGGAATTCCCCAGTAAGAGCTGGCGGATTACCATGCTGTCATCAAATGAATGGATGAATTTGGTAATGAGTGGGCCATTGAGGCTTGTAATCTGAATTACAGTCTAAAACATTACTTTTGCTTCGCTCACAACAATCAAAAAATAGTTTTCGTTCACCGTTTGTGTCTGTGTACGTGTGTGGTGTTTGAAAAGGAATCTGGGTTGTGTATTTTGTTTCCAGGACAAAAGCAGGAATTATTTAAGCACTTTGACAAATCGGATTCGGCACTCACACCAGATTAAAACAGAGCGTTAACATTTGCAAAATGGCCAACACTCTGTGCATTCGTCCTCTTAAACTGAGAGACTCCAAACATTAAAATTTAGCCTACCTCAATCTTGTCAGTCTTGGCATCCCCCCAGTAGATTTTTCTCTCTACATAGTCTAGGGCAAGTCCATTGGGCCAACCAAGGGAGGTGTTCACCATCACCACCCGATCTGTACCATCAAGGGCAGCACGCTCAATCTTTGGAATCTCTCCCCAGTCAGTCCAGTACATATAGCTAAGGGAACAAGAGAATTGAGAGTAAGAGACATGTAAGTTACTTTTCCAAAATTATGAGTCTAGATGTAACAAAAGCAAGTGAGTAAATGTTGTCTAGTCTATACAGCAGGGCTGCAATTAATAGTAATTATATGCTTTGCCTATAAATTCATCCACTGTACAATAAAGGAACTACATTCCCTTGACTACGTCACTAGACGTTTTTTCTAGTGGAGAAAATTAAAAAGCAAAAGCATGAAACCTTGAAAGAAGGAAGAATAAAGTGCAAATGATCTACAACTGAGTAATAATGCCTCCTCGTTACTCCTTCCCTGCAGATGTTTTGACAAAAGCCAAAGATGTACTCAGTTGACATCACGCAGCATACTTGAAAATGACAATGAAAACTACAGGAAGAGTCTACATTAGTGTTCAACAGGTACACACACACACACACACTATGGTTAGCGGAAGTCTATGTCAAGTCATGAAAGCTGTCACTATGGAGACTGTTCCTCAGCAACAGGGGGCTGAGTGAGAAGCCAAGTGTTCCTTGAAAATACACCCTTGCCCAAATCTCATGCCCAATCAAAGTTCTTCATTTCAGACTCACCTTTATCAGACATTAATATGACAAAACCTAGATATCTGTATTCAGGGAAACTAGAACTTATGGGCAAGAGAGCTACAACAAAACTACTGCTGATCATTCAAAGTAACATTTTGTAGTGTTTAAGATTGAAGCTATTAGTTTTCACTGTACTGTGTTGTGAACCAAAATCACAAAACAAGGCAAAGATGTTGCCATCTCCCGTGAAGGAAACAGCCAAGTATATTCATTAAATGCTTCCAAATAGTTCATAGTTCAGCATGAAAAAAAATTTAATCAAAATGTTAAACCTGCAAAAGAGACCCACCCAGAAACAGGATCCAGAACAATGGCTCTTGGCTCGTCCAGGTCTTCAGATACCAAAATTTTCCTCATGGTTCCGTTCAGCCTTGTTACCTCGATGCGATCTGTGCCAGTGTCTGTCCAGTAGAGATTCCGAGCAATCCAGTCCACAGCGATCCCATCCGGGTGGTTCACCTGGGTGGTGACAATGAACTGAGCATCGCTGCCATCCAGACAAGATCTGCGGATGGCCTGTACTTCATCATCAGTCCAGTAGATGTGGCTGTCCACAGGATCATAGTCGATAGCAATAGCATGTCTGATGTCCTCAGCATGCAGAACTATGTCAGTAAAATCTGGCATGTCCAAAGAGATTCGACGCAGGTCTGTTCGCCGGGCTAACAGGAGGAGCTGTGTTGCACCTGCAAAAACAATTTAAAATATAAAATGATATGGGCACCATTTATTTCTCTACAGATACATTAGTGGTGTCTCGGGTGTCAGGCATATATAATGGTGTGCTGCAATAATCCATCTCAAACAGCTGAATTATTTTCAAGACAACCCACAACAAGGACCAGAGACAATTGCTCTCTCAGTATCCTTCCTCACAGATTCTTCAAGTTTTTTTGTTTTGCTAATGTCACTATTGCCAGCACGAGGCCATACCTGCAGACCATTCAGGTGGCAGATTTTTTAAATTTGAGCACTAAGTGTCTCAGAACTTAAGTAGCCTGTTACAGATATGGCTTGTTCACAATCATTAGGAAAGGCCAGGTGATGCAAATTTCAAAGCTTTATAAATACCCAGACTCTTCCAACCTTATCTGAAAAAATAGCATCCATGGGTTCTTCTAAGCAGCTGCCAAGCACTCTGAAACTGAAAATAGTTGAGGCCCACAAAGCAGGAGAAGGTTATAAGAAGAGAGCAAAGCTTTGACAGGTTGACATTTCCTCAGTTCCAATGTAATTAAGAAATGATTGTTTAAAGGAACACTGTAGGTGAAGATAAGGTCTAGAAGTCCTAAAGAATGTTTCAGAGATAGCTGCTAGATTGCTGGAAAGGCATTTCAGAACCCCTGCATGAGTACACAAGACGGAAAGGAAGATGTAGCAGACTCTGGAGTTGTGGTATATTGAAGCTGAAGGTTTTACCATGGCCCTCACAGTGCCCTGATCTGAACATCATTGAATATCTGTGGATAGACATCAATAGACCAGTGCATGTAAGATGGCCCAGGAATCTCACAGCACTTGAGGACTTTTGCAAGGAAGAATGGATGAAAATCCCCCAAAACAAGAACAAAAAGACTATTGCTTAGAAAAAAACATTTACAAACTATGATAATTGAAAAAGGAGGCACTACTCGTTTGCTTTGGGTCCATTTTCAAAAAATGTTTCTGCTTAAAATACAAAGGGAATATTTAACTTTACAGTCAAGCTGAAGCTGAAACGATCTTAAAAAAATAAATAAATAAATAACTCACCAAGTCATTTTGACCAAGGGTCACCATGATTACCCTGATGAGCCATAACATTATGACCACCTTGTCTTGGCACTCATTGTCCATTTAATCAGCTCCTCTTAACATACAGCAGTACTTTGTAGTTCTATAATTACAGACTGTAGTCCATCTATATGATAACCACAGAGCAGGAATTATGTGAGGAAGGTGAGCCATTCCTAGCACTGCAGTGACACTGACGTAGTACTGATGTATCAGTGTGTGTTGCACTGATACGAATGAATCAGACAGCAGAGATGCTGGAGAGTTCAAACCTCTCATACTCAGAGAGAATAAAGGCGTGCGGGAGAGACAATGAATGTGAGCTATTATAGTGTGTGGAGAAAATTATTGTGTGTGAGGTAAGTGTGTGTGTGTGTGTGTGTGTGTGTGTGTGTGTGTGTGTGTGTGTGTGTGTGTATTGTGATTGTGAATGACAGTATGATGGCGTGTGAAAGGTTAGTATGAGTGTATAATGTGTGAGGTTTTATAGGAAATGTGAGTACAATGGTGTGTGTGAGGTTTTATAGTCAGTGTGTGTGTGTGTATGTGTGTGCAAGAGGGTTAATGACGTGAGAGGTCTTCACCAAAGTCTTTAGTGTGGCACAACCACTAACACCATGATGCTTTGGCCCATGATCAAGGCCTTCATCAGATGTCATTTTGGTAGTGATAAAACACTGTAAAAACAAGGAGGTGGTCCTAATGTTATGGCTGATCACTTACAGTCCATCAGGTCCTCATATCATACAGGAACACTTTGTAGTTCTATAAATACCGACTGTAATCCATCTGTTTCTCTGTATAATTTATCCTCCTTTCACCCTGATCTTCAATAGTCCGGACACGGACTCACCACAGAGCAGGTATTAAGTCAGTGGTGGATTATTCTCAGCACTGCAGTAACTGTCAGTGTCACCACTACCATGTCACAGTGTGTGTTACGCTGGGGCGAGTGTTTAATCACACTGGATCAGACAGCAGAGCCCCTGCAGTGTGCCGTCGATTAGATACTCCTACCTATTTGCTCTACCTTGTAGCTGTAAAGTCAGAGATATGAGCTCATCGTTTCTGCAGTTTGTTTTGGTCATGCTCTAGTGCTTCATCAGTGCTCACAGGACGCCACCCACAGGACGATATTGGGTGGATATTTCTGGTTGGTGGACTGCTCTCAGTATAAATTGAGAGGGTTTATACTCTACAGCAGCACTGCTGTGTCTCATCCACCCACATAATACCTGCTCTGTCGTAGTCCTGTGGGGTCCTGACCATTGAAAATTACGGTGAAAGGAGGATAAAATATGCAGAAGAACAGATGGAGTACAGTCTGTAATTATAGAGCTACAAAGTGCTCCTTTATGGTAAGAGGAGCTGATAAACTGGACAGTGAAAGTAGAAACAGGGAGGTGGTTCTAAAGTTATGGCTGATTGGTGTACCCTGTGATACTACTACTAAGCAAGATGATAGGTGGATTGACAGTAAGTGACCATTTAAGTCACCATGTCACGCTTGCAGAACCAATTCTTCTCACAACATTTGAAACTCAAAATCACCAGTGTTGTTTGCATGCTGGTTACAGGCCTCGTACCACATTGCTACCGTGGCATTAGTGCACTGGCTACAGGTCTCATTTTAAATTTCTGTAGTGGAGTTAGAATGCTGGCTACAGAACTACAAAGTCCTCCTGTATGATAAGAAGCGTGCCTTTCAGTTACTCCTAAAAGTTCTGTACAATTTAAGGAGGAACAGCCAATTTCAAGAGCTAAGCTGAAAAATAACGGAACATTTGTGGAAAATGTTCAAAACAGAACCCTGCTTTAGCAAATAACAAGGGAATGAGACTAGACCGCACTCTGAACACAGATCATTAACTAACTTTGTCTTTCAGTCAAACATGTAGCTTAATGAGGAGCTTTTTAAATGGCTTAAACGAGTGAGCATGTGGCTGGTATAATCAGTGCTGCTGAGTTTTAGGGGGTACGGTTTGCTGTGAGATGGCACTGGGTGACAAACCCATTGTAAACTCTGATTGGTTCTTCAGACAAACTGATGTCAGTTGTGCCAAATGGATTTACTCTCTCTCTCTCTGAAAAAAAGATCATAGGTCTTTTATTGCCAGTTCAGAGTAAATCCATTATGGAGCTACAGATAGTTAGGAGAGAATCATACAAATGAATTGGACTGAGGCTTTATGTGAATTATTTGAGCTTAATATTGAAATCAGTTTGCTCTTTGTACTGGTGCAGATGTGTGTGAGTGTAAGAGAGAACATTTCCTCACTGTTGCGGCAGTTTTTCTTGTCCTCCAGCAGCTGCACTCCAGTGGGACATCCACACTGGTAGTAGGGCTTTATTGGAGACAGCAGGCACAGATGGGAACAGCCGCCATTCTTCTGAGAGCAGGGACTACTCACATCTGTAAGAGATCAAAAGACAGAATGCTTGAGACTTTGGCATGGCAACATGACGGCAAAAATGGGTTACAGTAATGCTAAATGTTACATTTCGAACCTCGCTATTGTTGCTGCATAAATAGAACTCAATGAATTTCTCTGAAGTACTCTACTTTTTAATGATCCCACACATACAGGCCCAGTTCATCATCTGAAATAGTGCCTGTTGTAAGCAAAGCCTACATAGAACACACCGCTTTTGTTACTTTGTAATGTTTCAGTGATGAGTTTATCCATTTAGTTCTGGTTTCGAAGTTATATATGGGACTTTTTCTAAAAAATGGTTCTGTTCAGAAAGAAAGCTTACATTGACATTATTAAGGATGTGTTTGAGGTTTGGGTTTGTTTGTTAGGGGTCTTTTTTCCCATGATAAATTGAGAGTGTTACAGATGTTATTATGCTATCAGCAGCCAGCCAAACAAGGAATCAACCAAAAATGTTTGTGGTTGTTTTCTTTTTGTTTGTTGTTTATGTCACTTACTGCTGAACTGCAGATCTCTGCCTGGGGTTTTCAAGTTAAGACACTCTCTACTTGTTGCAGCATCAACAAAAATCTTAAAACTACTTTTGTGGCCTAAAAATAGATCTGTGAAGGGGAGTAATCAATAACTGCATTTTGTTCATTTAGTTACATCCAAAAGTCTGACTAAACATAGTTTAAAAAGGTCTTCAAACTGTGTGAAATGAGTAAGTATCCATCATAGTTACAGTGGTAAGACACTGAATTGCTGTGGCCTGAAACGCTGCCTATGAAATCAAGATGGAATGGAAAGTATAAGCATTTGATTGGACTTAATATGAAATATAACAGAAGCACCTTTTTATGCCAAAATTTCAAGCTCTGAGTATTTAAATATTTTGAAGAACCTCTTTGCAGTATTGGAATTAAACATGCTGTTCAATAAGTAAATATACGAAGAATGCCTCGACATGATTAGCATGAAGTGTTTAAATTTCCAGTTCCCAGTTTACCAATTGGCTGTCTCTTTTGGCTGAAGGCATGGATGTCCATGGGTGAGAAGATGTTGGAGTGAATCTCCTGGCGCTCCTCTCCTGTCTGCTTTTGGCAGGAGTGGATTGAGTGTGTGTTCCAGTCTGTCCAAAAGAGTGTGTCCTCATACAGTGTCAGAGCAAAAGGGTGCGGGAGTGAGCCCTTCACCACCACCTCTCTGAAAGTAAACAAACATCAAGGTACTAAATAAACAAGTCAGTAAGCAAACATATCATCCAAAATTCAACACAGAGAACTCACTACTACCTGGGGTGAAATTTGACATGAAGAAAGATAGCATAAAAAAGGAAAAAAAAGAAAGAACAAATGACCAACAAAAAAGCCTGTGGCTTTGATTAAAGCACCAGTAATGTAAATTGAATGGCATCAACCCACACAAAACATCTGTGTGCAGCCTGACTGGAATTAAAAAAAAATTAAAATAAAAAAAAATTAAGTAACTACTGTTCAAGCAAAGGCTTTCTTGCTTCCAAGGACACAACGCTCTTCATGCCCAACCCATTCCAGAACTGGATGGAGTTTCAGAGAACACAGTTCCACAGCTCAATATTAGGCTACCATACTAGCCAATGACACTGTTGAAATGTTTTTTTGTTTTTGTTTTTTTATCTGCTCCAAAGAGTTCTATTCTCTTGGCAATATTTAATGTGTACATACACTAAATGTCCAAATGTTTGTGATCACATAGGGTGTATGAGGAGCATGATACTGCACACCAGGGTGTGTGTTCAGAAAAGTACCACAGGTTGAAGGACCCCATTAATATACCGTTGGCTGTCAGTGTGCCAGACCAAATGTGATCTGGCATCATACAAAACTGCAACCCACATTGTGAGGTCATGTGACACATAAGAACAAACCACTGATCTTGGTGCTGACTGTGGTGCCTCCATTCACAGATTCAGTGGTTGTTTCCACTAACACAAAAGGGGGACTCATCAATGAAGATGACCCACTGCCACTCTGAGTGACTCCATGACAGTTGGGGATGATGCAATTGTAGTCATGCATTGCAATTAGCTGATTCCTTCTAGATGCAACCATCTTTTTGATGATTGACAGACACATGATGGAACCGTCTATATCTACAGTGGCCATTGCAATTTTCAACCCAAATGTGTGATTGGCAATTGGCCATTGTTTCTTAAACCAATCTTGAGAGCTGACCATATGATCCATATTTTTGTGAGTTGCTACTGCATTATGAGACGACATGGTCACAGGACTATGCTGTTCCTTGTTCAGCTACTAGATGGCAATATGGACCTAGAGCAGGCTGAAAGCCCCCTTTGTCCTTATAGAATGTAGCCAGTCTGGACATTATTCACATTAGCAGGTAAAAGGTCTGATACTTCAATGTCCTGTGATCAAGAACCAAATAGTTACTCTGACAGAGCTCCAGCATTTCTCTGTGGAGAGAGAACCTTCCAGAAGGACAACCATTTTTGCAGCACTCTACCAAACAGGCTTGTATGGTATGAAATGACAGATGAAAGCTGGTCCTCAGTTAAAGGCACCTAAATGACTCAGCAACAAGATTGAACTTTTGGACTGAATGCTAAGCATGTCTGGAGAAAACCAGACACTGCTCATCAACTAGTCAATACCATTTGTACAGTGAAGCATGATGGTGGCAGCATCATGCTGGGGGGATGTTTGTCTGGAGCAGGGACAGGGAGAGAAGTCGGGGTTGAGGGAACGATGCAGCAGTGTACAGAGACATCCTTGATGATGACCTGCTGCAGAGCACTCTGTACCTTAAAGCTCTAGGAAGAGTCAAACTTCTCTCATTTATGGATGATGGTTGCCACTGTGCTCATTGGGACCTACGATGCAGCAGGAAGTTTTATGTATCCTGTCTCAGAGATCTACAAACAATTCCTTAGACTTCATTGCTTGGTTTGTGCTCTGACATACACTGTCTATTATGGGACCTTCATATGAACAGATGTGTACCTTTCCAAATCATGTCCAATCAACTGAATTTACCACAGGAGTCCAATCTAGCTGTAGAAACACCTGAAGGGTGATCAGGGGAAACAAGATGCACCTGAGCTCAATTTTGAATGTCACGGCAAAGGCTGTGAATAATTATATGCGTTATTTTGTGTTTTACTTTCAATAAATTTGCAAAGATTTAAAAAAATAAACTCTCACCATCATCATAGGGTATTGTGTGTAGAATTTGAAGGGAAATAAATGTAATCAATTTTGGAGTAAGTCTAAAATAAAATGTCCAAAAATTGAAGTTCTGTGAATACTACTAATAACAACTAAATAAATATATAAACATAAGCAAAGATTCAGTGCAACTCTGCATTTAAAGAATTGTGTTAAAAAGCAACCTTATAATTAAAACTGTATTCCACATTATTAAATTTCTTATGTGTGTAAACATACTTGAGAAATATACCTGTGCTTGCAGTATTATACATGGACTCATTCTCTGCTTGTAAGCTTAGGCAGAATCTTGAATTTACTTTGGAAGCAAGATTCTGTTGTAACTCTTGTCGATGTTGGTTAGCCTTGAACTTGCCTTAGCCTTGAACCTGTTGGTAGAGTTCAGGTGTGGTTTCGGGTTTGTGAACTCATGGTTAACCCATCAGCAGAAGCACAAAGCCTTGGTATAGTTGTGGCTCGGTTATTGCTCTCAGAGCGTGTTAGTCATGCACATTGAACAAGCACCTAAGAGCCTCTAGACAGAAAAGGTTGAATTCTCCTGATGTTGTGGAGAAATATGCAACTCCCTTCTAGTTGGCCTTTCTTCCATCAGGCCCTTGCAACTGATCCAGAATACAGCAGCACAGCTCATCTTTAATGTTTCCAAGTTCAGTCATGTACCTCCTCTACTACGTTCTCTTCACTGGCTTCCTGTAGCTGCCTGCATCTGATTCATCAAGTACAGAATGGCTTGACCCACCATCCCTCAAGATGCATGGAAGACAAGCATCCAGATTTTTCTGTCCTGGCACCAAAGTGGGGGAACAAACTGGGGTTCCAAACAGTGGAGTCACTCTTCAAAATTTGACTAAATAGCATTTAACACAGGAAAGAAAATAAAAACCCGATACTAATTATGGTAAAAATAATAAATATGGTAAATCAATGAACCTGCACGTCAAATGTGTGCATGACGGGTGGTGATCAATAAAATTCATGTATGAACTATGATGTTACACCATTAGTAAAGAGTTATTTGTAATGTTCACAATTGTCTACCATTTTATAACCATCCTTCATTTGAGCAATGAGGGACCCCAGTGCCAAAATAAGTAATATAATAGTGTATCCCACTGAGTAAAAATATACTGAAAGTATTTTTTCATCATTTTTCAAAAAGGTTAGCAGTCATTCTATTCATTCCATACATGATTTTAACAAAGTCTGTTCTTGTTCATTCTCTGCTTGTAAGGCTACTTTGTAAGTTACATTTGTTTATTTTAAGCAAAAATGCTTGTGACTCAGTGATTGTTCAAAAATCTGAACTAATCTCACATAATTAGCCCTGAAATTGAATTTCTGGTGAACATACTATGCTAAAAATCCACCAACCAGAAGCTGAAACCAAAAAATGAGTTAATCTTCTAAAACTTCACTTGCAGATTAAACTAAAATCAAAATTTTGAGGCAATCATTGCATGTAAATATTTATTGGGCTTTTAAAATAGTTAGAATAAATACAAATTCACAAATAAACAATCTACTGTAAATTTGTGCCTGTGATTTCCAAACCTCTACTTGAGGAAGAGCAGAATTTACAGTTCCAGATGACTACCTACTCTTACAAAAACACACAACACAAATCTTAAAGACCAACACCAGTGACCTTTTCACACCACCTACATTTTTGCATGTACTTCAAGATTCTGGAGGAGCGTCTGCTCTTAGTCATGACAATCATGAGTGGGTCATTTCATGAAAAGATGCTAACCAAACAGCATAAAATTAGCTTGCCAAGTTAGCAAATATTGATCATGGCCAACAGTAAAACATAGTGTGGCATTAGCTGGCTGGGTACAAGCATGCTAGATACAGGCCTTGCTAGCACTGTTTTTAAACGGGCCACCAGTATGATCATGTAGTGATCAAATGAATTAATCCAAATGTTATCCTGATACATTTACAGTAACTGCACTGCTGCTGAGCTTTAATACCAGCTACCAGACTGCTTCTGGATTCATACAGTCTCAGGACTTTCACTGGTGCTGCTCTTTAATAATGACAGCTCCTGCAAGCACATAACAGCACATAATATGGTTTTGATGATAAAGCTACAAGCTGGACTGAGAATTACTTCTGATAGGCACCAGTGTGTGGCCTAGGATACCATAAATCTGATCTCCTGCCTGTAACTAAAGATGTTCTACAAGGTTCAATATTAGATCACATTACGTTAATGTCTACTTTAACCATATTCCCACTTCTATTTTAGACTGAAAAATACATCTGTATGTTCAAGACTAAATTGACTAAATTCTAATGTAGACACTGACTTTAAAATTGACATCTACTAAACCAAAAGACAGAAGCTAAACAATTCATGTTTCCCAAATGCACGCTAGGAAAATGAATGAGTACACAGTAATAAATAATGAATAGTGGTGATGTAGTACAGACATGCTTCTGCAAAGAGCCTCAAGCCTTTAGACTCAATCTTTCACTCAACTTCATCACCAGAGACCCCTAAAATACTCATCACTGCACACTGTACCAAAAAGTACACTGGTCTTATCTGGCAGTGCAGTATGCAACACTGGCTTATTTTCATCTACATAGAACAAAATGACCATCTGCCATCTTAGATCACCTTTTAAGATTGAAAAGAAACTCAATTTAGTAAATGTTTGTTGTAAACGTTTGTTTAAACAGGTACTAGATCGTATAAAATAGTATGTTCAAATTTCAAATTTTTTGCTTAAAATTTTGATTCATACTTGTTTGTTGAGGTGCTGCAAAGCTTTTTAGGGTGTGGAGAGCCAAGAACCCCACTACCCCACTCTACACTTACCTCCAAATATCTTCCCATTGCTATGGTTACTATTAGCAACCAACCTCAAGGAGCATAATCTCAGTTTACCCAAGTGTTCCAGCAGTTCACTCTGAATGATAAAAAAATCTCATGTGGATTATACAGGTCCAATGTATATCTGCTGACCATGCAACCACAGTTTAGCCTTACTAGCTATACCACGTGCAGCTATACCACAAATGCAGCATGCTATGGACGCAGTTCTGCTCATCCACTGGATCCTCATAGGATCTGAAAACATGAACCAATGCCACCAAACTGCAGAAAAAAAATTTTGGGATGTAAAAATTGAATCCGGATAGGATTTTGCACTGATTTCACAAATTATGATAGTTTAAAATGCCTCTGTTAAAGTCCCATCTTCTTACCACTACTATTGGTCTACATGTACTTACATCAACTTCAAACTGCTTCCAACCACAGTAGATGCTCTTACACTTTTATTTTAAGACAAGTTGAGATGAAAGAAGGTTATTTAACAACAGAGGATATCAAAGCTACTTATTGGTAATTGTTTTTGTGATAATTAACAGTCGCATGAGTCCTCTGCTCTCACACACAGCCATGGTCCAAACATTTAGGATTATTTGAAACCCTCATCCACAACATGCTGGCTACAGCAGACATCCATGTGCTCAATATCCTCTTTTAATATTGAAAATATGGTTAAGGGTCTTTATAATGTTATTACATTTGGCAAAAATAGTGGCTACCTTTTACAAAAGAAAACACTGAATTCATTCCACTTTTTATTTCAAAATGATTATTGTTCATAGGAGGAGGTCTCAGACGTCTCAGATGTTTTTAGGTAGCAGTTTTTAGTAGTTCACTGTGGGTTTTGTTGGGGGGATTTGTTGCAGTTTTTGTGTGGCTTTTAAGTTGTTCATATTGATATTGTTATTGTATCATTGACAGAAATAAAGAAACATACATTACACATTTGGCTATATTAGCCAGCTCTACATCAAGACCTGCAGTATGTAATCAATCAGCAAACAGACTAGACACTCCTTACCTTGCTGTGCCATCCAGATTTGAGCGGTGAATGAAGTTGAACTTAGCATCAGCCCAATATATTTTCTGCTGGCTGTAGTCCAAAGTGAGCCCATTGGGCCAGTAGATGTCAGTGTCTATGATAATAGCTCGATTTGTGCCATCCATACCTGCCCTCTCAATCTTCGGTATCTCGCCCCAGTCTGTCCAGTACATATACCTACAGTAAAAAAAAAACAAAAACAAAAACAAGTTACTAAGCATTTTTTTAGTTCCTTAATCTCTGTGAATCCATGGAATCTTTAAATCTGCATAAAAAATGCTTACCAGCCTAGTGAGCCCACTTTCTATGGTCTCAGGAAACAAAATGAATAGGAGTCTAACGTGCATCTTTCACCAGTTCTCCTAGAAATGAACTAATTTGCCTGTTATGCATGTCTGCCTTTTTTATTAGGTATGGGATTTTGCAAATGAACAGACATGACCTACCTTGTGTGAATAAAAATAATAGACTCTAGAACATACTGTCAGCCAATTCTCAGCCCACATATGATGATCTTTCTCTTAACATACAGCTCCGCCCTCAATAGGAAAGAAATAATGGCTAATTGCATTAAAAAGCAACTGCATTCAGAGTGAAAGAATACCAGCCCAAACAATTCTTATAATAAAGTAAATCTGTATGTTTACTGACTAAAAGGATGCCTTTATCAAACCATGTTTATAAATAGACAAACCATTACATTCCCCACCGCCTTCTGAGCAAAAAGCTACCTTACCATCCATTCACTATAACAGGGGGGTTTCTGTGCTTGGGAAAAACAAAAACTTGCACCATATCTGGGAACCTTTAACTAATGTTGGTTTAGTTGGCAAGCAACCATGGTTTAAATGACAATTAAAAAATGTAATACTGTATTACAATCAGTCCTAAATTTTGTGTTATGAGGTGAAACCAGTAACTGTGTCATGTCTAGTAACCAATATGATTGCTAAGGTGTTGCTATGATGTTGGTTGCTAAGCTGTATGAGTCCAAACTTCTGAAATTCAGCATTGTGTATTTAAACACTTAGCCCAAATGAAAACACATTTGTTTGTGTGTATTTATATATTTATACACACACACACACACACACACACACACACACACACACACACACACGGCAACCAGAAAGTATTCACAGTGCTGCTCACTTTGCACCTTTTATATCACAGCCTTATTCCAAAATGGTTAATTTTTTTCCATCATAAATTCAGCTCACAATACCCCATGATGACTAAGTGAGATGCTTGTTTAAAAACTTTATTAGAACTAAAACACAAAAATATAACATGTACACAAGTATA
Organism: Acestrorhynchus altus; assembly: GCA_034509495.1. Lineage (NCBI taxonomy): Eukaryota > Metazoa > Chordata > Actinopteri > Characiformes > Acestrorhynchidae > Acestrorhynchus > Acestrorhynchus altus. The sequence continues at coordinate 29,355,502 of CM067501.1, read as the reverse complement.
TACAGCCTTTGTCATGACACTCAAAATTCAGGTGCATCTTGTTTCCACTGATCATCCTTCAGATGTTTCTGCCTGTAGACCTCCGAGACCTCCCAAGCACAGAATTTTCTGCTGTACTGAAGGTCTCCATGAGCACAGTGGCCTCCCATCAACCGTAAATGGAAGAAGTCTCTTCATAGAGCCAATGTAGACCACAGCCAGCAATTCACGTGCATGTTTTACAACCATTAACCTATTTTAGGACAAAAATAAACCTTTAGCAATGTGCTGGAAAGGCTAGTTTAGAGAAACAAAGGACAGAACTGGGTGGCCAAACTGAGTGATAGTGGTGGGAGGGCCTTAGTCAGGGACGTGACCAAGAACCCAATGTTCACTCTGACAGAGCTCTAACTTTGCTCTATGGTGAGAGGAGAAGCTTCCAGAAGGACAACCATTTCTGCAGCACTCCACAACCAGGCAGAAGACTAGTAGGGTTTGAGGGAAAGATGCAGCATTGTACATCCTTGATAACCTGCTCCAGTGTGCTCTGGACCTCAGACTGGGATGAAGGTTTATTTTCCAACAGGACAACGACCCTAAGCACACAGCCAAGATAACAAAGGAGTGGCTTCAGAACACCACCACTGTGAATGTCCTTGAGTAGCCCAGCCAAAGCCCAGAACTGAACCTACTTGAACATCTCTGGAGATATATAAAAATGGCTGTGTACTGACGCTCCCCATCCAATTGATGGCGCTTGAGAGGTTCTGGAGGGAATGGGAGAAAATTCCCAAAAACAGGAGTGCCAGGATTGTAACATCATATTCACAAAGACTTGAGGCTGTAATTGCTGCCAAAGGTGCTTCATACTGTGGGGTATTGTGTGTAGAATTAAAAGGCAAAGGAACTCCATTTGAGGGAATTTAATGCATTTTGGAAAAAGGCTCTATAAAATGTGCAAGAAGAGAAGTGCTGTGAATTTCACTGGATGCACGCACATACATACATACATACACACACACACATTTACACACACATATACACACACATATACACACACATATACACACACATATACACACACATATACACACACATATACACACACACACACACACACACAGTGACTTTAGTGGTTTAAACCTAGAACCTAAATGTGAACATACTATTGAGAGGAAGCACATGTAAATGTTCCTTCCTAAAATCTATGAGTGCAATGAGCATGGTTTAGTAGGAATTGGAGGAAAATGGAGGTAATAAATAAATAAATGTTAAAATAAATATATAAATAAATAAATATAACATGAAAAGCACAGGCAAACCCAAATCTGAAACTGAGCGAGACATTTAGCATTATTTATTGTTTGAATAATCAATGAAAAACACTTGGCAATCTGTCAGTCACATGTTCCAATATTTTTCTTCATAAGAAAAATTACTGGGTTCAGACAAAAGATGCTATATTCTGAACTGTGTTATCAGATACAGATGTAAATACCTGGAAATAAAAGCTGAAATATTGTCTCATTCATCTTTTAAAGTTAAATTTGACATATTTTATATTTTAAATGGTTGACATTTATATTTAAAAACAGCAAGTATCTAATACAGAAAACAAAAAACAAATTCTATATTCAACACTAAACCACGTGAGATCACGGAATGCTTTGCAGAGTTTTACAAATCCCTATAGACAGTTTCAAGGAGGTAAACAATAGCAAAGCTAGTGCAAATGTCTGGTCCTTTAGCATTTCCAGTAGCACCATTTTAAAATACTCACCTCAAAATGACAAGCGAATATTTTGTAGAAGTTGGGAAAATTTGTTCCTATAGTGCAGAGAGTATCAGTAATGCGTATGATGACTTTGGAGCAAACCAAACACTAATACATTCTCTAAACATTATAGCTAGTCTGGCCAAGTCTGGTTGGCTCTATTTTGCAGATTTTTGCATCAATCATTGTGGATGGTTGGAGTGGACTGTTGGGAGGAGAATTGAACATGTTTATGTTTGGTATTTATTTTTTGCTCCAACTTGAGCATAACCTAGTGATATATACACTAGACTGTGCCTTTAAACAGGTATTTTGTTATCTGTACTTTAATTTCTAAAAGCAAGTTTGTCCCTGGCCTAAGGGAACAGCAGACCACATAGCATGGTCCTACTTATAATTTCAACATCCAATCAATAAATCAACCAAAAACTCACACAAAATAAAGAGAAGCAGCTCCAGTTACAAGCCATTATTTTGGATGCAGTTTGTCACCAAACAGAAGCCTCTCAGAAAAAGCAACTTCACTTTCTACACTCATGAACATTCCCCTGAAATGGTCTACAAAAAAAATCAGATACTTGCTTGCTTGAACCAATAGAGGAATGAAAAATTAAACACAGGATCTCCTACTATGAGAATGAAACTATCGCGCTTTTAAGGTGGACTGGGAGATCAGGGCAAATCTAACTTTAATTATATAAAGACCAACATAATAATCACTGCTGTTATTAACCAGTTTACTTCAAAATGTAGATGAGTGAACAAATAATGTATAATGTAAATATGTCTCATCTTGTTTTCTCTTGCACACTGAGCTCCACACTGGCTTGTTTCAAACAGCACAGCCTCGCCATTAGCAAGTGAGCATTGCAGCGATCCGCCTTCCTGTTGCCATGGTAATCAAGGAGGGCACGGCTTTTGAAGCTCAACAGGACCAATGGTCCATTGAGTAACATGGCCATCCACCAGCCACAACATATTCCAAGTGTTACCACCATCCTTATCAGCTAGTCTGTTCATCCAGCAGTCATCTTTGCAAAGGCACTGGGCAGCAACCAGATTGCTTCTATTTGTTGAAGGGGGGAGTTCATTTGAAACAGATGTCATTTGTGCAACAGCATTGGGCAATGAGGAGCAAGCTGATTGGCTCTTTATGTTCAAGGGCAAAACTTGAATCTCTAAGCCTGCTGAGTGTCTGTTGAGTGTATCTGTCCCAAAAGAGCTTTTAACTTGTCCCAAGTGGCATTTTCAACTGGCCCCAGGATGAAGTTAGTCTGTAGCTCTGGTCACTATAAAAACTTTAAGGCTCAATATTTCAAAACAGGAACTACAAAACTCAATTTAGACAGAAGTATAAAATTAAATGGGGACAAAAGGTTGAACTGTAGAATGTAGAAACAATAAGAATGAAAAGTGTATCAGTGTGGATGTAAACTTATATCAAAGACCACTTGGTGCACATTTTGGATCATAGTGATCATGGATATATTTTCAGAGCAAGAGACAAGCAGCAAGAGAAGGCTGCATAGTAGGAAACTCAGGTATTGATTTTGATTAGGCTGGTTACGCCACTGATTTAAATCTACATGGCTAAAAGAGGATATCCCTGTCCCAACAGGGGTATTGAATAAAATACTGTTGAAAGAAAGGAAAAAAATTAATTCCATACTATTCTTTGCCTCCAGAAAAAGGGCCAAACAATTCAGAAATTCTGAAAGATGACCATCGGGTTAACGGTCAAACCATTCTACCGGGCTACCATTAACAACAAATACACAGTTGTCAAGTGTCAGGCAGTACCTTATAACTCAAAAAACTACTGGTCAACATCACTTCCACAGAGTTAATGAGAGTTGCCTTTGTGTTTGAAGCATGGAGTATTTGTCCTGACCTCAGTCCATTCACCAAAGCTATGACTTAAATGAATCCCCATTTCTGTTTGAAGGTACTAATGAGTATGTGAAACTTGAAATGTCTGAAATGTAAAGAGGCCACTATGTGTAAAATTGAGGCCACTATAATCTCCCACTATTCACTGGTAAATTATAGTAAATTTATCATAGCTCACAATGAGCTGAATTTGGACCAGAATGCAACTGTGAGTCTCATTACTAATAAATGCAGTAAGAGTGAATGGAGCTGACAATTTACTCATAGAGCCAACTAGCTAAGCCAGTGATAGTTACATTACTGGAAGCAGTTAAGTTCAGAGGTTTTCCCATAACATTGGTTCACTGAGACTTAGGTTTGTAAGCAACATAACCAATGATTACCCCATTAACAGTACAGAGGTTTACTAAAGTTCTAAAGGTAATAGTTTGTGTGTACAGTTGGTTCAGAAGTGAAGTGTATGAATTAATCTGTATTTCTTTTTAAACTACATGGCTTATCCCTATATAGCACAATACTAATGAGGGAGTAGGGGTCCATTGTGACTGCAGTAGAAACTACTCTATGTAGATCCAGTGTCAGGTTTTCACATGCTTAAAAAAATCAGATTTACCATGTCTCAATTATTTTTTTAACATATGCACTGCGTTACTTATGTTTAACTTATGTTCAGGATATACTTCAAAACAAGGATGGAGCAGCCGTGGCCTGATGGTTAGGGAACCAGCCTTGTGACTGGAAGGTCGACAGTTCGAATCATTGACCTGGCAGGACATGACTGAAGTGTCCTTGAGCAAGGCACTGAACTCCCTCTGAGCTGCTCCCCAGGCGCTGAGGATAGGGCTGTCCACCACTCTGGGCACATGTGCTCATTCCCCCTGGTGTGCAATGTCACTAGTGTGCATGTGTGTATCACTGTGTGAAATGTGGAGGTCTAATTCCTGTGTGTGCATAACACTGTGGGTCAAATGAGTATTATTACTAAAACAAAACCTTGTTCACTCACCCTCTGCCTGGATCCAAAGCGATTGCTCTTGGCTGATCGAGGCCTTGCCAGAATAAAACTTTCCTAAATGACCCATCAAACTCCGCCACTTCTATTCGATTGGTTTCTGAGTCTGTCCAGTAAAGCTTGTTTCCCAGCCAGTCACAAGCCAGGCCATCGGGAGAGGCCAGGCCGGACACCACAGTAGTCTTGATGCCGCTGGGGCCAGAGCCATTGAGGATGGTGCACTTGATTGCCTCCTCACTCACATCGCTCCAGTAGATCAGCCCCTGATCATAAATAAAATCCACGGCAGCTGCGTCCTCAAGGCCACTCACCACCACCGTAGCATTTCCACGCCCATGAGCTGCATCCACCAGCCGTAAGTCACGCCGGTTTGCATACAGGAGGAGTGGCGCAGCTGAGAGAGTGAGAGGGAGAGACAGGATCAAATCAATCATACACATTCCAGTACTGCAGTGCTTGTACATTTGTGAACTCTTTAGAATTTTCTATTTTATACATATATATACAAACATTATATAAATTACATATCTGTGGCAAAAATACAGTATTTCAAATATGAGTGAATATCATATTTTTATGGGACAACACTATAGAAGTAAAACTTGGATATAACGTAGCTTCTATAGCAGTACAGATTTACTGTCTTCTGAAAACAAGAAATCAACACTATCACTATCAACACTAACATTACTATCCAAAAGTTGTCAACACAAGTAAGTACACCTCACAGTGAACATGTCCAAATTGTGCCCATAGTGTCATTATTTTGTTACCACCATTATCTCTTTCTACCTTAAATGTGGACATGGAATTCACCAGAGCTGCACTGGTTGCTACTGGAATCCTCTTCCTCCATGATAACATCACCAAGCTATTGGAAGTTAAGACACCTTGTGTTCCTCCACCTTCTGCTTGAGGATGCCCCACAGGCATGCAATTGGGTTTAGGTCTGAACAGCTATACCTTCTACTTCCTCAGCAAGGCATATGACATCTTGGAGGTGTGTTTGGGGTAATTATGTTGGAAAACTGCCATGCAAAACAGTTTCAAACGGGAGGGGATCATACACTTCTTCAGAATGTCACAGTACATGTTGGATTCATGTTTTCCTCAATGAACTACAGCTCCCCAGTGTCAGCAGCTCTCATGCAGCCCCAAACCGTGATGCTACCACCACCATACTCAGTAACTGTAGATAACACACAGTTATCTTGGTACTCTGCACCAGGTCACCACCACACATGCTGGACATCACCTGAGCCAACCAAGTTTATTTGGGTCTCATCAGACCACAGGACATGGTTCCAGTTAACCATGCTCTTGGAGTGCTTGTCTTTAGCAAACTGTTTGTAGGCTCTCTCATGCATCAGCTACAGAAGAGACTTCCTTCTGGGATGATGGCAGTTGATGCAATGTGCAGCATATGGTCAGAGCACTGACAGGCTGACCTCACACTTCTTCAACCTGTGCAGCAATGCTGGCAGCACTTATGAAGCCAACCTCTGGACATGACGCTGAACACGTAGACTCAACTTCTTTGGTTGACCATGGTGATGCCTGTTCAGAGTGTAACCTGTCCTGGAAAACGTATGACCTCAGCCACCTGGCTGTAGTGCAGTTTCAGGGTGTTGAATATAATGAAATACTTGCAGAAATGTGAGCGACACTTTTGTACTTTATGTGAACCTTCACTTGTGTGAGCCCTACGATGGAGTAGTTTTCTGCGCTTGTGCTGAGAGTTGCCGGCTGGGCACCGGCTCCCTCATGACCCTGTTCAGGAATAAGTGGTATAGATAAGTGGTATAGATAAGTGGTATAGGAAGATGGATGGATGGATGGATGGATGGATGGATGGATGGATGGATGGATGGATGGATGGATGGATGGATTTCTGTGGAATTTTGAGACATTACTCCATTCAAAAAACCATCAACTCTTATGCTGGTGGGTTTTCTCCCATGAACTGCTACCTTCAGGTCATTTCACAACATTTATATTGGATTATAGTAAGGGTTTTGACTGGGCCATTATAAAAAAAAAAATAACTGAATAATGTCCTCTCTATTTTACTATGCATCTGCAAGAGGCTCATTAGTTTTATACATTGTACAGTAACCTTCACTGAGTCGAGTCAGATATGGTAAATTTAGACATTTTCTATCAGAATGCACAGCAAAATCAACATCAGTTCTGCAGCTGTACAGAAGGTCAGACAATGAGCATGAATACCTAGAACCCTTCCAAAACCTTTGCTTCACCACAGATTATATGCGCACTGCCAAGTGGTTTTTGACTGTATTCAATTAGAATACAAGCTACAAAATGTTGATATTCCTTGAATAAATGGAGTGGAAAAACTACAGCAGCAGTAGTACAACTGAATCACTGTCTTACAGCATGACTTCTGTTCTCTTGAGATTCAGCTCTCCTGACAATTCAGAATTCATTTTTCCATCAATGATGGCAAGCTGTCCTAGTCTGAATGAGGACAGCAGAAGAGGCCTAAACTGTGACACTACCACCACCTCTGTATTTCACACATGGAATAACATTTTCTTCAAACTCAACTTCTAATTTGAACCAATAAGTGGTCTCGTCTACACACAAAACACTGTTCCAACACTGTCCAAACACTACTTCTGAACTCCTCAGAAATCTTTTATTGTACCATGATACACTTCCACAAACGTGTAGTGAAGATCAGACTTCAAAATTCAACTTCAACTTCAAATTATCTGCCAATTCTAAAGATTCACAAACATTTGCCCTCACATACAGTACAGGCCAAAAGTTTGGACACACCTTCTCGTTCAATTAGTTTTCTGTATTTTCATGACTATTTACATTGTAGATTCTCAACACAAGGAATGGACATTAGCAGAAAAGTTGAACGGATGGATTCCACATGCCTGGTTCCCACTGTGAATCATGGAGGGGGATGGTGTGGGGGTGTTTTGCTGGTGACACTGTTGGGGATTTATTCAAAATTGAAGGCACACTGAACCAGCATGGCTACCACAGCATCCTGCAGCGACATGCCATCCCATCTGGTTTGCGTTCAGTTGGACCATCTTTTATTTTTCAACAGGACAATGACCCCAAACCAGGCTGTGTAAGGGATATTTGACCAAAAAGAAGAGTGATGGAGTGCTGCGGCAGATGACTTGGCCTCCACAGTCACCGGAGCTGAACCCAATCGAGATTTGGGGTGAGCTGGACAGCAGAGTGAAGGCGAAGGGGCCAACAAGTGCTAAAAACCTCTGGGAACTCCTTCAAGACTGTTGGACTACCTCTTGAAGCTCATTGAGAGAATGCCAAGAGTGTGCAAAGCAGTAATCAGAGCAAAGGGTGGCTATTTTGAAGAAGCTAGAATATAAAACATGTTTTCAGTTATTTCACTTTTTTTTCTTAAGTACATACAGTAACTCCACAAGTGTTCATTCATAGTTTTGATGCCTTCAGTGAGAATCTACAATGTAAATAGTCATGAAAATACAGAAAACGCATTGAATGAGAAGGTGTGTCCAAACTTTTGGCCTGTACTGTATGTAATAGTAATCCCTACCATAGGAGGAGCACAGAGTCCAAGGTACTAAGGGGAAGCTTGATGATAGAACTAAAGTACACAACATGTCCAAAAGGAATTAAGTCTTGTCCTGACCAACATTTTTCTTTCAAAGGAGAATATCCCCAATGTTGTATGGGCCAGGACACAAAAGGACTCAGAGTCAAAACGGGGAACCAATTCTTACAGATTTAAAAGTATAATAAGAAATATATACATCCTCACATAACACTGAAGAGTTCATTCAAGAGATGTGAATTCAACAGTCATACAGGACTCGCATCCCAACAGAACTCAGAGCTTATACAATGATCATCATCAAAACAGATCTACCTTCTCCATCCCAACAAGAGTAAATTAAAACAGACAAGTGCCTTAAGTCAAGACAGGTCAGATATTGTTTCTGACCAGACAAATATTAAAACATGTCACTGTTAAACTGCAGCATTTTCTGGTGTTAAGAAAGCTGTGGCTGTCACCAGGCCCTGAGCACTAAAGCAAACTTGGCAAAGAACTTCCCAAGTGCTCTGTGTCTTACCTCTGCAGGGATCTGGCACCGACTCAAACCCCAATTTGACACACTGACCAGTGCACACTAGTAGATCGCGTTGGAGGGCAACCTCAAGCTGCCAGTCTCAAACTGCCTTTCTGACTGGGGAATTTCCTTTTCCAAATATTTATAAACTTGTAGAACACCAGGACAGCTCACTGAAGTCTAGCCAACACACTTCACACACTTTCCATGTGCAGATGGTGTATGGTGTTTTTGGACACTTAAGATTTGCAAACTTTTTTTAAGGGTTTAAGGGTTCTGAAAGTCAAATATTTGCATGAATAGGGCCTGGCCTCTCCACCACACTTTTCACTTGAGATCTTAAGTCGGCCACAGAGAAGAACAAAAAGGATGAGTACTGGACGCACTTTAAAAGCAGCATATTTTTACCACTTACTCTTATCAACTAAGAACAGAATACTAGAACTGGATGCAGACAGTGACCACAGTGCAAGTCTTTTAGTTTAAAATTCTTATGCATCAATTGGACTTCAGTTCCTAAAATACTTCTAATTATTGGGGGGGTTGGGGTGGGAGACTGGGTGGGGGTGGATACTGTGCCACTGGTAACTAACAAGCAACACAGCACAGAGGTAAAACACATAATGAAGGTATAGCCGATTCATAAAGGGGAAGAGTGCAATCCTCTGAACAGGCAGATGTGTAACTTCACTCCTTTAATAAACAAAACAATCCTTAAACTTCCAGCGGTATGAAAGGTTCCCTATCTTTACAGGTTTTATTAGCAGATTAAACCTTAATTTAAGTGGCCTTTCTTAAGAATCTTGAGAATTTTATGTTGCCTTTAAGTGCAATCTAGCTGAAAATGAGGGCTTAAAGCCAGAAACCACCAGATAATAAAGGTAGTGAAGGAGCAGAAGCAGGAGCACAAAAGAGTAAGTTTGGGAAGCCAAGGCTCCTCTCGACCATCAGAAATTGCAAAGATCCTAAAGGGTTTGAGCTCAGTCTGACCATCAGCAGAGCCACAACAGACACCAAGGGCCCAGAGATCTGGGTTAAAGGAGATCTGGTTTAAAGGAGATCTGGGTTAAAGGAGATCTGAGTTAAAGGAGATCTGAGTTAAAGGAGATCTGAGTTAAAGGAGATCTGGGTTAAAGGAGCTTTAGGTCACGTAGCACAACAACAACAGCAGCAGCAGTTTTGCTAACAGGCTCAGAGCGGAGCTCAGCGGACTGAACTGCTCTGCGGAAACAATACAACCGTGTGTGTGTGTGTGTGTGTGTGTGTGTGTGTGTGTGTGTGTGTGTGTAAGTAAGTGTGTAACCCGGACTAATGGCTGCCCGTCTCGGAGCAGCTCGGTGGCTCGGGCGGCTGTGAGTGGAGCCGCTCGGCGGCGGACAGCGTGTCTGAGCCGAAGCGGACCTGCAGCAGCAGCAGCTCCGCGGCTTTAGGCCCCAAACAAACGGCCGGAATAAACGGCGACGTCAGCGCCACTCACCGCGGATCTGCGAGCACAAACTACACAGAAACAGGCTCCGGATCACGTCGCCCATCGTTGTGTCGCTGGGGCTGTCAGCGCGGGGCTCGCACGGCCGTCTCTCGCTCCGTACGCATAACTTGCCGCGTCTCCCGGTCGCCCGCTCGCTGAAGCGCTCACGCAGCGTCCGCGTCTCCGCCGCGCTCCATTCCTGCTCTGTTCGCTCAGCTCCAGCCGCCGCACACCGCCCTCGAGCCGTGTCCTTCCGCCTGAGCGATGCCCCCCAAATCTGCCGCCCGCTGCCTATTGTCTGACCCGAGGCTCGCGACACACACGCGTCCAGCGCACTAAACAGTAGCACGCTGCCCCTCCGCTGGCCGTCGCTGAAACAGTCGGCGCGGCGGTGTTGCAGGAGCCGTGCAGGAGCCGCGCTCTCCCGCTTCCTTTCATGCACTGAAGAGCTTTTCCGACGGGACTAGTTTTTCTCGGAATGGTCGCTGATGAAGCGCACGCGCGCACACGCACACACGTTCCCACTTCTGCCGCTCTGTTGTGACCGCGAACACACCTGGTTACTGAGGACATCTGAAATGTTAGGAGACCTCCGCTTAAACGAGGCGCTTTGACGCTGATCAGGGACGATTGTTGGGGGAGAGACGAACACTGTAGCTGCATACGATAATGGGAGCAAAGACATCTTTAAGATACAGTAAACGTTGTTCCTACAGTACTGTGTAGGTTACTTTACATTTATAGCATCTAGCAGATGCCCTTTTTCACAGCAACCTAAAAAAGTGATTTGCTGTTCACTTGGAAAATGTTCTTACCCAGTAGAGGAAGCAAGACTCAGAGACTGGAGACAAAATGTAAAGGGATAAAGAGTGCATGCATATGACATCTTTGCTGACTTGGCTGCGTAGAGGGTGTACTCTTGTAGACTCTAGTTAATGCATCCTTTTCACACTCCTTTAAGAGAAGAAGTGATTAAAGCTGGTAATCATAACTGGTTAACCTGCCAGGCACCTTAAATTATGGAAGAACACACTTTACATTTTGTAATTTTTACATTACATTTTTACATTACATTTACCTCAAATTGTGATGTGGCCCAGTTTATAAAATTTATATTTATTAGTAAAGATGTCTTTTTGGAACAACAGGTATTTCGATAAACCAAAAGCACTATATAACACTATATTAAGTCAAAGTAAGTGCATGAGCTAAGATTATATAATAAACCCAAGAATTATTATGGAAAACTCATGAAGACACTATAATGAGTCATTTTTCCTCTATACCATCTTTCCATGTAATTTTTCCCATGATTACTGATTTTACCTAAATGTGCTTGGATCTCATAAATCACCATTTGTGGCTATTTGAATGTATACTTTTTTCTTTTTTTAATCCTCAAACACTCTCTTGCAGCAGTTAAGGTGTTAAACTGGACAAGGAAAGCTTAGGTTTGTTTCAACCTTTTCATCTTTTTTAACTCTGTAAATTGATATGTTTTTGATATATCTCAACAATGTAAAGTGATTTCAAGTCCTCCTCAGCATAAATTATTATTCATAATTGATAAAAGACAATGTACTACCATACATCCACTGTAATCATCTGCTGCCCTGAAGTCATGATAATGGTTTCATGGTGGTAATAATAATAATAATAATAATAATAATAATAATAATAATAATAATAGTAGTAGCAGAGAACTACAATCTATGTAAAATTTGACATAGTTGGTGAAGGCAGGTGGGCAGCTGGTCCAAGGCAGGGTAGATGGCTAATCCAAGTCCACTTGCAGGCAGCTGGTCTGAAGGGGTGGCAAGGAACTCCCCTGAAGGGGAGTCCACGGTTAGTCTTGCATCAGTGTCAGTTTGGACTGGTGGGTAATCATTAACTCTGGAAAGATAGAAGGATGGAATAATTTGTGTTTAGATTTATGGAGAACAGTAATGTAAACATTACCAAAGTTAGGTGAGTGACTCCAGCATATCTGACTATAATAGCCTAAATATAACTAGAAAATTTGACCATACCAGTCCTGATATATCAATCTTATCTGACCAACACTGGCTCCCTGTATTAATCTTATATAATCTTCTCTAACTGACATACTAAGTCATACACAGACCGGCTTCTGACTACCTGCAAGACCTTATTTCCTATCATGAGGGTGCTGGCTTCCTACTAGTTCTCAGAATTCAGGGGCTTCAGAAGCCATTTCTTACAAAGCCCCCAGCTCTGGAATAACCTTCCAGATAATGTTTAGACTCAGGACTTAGGACACAGTCACAATCTTCTAGTCTAGGCTGAAACTCACTTGTTCATTGGAGTTTTTGGTAGTTAATTAGAAGGGTGGGGCAATGGGTATAAAGGCTGAGTTTGAGGCCTGGTTGAGGAAGAACCAGTATGTCACTTCTTGCATGCCTCACAACTGTGGGGAAATCTGATCTAATTTAAAGTCAAGTTTAAAGATGGTTTGTAGCACAGGGCTGATAATATGTTTGGGTGCTTGTACAGCTATACTTTTAAGAGCCTTTATTTTCTTTTGCACAGTTTTCTTTTCTATTTTTTGTAACAGATGTGCACTCACTAATACACTTGCTCTTATGTAGTGTGTCAAGCTGTTGTTCTGTTAGGTTAGACACACCATGCTGCCATGACACGGTGGAGACTTGCACAGGTTGGCAGCAATGTTATCAGCCTGGTTGGAACAACAATGCTGCTTGATGCAGTGGGTTAGCAGTGTTGTTATTGGCCAGGTTGGACTTGTAATGCTTATGGATCTTGCAGTGCTTTCACCTGTTAGCAGCTATGCCAAAAGCCAGGTTTGACCTGCAGTGCTGCTAGATGCATTCAGGGCGTCTGCAGGTTACCAGTACTTTCAATGTTTGGGTTGGAACCACATAACTGCCGGATGTGGTGGAGACTTGCACAGGTTAGCAGCATTATTGCCTGGTTTGGAACTATGATGCTGCTAGATGCTATGCGGACATGTTTGGGTTAGCAGGATTGTTATCATCTGGATTGGAGCATGATGCTGATGGACATAGTGAAACTCTCATAAGTTAGCAGCAATGACACCAGTCAAAGGTCTACTGCAGTTTGATGATCAGCCAGAAAATATAGAGCCTATTATAGACCACTATTGGTCCTAAAATTTCAGCAGAAGAATAGAAGGGTCTCTATAATAAGTGGTTGGTTGCAGAATCAAAAGGACAAGCAAGGTTAATAAGACCTGTCCAGCCAAGAAAGCTGAAATTAATGCTTTGGGGCACCTGAGTTTGGAAAGGTTGAAGTTGAAAGTGCACTGCTCAAGAGAGTCAATAGATTTAAAACAAAGACTGGAATTGAGTGAATTTAAAGACCTGCTGATGAAATTTTAAGCCAAATCAGAGGGAGTACTTCTTGGACTTACCAGACATGCCTCATTGTGTGTCTAGCATATTTCAAAAACGAATCTGAAAGAAATATCAAGCCAAGATGCAGAATAACCTTAGTTTCTTTCTTCCTCCATATTCAGAAAACACAAACAAGTGAAAGCCATAGTCCACAAGATGGACATCTTTCATGATAAAACAGCTAATTGAGACATGCAGAAGGCTGACATTGATCTGGCACAATTGTGTCCTATACACAGAAGCCAAAACCCCTACAAATATGGTAAAATGCAATGACTTGGACAGTGAAAGTGATCACTCAGCTCTATAAGTGGAGCTCACATCTGATTCTGTAAAGGCCCTCATCCCTACTGGAGTTCATGGTGGAAAGAGAAGTGAGAAGAAGTGTGAGCCAACTGCACTGAGGTCTGTGGGGATAATCTCTGTGGTAAATCATGTTCAAAGATTTCCCAGGGAAAATGGTGACCAATATAAATATATCAGTGTATATATAAGTATATATTGTTTAATAAGTTCAGAGTTCTCAGGTGTTTTAAGTTTGGCAGTCAGAGCTCTCCTTAGCTTCCAAATACATGTGCATGTGTGGCAAGGCAAATGGAAGATGAGTGCATGACTTCCAAATAAGCTTCAGAGATGGTGAAGTCACTTACTCTCTTCCAAACCTAAAAAAGTTTAAAAACACTCCTGACAACCATTCAGAGATGCCCTCAGTGCAAGCCACACTTTTCCGAGAGCCAAGATCCATGAGCTTGACCATGAGTTTCCAATCATTGTTCTACTTGGAAAGGATGTCCTCATAATTGAAACGGTGAGAAAACATAAATGTAGTACATCATATGTCCATAGACTGGACCTGCACTGGTTGGGTGAAAGTTGACTGTTTTTGTCTGGACATGTCCTTAAGCTATACAGTGTTTTCTTTACCAACACTCTCGAGAATGTCAGGTTGTCACTCATTAAGCCATGCCCTAACATTTACAAAGTGATGGAGAGTGTCTTCAAAGTTAAAAATCATGTCCTATTGCTGCAGCTGCTGTTGACTCTTTAAAAACACAAGACCTGCTAGCTCTTTTTAACCTGAGGCTCCTCAATATTACCTCAAACTGTAACTAAATCATGAATGCCATCCTTTCATTAGATTATGTCAGTGGTCTGAGTAATCTCAATCTGGATAGTGACACACAGTACTAGTTCAGTGCTCCCTTTTCACACAATATGTCACAAACACATCACGTGTGCAGTGAGATAAAAAACATTCACAGACCAAGAAGTCTCGTCTACAGTGAATGGTCTATATATTATCCTCTAGGGTTGCTGGTCCAGTCAACATCCAAGGAAAAGGTTTGCTTAGAGACCTTACAGTGGACTCTCAAGACATACAGCATAAGCATAAGCCACTTGATAAACAAGAGCTGTGGGTACATTTTTTATAGTTTTAAAACTGCTTTAAAAAATTGGCACATTTCCAGATCTTATTAGTAGGTTTCCCCTTCTGCTGCTCTACAACAAGAGCTCTTCTTGGATGCTTCCATCTTGCCAATAGGTGCACTGACATACCTGATGATCAAGATGGGAACCACTAGGCAGGTTTCATCCTTGGGAAAGCTAAGCTTGTCCTACATCTAAGCTTGGAAAATTTAATGATATTCCACCTCAAACTCTGTGTATTAGATGTGGATATGGCTGAGGTCATACAGTTATATGTCAGTACTGAATTTGAGAAAACATTTTTCAGCAAAATAGTAACTGGCTATATCAACAATGAAATACATAGATTCTATGTTTGAAAACAAAGTCCAGAGGTTTAGAACAAGCACCCAGCCACAACTGTGGTGTTATGTGCCAAGCAATCAAAATATAGCTGACTTAGCAACAAGATCAGTCACTGCCACCTGCTCCAAGAATACCACATGGCTGACAGGCCCCACATTCTTGACTCATCTACATTTGCAGTGTAGATACATTTAACCTGGTGGATAGGATAGGATAGGATAGGATAGACCTTTATTGATCCCTTGGGAGGGTTCCCTCAGGGAAATTAAGGTTCCAGCTGCAGCATAAGTACAAAAGACATGTAGAAGAGATGTAGAAAAAAGACATAATTTAGTAAGAAAACACTATATAAATATAAAGAATATATAATATAGATACTATATTACAATACACAATATATATAAATAGTGCATGAGAAAAAGAGTCCAGTAGGAGGGGGTATTGCACATTATTATTATTATTGCACTTGAACAGTTTATTGCACCAAGTCCAGTTGTGTTGTGGTTGTGGGTTGTGAGTTACCGGTTGGTTCCTACCCATTCCCATCCTCCATCCTCCTGTTAGCACTCCTCCCC
This sequence comes from Acestrorhynchus altus, assembly GCA_034509495.1. Lineage (NCBI taxonomy): Eukaryota > Metazoa > Chordata > Actinopteri > Characiformes > Acestrorhynchidae > Acestrorhynchus > Acestrorhynchus altus. Next base: position 29,339,536 of record CM067501.1, on the reverse strand, counting down.
CCAGAGAGGAGTTGTACAGTCTGATGGCATGCGGGACAAAAGAGTTTTTAAGTCTATTGGTCCTGCACTTGGGAAGGAGCAGTCTCTCACTGAACATGCTGCTCTGGTAGCTGATGACAGTGTGCAGAGGGTGACTGGCATTGTCCATAATGTCCAGTAGTTTTTTCAGAGTCATCTGCTATGCCACTGACACCAGAGAGTCCAGCTTTGTGCCAACCACAGAGCCAGCCTGCCTGATCCGTTTGTGTTGTGGTGGTGGATAGGGGGAGGAAGAGGTGGAAGAGGCAGTTGCTGAGGTGGGTGTGGGAGGCTGTGTTGAGGAAAGAAGGAGAGATGGATGTAGCGAGGGAGAGGGTGGGGGGAACATGGGCTGGTTGAACCGATTGAAGAAGTTGTTCATTTCGTTCACGTTCTCCACTGTTCCCCCCACCACTCTGGTCTTGGTATTGTGGCCAATGATGGTTTTCACATCTTCCCAAACCTCCCTCATGTTGTTCTCCTCCAGCTTCCATTCTACCTTCCCCCTGTAGCTGTCTTTGGCTCCCACAGACAGTGGTTTACCTCCTTCTGTGCTGCTCTCATTGCCTCCCTGTCCCTGCTCTGAAAGGTGGCCTTCTTCCTGTTGAGGACAGCTTTGACTTTCTGTGTTTCCCATGGCTTGTTGTTGGGGTAACACCGTACAGTGTTTGCGGGGGAGACCACATCTGCACAGAAGTTGAGATAGTCTGTCAAACAGTGTGTCATCCCCTCTATGTCCACAGTGTGGGCAAAGAAGCAAAACCCAGTCTGTGGTGTCGTAACAGTCCGAGTTTTTCTTCAACTTCTGGAGACCACCTCCAGATGCTGTATGCCTCTTTCACATTAGCATACAGCAGATCGATTGTCCTGTTGTTTCTTGTAGGACAGTTCACACACTGGTGAAAAGCAGCCAAAGTAGAGTCCAAAGTTGCATGATTAAAGTCTCCAGAAACGATCATGAATGCCTCAGGGTGCTGTGTCTGTAGTTGTGCAGTAAGAGAATGTATCTGCTCACATGCAGCGGCTGCGTCTGCACTTCGAGTGATGTAAATGTAGATGGTGATCACTTGATTGAATTTGTGGGGGACATAGTAGGGCCGGAGGCTAACTGCTAACAGCTCCAGATTCGGACAACATAAGACCATCTTTACAGTAATATGGCCTGGATGACACCAGCGACTGTTCAAATAAATGATCAGCCCCCCACCTTTGCTCCTCCCACAGGCTTTAGTGTCTCTGTCAGCTCTCACAGCAGTGAAGCCCTGCAGATCCATGTTAGCATCCGGTACTAGCTGGGTTAGCTATGTCTCTGTAAAGATTAACAAGCTGCTCTCTCTGTAAATCTGCTGGTTGTTGAGGGCAGACAGCTCATCGATTGTTCGATAGCAAGTTCACATTCCCCATGATGACAGAGGGAATGGATGGTTTGCAGCGCCACCAGTTGCCTGTTAGCTTAGCCTTTAGCTTAGCTCTGGCCTTGCAGCCCCGGGCTCTCTTCAGCAGCTCCTCTGGGATCGGGTGTCGTATGCCGGCTTGTCCCTTTGTTCTCACGGCCAGCAGCTCCTCTCTCAATTATGAGAGAAAACTGGCACCTGGTTACATTTTTGAAGTAGAAAATATCCATAGGATATGTAGAAGAACACACTCTGTCCTTGTCAGAGGAGCAAAGTATGTGGAAAAGTGAGAAAGGGGGGTAAAAAAAAAAGGTAATCTAAGGAGCGACCGAGAAAGGGGGGTAAAAAAAAAGGTAAGCTAAGGAGCGACCGGAAAGGCAGCCATCACTAGGTGTATTATACTTTGAGCTTTTCTCTACCTGGAATGCTCTTTCAAGAGAAACTCCACATTAATAGGTGGAGAACGTCACCTTGAAGTTCAAAGTGGTGGATGAGGTTTTCCTATGGTATAGTTTTTGGTTGCCAAGGTGTTGCTATGGTATAGATTTTGGTTTAGATGTTGCTCTGGAATACTAGTCGATTGATAAGTTGTTGCTAGATGGTTCTAAAAGTTTCCTATGGAATAGGACTAAGTTCCTAATGTGTTGCTAAAGTGTTGCTATGGTGTAAGTGTTGGTTACAAAGATGTTGCTATAGTATAGGAATCAGTTGCTAAGTTGATATGTGGTTGCTAAACTTTTGCCCAAGAGACCTGTTCACAAATGTTTAATCAACATGTGGAGTACAAAAACTTTCTTTAAAGCTGTGACCACAAACACTTGGCTAACATGTAATCATAAATAGAATGTTTTCATAATTTTTAAGCTTGATATGGTTGAAATGATGCCATGAATTAATTATGCTTATGCATGGTTATGATCAGTCATCGGTTAGTCTTACATGGCCAAAACGTGGACATCAAATCATGATAATAATATGTTTATGCTAAACATTTTGTTCAGAAACCAATTAGAATGAAAAACCCAATACTCTGGGGAAAAAAACAACTGAGTGATTCTGCCATTTCTTAATCCATGTCTTCTTCAAGAACCTGTTGAAGCATTCTGCTCTCTACAGAACATGGTTCTCAATCTCAATCAATTAATAAAACAAATAATTAATAAAATATACTTAAGTAACATACCAGATTACACACTGGTTTCCCAACCACAAAGCTACTGCATGCTTCCTTAGCACTTGCATAGCAGGTTCACCAGCCCCCTGTCTGCAAGACAAGAGTAGCCAACCCACTTCTGGAGATTTAAATGCCACGCACAACCAACTCTTAAAACAGCTATTCCAACTAATCAAGATTATCCAAAAAAAGCATGCATAAGGGCAAGTCACATTTTAGATTATGTCAATGGTATTTCAAAAACTTTTATACATGTAACATAAGTGCAGATATACAAACCATGGTGTTCTTTGACTGCATCCAGGAAACACCTTGCTACAAAACTCAGTGTCCTACTGTAAACACTTGCCTTTAGCTAGATAACCCTATGAAAGAACCTATGCCAAGGTAAATAAAAAAAATTGGTAATTGTTTTATGGTGCCATTTATTATCCATGCTGACAGAATTATGTATGCACTGTAGATTTCTTACACTGTAGAGTGTATTCAAAGCACAGGTAATACTGCAAGTAATACACTGTGTGAATTATGTATATGTATGTTTCATAATGTTGTTTTTGTACAGTCAAAAGTAAGTGATTAATATTGGAGTGAATTATGTGACTTACATTGGTGAACCTCAGAAAGGTAATATAATCAAAAATTGTAAATCATTCATTAGGAATATATGGATATGTTCTAGCATGTAATATTACATAAAAAATGCAGTGTAGCATTACATTGTTCCTTGCTCTTCCATGTAGTTATGTGTAACTGTATGAGAAAGTTTGGGTGCACTACAAGGTAACAGTACAATATTTCAGAATTTGTGATCCCAATACTACTAGTTGTTGTTTTGTAACACATAACTGGGAATGTTTATCTTCCTACATACCCATTATATATATAAAGATGCTGTCATATCAGGACCTGGACCTATAACAGTTGAATTTTGACTGTGTTTATTTTGTGTGCTATAATGAGTGCTGCCTCTTGAGTAAATGACATACAGGGCAGGACTCCAGACAACATGTACAGTGCTTTTTGAAAGTATTCACCCTCACAACCTGTAATTAAAATAAAAAGAACATTTCTCAAATTAATTATTAAGTAAATTATTATTAAAGTAAATGCCCCAGTTCTAATATTAGACTAGGATTAAATGTATGTACTGAAAATAACAGTAAGCATTCTATCTTCTGACTTCATTTACAAAATGTATCCAATACTTTACCATCAATATGGCTTTTTTTTTTCCTGGCTGCATACACAATGCAACTAGTAGTGAAATGCTTTGACAACTGTCCAAACATTTTTAAAGATAAAAACTGAGAAAAGAATATATGATATATAAAATATATAATATGATATATAAAATATAAAATTAAATTAATCAAAATAAGTACAGATGTAATGTAATGAGATGAAAATCTAATTAAATACATTTGTATTAAAACAAAGGAATCAATCTGGGGAAAAACATTACAAATTACACACCAATATCACTCAGAACATTGATAAGACAAAGGAGATTGTGGTGGACATGTACCCAGCATGCTCCTCTAACCATCAATAGTACTACTCTTTAGAGAGTGAGCAACACCAAGTTTTTGGAAGTGTCCATCTCAGAAGACCTGCAGTTCACAGCATCACTGGCCAAAAAAGCCAACCAGTGCCTGTACTTCCTCCGTAAACTGAGAAGTGCTAGAGCCCCACCCCCATAATGCACACCTTCTACAATGGTGCCATTCATAGCATCTTGACCAGCTGTATCACTGTGTGACCCTGCAAGACCCTCCAGCGCATCATGAGAGCAGCCGAGATCATGACACCTCTCTCCCCTCCCTTCAAGACAGCACAGCACCCACCTCACAAAGAAAGCCCTCTTCATGGTTGGTGATTCTAACCAGCCACTCCAGAGCTCATTCAGCCTGCTGCCATCAGGGAGGAGATTGCTGAGTCTTCAAGCCAGAACCAGCAGACTGAGGTACAGCTCCATCCACCAGGCTGTCAGGATGCTTCCTGCCATTTCCCATTTTGCTCCATGCACATATGAATTCAGGATCCAACGGTTATTGTGTGTAGTGGTTAATGTTTACTGTATATTATCGTTTATTTAATTTTTATTGCTGAACCATGGGTCTGAGAGAAACTCATTTTCAATTCTCTGTGTTTATTGTACCTATTGCAGCATTGACATTAAAGCTGAATAAAGCTTTGATTAAAAAAAAATAAATAAAAAAAGCTGACTGAGGGCCCTTTTCCTCCAACAAACCTAATTTTGAACTGTTCGTTACATTTCCACCAACAATAATAGGATCCAAAACCATTTGCAGCAGGAACCAAAGATTAGTAGGTTTTTAAGTGTGAACTGCTGTGGGCATCTCTAGTTGCTCAAGAGCAAGGAGCAATGACATACCATTTATCTTACATTGTAGTCTTTCATGTCTTCTTGTCACCAAATATTGATCCATGTTTAATCTATATTTGTTTTTTGGAATAAAAAACAAAACCATTTATATGCTCTGCCACCTTGTCCCTTCCATTTACGGATACTGGGTAATTACCTCTGTTGGTGATATATTCTGTGACATATCCTCGTTTCCACTTATAATTTGTGTAAATGCAGAATGGTTCTTATATTCCTGAATGGAAACAGTTCAAGAACCATTGTTCTTCTGGTGGAAAACGTGTATGAGTAGTATTCCTTCTGGCACACCATTTTCTATAACTATAAACACAAAGTCAATGATGGCTCAATAATGCACCTATGCTAAGGACTTCAGGGTAGACTACCATCAGTCCTGACAAATTCCATGGCGCATTCTTACCCTGTGGCTGGAGAACTCATCACTAGCCTAACAAAGTCTTTCAGATATGCAGGGGGGTTTCTGTCCCTCTCTGATCTCCTCACAGAATACTGCAGACTGTGGGATGGCCCTTAATAAGATACTGTTTCTGATGTGTTTATCGTATTTTCTCTGCAATATCTGACTTCTCAATGACATTCTGCATTAGAACATCTGAAAAAACAACTTCCTGTGGAATGCTCTCAAGTGAATCACACACTGAAATGTCTGAAGCACTATGGAATGTCACCTGGTCAAAATGCCTTCTTACTGCCTTGCAATTTCCAAATGCTATCTTACAGGATACAGGTCCTTTTTTTGCTCAGGTGCTGCAGGAATCCAAGTAGGTCCTGATCCATAGTTTTGTGTATAACAGGATCCCCTTCCTTGAGGATTCTTCCCTTGGCACGATGGTACTGCTGCTGTACCACTTTACCTTTGAACCAGATCTAAGATGCAGTCTTCTTCCTTGCAGTAACTCGGCAGGTGATCTGCCTGTGGTTCCTTGTGGTGTTGCTCAATAACTGAATAGAGGTCTGGACAAGCTCTGGTTTCAATGTTTCCTTCAGTGGAGGAAGCTCTTTGAATGCTCTTTGAAGCTCTGAATGGGCATCATTGAGTATCAGGAACATTTTCCCCATGAAATGTCTAGCATAGTCTATGTGTACTCTCCCTCCATTGCTGTTCTGGCCATTCCCAATGGTGTAGGGGAGCTATAGCTGGATGATGACACGTAACATCTCTTCACCAAACTTCTGATGTCTGTGCCTAGCCTTGGCCACTAAATATAGCTGCATGCTATGGCTTTCATTCAGGTTGTACCAGGATGTAATTGGTGTTTCTACCTGATAATAGGGCAATGATTCTAGTGCCCCATAGTACACAACCATCACTGGTACTGAGTTCTTCCTTCCATCTCTTTGTGAATTGTACCAAATTGGGATCAGTTACCTGTGATGGCCAACCCCTTAGTATATACTCATGCACCAATGCCATCAGCTTGTCTCTGTCTGTCCATTTTTGTACCTGTCTGGGGTGTGTCCATTTGGTCCAGCAAGAGGACTCTCTCTTTATCCCTGGAGCACTCTTCTGTCACTTGTACTGGCAGTCGGCTGAGTGCACCTGCATTACTGTGATCATTCCCTGCTTTATACATGTATTCATTCAGTCGCAGGGTCACTGCCCATCTCTACATTCTTGGTGTAGCCATCTGAGGTACATTGAACATGGTAAGGAGTGGCTTGTGATCTGTAACTATAGTGAATTTTCTCTCATACAAATAGCTGTGAAATTTCTTTACAAGATCACCACCAGGCCTTCTTTGTCCAACAGGCAGTAATTCTTTTCAGCTGCACTGAGCATTCTTCAAACAATCCCAATTGTTCTATCTGAGCCATCTGTCATGTGGTGCAATAGCACTGCTCCCACTCCATATGTAGAGGTGTTACAGGCCAGTAGTAACTCTTAACTTGTATCATAATGCACCAACACTGCTGAAGTCTGCATTAGGGCCTTAGCATTTTTGATCTTTGTGTGGGTGTTCACAGTCACATATTTCTTGGCAACGTCATCTAACACAATTTGTTGTTATGTTTGACTCATGTTCAACCTGGAGAACCTTTCACCTCCAGATAGGTTTGCAAAGAAATCTTCAACCTTTGGTATCCGATATTGTTCTATCTTGGAAACTTGATTCACTGTAAGTTTATAAACTCCACAATTTCTAACAGCACCACCTGGTTTCAGTACAAGGACTACTGGCGCTGCCCATTTTGAGAACTTGACTGGCTCTATAATATTGTCCTCTAGTAGCCGCTGGAGTTCTTTTTCCACCAGGGGTTTCATGGCATAAGGCACTGGCCTTGGATTTTGGAATCTGGTTAGTGCTTCCTTATCTACATGTATTTGAATTTAGTCTCACTGAGCTGTCCCATGTTCTCTTTGAAGATCTCTGACAGCTTTTCTAACACTTCCTTTAATCCAAGTTTTCCTGTAGGGCCTACTTTGGTAAATGACTGGTTCACTATGTGAAGCTGCTATAACCAATCTCTGCCCATCATATTTGGTCCTATTCCAGCTACCACCACCAGTGGTAGAGACTTTGTCATGGTGTTCTGATACTCTCTAAAATGCTTATTGAACATAACAGAATTTACCACAGCCACTCCAGTGATTGGATCACCCTTCAGGTACCAAGAGCTTTTGCTAAACTGGGAAAATATGCTACAGCGATCCAGTGAGCTGGAATTCACAACAGGAAACTAAAGCTCAACTCATTGGTGTCACTCAATCATTTTAAACTCTTAGTTTTTAATTATTGCTTTTAGTTATTACTTATTTATATTTTACTGTTATTTGTGTTAGAATTTTATTTATTCATCTGTTGCCTTCTGATTTATGATTTTTAGTACTTTTATGATTTTCTTATAATGCCTTCCAACTTTTATATTTATCTTATTTATTTTATATCTTATTATAAAATTATTATACAGCTGGCTCTTTTCTTTTATCTATGACTATCCCTATTTTATGTATTGGCTCAGCTGCATTGTACATGAGGTTCTCCCTTGATGTAGTTTAAATTAAAGTTAATTGACACCTAACACCTGATACCTTACACCTGACAACCGATACCTGAATACTGAATTCCTAAATACCCTTTAAGACCCAATACAATTCCTAAGACCTAATACATGTGGTCTAAATCTTTTCATAATAGGTTTGAAATCTGTGTGGAAATCATTTCCTGTGGTGTGCCAGGCGGTTTCCTGCTTTCACTTTCTCTTTTACCTTCACCTAATAAATGGTCATTGAGTTTTGGATTTTAGTGTATATTTTTCAAATGAACACCAATTACACCTATTAGTGTATAACATATTACATATTGTATATGTTTTTTTGTTTTTTTTTGTATATCTGTGTATGTATACAATTTCCTGTTTTCTAACCATTTAGTTTATGCCTAACAAAAGCATTTATTTGTCTCAGTTATATTACAGTATGTGTGGCCAATGGCTATTAGATTATTATCTATCTTATAATGATGGTTTTCAGACAACAGTGTACCTTATGTAGTGTGCTTTAACTATTAGTATTTTGAGTAAAATTGTATTAATTTATTATTAATTTATTTTAAGTGTATTTAAGGCATCCTCAGTGTAACTTTCATTGTCTAGTTTTGCCTACTGTATTGCGAAGCCTTCTTCCTATCTCAATATCTATTTATATCCTGTGTATGACCTGTTTTGTTTCTCAAACAATAATTTCTTCCTTGCCCTGTTTGTTTGCTTGTTGATTCTTAGACTATTGCCTGCTTTATGGATTATGCTGCTTGGTTAGCCCTTTGTTTTTGTTTGGATTTTGATCCTGGACTGTTCTGTATTTGTTTTTGCCCGTTATTAAAGCCTCTTTGTTGTATTTTATCTGCACAGGCCTCACTTCTGTCCATCACTGACAGAGAACTAAGCCATACTATGCAGGTAGCAGATTTTGAGGCTGTTTGTAAAGCTGTGACTTCACAAGTCACTGTTAGGTCAGCACCAGCAACTACTCTGGTGTGTTTCAGTCAGTGGAGGATTTGACATCACAGCAAAGGGTAACAGGATCAGTTGACTTGGATCCCTTCAGGCCTACACGACCTTATCATGCAGCTACACCCAAGTGATATTGTCAGTCCTGTCAGACAACCTGCAGTCCAGGTCAGTTCCCCTTTACCTGTGTAAGCCCAAACCATATGATGGTAATCCCGATTAGTGTGGTGGGTTTATTCTACAATGCTCAGTGTACTTTGCCAACTCTCTGTAAATCCTTGGGCTTGGCTACTGTGGTTCAGTCTAAGATGTACAATGAATTCATGGAGTCTGGCCATGTCAGGTGTGACTGCAGCAGGAAACCAAAGCACATGTTTCTACTAGTCTTCTTCCTTCTCTTGGCCAGTCACTGTATGCTTCCAAGTGTCCATTTGTGTTTCAGCCCTGATTCACTCCCAGTGCATCATCCTCATCTGGTGAGCAGGCTGCAGTGCACTGTAAACCCCCTGAAGGTTGGTTTTTTTTTTCTCACATCTAAGTAACAACTTTTTCTTTTGTTATTTTGTATAATATACATATACAGACTGATCTCACTCAGAAAGAAAATGTTCTTAAGCACCCCATCCAGTGCACCCTCTCTGTGTAGAATCAAACCCAGGGTCTATGACAGAAGGAGACATCAGTTTGTGATTTTCACTCCGCTACCCCACAGTGGCCTTGTCAAAATGACATTACAGTCATAGCTAGGAAAAGTGGCTTTTCTGACATTCAGCCCAGCCTTGCTGGGGAGCAGATTGGGGAGGGGTTGCTGTGTGAAGGTGAAGCCTCTGGGGGCACTGTTGCTTTCCCTTTGTTCAGCACAGCATACTGGACCTTATTACATTGCACCTGGAAAGTATTCACTTTGTGCACATTTTATGTTACAGTCTTATTCCAAAATGGATAAAAAAAATATTTTTCAAATTTACACACAGTACCTCATGACGACAAAGTGTGAAAAGTGTGAAATGTTTAAATAAGTATTCTGACAGAACTGACAAAGCTCCAACAAAGCTCTGTGGAGAGAGGAAATCCTCTCCACAGCCAATCCTCAGTAAAAGTCACATGACAGTCTGAGGTTTGCCAAAAGACACCTAAAGAACTTTTTGGACTGAATGCCAAGCATCATGTCTGGAGTTAACCAGACACGACTCATCACCTAGCCAATACCAGTGAAACATGGTGGTGGCAGCACCATGCTGTGGGGATGTTTTCTGCAGCAGGAACTAGGAGACTAGTCAGGGTCGAGGGAAAGATGACTACAGCAATGTACAGAGACATCTTTGATGATAACCTGCTTCATAGCACTCTGGACCAAAGACTGTGACAACGGTTTATCTTCCTACAGGACAACTTTAAGCACACAGCCAAGATATCAAAGGAGTGGTTTTGGGGCAACTCTGTGAATGTCCTTGAGTGGCCCAGCCAGAGCCCAGACTTGAACCCCATTGAACATTGCTGGAGATATCTAAAAATGGCTCTGGAGCAATGCTCCCCATCCAATCTTATGGTGCTTGTGAGGTTTTGCAAAGAAGAATGGAAGCTTGTAGCATCATACTAAAAAAAACTCAGACTGTAATTGGTGCAAACGTTGCTTCAACAAAGTATTGAGCAAAGGCTGTGAAAACTTATGTATGTGTTATATTTGTGTAGGGTTTTTTTTTATATAAATTTACAAAGATTCTCTGAACTTGAACTTTTCTCACTGTGTCATTGTGGGACATGTTGTGTAGAATTCTGAGGGGAAAGTGAATTGAATTCATTTTGAAATAAGGCTGTAACAAAATATGCAAAAAGTGAAGTGCTGTAAATACTTTCTGGATGCAAGTCTGGCTCTTCCTGAGGATATTATTTTTCATTTAGAATATTAGTTTTATTTTTATAGAACACCATGCATTTGCTTTTACTGTCATTAATAACATCAAATTTACTATCTAGTGTGAACTATCTTATTGATCACTAACTTCCATCAGACCTTCTGTCCAACATGCTCCTATATCTTTGTTCTTTCCTTCTTTTATACCTTTAGTAACAAGTATTTTATTATTCACTCTAATAGAGTATTTAATCCACTCACCCGACTGGCCTCTGGAGGAGCAGCTGCATTTACAAAATGAATGAATATCTATCTAAAGTTATGGGAAAATCAACTACAGGATTATAGATTATAATCCATCACCAACTACAAGCCCCCTTCACCTGCTTGTAATAGTGATGTCTCCCTTCCAGATGTGCTGAATACCTTCGACGTGAGGTTCGAAACACAGAACTGCACGGCAGCAAGGAAGACCACACCTCCTCCAAATGACCAGGTACTGCGTCTGTCCTCAGCTGATGTGCGGAGAACTCTACTCAGAGTCAACCTACGAAAAGCCCCTGGACCTGACAGCATACCTGGCAGAGTGCTCAGAGGATGTGCAGAACAGCTCACAGATGTTCTCACAGACATCTTCAACATTTCGTTGAGCACTGCCGTTGTGCCAATGTGCTTCAAGACATCCACAATCATTCCTGTGCCGAAGACGTCTCAAGTGTCCTGCCTCAATGACTACCGTCCCATTGCACTTACTCCCATCATCATGAAGTGCTTTGAGAGGCTGGTCATGAGACACATCAAAAACCAGCTCCCCTCCTCACTGGACCCACTGCAGTTTGATCCGAACCGATCAACAGACGATGCCATCTCAACTGCACTCTACCTGGCTCTCACCCACCTGGACAACAAAGACTGTTACGTCCAAATGCTGTACATCGACTTCAGCTCAGCATTCAACACCATCATCCCTCAGCATCTGATTGAAAAACTGAGCTTGCTGGGCCTGAACTCCTCCCTCTGCAATTGGGTCCTGGATTTCCTGACTGAGAGACCGCAATCAGTCACGATTGGAAACAACACCTCCAGCACCATCATACTGAGCACCGGTGCCCCCCAGGGCTGTGTTCTCAGTCCTCTGCTCTTCACCCTGCTGACTCATGAGTGTACTGCAAAGCACAGCTCAAACTACTACATCAAGTTTGCTGATGACACAACTGATGTTGGCCTCATCAGCAAGAACGATGAGTCAGCATACAGAGAGGAGGTGCAGTGGCTAAAGGACTGGTGCAGAACCAACAACCTATCTCTAAACGTTCACAAAACCAAAGAGATGGTTGTCGACTTCAGGAGAACACCAGGTAACCACCACCCACTAAACATCAATGGCTCTGCAGTGGAGATTGTGAGAAACACAAAGTTCCTCTGTGTTCACATAGCAGAGAACCTCACCTGGTCCCTCAATACCCGCGCCATAACAAAGAAAGCCCAGCAATGCCTCTACTTCCTGTGGAGACTGAGGAGAGCACACCTTCCACCACCCATCCTCACCATGTTCTACAGAGGGACTATAGAGAGCCTCTTGAGCACCTGCATTACCGTCTGGTTTGGGAACTGCACCATCACGGATCGCAAGACCCTACAGTGGATAGTGAGGACAGCCGAGAAGATCATTGGAGTTCCTCTCCCCTCCATCAGCGACATCTACACCTCTCACTGCATCCGCAAAGCCACCAGCATTGTGGATGACCCAACCCACCCCTCACACAGTCTCTTCTTTCTGATGCCGTCTGGCAGAAGATACCGGAGCATCAGAGCCTCCACCACCAGACTCTGCAACAGCTTCATCCACCAGGCAGTCAGACTCCTCAACACACAGAGACTGAGCTGAATCCCCCACCATTCCTCACACCCACATTCACACAGAGACTGAACTGAACTGAACCCCACACCACTCCTCACCCACACAAAGACCACAAAACACTTAGACTGGACTTTACCCACCCAGCACTCTACACTCAGCACACAGGGACTGGATCATCCCCATCCTTATCAGCAATATTTGCTGCTCATTCAGAACTATAAACCGTCTATCTCAGTAACTACTGTTATCATGCACATCTAAATGTTACAGTATGTTACATATCTCTGCACCTTATCCTCACCATGAACACTATCTCATTATACCTTTCAGTATTGCATTGTCCTGTTCTGTCTGTCAAACTGTCTCTTGTTTACTGTATTTATTGTATTTATTGTAGTGTTTGCACTTTGTCGTCCTATTGTTCTTGCTGCTCCATGTCGCACCTTGGTTCCGGAGGAACGTAATTTTGTTACACTGTGTACCTGTACTCAGATGTAATGACAATAAAAAGCCTTGACCTTGGCCTAATTACAGAAGTTAAATGAGAAATTGATTTAATTTACATTTCATTTACAGAACATGCCTCCAACTTTGAACATTTGATTTTTTTATTGTGAAGCAAACAACAAACAACAGAAAACTTTTGTGTGCATAACTATTCACCCACTTAAAGTCAGTACTTTGTAGAGCCATCTTTTGTGGCAATTACAGCTGCAAGTCTTTTCTGATAAGTTGCTATGAGCTTTCCACATCTCACCACTGTGATTTCTGTCCATTCATCAGGGTAAACCTGCCCCAGCTCCTTCAAGTTAGATGGTTTCCAACATCACATTTTTACTTGGTGTCCAAAAGGTTTAATTTTGGTCTCATCTGACTAGAGCACCTTTCTCCATACATTTGGTGAGTCTCCCACATGCATTTTGGCAAACTCAGAACTAACATTTCTATTTTTGTCTGTAAGTAAAGGCTTTTTCTTCTCACTCTATGGACTGTACGACTTACTGTGGTACGGACAGATGTTCCAGTCTCTACTTGGGAACTCTGCAGCTTCTTCAGGTTTACCTTTGGTCTCTGTGCTGCCTCTCTGAGAGTTTTCATGGGAGGCCCTCTATTGTCAGGTTTGTTGTGGTACCATGTTCTTTCAATTTGATGATAATGGATTTGATGGTGCTCTGAGGGATAATCAGACATTTGGATATTTATAACCCAATCCTGACTTGTACTTCTCAATCAACTGCTGTTGATTTCCTTGGTCTACCTGTTTGACATCTGTCATTAGTACACCAGTGACTATTTTCTTCTTCAGGACATTCCAAATATGGCCTACTTGTGCAATGGCTATGATTGCTTTTCATGTTAGTCACTCCTCAATCAGGTTTGTTGGGTGCAGGCATTCCATTAAATGTATGGGGCAAGGGGATACCAGTTACAGAAACACTGCTATAAACATCATTTCGCAGGAATACTAATATTCAGATTCAGCAAAATGAACTAAGGAATATAGGAGGTAGATGGGTCCTCACTTCTGTGCTTGGTACCAACAATATGGAAAATAAACCTCAATTAATTTCTCAGTAACCTATGTTTAACAGTTTTGGTGAAATAGTAAACACCATAATATACCTTAGTGAAAACATTCCCACCAATTAGGCATAAAATAAAAAGACATGTTGGATGCAGCTAACTCAGTGGTGACAATTGTGTCTTTGCAATAGTTACCTTCTTGCTGGACTGGATTACAATTAGCATTTAATAATTTTCCACATTGTTTTACTGTTTCTGCATGTACAATTAACCCTACAACCCTACCCAGTATGGTCCCGTCAGAGCCCACCAAGTTAAAAAAAATTGCTTTAAGGCAAAAAATAAATAAACAAATTAGTGACTGTGTGTCGCTCTTTTACTCAAATCTAAGTGTTATTCAAAAACATTTTATTTCTTGCAAGAGAAAAAAACTTACATTAATTGAAATCCTTGGAAAAATTAACAAGTCACAAAAACAAGACCAAACCAATACCATCAATGTATGATGATTATATAATATAAAAGCAATTCAACAGTGAAAAGACATTTTGTGCAACTTAAATAAAGTTGTGTAGTCCAGAGCAAGAGGTGGCTGTACTGCATGCCAGGATAAAATAAGGAACTGAAATAATGGACTGCTGCCACCTTGTGGTCAATAATCAAAGTACACCCAGTAATAAGAAGAAATACAAAAATACACTCACTTATGTCAAGTTTGTTACAATGCTCAGCCACAGACCACCTCAGTGACTGATATTCGCGGTGGCTGCTCTAAACACACACACTCTACTCATTTAGAAAGTTCTTCATATGAAAATAGTGCACAGCCAGTATAATGTACCCCTAAGAATTAGTATTCATTCAAAATGTGTGCAGGACATAAGCAGTGTGTGACAAGAAAAGTATTTGCATTGGTGAGTGAATTTCCTATGCATTAGTGTGATTAAATGTAAATACAGGAGTATAGCAGAGTGAAAGGAAAGCCAAAGTCTAGACACAGCATACAATAAGCACAGATAAAAGAGCACTCCTTTCCAACCTGAAAGGTGTGGCCATCTATTGTTATACATATGCTTGTAATATAGCCAAAGAACAACACCGTCCTTTAAATTGTAATATATTATTTTGTCTGTGGTTAGCCAATTGAACTTTAGAATACTGCAACAAAATATGCTTAGCATGATGATTTGATTTGTATTTCAGATAGGTTGCCCACCTACATTAGTCAGGTATCATTTGTACCACTCTTGCTGTGGTTGAACTTCATATCTAAATCAAACTAAAGACAATCTTTAGTTTGGGACAGCTGAAGCCTCAGAAAGAAGTGGTTATGCACAGCTGTCCCACCACAGCTAAAATGCTGAATGTCTGTTTTTGCACCATGGAGATGTTAATAACCATTGTGTGGGGCCTCAACAATGCTTTGCAATAGCAATGGATGTCAATCAGCATGAGAGTGCTTTATTTTAAATGTTGAGGCTTCCTGAGTTCTCTGTATTGCTTTTCACCCCCTCCCAATCCTCTCATCCTTCCTCAGTCTGCAGCTTATTTACACCCTGTGTGAGGGAACAAATTCATTATTTCATTCTTCACCCAAAAATGCCCTAAATATCAAAACACAGTCATTTTCTTGTTCCAGTGAGTGCACAGAAAAAAATACACTTTAAATGTTAGCAGGATTGTCTCTTCTGGTTTGGGTAAGAATTTGGTGAGGCTTCAGATTTCATAGTGCAGGTCGTTGAGCTCCAGTCTCGTGTAGTGCCTCCTGTCAAAGGATTCCATAGCTTTGCGGCCTACAATGGCCAGGATCAAAGTGAGGCAGATCAGCATGACCACAACCACAGCCACCAGGCTGTTCTTCCAAGTCATCTGTGACCCTTTAGCCTTGTTCAAGACAGAGCCCACAGCCGGAGGCATAAGGCTATCAGGCCCTGGAGCCCCATTCTTTAGATCATTCTCCATCTCTACAACCACTATAGTTGTCCTTTCAGTGGTAGCTGTGCAAGCTGTTGTAGTTGTTGTAGTTGTTGTAGTAGTCGTAGTAGTTGGAAGAGGAGTTACTGAAGTGATTGTTGGTTTTTGTGTAGTGGTTGTGGTGGTGGGTGGTTTGGTGGTGGATTTTCCACTGAAGAACTCTGATTTTTTTGGTGGTTTAAGGGGCTTTTTGGCAGGCCTGATTGGTTTGGGAGGTGGCTGTGGTGTTTGTGGTGTCTGTGTAATTGCAGTAGTAGCAACTGATAACTTTGTAGATGGGATGTTGGTGGTTGTACTGGTGAGCTCTGTTGTGGTTGTTGTGGTTGTTGTGGTCGCTGTTATTGTGGGAATATGAGTGCTAGGCATGGAAACAACTGGCATAGTAACCAGAATGAAGGAAGGATCAGTTGGTGGTTGTGTGGTGGTAGTGGTGGAGGTGGTGGTGGTTGACAATGTTGTGGCAAGAGTGGTGGTGGTGGTTGTTGTAGTGGGGGTTGTAGAGGGTTGTGTAGTGCTTGTGATTGTGGTGAGCTGCGGTGTCCTTTTCGTTGTGGGTAGAGAGGGGATTCTTGGTGTTGTGGTCATTGGTCTCATGGTGATTGAGGTGGACTGAGTAGCGATCAGTTGTTTTGACAGAGTGGCACGAATGAAGGGCATGACAGTCGTTCTCCCATTTCCTTTTGCTGTAGGATGTATCACGTCTTCAGGTCCACAAAGCAATAATACACAATCATTAACCACAGTCATTAAACAAACACCAGCAAAAGGGATGTCTGCATCAGGATTCTAGAAGCATTTAATAAAACTGTGGGCTACTGTTTTTTAAAGTAATTAACATACCTTTGGAAATATCATAGGTGTTGATCCCAGATTTGGCAGGCATTAGTGGACAGTCTTGCTCAGTCTCACAATGAAACAGGTAACAATCGTCATTGCCAGGATGGCTTGATGGCTTATACACAACCATATTACACTTTTTACCTGTGAGAGAAGTGGCAGTTACTGCAGGTCATTAATCCTTTATGCATGAAAATGACTGAAATGATCAAATCCAGATAAACAGATGAATACTAAACAAGTTCACCTTCACATTTTCCGGCACAAAAATGTAAATTTTGTCTCTGTGCCTGAAATGGACCAGTAAATTTTGTGCAGATTTTCATTGTAATTCAGGGTATTATAGGCATTAAGAATTACAAGCATTTTGCTGTTCTTCTGTTTTCACAGGCTTAAAAGTAATTGGACAAACTAACTTTATTATAAATATAAGGATTATTTTATTTATATGTGGCAACAAATCTTTCAGTCGCCTTCAGTTGTTACTTGTTTGTTCTTGCCTTCATTTTTATCTTAAGTTAAAAACATGCTCAACTTTTGGGTTGGTTTATTTGTATGTGGTTTTAGTGTTCAATTACCTATTGTTTTGGCTACAATCCATTTGTATCACCATTTCTGCAGCATTTGACTGAATATGAGCAGAATGTGTAGCTTTATGCATTTCAGAATTCCTTCTGCAATATTATTCAACAGTGATGACATTAATAATCACCAGTGATCTAGTTTGTTTGACAGATATCATTCAATCATTAAATCAATCTTTATTTTCATGAATGGATAGGCTAACAATATAGTCTGGTAATTCATTTTTAGTGTAACCAGTGGTTTGCATTTTGATGGAAACCCTATATATTTTAAAATCAAGGCATCTTTTGATTGAAGACAATGATGTGCCACCTCAAGACGTTTTTGACTGGACTAGATTTTATGTAGAGTTCTTTTCCGTCATGAAGGAAGTATTTTTGTGGTCTTCTACTTTAATTGTCTTCTGAGATCTTCCAGGCCCTTTTGGTATTGCAAAGTTTGTCAGTGCATTCCTTCTTTTTAAACACCTTACTAGACCACATATTTACAGTTCCCATTAACAACTACCAAATGCTACACTCTGAATCAGCTCCAATCTTTTTGCCCCCTTAATTTGTCATGAAATACATTGAGAAAAGACTACATCTGGTCACAAAACTGCATATCAATTAATTTTCCAATAATATTTGTGTATAAAAAAGGCTGAAATTCTTAAATGATTAATGCAGTATTTTTGTTAAACTCGCATTGAATGTAGTCTGCACTTCAATGACTTCTGAATTGCTTCACCTCAAATCTACTGATGTGGTGTACAGAGAGAAAATGACCAAATGGATTTATGGACCTGACTGCACTTAAACAAATTTTGGTTTAAAACAAGAAAAAAAATCATGTTGTAACTATGAATGCAATGGTGAGTAGGAAATACTGGTTAGAGTATAAAAAATTAATCTGAATGATTAAGTCTGAGGGATTTAAAGCATTCTTTTAAAAAAGTTAGAAGACTCCCAGACAAACATTTGCTTCTGATTTCTTACCTGGTTCCACCTCTTCTGAGCAGCAGGCCAGGATGCAGTCTTTCTCTGCTTGCTTTACTCTGGTACTTGTAATGGCCCCATTATGTTCCACAGCTATACGTACATTTACGATGGCATCTCTGTGCTGTCTGGAGTAACATGTCTTCCCATTGGAGCACAAAGCACGACCAGTGGCTTGGAGAAAGAGCAAAGCCATGAGCAGCAGCATAGCTGCCTTGTAGGAGCCTTGCTGGGCCAACACCATGGCTTTAAGGCTTAGGAGATCCACAGGGTTCTCAGAGGCAACGGAGTCCTGTTGGGAGAAATTTGACACTTGTTGGGTTACAGCTAGGGGAAATTAGGGGCATCAATCCTCAACCACTTTTACTTTTATGGAATTTTTAGAAAGTAGGGAGACTTCAGTCATGCACTATTATGTAATCTTTGGTTTTTAAATATATCCAGTATATACAAATCCAATAAAAAAGGACCCTTAATGTTAGACACCTTGACCTATTAACTGATTGACACTTTCTCCAAAAGTAACTTTTTTGCAAGGAACTTTAACATGTCAAAAAAATAAGAGGAGTGGAGAGGAGTTGTTTGTTAACAATAATTATCACAATATTTTAAAGAAAAGAATAAACTTCTAATGACAGATTTTAAAGACTGCTATCCAAATAACTCGACAACGATTTGCAAATCACAATCACAATAACATCATAATATAATAAATAATGATGAATCATATACAGTAGTTCACTTTTAGGTTCCACCTGAAAACGTATTTATATATAATCACAAAAACATGAGATATAATATGTCAAGCTCACACATTTAAAGAGTTATTCTGAAAAGTGAATCTATATCTACACAATGTAATTTAATAATGCAATAATTTGCATTACCACTAATCCACACAAAAATCTCATATTATAGTACTACCATTTGTAAGCCATTAAACTAATTGAAATTTAAAATCAGTTATTAAAATCATTTGATAAGAATTACTGACCAATATCTGAAAATCAGCTACTTGGCTTACTGACCAGTGCCTGGTGCGTGCAGACAAAACTCCATCAGATGGTCTCACAGCCTTTGAGTCCACAGTTCAGATACACCTCTCTCTGTCAGCAGGACTTTGCTCCTTTTTTCTGTAACACATGTGTCATGTTATCTTAAATAGCTGATTTCATACAGCACCATTATCACAAACAACTTATCAGTAGGTGTTTTACAGTGTGTTTGTCACTATGTTTGAACATTTGCAAACCCTTTAAAATTATTTCCTTATTTACTTTTAAGTTTGAGGTAAAGGTCTGTAGACAATTCTAAGTGTTCATGAGACAAAAATAATAAACTCAATAAATAATATTTCATTTAAATTACCCAACGTACATGTTATACCCATGAGTGGCTTTCAGTATCTTGTGTGACTCCTTTGTGCAGCAATAACTGCAACTAAATGTTTCCAGTTATTGGAATTTTATTCCATTCCTCCACACAAAATAGATTGAGCCCTGTTATGTTGGAGTGCTTGCTTCAGGCCCTTTCACAATATTTCTATTGGATTACGGTCAGGACTTTAACTGGGCCATTCTAAAACCTTACATTTATCCTTCTTTAACCATTGTTTAGGAGAAACACTTGCATGCTTAGGATCACTGTCTTAATGCATGACCCAAATTATATTAATGTTCAGTGCTCTGACATTTTCCTTTAGAATTTGCAAGTATCATTTAGAATTCATTGTTCTATCAATGGTGGCAAACTGTCCTGGTCCAGATGCAAAATAGGCCCAAAACATGATACCATCACAACCATATTTTACAGTTGAGATTAGATGTTTATGCTGCAATGCATTGTTTACATTTCTCCAAGCATATCACATCTCATTTAAACCAAGAAGATTTTTTTGTCTCAACAATCCAAAAAACATTGTTCCAGAAGCCTTCTTGCTTGTCCATGTGATTTTTTTTGTAAACTGCAGACAGGCCATTCTTTCTTTCTCCTTGCAACCCTGCCCTGCACACCAATGTTTGGCATTTTCCTGGTGATGTACTGATGAACATTAATATTATCCAGTGTGAGAAAGGCCTTTAGTTACCTTGGATTCCTTTGTGATCTTGCAGACTACTACACACCTTGCTCTTGACTTGATCTTTGTTGGTTGAGCACTCCTGGGGAGGGTAATAAAGGTTTTGAATTTCCATCATGTGTACACAAATTGTCTGACTGTAAATTGGTGGATTCCAAACTCCTTAGAGTTGGTTTTGTAACCTTTTCCTGTCTGGCGAGCAGCAAGAGCTCTTCTGAACTTCTGACTGCTTCAGAAATCTTGTGAATTTGTACCATCAACTTCCACAGACATCCTGTACGTTAAATAAAACAGGGCACCCCACCTAACTGTCTCCCACTGACTTTTTAATTTTCTGTAAAGCTGCTCTGTGACATGTTGTGAAGAGCACTATACCAATACATTTTGACTTGATTTGACTGAAAACACCACAAAATTGTCTGCTAATCTTAAAGGTTCACATACTCTTGCCCTCACAGATATGTAATATCAGATCATTTTCCTCAATAAATATATGAGCAGGTGTAATATTTTTGTTTCATTTGTTTGATTTAGTTCTTCTCTGGTTCTATTTTTAGGACTTTCAAACACTGTAAATTGCTGATCCTGGTGTACTAAGCCAAAAATGGACCAACCCCTCCCTACCTTCTAGACTTTTCTCTGAACTGGCACTGAATTTACTCTGGGTGTTTGAACACCCCAGTCACTCACTGTCTTCAAATGTAAAGTGAAGAATAATTTAATTCAAGACCACCACTTTATCCAGTTATAAAAAGCTGAATGCCTTACTTTGATTTGACTTTCAGGTACAGTGTATTGTTTGTATCTATTAATGTGCATATTTTTCATCTAGGTGTTAATACTCATTTTTGTCTTTGGCAGTATCTGAGCTTAGTGGTATCTTTGGACACTATTCTTTTCACACTAACACTAGCACCTAACCTGTATGTTGCTCCAAATAACAGCCAGATAGTATAACTTTAAATGTAAATGCTTTACAGATTACACATTTTACATGGTTTTACCTCTGGACAATAGTATTGATTTACAAATCTGTTACTGTTAAGTTACTGTTAACAATGGCCTCCAGCATTACTTGCACCCTTTTGGAGAGGTGCGTCACCAAAACTCAAAAATGTGAATTGTGTAGAAGAGGATTTCTGTTGATTACAATATCTACTCCATTAGCATTCTAAGAAACCCAGTGTTTGCAGTCAACCAATACCAATCAACATCCCATAACAGCATATAAATCATACACCACACTCCTCCTACCTTCCAAATGTAGTCTTATTAGTAGATTGTTTAAGACAGACAGAGATTTTGTCTCTTCAGTTTAATGTAATATGATGGGGATATTTGGAGTGTTGTGAATCAAATTATTAGCTGTGTGTATTGTTAGACCCATACCCTTTGATCAATCCTAGTGCCAATGCCAATGTCAAAAACCAGTCAGCTGAAGATAGTTATAGAGAGGTCACAAGAACCAATTCTTCAGTACCAGGTCAATAGCAAATTTTTTGAAAAAGGATAAAATTATCAACAGTGAAAAGCCAACATGCAAAGGATGTTTGAGAACATTTTCAGCTATACACCTCAGAGACAGACATACAGAGCTGTACAAAGAGTTCAAGGTCAATGAATTTTGTCAAAGTGTTTATAACCTGAAATGGTACTGTTGTTGTTTGTTAAAATAAAATATAGATATATGTGAATGTATGAATTGAAGTGATTTTTTTTCTCATTCTTGATGGGGAAATATACTAGAAAAATGCAAAGCTTAACAATAGTTGCAGTGGCAGGGGAGAGTTTCTGCATTTTCTGCATGTACGTGCTGTGGCATGAGATAAATGGATGTCGAGCACTAGCACATATTTAAAGCAGCATCAACTTATTGTATGAGGGTGGCAATCGAAAGCCAGTGCAACTTCCTGGCATTTTAGCAGCTCTTTGCCGAATGTGTGGTCTATGGCTATTCCATAATCTACAGGAATAATTTCTGTATATAATACACCCAGACATACTAAATCATCAACAAATTATACAAAGCATCTTCTGTTGCCCCAACCACACACAGATGTACCTCCAGAGCAACATTTAATTAACCCTCACTGTTGCAATTTGCAAACTATATAGGGCTCAGTACAAATATACCCGGAATAACGATGTAAATACCAAACAATCATCATTATATGTATAACATTTATACATCAAATTAAATTAGGTTTTTTCAGTGTGGTCTGGTAGTCTGATGCAAGTAATTAAACACTAAACATGTTGTTGGTTTCATTCAAGACCCTGTACAAAACATATTGTTTGGAAAGCAAAAATAATTTATGACAAATAATCTGATTAACAAAATTTGTGGTGTTGTACGGACAAGTGTAGAATCTTATTGGCATAGGTATTGACTGTTAGATTCTGGTGCCGTTGCGGTAACGTCCCTACAGTCTACAAGGACCTTCTTCGGTGCCATCAGTCCTGAAGGGCAGTGCTGAGCCCTTGTTGCCAGCTGCCTCCTTAATGAGAGCAGAGGCATTTGGGGTTTGGAGCAACACCGACTGCAGGCGGAGAGTAAAGGCCTGATGGTGCTGAAGCTGAGCTGCGTCGCTAGGATACAGACCATCATGCATGGGGGCATCCCGAGCTGCGACCAGACCGTGATGCAATCTTAATGAAACCTGCAGCGTCGTCTTTCTTACAGCCCCAAAGCCATCAGACAGCGTCTGGACCCCGAACCTGTCCTCTCCGCCAGCTCTGAACCGGGCCTATCTGCTCCACTTACGTGCAGTCGGCAGCGTCAGCGGGCGCCGGTGCAGATGGATCGAGCTGACGGGTCCATCTCCACACACTGTCTCCTGCGGCGGACTCCCTCCACACCAGCCGTCATTTTAAAATGGTGTCTGCGGTCTCGGTGGTCCTGAAGAAGGTGGTCCTGAAGAAGGGGGTCCTGAAGGTGTCCCGGTCCTCCTCCCCTCGCGCGCAGCCCGCTGCTCCAGCTGACCCACTTCAGTCTCTTTGTGCTCAGCGCGGCTGGCAGGACGGTGACGTCACAGACCCTGGGCTTCACTTCATTAACATATTCAAGAAATCAACAAATGAGGACATCTGGCTTCAGACCGGGCACTGAGGACTCCTCACCCTCCCTCATTCGTGGGATTTCTTCTGTTGATTAGAGTTAAACTAAAACCTGCAGGTGGGGATGGTGGTGGTTACAGCTCCAATAACCAATATCACTGAATCATACTGGGATGGACAACCACAGCACAAAAACATTTTCCTGATCTAAACTTACACCATTATTCCATTGTCCCTGTAATTGTTTTGACACATTGCTGGCACCAATGTCCATATGTTTATATATATTTAACAAAATAAATGAATAAATAAATAAACAAACAAACAAACAAATAAATAAATAAAAATAATAAATAAATTAAAAATTAAATTAAATTAAAGATGCCAGTTCTTCCAGACAAGTTAGGACATCAAATGCCATTTTCCAAACTCTAAAATTGACTTAGATATTCCCCCCAATTTGTCCATACAGAATTCTTTCAGCTGTTTTGTGTTTCTTGGCATGTAGAGGCCATTTCAACATCTTGAACACACCATCATTACAGTTACATAGTACATTACAGTTTTGACTTATATATTAAGCTTCATATTTTGGACAGATGGTCTCACATTTTTCTCAAGCACAATCTGATACAATAAAAAATTGTAGTGAATTGTTGGGTGAAGAACTTGTATATTTTACACAGGCTTGATATAATGATGATTAATATAAAGATGTGAAATTCTTAAAGATGAATAGGAATTGTTTTATTAATTATGAAATTAATGCAATTATTAAACCCAAGATGCTATCCCTGTATTATTATTATTATTATTATTATTATTATTATTATTATTATTATTACATCAGATTTTTCTCTAAGTGGCAATATTTACAGGTGTACAGTGACCTGACAAATTATGAAAGAGATCATAAGATCATTAAAATCAGCTAAACATAAACATGCACACCTACTACTACTACTACTACTACTACTACTATTAATAATAATAATAATAATAATAATAATAATAATAATAATAATAATAATAATAATAATAATAATAATACATGAGACTTGATAAGTTGGATACCAGGGAATTGGGCAGAGAAGCAAATGTTAATATTAAAATGGATCAAAAATTTAAATGCAAGATTATAATAGTAAGACGACCAAGAAACAGTGAATGTTTATGGGCTAGAATTAGGTGTCTGACTCGATGTACTGGCTTTCTGAATTGCAGGAAGCAACATACTATCTAAAAAAAAAGAGAGAGAAAACTTTATCTGATCTAACTTAAGTATCATAAAATATTCTTATTTTATATCTTTAACCAGCACACAGACATATATCTCTTTCTCAGTACCCACCTCTGGAACTGTCAGACTGGAAGAGAACTATAAAGGGTTAAAACTGATGAGCCATATCAGTACTAGACTAAGAAATTATTGCAATGCAGCTCAGACATTTAAAATCACACATCCATATATATTATGAAACAGAAAACATTAATATACAATATTAATATGATGATGGCCAAGAATGTTCTAACAGCTGAAAGGCAGGTACATGCTGTTACAGAATTGTGATGTTCTACACAAATTACTCTTTAAATAACCTTTAACTAGAGGGAAGCAGTTTAAACAAGTGCTGAGCTGAGTGCGAGCCATCTG
Organism: Acestrorhynchus altus; assembly: GCA_034509495.1. Taxonomy (NCBI): domain Eukaryota; kingdom Metazoa; phylum Chordata; class Actinopteri; order Characiformes; family Acestrorhynchidae; genus Acestrorhynchus; species Acestrorhynchus altus. Next base: position 29,314,191 of record CM067501.1, on the reverse strand, counting down.
TATAAATTTTAGATACCTTCGTATTCTTTGTACCACAGCTCTGTAAAAATGTAGTATACACTCTCTGGACAGTCCAGATTTCTTCTTCTTACAAAGAAGAGCCTCTGATGAGCTTTTCCCAGTAAGATGGCAGAATTATCCTCTCACCTGAGTGATGCTGTAATGGCTGACCCTAGGAATGTAAAGAGTTGACCCTCTCCAACTTCAAATGAGTCTGATGAACAATCAATGGTGTAAAGAGAATGTATCAGAGGAGATATGACACAACTCTGTGGGCACCTGTATTGAGAGTATATGTAGCAGAGACCAAGTTGTTTGTTTAAAAAAACTGCTTTTGATTTGACAGAAAATTGAGAATCCACCAGCACACAGACTGGTGAATGCCAAGACCCTTAAGCTTGGCAGAGAGCCTTAACGGAAGTAATGTGTTGAATGCAGAGCTTTAATCTTAAAACAGAATTTGTGCATAATTACCTGTTGCCTCCAAGTGTTGCAACACAATGCAAACAGAGTGATACATCATCAGTCAACCAATTGACCAATTACCTGAGATGACTATGAATCAACCTTTCAAAGACTTTCTTAATTACATAAATGAAAGCTACAGGTCTATAATCATTGAGAAAGCACATATTAGATTCTTTTTAGAAAGAATTTTAAAACATGATGGAACTTTACATTTTCTAAGTGATTAATTGAGAATACACATTAGAATAAAGGAAAGTGAGTCAGCACAGCACAGAACTTTAGGAAGGACTTGGTCAGGTTGAGCAGCCTTCCTACAGTTCTGCCTTAAGAGCAAAGACTTGACATCATGCTGTCTAACAATGAATGGAGATGAAGGTGAGAAAGTAGTAGTCTCAACTTGGGCTTTATTGTTTGGGTACTTGCAAACCAATATATATATATATGGACACGCCTGTCTGTTTTATAGTTGGTTATTTGTTGTAAACATTTCCATACAACTCTGCTGTTTTTAGGGCCTTTAGTATCTGCTAGTTCATCCAGATCCTGACAAACATCTGATCACTGCTTCACATGTGCTTTTTTCATTATTTTCAGTTTCTGCCAATATTGTGGGATGATAAAGATCATATTATGAACAGACTGGCCACAGGAGCCCAGGATACCACATGAAATGCATCTGAAATGGCGCTGCAACACTGGTCCAGGGTTTTGAACCCCCCCTTGTGGTGATATTTTGTTTCTTACATGATTAAAATCTAAAATATACACCAAAGAATTCAGATGAGAATGTTTAATGTTCATTACGAGTGTAGTGAGAAATTTACTTGCTAGAAGGGCACATGTCCATGGTGGGATTTAGACTGCAACTTCCTCTTCGTGCAAGATCAAAGAGAAATGGCCTGGGTGGAGGGGTCTCCTGGTCTGTCTAATCCTATTGGTTAAGGTCTATTATGAAGTCAGTTTTCAGCCAATCTGCATAAATTGTCAAACGAATTGTGAGAGCCTGAATTTTAATTATTGTTGAATAAAAATGGTGGAATTTCAACAATATTTAACACCCAGGTGCTGCCAAAAATGTATGGGTGGAGTACATATTGAAAGATCACACATATACAACTGTAACTCAGAAACGCTTTCTCTGATTGCTAAGAAACTACAAGACAAATAGTTTGATGGTACTGCATCACTAGTTGGCGCTATAAAATCTGTCCAATTGACATGAAAATTGGCTTGATGTTATCATATGCTGTCCTGGCCCAGTGTACACGCCTAATGTTGTATTCAAAAAACATGACTGCCATCAGATTTCTGCAGGTACTCAAAAGCCTTAGAATTGGCCAGATCACCACAAAACTTGATACATATGTCCAAGTATGGACACTCTACTATGAACTGAAGTATGAGAGGTATTGGCCACTAGAATTTCTCTCATACCATTCAGATGATACACTTGCAGTTATCGGCTAATGCATTATAATGAGCCTGACAACTTAAAAGATTAATAGATTAATACCAATACTACAATTTACACACACACACACACACACACACACACACACACACACACACACACACACACACACACACACACTATGCGATCATTTAAAATATTAACACGTTTGGCCCTCAAAATTAGAAGCCGTGTTATCCAAATAATAATTATTTTCCCTATATTTGATTCACAAGTCAAGACTAGTTATAAACAACAATATAATCAACAGCACCAAAATACTCACATTGCACAGTGTAAATATAAACTACACTAAATGGACAAAACTCACCTCATCCTCAAATATTCAACTTGTCCCATAAGTATTTGAGAGAGGATCGTGTTTTTCCTGCTCCATGCTCCTTTTGCTGTATTAATGTAATTACTGCCTGACCCCCTCTTCCCTTCCCCTGATAACATTACCATTGTTACCTTACCCTCACCCCTTCTCCCTTCCCCCTTCCCATTCTGTCACATTTACACCCTCCCTCTCCCCCCTGGGTTCTTAAACCCTGAATGCCTCTAAGCAATCTTTGGGCTCAGACCAGACCAATCTAACATGAGTATTGATGGAGAGCGAAGATGCAGTGCACTTTGATGGTTGTTTTAACATTAGCCTGAGCTTTTGATATTCTGGGCTCTGAAAATGAATTCAAGGGGTTGCTGGCTCTCCCTGACCCACCCCCAGGGCTTTAGAAGACAGAAATCCAGCTAAAGACAGAAAATCATCATTTCAGGAACGATAAGAAAGTCATTCAGTTGGCTAGAAAAGCCTTCGGGTGGAAACCACAGATATGTAACTTAACCTAAACATGTCTGTCTCCATTCAGTGACCAACAGTAAAAGCCTACTTTATTTACATTATGTGTGTATTTATTTCATGATTCTCCTCTATCATCAGTTGCCCTGTGATGAATACAGTGAACTCAATCAATCAATAAATAAATCAATCAATCAATCGATGTTGATTGATATAGCGCTTTTTACAACAAGGGAGTTGTTACAAAGCAGCTTTACAGAAATCGGGGTCCAAGCCTCAAATGAGCAGCCAGCAGGCAACAGTGGCATGGAAATACTCCTCAGGCTGGAGGAAGAAACCAGAGAGGAACCAGGCTCCTCTGGTTGACACCAGAGAGCACAGACATAGTCAAAGACATGGGCCTAAAAAGATGTATGAAGAAATGGCCCAGCACTAAAATGTGATGTCACTCTCTATGTAGAGAGCTTTGATCTTTTGTTGGATTTGAGTTGGGTGGGACTCAATTTGGTCTATCTGATATGAGACAGAGAACCAGAGTACAATGTGCTTATGGCATCCAGCTGGATTGCTCTAGAGGGATCTAAGCTACTTCCCCATGCTCTCCTGTGACGTTCACCAGTCTTGGTGGTATTTCCACCTTAAATTGAGGAGAAACGGGAGTGTGAGGGTTTTAGCGTGTTCGTTTCTTTTAAACACAGATGTCCCCACAACAAAGCAGAAACCGATGTAACATATGAGCTGCTGACTGTTTCTGACAGGGACCCGGCTTGTTACTAAGCTGAGCAGCTTTATAAAGGCTAATGAAGCTTTAATGTCGCAGTTCGGATTCCTGAGACCAGCCTTCTGTTCAAATCTCGCGCAGTGCGGCCGCTGTGCGTCACGTGACCACGGGCCAGCGGATTATCAGCGTGTTTATTATGTCCTCTGTTTACATTATAAACACTCATCCTTCAGCTCCGCCCTGCAGAACACAGCAGCATTACAGCCATCTACCGTCAGCTCTGCTCTCCCTGTCAGCTGGGTGTGTGTGTGCGCGCGCGTGTGTGTGTATGTGTGTGTGTGTGCGTGTGTGTGTGTGAAGAGGGCAGTTCAGCTCCTCCTCCACACTTCATTAAGGACAGAGACAAAGCAGTGAGTCTTTAAAGACAGCGCGTGTTCCGCTATACTGTCATAATCGGTTACATTTAAAGCAGGGATATTCGGTGTTTCTGTTTTGGAATTTTACGGAATTGTATTTGGAAATTTTGCGGTGTTATTATTTGGAATATTGTAGTGCTGCATTTGGAATACTGTAGTGTTGCATTTGGAATATTGCAGTATTCTGTTTGGAATATTCCGGTGCTGTATTAGGAATACTGCGGAATTGTATTTGGAATTCTGCGGTATTCTATTTGGAATATTCCTGTGTTGTATTTGAAATATTGTAGTGTTGCATTTGAAATATTCCTGTGTTGCATTTAGAATATTGCAGTACTCTGTTTGGAATATTCCGGTGCTGTATTTGGAATACTGCGGAATTGTGTTTGGAATATTGCGGTGTTGTGTTTGAAATTGTGCGGAACAGGCAGTGGGAGCGTCTCCGTCGGTCGAGCTGCGGGTGGGATTATCTGAAATAGTGCTCGTCGTTTGTGAGACCAGAGAGCCGGTGGGATTCTGTTTTCTTCTCGGTCGTTGATTTGATCACACTCCTCTTCTTAGAGAGACGCAGTGTTACGTGTCATTTCTTTCCCCCCAGCGCGTTACATAAGAGGGCCGTGAGTGAGAGCGCAGCCGGTGAGATCCCTCTTATGGGCGGGGGGCGCGGGGCTCTGTGAGAGGAAGCGGCTCGTCCTGCAGCAGGGAGGAGGACACTGCTGAAAACCAGGCCCTCGGTGAAGCAGCCTGTGTGTGTGTGTGTGTGTGTGTGTGTGTGCGCGCGCTGTTCTGTGTGCTGAGCGCTGGGGGGCTGGATTTGGAAAATGTCGGGCCAGACGCGACGGACCATCGCCGCCGCGCAGTACCAACTGACCGGATCAGATGTGGCGCGCGCCGTGTGCAAAGCCACCACGCACGAGGTGATGGCGCCCAAGAAGAAGCACCTGGACTGTAAGTGTGTGTTCATCACTTCACTGTGTGCTTAGTGGATTCCGTCTGTGTGTGTGTGTGTGACACTCTTACTAATAATAATTCAGAAGCATTAAGGAGCATTAAAGAGTCAATAGGATGAGCTTAACACCAGGAATACAATTTGATGGCCTAAGTAGGTCTTGAGACCAATAGGAGAACAGCACACAATCCATCCTGAGCTCAGAAAATAGACAGTAGTTTCACGTTTATTCTGTTTTAGCTCATCTGGCAGTCGAGACGTTTATCAGTTCATGACTTGAAGACCTGTCTCAGATGTGTAGAATGTAGCCTGACCTGTGGTCACTAAGGACAGTAGTACTGGAAAAAGGTCAGGCACCAGTCACAGAGTCATGTGGTGCTGTTCATTTGGCACCACCCTATGTAATAGACCTCCTGTTTAAGAAGGTGTATTGGGTGCGTTACATGTTTTCTCTTTATTCATAACCCTCACTCTCTCACACACACAAGCACATACACACACATATGCACACACATGCAGACACACACACACACACACGCTTTTACACACACAAACACACACACACACACACACACACACACACACACACATGCATGCACACGCGTGCAGACAAACACACACACATGCACACAGCACACAGACAGACCAACCCACACACATACACAGACACACTCTCTCTCTCTCTCACACACACACACACACACACACACACACACACACACACACACACACAGACACACACACACACACACACACACACACACACAAAATATTTACTGTTGTGACAATGTTTTCTATGTTTCAAATACTGAATCAAATACTGAATACATCTCAATCTAGTGCCTAATAATGCATAAAAGTGACCTTGAGGGAACCAATACACTACAAGATAAATATTTGATGTTTTATGAAACAAAATAAATTCCCTTTACGTAGTCGATTACACCTCCTTAGCAACAATCACTCCAACCAGACCATTTCTATAGTTGTTATTAGTGTCTCACTACATCATGGAGGATTTTTAACCTATTCCTTTTTGTAGAACTGCTTTAGGTCTGTGATGATACTGCATGTTTCATGTCCTGTCCCAACATTTCAATATGGTTTAGTTCTCTTAGTGTTAGCAAGGCATTCCGGTTCTGATGCAGCAAAGCATTCCCAATTCATCACAGTATCACCATTCTGCTTAATGGGGGCTGTGACATCTTTAGATTCATCTGTCCATTAAATAATGCCCCAGAACTCAGATAAATCATCAAGTGTTTGAATCTCGGTGGTGAATCTGGATATTGATATTCTTCTTAATTACAATTGGTTTATACCAATGGAATTTTGTCAGTTTTTACGCATTTTTGTGGTTCTGCACTATATTGGGGAAATCAAGAGCACTAGTGAGGTCAAGATACTGTTTGATCAACATCCCACCTCATCCCCAACTCATCTTAAATGTGGCACCATCATTCCAAAGAACACAGTTCCACAGCTCCACAACTCACTGCTGGTGGGATGTATACCGTTTTAGCCCCCGCCTGGCAGTGCTATTGTATTGCCAGTACTTTTCTACAGAGGCAAGTCAACATGTCTGTGTGCTCTGCACAATATTGGAACAGGCTGATATTGCAATTGAGTTTTCTTTACTCACTTGTTCTGGGCAGCACCGTCAATACTGGCACATTCCACCAGCAGACATGTTAAAATTGAGTGCAGTGATGTACATTTATTTCACAAATTGACCATTGAATAGAAGAACCTGAGTTGCCAAGAAAGAAAGAAAATGAAGAGAGAGAGCAAGAGAGCACATAACCGCAGTGGCAGGTGACTATGAATACCTCACTAAAGCCTCCACAATTCAACCTGTACCCCCACTCTGGATTGTGATTAAACTTAGCACCACTCTTAGCACCATTCTAACTTCTTAGTTGTAAAATGGATATTAGATCGGTTACCCAGTGTTTCTTTAATGTCGTCTAGCCTTTATTAAGTAACTCCACGTGATGGAGCAACAGTTCATATAGTTAATTCTTATGGGCATAATGCTTCTTGGAAGGAAGTACCTTGGTAGTACAGCTGGTAAAAGCATGGCCCCAGTGAGCAATATTTTCCTTCATTTGGAACCAATAATACCATGTCTGTACCAACATGCATCTGCCTCAGAACACCTTGCCAGAAAACACATGAAGGATTTATGGATGAAATGAGCTTCATGAGTAGAGTACAATTGAAGAAGGTAGACGTTTCTTAACAATGCTTGACACTCCAAGTCTTCATTACTCAAATTGGCCTAGAACATTGCTCTACCCCCACTCCACTCTCAATAATTTCACCAGTATCCTGAGTGATACTGATTTCAAGGTTACACTGCACATCTTAGAGGTAGACCTTGTCATTTACCTCAGCAGGATCCATCATGTTGCAAGGGCATGCTTGACAACATGTTCTTTGTGACATAGCATCTACATTGTGGTGGTGATGTCCCAATCAATGTTTGACCATACAGTCAATCTTTGTGGGTTTCTTAAGCCATCTTGCCAGCTGACCCTCAGGCTCCTGCATGTTTAAAAGCCATCATAGGCTACTATAATCTATGGCTACCAAGGTTGTTCAATGTAATCAAGGATGTCAACACTAAAAATACTTCAACATCAATATTTTAAGTTTATTTATTTATTTATTTGAATGTACTTGTATTCATTTTATTTGGATTTCTAAAACATTAATTTCCAAGAATAACACCAGTATGTAATTCCTGCATGCATGAGGTCTGTTGATTTTAGCTTTAGTCATGTGTTGGCTCCAGTCAGTGCTGCAATATTGCTGTCCACTATGGGAGATGGATCCAAGGATAAGCCACCTATGGTGGGCCAAGAATAAACCACCCCAGTCACAGCTTCCTAACAACACAGTCAATAAACTGTTGAAAGAATGATTATGTAGAGGAATTATACACCTCAACACCTCAATACCTTCTGATTGTCAGAGTTTTTTTTGCAAATTGATGCTCATAGATGAGACTGGGTTTTACTTGTCAGAGGAAGGAGAATGGAGAAACATTATTGGCCACAGAACTGTTTTGAGTATCAAGCGAGGTGGAAAATCACAATGTGTGCTGCAGAATGGAGATCTCCTCTGTCATGCTTAGGTCCTTACAGACTGGCTGACATACTCACATTTTTAGACAAACTTCACACATTGTCCCAGCAGGACATGCAGTGGATGCAGATCAGATGAGATACAATGTCATCTGTGACCATTTATCTTTTAACCAATCTGTTATGTCCTAAACTGTTTCCAGGCCAATGTGAGAATAACCCTCATTCAAACCATGCAAGAGGCCTGTGATCAAACTGATGCAGGGTCTGTGCAAATATGGACCACTACTCAAAAGATTCTGCCCTTGCTGACCTGCACTTTCATCAGTGTTTACTGGTGGTCTTGTGTTTGGTTATACATGTATTTTATACCAACAATATTTCAATATTGTAGTTCAACAGTAGTTCAACAATATAGTCAAACCTAGGCTATATCACTAGAAAAGTATAAATGTTTAGGTGTTTTAAACTGGCATCAGCATTGTGGAACTGAAAACAGTCAGAGTCTAAGAACCCTGTGCGTTATGAGGTGAAAAAAGTGGGTTTTAATAAATTATTATGCAGTTTTGTATGAAGTTCTTTATTTTGCAAAAGCACTGAGGTTTTCTGAGGTTTACTTGTCTGTGCGAACTGTGTGTAGTGTTCTGACAAAAATGGTCCTGTTTTCAAAATCATACAGAAAAATTGTAATAGACACTTTGTTTCAATGTAATAATAAATCAATATGCTCTAAATATGGTCTAAATTCTCAACTATTACTTTATTATGTTGCATGGAATTGCTTCGAAAAGTAGTGTCTTAACTCCTGTTGAGCCTATTGAGCACTCTGTCCTAGAGGACAGGGCCTGATGAATTATGCATTGATCAGCCAAAGCATGCATACATTATTCACACAGCTAAAGATGAGCTAATACTGGGAAGGGGGAGATAAGTCTACATAGATGCAGACTTAAGAGTAAAGTGTGTGAAAACAAGAACCCATAAGAATAGTTAAAATGCTAAAATGGGTGTGTGGATATTTATTGTTTCATATTTGATAATAAAGTTGTGGGATTGCTGGGACCAAGGCCAGAAGGGGACAGACAGAGTGTGCATAAAGTTTTATATTTTGGATTTAATTGGTTGGCTGAAGCAGAGGAGTGCCTTCTCTGGTGGGATTTGGAGTGCTGAGTTGCTCACTACAGGGGTCTGTTGAAGAACAATTGTTCGTCATTTATTGGAAATCTGTGGAGACAATCTTAATGCATGTTGTATGGGGTCTGGACTTTTGGCCTGCTGCTCTCAGAGGTGTCAGAGAACAGGAAGGGAACACATTTGCATCACAGAAACTTGACACCATTTGGACTACCTATATATTCAGGTACATTCATTCATTTGGGAAGGTGAGTCACGAGTGATTGTAGCCTCTCCCACTGGCATATTAAACTCCATTCTTTCATTTCATAAGGCAAATGGTGTTGATGGTCTGTCTCTTTTAATGTTTAAAAATTGCAGGAAGCTGCATATATCTTAGGATATTTGTTGTGAAAGGGAGGTACCACACAACAGGACATTTGATTTCATTGTTATAGATTGGAGAGTGGTATGTTCATGAATTCATTTAGAATCTACAGATCCTGATTATTATTATTATCCTAAGTATATTTGGTTAAAAAACTGTGGATAAGCCACTGTTTGCCAAAATTTCGTTTCTACCAGTTGGCTGTGGTTGCACGGAGCAGGGGAGCCTTTTGATCAATAATTAATAATTTCCACCCATTCTGTTGTAAAACCCATGTTCCCATGACAAAGATGAGTTTAGCCAGAATGACAGGGAAATACTGAGCATTTATTACAAGCTGAGCATAAAACAAAAGACTGAGTGCAGCTCCGCCCACCTACAGCTAAACTACAATTACCATAATGCAATGTGTTCCAAACCTTTACCCCCTTACACTCCCACCATCCTGTAGATAGGAATTATGAAGTGACTCTACTGCATAGTTGTGTAAATGGAATCCAGAATCCCCCTATCTCTCATTGATTTTTGTGTTGAAGTATTTGGCTGGTGGGCTTCCTACCTTCCCACTACTGGACATGGACTAGTTTCCCAACCTACCCTGGACTAGTTGCCAACCACCATCAGCAACTATGTAGAAATTTACACAGACCCTAATTAATTGCTATTGTTACAATTATGTCCACCATCGAACTAACATTACTTCAGTATACCCGAGTATTTGAACAGATGTGTGGTGTTCCAGTATCCCCTAACTACCTAAAATTAGAAAATTTGACCATATCAGTTCAATCTTATCAGCACTGTACTGGCTTACAGTAAAATTATGTATTGATTATAGAATTAATTTATTTACATATAAAGCCCTAGATGAGCTTGCTCCTGAGTACTTGCAAGATCTAATCTCCCATTACGAGCCATCACGATCACTCAGATCACAGGGTGCTGGCTTCCTACTAGTTCCCAGAATTCAGAAGACCTCAGCAGGGGGAAGAGCCTTTTCTTACAAAGCCCCCCAGCTCTGGAATAACCTTCAAGATAATGTTTGGGACTGAAAACTTACTTGTTCAGTGTAGCTTTTGGTAATTAATGTCTCAGTGTAGTTACAGGCTGCAGATCCAGGGGTTCGTGGACATAAGGATTTATGGTAAATTGGGATGTTGATCCTTGACTCCTTCATGTGATCACTCAGGTATATGATAGTGGAGCAGTTGGATGCCAATGTTTCAAGATGCTCCCATGTTTGTTGCCTTCTGGTTCTCTCCTTAGTTAGTTAGGACGCTGGCTGCAGCATTTTGAACTAACTGAAGTCTATTTAGATTCCTGTTTGAACAACCTGACAATAGTGCATTGCAATAATCTAACCTTGAGGTGATAAAAGCATGCACTAGTTTTTCAGCAGTGTGCAAGGATAGGGCATTTCTTAACTTGGAAATATTACGAAGATGAAGAAAAGCGGTCCTAGTAATATCAGCTATGTGTTGGTCAAAAGATAAATCTGATTCAGTTATGACACCAAGATATTTTGCTACTGAGCCAGGTACAACTGAGAAATCAGCCAGATTTAAAATTATAATTCTTTTCTTTTAGGATTTTAGGACCTAAAAGGAGGACCTCCGTTTTGTTATTATTTAGAAGCAGGAAGTTATGCAACATCCAAGATTTGACATCTTTTATGCTGTCCTCCATTTTCTTTAATCTAGTTTTATCATCAGGTTTGGCTGATATATAATGTTGGGTATCATCAGCATAACAATGGAATTTAATGCCATGTCTGTTTATTACTTAAGTAGGATCTGAACCATCAGAACCAAATTCTACACAGAAGTTTGCATATAATTCCTGAAAACAGAGATTAATGTTAAAAGTCTGATCAGGGACTGGAGCATGCTGGTGAGATTAATCCAGAAATACCAGCTCTATGGCATATGAATCTGGGTATGGTTCTTTGGAGAAATAATAAATAAAAAATATGGAAATAAATTTTAAAATCTAAGAACAGTTAGGAGGTATAGTGTATTGTGTTTTAGATAAACACTCCTCTCTGGAGCCGTGAATGTTTTGAGTGCCTGGTCAGGAGACGAGGACAGGACTCTGGTCTGCTGAGCAATTGCTTTGTCACTGCAAGACCTGGCTCAGGGCCTGGTGGGCCCTCCTGACAGCTGTGGCAGTCCAGAAGAACTACTCTAACAAAAGCCTACCAGCGCCTCTGACCATTAGGGAGAGGTGTAGCACTGTGCCAGGCAGGTAATTAGCTCTTACCAGCTTCAACTGGTTTCAGGGCTATATGTTTTATGTTTTCCACCCATTTTCAGGTCATGTTAGTGGCCACATTGAATGGTGAATGGTAATAGGTAATATTCATTGTTAAATACTCAAATATAGCACAAACAACCAGCCTGAGTTTAACATAATGATCTTTCCGAGTCTGGTTGCTTTTGTTTTCTGGCAGCGGCTTTGCCAATACAGTGTTTCATCATGAAAGGACTTCATCTTCATTTGTTCAGTGGTATGTGATTTATTTGTAATATGCACATATGTAATTGCGTCCAAACATAGAGACCCACTTCTGTGCATTTGCAAAGAGCTTTCCCTTGTCCAAGGATTGATACGACTCTAGGAGTGTCATCTCACCACGTTCACTTCCCATTGATGCAGAGCACTTATATGTCGAGTTGTTCAACAGGTATAGTTTGTAAGTCGGCTGAGTGTAGCCTGTTCATTCCTCACTTGCCAAAATCTTGTTTTGAATTCCTATTTTTATGTATTCCATTACACAGCGTTGTCAACTCCATTTCTTAAAAAAATAATTTCAAAAGTAATTACAGAATCAAATTTTTTTGTCACTTTAAGTGTCCAGTTAGATTTGTAAAAATGGTTAGATTAGCAACAATATTAGTGTTTTCCATGGCTGAATTTCCCTTTCCCTTCTCCAGCTTGAATTCATTTCAAAGCACAAAAAAATCTTTTCATAACACTGCCATGACTTTGTCTTTGTATGGTAGATAACATATTCATAGGCTGCACTGTTTTCCAGAAAAGACTTAAGTTCTCATGATGTAGTGATCTTGCACAATGAACTGCAGATACAACAAAGTCCATGTGATCTGGTCCTAAATGTCCTATGAAGCCATTTGTGTCATGGTTCATGGAGGGAGTGCCATCGGATATCATGACTGATAGCTTGCTCCATGGTAAATTATAGGTCCTCAACTGCTTTTTTGAATGCATTGATGCTAGAAATTCTTGATAGATATGGAACATTTCAGTAACACTTCACTTGAATATTGAGAGCTGTGCTGTATTGATTTTGTCTGTGGTCTCGTCCAGAGCAGCAAAAACATTTTGGAGGTCCTTTATTTGGCTTTGTAACTGGCAGTTAGAATTATTGGATGCATCAACAATGTGTCACTCAATGGTTGTTCTTGAAAGACTAATGTTTTCAAATGCATCTTTGGCTTCTGGGCAAAGAGCATTACAAACCTTTGTTGTAACATTTTTAACAAACTCACCATCAATGAATGGACAAGCAGATATTGCGATGAGCTTAGCAACCTGTAGGTAGCAATGATACATGCATCAGAATCAGTCTCTCTGAACATGCCTTTTCACTTTTCAGTTTTGTTGTCACGGTCTTTGGTCTAAAAAAAGTAAATGGACTAAAGCTAGCTCTATGCTCCAGTTGGAGATAAACCTTCCTTAATAATTTACCAGCTTCAGACATTCCATCACACCAGAGGGTACTGAAGCATCTTTAATTGTCTGACTTGATTTCAGTTTTATCAGCTTGATTCACTATTCATTTGTAATCGCCACAGAAGCAGATTGTGGTATCCTTTTTCGCACCTGGGACAATTGGTACTGCCCATTCACTGTGTTTTTTACTGGTGTAATAATGTCACGTCTCCATCTCAGCATCTATTTTGACTTAATGGTAAATGGAAGGGGACGGTTTTTGCAGAATTTAGAGGAAATCTTAGAATCTACCTACATTTTTGCCTTGACACCTCACAGTGTACATAGTTCCTCCTTAAACACTTCCTAGTGTAACTACAGTACTTCCACAATTGATAAGGGTTTTTACACTTGGCTCACATGCAGTTTCTACCACACAATACTAGACCAAATCCTGCTAGACCTGATCCTGGCCCAAAAAGGGATAGTAGATTCCTTTGTTTTTTATAGCCCACTATAGCATGGAATTGACACATATTGCATCTTTCCCCCTGTAAACTGGAGGAAGTTCTATGACTTTGTGCACTGTTCCCACTTACACAGGGGTGCACAACATATGGCCCGCAGGCCAGAAATGGCCTGGCAAAATTTTCAATGTGGCCTGCCAAAGAAAGTACTGACACATTTTAAATAAATAAAAAATATATTTTAATAAATAATGCCCGTCATGTTTCATGAAATTGCAGAACACTGCAAACTTCCAAATGTTTAAATCATTATACTGCCCATAATCATCACAGTCATCTGATGAGCATGTTATTCGTTTTTCTTTGTTTTTTTTGGTAGGATGTCTGAAGTCTGTGACAACAAATCCAAAAATTGACAGCTATAAATTTGTAAATCCAATTTACATGAGGGGCATTATGTCTTGCAAAACATGAGTAAAATAAGAAAGGTTCATCTTGAACACAGGCAATTTAACCCAGAATGGACATCCAAGTCCATGAAAAAACAAAATGGAACAATGTTTTCTCATATCAGCAGTGTCTGCAATGCATGACAATCAATGTTTTGTTTGCTTATGAGAAATGCAGCAAACAAAAATATAATATATAATAAACACACCAAAAACAATAGGCCTCTGCATTTCTGGGGCTAGGCCCCTAAAAAACATTTCATAAAGTTATAGTTTTGCACCTTCAGTGCACAAGCCCTAATAATAAATGGACCAAAAACAATAGCGCTCTGTACCTCCAGTGCTTGGGCCTTAATAATAATGAGGGATCCCTCCATGAGGGGGCAAACGGCCCTCACACAGTGGAGCAAACAGCAAAATATCAAATTAGTGAATTTTATGAAGAGTTTGTGGCAACCACAGTGACAATTACCTGCTTGCACCAGATGCAGATGTTACACACCCAGAAATTGGGCAGTTCCTTTATGAAATCTCAACCCACCAGCAAAGGACAGTGAAAAGGAGACCATAGAAATGGAGCTTGACAATTGCCTGCTTGCACTAGATGCAGACAGTGAAATGGACCTTTGCAGGGGTGGAAGATCCAGGAGTGAAACTTTTCAAGAGTAAGCAATGCATCCCTGCATCCAGGCAATATTGTGACCTGACACAGAGCAGTTTTAAAACCTGAGTCAGTGGCCATATTTCTTGTGCCTTTCTTTTTTGCCTGAGCATAAGCTGACCTTAATTGATTGAATGTTTTTCTCCCTTTTCATTTGAAGGCTCTTCGAATTTGAGGATACATAGAAAATGTTTGATTATTTATTTGTGTGTTTATTTTCCACCAATTTAAAACCTTTTGAGCTGTTCCATGACAAGATACAGTATAAAATACATTTGAGATTTTATTTTTGCCACAACTGCATGGAGAGCAGGAGACAGATGTAAATGCAGTTACCTGGTTTTATTTTAAAAAATGAACAAAAACAAAATAAACTATACAGACAATAAAACAAACTAGAAAAAACAGACTAGAAATAAATCAACAAACTAATGGAATAAACTAAAATAAACCGGACCAAGATACCTAGACAAAGGGTCCAAATGTAAAAGCACACAGCGACAGACAAAGGGATGTGGGAACAAAGCGTTACTTATACACAGACAGAGACTAGAAACACCTGGAGAAGATCAGAAGAGAACAGGGCTACAAAAGAGGCATAGGTGAGATTGCTAATGACAGAGCAGAGTTAGGGAGGCAAGACAGAGAACACAACAGAACCATGTGCTCAAGAAGCACTTGGCAAACTAAAACAAAGAAAGATATGCAAGGGCAAGCAGGGAACAGAAAGTAAACAGGATTGGACAGAAACATGACAATATTGTAATACGTTTTCTAATTATTTGGGGTTGACAAAAGAATTTGTGTTTTTTCCTTAAAAAATCAAAAGCTTTAAGATTTCATAATTAAATTTCCTTGGGATTGACCAACTAATTTAGTGTGTTCCATAAAATGTGAAAGCTTTGGTTATAATTCAGACTTTTTATCTTGTACTTCCTTTTGTGTTTATTTTGAATTGTGTTGTCCATTTTGTTTGTGTTCTCCTGTAACAGTCCTGTAAATTGTTGTATTAGACATAAAATTTGAAATATAGTTGTGTAATGTTCTTTAGTACATAGTTAACTTCTGATGGAAATAAATACAATTTAAATCAAAATTTACCTTTTAATATATTCGCATCTCAGTAATAAGTAAAAAGGAACCAGAAAGTAATTTTCTTGTACATTGTATGTATACAGATATCGATATATATATAAAAAAACTGTAATAAGTGTTTTTCCCATGTCGCCTAGCCCTACTTCATCTCAACCATTGTCTGTGTTTAGGAGCACTATGGAGCTCTTATGGAGCACCTAATCCCAAATTCTATGTAACTATTTGATTTTTGCAAATGTTGATGTTCCTTCTCAATTTGCATCACACATGCCTACCAAATATCCAGAAAAGTCTCGGAATCATCTATGAGGAATTAGAAAATGTTCATAAAAATCATGAGAAAATTAAAAAAAAATGCCAAAATTCCAAAATGGCCAAATTCCTCTTGGATGGAGTCACCAAAACCAATAGGGAAAATGTATGAAAGGATGTCATTCATGCTCATGCCAAATTGTGCCAAATGCCAACTGTGTTCTGACGATGTCAATTGACAATTTCCTGCCTTTACCACATCATTTGACCAATCAACTATTCCTTTGAAATTTAACATCAAGTCTGCCTGGAATGTATCCTAAGCAAATTTTTAGGAAATCAGATAAAAACTGTAGGTGGAGGTTGAATGAATTTGTGAAGAATATGCAAAAATTGCACAAATTCCAGTATGGCCGACTTCCTGGTGAACAGAGCTAACTCTATCCAATAGCAGTTTGTGTGTCATGGGAGGTCTATGTTCATAACAAAATTTGTGAACATTGGAAAAGTTTGTGGCAACCACCGTGACAAATGCGTAAATTCAAAATTAAGACATTTTAGGGATGCACTATAGAGTCATGTAGCCAATCTGAAATAAATCAAAACTATTTTTATGCACTGTGAGATCTTAATGAGTGTGCCGATTTTCATGACTTTAGTATAGTATAGTATAGTATATATATTTGAAGCATAGGTGGTGTTATAGAGTTGATGAGGCTTATCCTGAAATTATATTGGATCGAAATAAATCTGTGAAGATTAATGAGTTTTTCGAGTATTGCAATCCCCTCAAAATAATTAAATTAAATAATGAGCAGTAAAATATTGAGCAGTGATTTTTTTAGAAACAAAAACTGATCAGTTTTAGATGCAGTTGCCACCTATTACAAAATTGATCCTGCTTAATGCCTTGTTTTCAACTGAAGTTATAACATACCTATAACTTAACATAGGCCAGTGCTGCTGATACAGTGGAGCAATGTGTTTACAGTAACATGACTGAGCAAGATGACAGTTTGTGTTACTCACTCTAATCACATAATCTGGTCACACACCAACAGTGTCATAAATAATTCTGTAATCCCATGACAGTATTACTATTTGGGCACACATGAGGACAATTAGCCATCTTTTGTTATGCACCATTTGGAACATTTGATCTGTTTCAGACCACTGACCAAAAGATACCAGAATTGTTTGGCTGGTTACCCATTCTTAATGAAGGTGTTGCTGGAGTTAATACACCTGTTAGTTGCCTTTGAAACTACAAGGTTCTATCTGGCATTTTTGTTCAAATTGAGTTATTACCTGAAGGTTATACTTATGTGCACAACCCAAGACTATCAGGTAGAGGAGGTGGAGTCTGTATAATCTACCAAAATAGAAATTAATCAGATACACTAAAACACCTTCTCTTCCTTTGAAATTCTGTCTGTTAACATCATTAATCCAGCCACAAACAAGAACATACTGTCATTAATTAATCTATATAGACCTCCAGGACCCTACTCAGAGTTTTTAAATGAATTTAGTGAATTTGCTGCAGACATAGCAGTCTGCAGTGATAAAGTAATAATTGTAGGAGATTTTAATTTTCACTTTGAGAAGGTAGACGATCTATTAAAAAAAGCATTTACCTCAATCCTAGACTCTGTATATATTATCCAGAATGTAACCGGGCCGACACATTACTGTAATCACACTCTGGATCTGGTTCTGTCACTGGGTGTTGGCATAAATAACTTAAATACTCTTCCCCAAACCACAGCAATTTCAGATCATTGTTTAATTTTCTTTGAGCTACAGCTTAGCCAAAATGTATGTACATCCCCTCATTACTGCATGAAGCATTTAATAAGATCAACTACAGCCCAACAAATTACTGAAAACCTACCTGATTTTTTAACACCAGATTATTATCCAACAGATCCAGTGGAGTTAGATAGATTAACCAACTGTTTAAATAATAACCTCAGATCAACATTGGACAATGTAACACCACTTAAATATAAAAAAATGAAGACAGAAGAAAATCACCCCATGGTACAACAATCAGACCCATACCTTAAAACAGTCAGCACGAAGGTTAGAATTAGAAGAAGTTATTTATCCACAATGATTGAAAAAAACAAAAAACAATCCCAGAGTACTTTCCAGTGCAATCTCAAAACATACAAACATTCAGGCAGGTATACCACCTCAGATTCCATCAAATGTCACAAGTAATATCTTTATGGACATTTTCAATCATAAAATAGAAAATATTAGACCACAAATTCAACCCACAATATTAAATCCAAACTGTTTGTCTTCTGTTCTGGCTGATATAGAACAAAATATAGATCTAGAAGAAAAGTTGGAAACCTTTCACCCACTTCCACAGTCAGAATTAGAGAAAATTATTTACTCCTCAAATTCTTCCACCTGCTGTCTAAACTCAATCCCATCAAACCTACTTAAAGAAGTGCTGCCAGCTATAATTAAACCTCTCTTAGCAATAGTAAACTCTTCTCTTAGTTTAGATCACATATCTAAAGCTTTTAAAGTAGCAGTTATTAAACCACTGATCAAGAAAGCAAATCTGGATCAGAGTGTACTGGATAATTACAGACCTATTTCTAATCTACCATTTATTTCTAAGATTTTAGAAAAAGCTGTGGCCCAACAACTGTGCAGACACCTGCACATGAATCACATATATGAATCGTTCCAATTTGGATTCAGGCCTCATCATAGTACTGAGACAAACCTAGTCCGGGTTACACATGATCTCCTTCTTGCCTCTGATCAAGGCTGTGTGTCCCCGCTTTTGCTGCTAGATTTAAGTGCAGCATTTGATACAATAGATCACACTATTCTCCAAGAAAGATTAGAAAACGTGGTGGGAATCACAGGGACAGCCCTTTCATGGTTCAGATCTTACCTAACCGATCGGTTTCAATTTGTAAATGTAAAGGATGTGTCTTCCAATCACACTGAAATGAGATATGGAATCCCACAAGGCTCTGTTTTAGGACCATTACTGTTCACTCTTTACATGCTACCCCTTGGCACAGTAATAAACAGACACGGCGTTAATTTCCACTGTTACACAGACGATAGCCAACAGTATATATAAGCCGAACCTGATGATAAAACTAGATTAAAGCAAATGGAGGACTGTATAAAAGACATAAAATCTTGGATGTTGCGTAACTTCCTCCTTCTAAATAGTAACAAAACAGAGGTCCTCCTTTTGGGTCCTGAAATTGCAAGGAAAAAATCATCAGACTTGATGCTAAATCTGGCTGATTTCTCAGTTGTACCTAATTCAGTAGCCAAATCTTGGTGTCATAATTGATTCAGATTTATCATTTGACCAACACATAGGTGATATTACTAGGACCACTTTTCTTCATCTTTGTAATATTTCCAAGTTAAGAAAAGCCCTATCTTTGCACACTGCTGAAAAACTATTGCATGCTTTTATCACCTCAAGGTTAGATTAGTGCAATGCACTATTGTCAGGTTGTTCAAGCAGGAACATAAATAAACTTCAGTAAATTTAAAATGCTGCAGCCAGGGTCCTAAAACTAAAACTAGAAAATTTGACCACGTCAGTCCAATACTATCAGCATTGCACTGGCTTCCGGGTAAATTTCGTATTGATTATAAAATTCTTTTACTTAAATATAAAGCCCTACACAGGCTTTCTCCTGAATACTTACAAGATTTAATTTACCTGTATGAGCCACCACGATCACACAGATCACAGGGTGCTGGCTTCCTATTAGTTCCCAGAATTCAGAAGTCTTCAGTAGGGGGAAGAGCCTTTTCTCACAAAGCCCCTCAGCTCTGGAATAACCTTCCAGATAATGTTCAGGACTCAGACAGAGTCTCAATCTTCAAGTCTAGGCTGAAAATGTACTTGTTCAGTGTAGCATTTGGTCATTAATGTATTAGATTAGTTACAGGCTGCAGATCCAGGGGTTCATGGACATAATGGTAAACTGGGATGTTGATGCTGCTGTCTGACTCCTTCTCGCGATCACTCTGGTTTGTGACGGTGGAGCAGTTAGACGCCAAAGTTTCAGGATGCTCCCATGCTTATGTTACATTCTGGTTCTCTCCTTAGAGAGAGAACATAACTGGTAAGGAAGAGTGGGTCGTTTACTATAAGAAAAAAAAGCCATTTATTCAGTTGTTTATTTAATTTTACTTAGTAAGTAATCCAGATCAAATGTAAATCAAATGTAATTGTTAGTATAAGAATTAGTGGTAAAATATGGGAAAACACATAGTGGTTTGTCACAGGCATTTGTATGATATGTTATGTTTATAAACCTTTGTGAAATCTCACATCTCAACCTTTCAAAATCTCACATTTTATAAATATGATATTTACACATATCTCACATATTTATGTGAGACCAAAATACATTTTGGTGCATTAGAGTCAACCTATACTGACTTTATAGTGACCTGCTGGGGTGGATTATTACAATAGCTACTTTATAACATAAAGGAAGATTTATGATCTATTAAACTAATTGTTTCTGCTTAGTATCCTAGGTCTATCTTATATTGGGCAAAAAAGGCCTTTAAACTTAAACTACAATATTTTTTAAAAGAACAAATTGCTCTAAAATGAAGAACAAAAAGAAATTAACAGAAATTAATAATAAAACTAAATGTCATAAAATTGTCAGGAGAATTGGAGAATGGAGAAAGTATGAAGAAAGTGAGTTTTTAGGACTAGAGGGCCCTGTCTGCATTTGACCTGTTTAACAAACTAACATCAATTGATATAATGTAATGTTCATGTATGAATGAAACTTTCCTTAACAGTTTTGGTATTTGGAATCTCAAAACTGCAAACATTTGGACACCCCTGTGACTTACTGTGAACAGTTAAGTTGAAGATGAAATAATCTCCAACAGGCAAAGATATACATTCACAAAGATACACAGTATTTTATGCTAGGGTGTGTGTAAATTTATGCATAGTCAATGATAGTAGGTGGGCAAGTATTCCAAGGCAGGGTGATAGCGTTGAAAGTCCATTAGCCTGAAGGTGAGCAGCCAGTGTGAAAGGTTAGTCTCAGAGAGGTTGACAAGGGAGCTCAAGTTTGCCTTCTGTCAGCCCAGGCTGGTATGCCATCATGAAATTGAAAAAAGTAGAGAGAGATAATTAGTTAACGTGAGTGTTATTCACTCATGTTAACAAACCAACCTCAACACCAACCTCTTTATACAGGATTTATACTTGAGGATGGCTAAATTGTGTGTAAAACAAGTGAAGTTATGTGAATACCCAATCAATCAATCAATCAATCAATCAATCAATCAATCAATCAATCAATCAATCAATCAATCAATCAATCAATCAATCAATCAATCAATCAATCAATCAATCAATCAATCAATCATAATAATAATAATAATAATAATAATTATTATTATTATTATTATTGTTATTATTAACAATAATAATAATAACAATCATTTATTATTAGTAATGTTATTGTTATTATTATTATTATTTAACTACTTTATTATTATTATTATTATTATTAATAATAATAATAATAATACTAATAATAATAATAATAACAATAATAATAATAAATTAGATAAATAATATAAGTTAAGAAACAATAACTAAAAACAATAATAGAGAGAATGGTAATAAAAATAAAGGAACAAGTAACAATAAAATAAATGTAGTAAAGGACAGCTAAAACATACCAGAATCTTATAAAAGATAATAAAGTCAGCTAAAACAGTGGCAGGCTGTATGGTGGTGGTTAGAAACTATGAGTTTAAAATGATTTAGTGACACCAGTAAGCTGAGCTTTAGAGTTTCCTGTAGTGAATTCCAGCTCACTGGTGCACTGTAGTTAAAAGCAGATTTTCCCAATTTAGTAAAAGTTCTTGGTACCTGAAGGGTGATCCAGTTTGGTAAGATCTTTTATTTTCAATGACCATTTTTGTCATGTATGTTGGCAAACAGCTGGAGAGTGTTTTAAAGATAAAACTGTTTGTAAAACAGGAGTAGCATAGGAGAACGCTTCATCCTAGGCTTGCTGGCTACACCACACCGGGCCCCTGTGCCGGCCTAGTTGCTTGCACACTGCTCACTCTGGCTCCAGGCCTTCTTCCAAGCACCATGTGGTCATTCAATTACTCTTGGTTCCTTCTCTCCTTGTTTTTCTCCCTTTCTCCACTCCAATCTTTTCCATTTCCTATGCTACTCTTGTTTTTTTCTGCTCTTTGTGGCCTAACTTCCTTTAACAGCTCTGCTCACCTCCAGTAATGTCATATAAACTTTATCATCAGTTTCTGAGTAGTCTTACTTGAGGAGGATGGGTTCCCTCATGAGAGTCTGGTCCCTCTCAAGGTCTCTTCCTCCTTTGTGAGGGAGTGTTTCCTTGCCACTTCACTTGATCAAACCATTCTTTCTGCTAACAGCTGACCCCCAGCACATGGTTCTCTCACTGTTGTCGTTTGGGGACCCAAACTGTCAGGGTGCATTATCATAACTAATTTGAACAATGCATAGTCATCCATTATTAAAGACCATTCCCATTATGCTACGCTCATGCCTTTCCTTGCTGTGTGCTGCAACACATGGCGCTTCTTCATCATTCAATTCATGCATGGCCCAGTTTCTCTTCTCCACAGCATTCCTTACCTTTATCCGCACCAATCTCTCCATAAGAATCAGTTATTTCTACAGGCTTATAGATTCTCATACTTCATCAATCACCAAATCCTCCACAGAGGGTTCAGAGAATTGTTGTCTACTTCTGCACCAACCTATTATTCCTCCTGTTTAATCACCAAACATTCTATGCTCCAGTGACATCTGTCCTGTTAACACAACTAAGCTCTCCTATTTCAAACCAATTTGACTCTGCTCACTTCAGCTCTCCTACTGACAAGATGTCCTCAGGGACTGCTATGACACCACAGACTGGGATGTGCTGCTTAGTTGACACACTTATGGATTATCTCAACTTCTGTGCAGATGTGGTCTCCCCCATTAAGATTGTAGGGTGTTACCCCAACAATAAGCCATGGGTAACACAGGACAAGGAGACCATGAAAGCAGCACAGCAAGAGGTGAAACACTGTGTGAGGGAAGCTAAGGACAGCTACAGGAGAATGGTGGAACTGAAGCTGGAGGATGGGGGACAGTATGGGGGAGTTTTTAGAAAGATGTGAAAACCATCACAGGCCATGGCACAAAGACCAGAGTCATTGAGGGGACAGTCCTCCTTCTTCTTTCAACACATCCTCCCCAAGTCACCACTGCAGTCCCCCTCCCCCTCCTGCCCTCCATCAACCACAACACAGACACCATCATACATCATTGCAGACTAGGTCAGAGGTCACCTGAGGAAGCTTCACCCTGTGAAAGCAGCAGGCCTGGACAAGGTATGTCCCTGACTAATGAAGACTTGTGCTGCTGAACTATGTGAAACACACTAACCACACCTCAGCCTGCAACTGGGGAGAGTGCCTACCCTCTGGAAGTAATCAAGCATAGTTCCAGTTCCCCAAAAGAACCAGCCCAGTGAGCTGAATGGCTTCCGACTGGTGATGAAGATGTTGGAGTGGCTCTTCCTCTGTATCCTCAGACCCCGGGGCAACATACCCAGGATGGTCTGCAGTTTGCATAGGTATGGAAGATGCCATCCTCTACCTGCTACACCTAGCCCACTTACTGACAGGCTTTGTACAGACTTTACAGACTTTACCCTGTGCACAGTTGACCTCTGCAACAACACAGAGCTGTGTAACATCCAGAAGTTTGCTGATGACACTGCCATTGTCGGCTGTATCAGGGATGATAAAAAAAGAGGAGTATAGGAGCCTGGTGATGGACTTTGCTGTGTGGTGCCACAGGTATCTGCAGCTCAACACCTCAAAGACCAAGGAACTGGTCATCAACTTTGGGAGGTCCAGACCAGTTAGACAGACAGGTCCAGACAAGTCAGAACCAGTTATGATTGAGGGAGTTGAGGTGGAGGTACCTCAAGTACTTCAGGCTGTGGCTGGACAGCAAGCTGGACTGGATCTGTAACACTGACCCCTTTACAATAAGGGACAGAGCAGGCTGTACTTTCTGAGGAGGCTGCAGTTCTCTAATATCTGCAGGAAACTCCTGTGTGGGGGTAGAAGTAGGTGGTGGGGTTTTTGAAGGGTAACAGGACAGAGAATGGCAAGGTGCAGTAACCTGACTACCAAAACACAACCGGACTCTGTGTGTGTGTGTGTATGTGTGTGTCTATTTATCTATCCTTCATATCCCAAACTACAGAAACTACAGACGAGGACATTAAGCACAACACTAATTCAATTGAATTGACACTCACAGGTTCATGAAGGTTAACCAAGCAAACAACCATCCATTGGCTCTCTGTTCCAAGAAGCAAACAGAGGCCATGCAAAGTAATACAACACCTGTCGCAACTCCCTAAGCTCCAGTACATAGAGTTCTGTCACTTACTGTGTTTGTGCCCAAATTTACACACTGTTATGAACATGCCTAACTCCTAAAGTAAACTGAAAAAGTTATAATTAAGAAGATATACAGTCCACTAAGTCTCCAAACATTAACCCTTATGCTAATAGAACACAAAAAATCTCAAATTAAGAGAAGAAATAGGTGCTGCTCACCACATTTGCTTCTCTCTATCCACCTGCTTCCAGCTAGCTCTCATGCAGTCTCTCTCTAAACTGCTGCTCATTCATTACTGATAGGCTAGTGACATATCAATCACACTCCAAATGTCACCTAAATGGTCAGTTCTCAGAGGAAGGCAGGAAAACCCTTGAAATCACAGAGAAAAACATTCCTGATTGGAATTGTAGTTCTTAAGATTTCACCTGAAAACAAGAAAATATGTACATTAAACTTGCATTTCTTTTCTTGCAGTTGATTGGCTAATAGCAAAACCTGTCATTGATGTATCATGTTGGTATTGCTGTGCCTAATACAGAATGAGCCTAAGATGTAGCATGCAAAATTTCAACATGATTCACTGTATGGTTGCTGTGTTGCTGAGTTGCTGAATAGTTGACATATGTCTGCCAAATTTATTTTAAAGTTAGGTTCAAATTGACAAATCTATTCAAAAGGTAAAGCTGTATGAAAATGTCAATATTTTGTAAACGTGGGTTTTCAGGTTATGCAAATCAGCAAAATTTTCCAAGGAATTAACAGAAACATCTCTATGAATTATGGATTAGTTGTAAGGAAAAACACTTTGGTGAATCCAATAGGTTTCTGTTCACCCAACAAATCTACTACAAGTTAGTGAATAGAAGTGCTGGTGTAGTCAGTGAACATTATTAGAGTGCAGAAAGAAAGAAAATCGTGGCCTTTGAGAGGTTGAATCCATGACCTTTTCTTGAAAGTTTGAAAAGATTAGTTTCCAGTAGCCATTACAAGCTGCCTGAATGCAGATAAAGAACTGTTCACACTGAATCATATTGTGCAACACACGATCATATTTTTAGAGAAAAATATCCTTTGCAATACATGTTAAATGGTTAAAATCTCTATTGGAATAATCTTATACCTTCTATCATTGCTATTATAATTGCTATTCCCTTAATATCTTAATTTCTCACCTTTTTAATGTCATTTTACCCCTACTTTATTGTTTCTGCTTGACTAGAGTAAATATTATTCAACACAGAACCTTGCTGAAATTTCATTAATTAAAGTTGACTTGTCTTGTTGTTCTAGGTCCTCTGGGCTAGAGGTGGCAATATGGTAAAAATATAATATAAATTATAAAAATATAATCAGAATATTTAAACACATACAGCACCCTCCATAATTATTGGCACCCCTAGTTAAGAAGTGTTCTTTGGCTTCTAATAATTATTATTATTATTTTTAAATATAGGACAACAATGCAAAAAAAGAGAAAAATCTAAGCTTTAATGTAAGTGCCGTTATTTCTTGAAAGAAAAATCACACATTAAGAATTAAATCTTTTGAATGAAATCATGTGTGCCACAATTATTGGTACTCCTGGTGTTAGTGCTTTGTACAACCTCCTTTGGCCAACAAGACAGCACTTAATCTTCTCACAAGATGGGAGAATACAGAAAGAGGGATCTTCGACCATTCCTCTTTGCACAACCTCTCTATATTGTCCAGAGTCCTGGGTCTTCTTCTATGCACTCTCCTCTTTAGCTTGGGTTGAGGTCTGGGGACTGAGATGGCCATGAGAAGAGCTTGACTTTGTGCCTTGTGAACCATTTTTGAGTAGATTTTGTCCACATGTTTAGGGTCATTATCTTGCTAAAAGACCCAGTGATGACCCATCTTCAGCTTTTGGGTAGAGGCCACCAGATTCTGATTCAAAATGTCCTGATATTTCAAAGAGTTCGTGATCCCATGTATCCTTATGAGATTCCCAGGTCCTTTGGAGGAGAAACAGGCCCACAGCATCACCGATCCTCCCCCATACTTAACAGTGGGCATGAGGTGTTTTTCTGCATACTCATACTTATGCTTATTAGTATAACTCAGAAAAGGCTTTGTCCGTGCAGGCCTCCCTAACAGCTTGTTGGCATGTAGATAGTGTCTGATGGTTATTTGGGAGACCTTGTAATCCCAAGATGCTAGCATTTGATTCAGTTATCTTACAGTGAGCTTTGGAGAACTTTTTACTTCTCTGACCGTCCTTATCACTGTGTGTGGTGGCTAGATACACTTGCGTCCTCTTCCAGGCTTATTTGTCACAGTTTCAGATGTTTTGAACTTTGTGATGATTGCTCGGACTGTATATAAGGGCATCTGTAGATGATTGGCTATTTTCTTGTAGCCATTGTCTGATTTATAAAGGTCGACACACATCTGCCTTACTTGAATAGTGTGTTTTCTTGTCTTTCCCATGTTTAAGAGTGAGTAAGAGAAATAGGCCTCCGTGGAACAGCATATTTATACCCCAGGGAAACAATAAGTGATGAATTACTAATTGAGGTTCCTAGATACTTTGATTCACTTTATAAACTACAGTAGAAATGACATAAATGGTTCAAATATATTTATTTCCAAGAAATTATTAAGGGTGCCACTAATAAGGTCATTTTATGGGAAATAATTATTTCTTAGTCACGATTCTTTCTTTCTTTTTTTTCACTTGAGTTGAAGGTTGCTTTTTTCAAATATTTTTCAGAGTGAAATTATGCTTCTGCAATAAAAAAAATAATTTATTTTAAGGCTTTTAACACATTTTACCTAGGGGTGCACATAATTATGGAGTGTGTCGTATTCATCACATATATTCATCAGATATTTTTTCTATATTTAGACTTGCAGACAAAATGCTTTAGTAGTGGCAGATTTCTAAAATTGCTATTAGGATAGGATAGAATGTTATTGATCCCTTGGGAGGGTTCCCTCAGAGAAATTAAGGAACACTGATTTGTTTAAAAATTGTTGTACTGTATCCAATTTAAAAGGACTAAGTACACTCTCTTTAATGAAGTGTGCAGGCATAGATTTTAAAAACTGGTGATATCTACAATATGCTCAGAAAAATATAGTGTGCAGACTCTGGAGTGCTTTTGCTGGGAGGTTCCATTAAATGTAGGCCAGCATGAAACATGTTTCTACTTCATAAAATACTTCAACTGCTCCATGATATCCATGATATTTGTTTCAAATGCATCACTTGTGTTTATTTATGAAACACTGTACATGATTAACATTGTTCATTGGGTATTTGTATGTGATATGTTTATATATAATTAGCTTGAGTACCTTATGCTAAAGTTAAAGAGTTTAAAAATTACAACAAAATGTTGTTCACTGTCTTTCTTTGTAGTTTATGTTTGTCACAGTAATTTGAGTGAATTAAACTTTGCAAGTTTGTGTTTGTCTACAGATCTGATCTCTGCTACCAATGAGACAAATGTGAACATCCCACAGATGGCTGATACTTTGTTTGAGAGAGCCATGAATGCCAGCTGGGTGGTTGTCTTCAAAGCCCTTGTCACCACCCACCACATGTGCATCCATGGCAATGAGGTCAGTGGCCAGGAATGAATGGTTCTTCAGTAAATTTTAGTTTTTACTCTCTAAGTGTGTAAGTGCTAATCTGTCTTAATTGTTTATTTTAATATGCAATCAAAATGTTTCTAAATCTTTGTCACTGCCCTGCACATTTTCAGTTACTCTTTTTAAAGCACTTCTCTAAGTACACTTTACAATCAAAACTCTTCACAACTCTTACATTCAGTACTCATCGTAACACACTGGCAAAAAGTTGCAGCCAACTGTTCACAGCATACTGTCCTTGGGAAAACGACACACATGGACATGGGGAGAACATGAAAACTCCACCCAGGAACCAAGTGAAACCAAGTCCCCAGGGCTGGGAGATAAATGCGCTAACCACTAAGCCACAGTTGATGAAAAATTAGAAAAACTAGAGATAACAAAAGTTACAGAGGAGGACCACATCCCAAAACCCTCCTATTTTTAATAATACGTCACTCCACTACCACCCCATCTTCTCTTTCTCTTACTGATTTCATACATTATTTGGGCTCTCCCTCTGCCTCTGATGATTCTCTTCACTACAATTCCCAGAATCCCATGTACATACCGTCACAGTCACCACATGACCAATCAGGAACTGTTTTCTCACTCATCTCTCATTGATCATGGTCACCTGTTTCTGTCAACTTTTTACCTTTGTATAATGATTGCTAGTAGTTATCTGGCCATTTTTGTCTCTCTGTTTTAATTCACAATGTCCATTGGCAAATTTGATATATTCCAAACTACCATTGCTATAAAATATTCTGAAATCCACTGCCAAAACCAGTTTGGAAAATATTTGGTAATCATGTCAGCTAAAATATTCTATATAATATATTATTGTCAAGGTTTAATCTTGACATCTTGAGATATGAGTGGGTGCTGTGCTATCACAGTACAGAGAGTCACCAATTAAATTCTCTGAGACCACAAACTTTTAGCACTAAAAGCCCTCGAGAAATGCAATCACTGGTGGAGGATGTCCATGCTTTTGTCTTACTGGTGGATCCCAAAAATTTTGAATATTTTTTGTAGATAGGTAGATAAACAGAGAGATAGATTGATACATAGATGGATGGCTTCTGTATTAATCCCAAGTAAAACTGGGGCATCCAGTAGCTTGTCCAGGAGTTAAATGCAACAAATGCATACATGATAAATGTTTCAACCTCTCTCAAGCTCTTTCATCTTTGTTTTTCTTTTGATTTTAGTTTATTATTACTTTTCACCCTGGCAATTGTAACACAAAAGCTGATTCTCTCTCCCATATGTACCCCAATGAAAACATCAAAATACAGAACCTAAAACCAGTCAGAAGTAGTAGGTCCCATTCGATAGGAAATTCCCCTGAACCATATTAATAAATAAAAAAATAAATGTACAGGGACCGCTTGGTTTCCTGCACACATGTTTTAGTCACCTCTGGATACACAGTTGAGACATATACCTACTAGTACTGTCTCACCTCACTTACAGTCTGAAAATGTTAGGACACCTTATGAACACCTTGGACTTTTGTAGCATATGTAAACCATTTTCATATGGAGGGATAGAGGTGATAAAACACATAAAAATAAAAAATTGTCTTTGAAATTGTAAGGAGCCGCCCGCCCGCACCGTGGCCGCCCAGCCACCAGAGGGCGACCATCTACCAATCAGGGCCACAATCACCCTGATTGAGATCAGGTGTGTGGAGGCTATTTAAGGCTTCTTGTGTCTCACTGGGTGTGGTGTCTTGTTGTCTCTTTGTTGAAATGTTGCTGGAAATTTCTTTGTATTTTCCTCCTTTAGAAAGGAGTGCTGCTCTGCTTTCCCTCCTTTAGTAAGAAGGCGTACTGCTTTACTTTCTCTCCTATGAAAAGGAGAACTTCTCTACTTTTCCTCCTTTAAAGAGATGTACCTCTCTAGTTTCCCTCCTTAAAAGCAGGAGTGGTTTTCTATTCACCTTTGTCCTCCTTTTGAAGGAGTAGTTTTGTTTTTTCACATTTTCCCTTCTCACTGACGAGTGGTTTTCAGTTGGCCCCTCTAGAATCCAGCCAAGCTTAAAAGCTGGGTTGCTCACCTCATTTCCCTGGCAACACGTTAGCTCACTCAGTACCATGTTTGCCTCTGAAGTCTTATGTGCCCTAGTAGGGGTTTGAATCCAGTGTCACATATTTGTTTATTTTTTGTTTATCCATTTCTTCCTTTTCTTTTCAGAGCACTGGTAAATCTTCCACCAGTGCTCTGCTCATTAAACCCTTGCATTAAATCACACAAACCACAAGCACTTTTCGTCACTGACTGGCTAATAAACCCATATAACTGTCAAACACTCCCACAATCAGTAGTGTAGTGGATTAAGCTCTGGTTTAGCACCTCAGTGGCCAGCGTTCAAATCCCTGTATGACCAGCTCTGTTTTTGAGAGTATCTTTGATTGGGAGTCAAATACACATAAGGTGTCAACCCTGGTGGGTTTACCTGGGATTTTCCTGGGTTTTTCCACCTGGGTTGCAGCCCCGTAACAGAAATGCAGTTTTCTTTTGTAGAACAAGTTTGGGCACCCTCACATTAACTAGATTTATATGTCAGAAATTAACATGAATAAATTAACTGCAAATGATTAGACCATTGTTAGAGAAGATGTAAACCTCAGACATTGGTTTGCTTTTAATTGTGAGTGGGATCACCATTGTGAGATCCAAAGAGCTGTCTAAGGCCATCACAAAGAATGTTCACATGAGTGTAGGTGTAGTCATTATGGCTGACTTATCCAAATCCCAGGGATACACTGTCATTGTGACTGTTATTAATCATTTCTTTTGAGAGTTCAAAACTATTGTTTCTGATAGGGGAGCTCAGTTTATCCCTAAGGTTGGTCAGTGATCAAGGTTCGTCAATTTGATGGAAAGGTTAGACATTCCTTTTAGTTAAATTTCTGGATCCTCCTCAATCTAATGACCAATGCAGACACATGAATCAGGAACTAGGATTTTTTTTTACATTTGCATTATTAAAACAATCCACTTGATTGAGCTCAGAATTTAGTCACTACACTAATTTTAGCTCATTCCTCCATACAAAACAGCTTAAACTGTTATGTTGGTGGGTTTTCTCCCATGAACTGCTTAATTCCTTAATTCATGTCCTTCCACAACATTCTTTAAACATTCTTTGGTAGAACAACTTGTTCTTAGGGTCGTTGTCTTCTTGCATGACCCAGGTTCTTGAGATTCATTTCATGGGCAGATGTCCTGACATTTTCCTTTAGAATATGCTGGTATAATTCAGAATTCATTGCTCAGTTATAGCAGAAGGGATGGGATAGGGTTTTTGGATGTCTGTATGTCTTGTATATATTGTAGCATTAACAATAAAGCTGACTTTGACTAGTTAATCTGTGTAATTGCTGTTGTTTTCACTAAATGGTCAGTGTTCTAATATAAAGCTTTGATTATTCCTTTGTCTCTTTCACTCTATGTGAGAGGATGAGTTTAATGCATAGGATCTCTCTCACATACTAATTTGGTTGTAATACTATGTGGTTTCCAGTTACCTCAATGATATGTAATCCAAAATAACCCTAGTTGTAGGTAGTGTTGCTTTAGGTTAACTCACGAGTACCCTTTTTAATTCCTGTGCTGTATAGTTATTACTGGTTGTGGAGTTTCCATACCATTTTGTTTAATTAAAAGCATTGCAATTTTAACATTCATTTTAACAATAACTGAGTGTTATTTCCTGTTATCTTTTTTCTCACCATTTTTGTCCCATCATTTTGCCCTTGTGGATTGTTCCTTTTTTCCTTCCTTTTAGTTTCCTGGTTTTATTTGATTGGAGTTTGATTGGACTTTTGGACTTTGGATTGCTCAGCAATTTACTCTTTGGTTTTGCTCATGTCTGGTGTTGTCATTATTGTTCTTGTTTAACTTTGTTGGTCTCACGCCACTCAGTTGTATTAAACCTCAAGCATGGTATTACATCCATGAGTGTCTGGTTTGTTTGATCATTAATGACTTTTGGTACATGAAATCATACAAATTGTGCATTAGAGGGCAAATATTTATAGTATTTATATATTTTGTGTGTAGACATGGACTACTGTGACATTTTGTTCTCTATATATTTGCATTTTAATGTATTAAACATTAGATGTATTCATATCAGCTCTTATTTTTGGCATAGTCTTGTGGCATATACAAAGTATATAAGCATAAAAGCAAGAAAATGATTAAAAACATTGGATTTTATATGAAGTATATAAAATATGTGAATATGCATTAGAATTAAGATGAGTGGGGCTGTACTAAAGAAGCAGTCACCTTAATGATACGAGTTGTTCATTACTAGTCTGTATGTATGGTGGCTCAAAAAGATATAAGATCTCATTGTTCTCTTTTCATAATTCCAGAGGTTTATCCAGTATCTGGCTTCCAGGACATCCCTGTTCAACTTGAGCAACTTTATTGACAAAACTGGAAGCCATGGTGAGTAGTTGTGCATGTGTCTAATATTGCTTGTGTGTAATGGTACATTGAATATCAACTCTGTTTGTTGATGAAGTCACTTTCATCTTAACTCTTTTTCTTTTTGGATATCAAGGCTATGATATGTCCACATTCATCAGAAGGTATGCACGGTACCTCAACGAGAAGGCATATGCTTACCGTGCAATGGCCTTTGACTTTACTCGGGTCAAGAAAGGGTATGTCAATCTTTTCTGGATGTAGTGCCTTATTTTTTGCTGCATGTTACTCTGTATTGTTACTACTACAGAGTACTTTAAGAATAGGTTTGCTCTCCAGACTTCATACAAAATTATTTGCATGCATGACCTATGAATATTTTTGTAGCTACGATACTGCATATATTGGCACATTCTTGAGGATTGCCTGAATGTGTTTTGTACACCTGGGTATATGTACATGTATAGTGACAGTAAATCTGAATTAAATTTAATATAAGATGAGTTTTTATTCTCTTTATTTATGTGCATGTGTTTAGTGCTGATGGAGTGATGAGGACCATGGCTCCTGATAAACTGCTAAAGGCTATGCCTGCCCTGCAGACTCAAGTGGACACCCTGCTGGAATTTGATGTTTGTACATTAAAAAATTGTAGTTATTGGACTATGCATACAGTCATAGTCCTCTAGATATAAAAGGCACTTACCCATCCTAGATCATCACTGGCTATGTTTACATGTAAATATTTAGCCCAATCCAAATTCATTTTGATTTTAAATTCAGACCTGGGTGTTTATATGCACCCACTTAACAAACTGATGAAAATATTTGTTTACATCCAAAATGATGAACATATACCACCACTAAGAACAAGCTTAACCAAGCTCATTGGCTAACATGACCATCACCAAATATGACCACAATCAAAGGCAACATACATTACACTTCTCAAGAGCTGACCATCATAGGGTATGTTTTGTCTAAATGACCAGCTTTTCAACCACCTTGACCATTGAAACATTTTAACCAGCTTAACAATCCAAACCAGCCATTAGGGGTGGACTTTGTGTACTTCTGGTGCCGGTCCCAAGCCCGGGAAAATGGTGAGGGTTGCGTCAGGAAGGGCATCCGGCATAAACTTGTGTCAAAATCATTATGCAGGTCACAAATGTTACTGCCATACCAGATCAGTCGAGGCCCGGGTTTACAGCGACCGCCACCTGCATGGTGCTGGTGGAAATTGGACTACTGTAGGCGGGTTAGAAGGCAGTGAGAGAGAAGGAAAGGCAGGAGTGTGGAGGTTAGAGTACTGACTCTGAACATAGGGACAATGACTGGTAAAGGCAGAGAGCTTGCAGACATGATGGAGAGAAAGAAGGTAGATATTCTGTGTGTTCAGGAGACCAGATGGAATGAAAGGAAGCAAGGCCAGGAACATTGGAGGTGTATTCAAACTGTTGTAGTTAGGAAGATAAATGGAGTAGGGATAATCCTAAAGGAACAGCTTGTGAAAAGTGTTCTTGATGTAAAGAGAGTGTCAAACAAGATCATGAGCTTGAAGTTGGAAGTTGATGGAAGATGAATGTTTTCAGTTCATATGCACCACAGGTTGGTTGTCAGTTAGAGGAGAAAGAGAAATTTTGGAGTATGATGGATGAAGTGGTAGAAGGTGTCCCTAGAGAGGAGAGATTGGTGATTGGTGCAGACTTCAATGGACATGTTGGTGAAGGGAACAGAGGGGATGAAGAGGTGCTGGGTATGTATGGTGTGAAAGACAGAAATGCAGAAGGTCAGATGGTTGTAGATTTTGCAATGAGAATGGAAATGGCTGTGGTGAACACACATTTTCAGAAAAGGGAAGAACACAGGGTGACATAAAAGTGGAGGGATGTGCACACAGGTGGATTACATCCTTAGCAGGAGATGCTACCTAAAAGAGATTGGAGAATGAAAAGTGGTGCCAGAGGAAAGTGTAGTAAGGCAGCATAGGGTGGGTGGTTGTCTGTAAAATGTGATTAGAAACAAAGAAGAGGAAGAGAGTGAAGACAGAGCCAAAGATTAGATGATGGAAGCTGAAGGAGAAGGATGGTTGCAGGCAGTTCAGGGAAAAATTGCAACAGGCCCTTGGGGGCAGTGAGCAGCTACCTGAGGACTGGGAAAGTACAGCTAAGGTGGTGAGAGAAACTGGCAAGAATGTGTTGGGTGTTTCGTCTGGTCAGAGGAAAGAAGACACGGAAAGTCCAGGAGAGTATTCAGAAGAAGGCAGCAGCTAAGAAAAAGTGAGATAACCAGAGAGATGAAGGAACTAGGCAGGAGTACTGTGAAGCTAGTCACATAGCGAAAAGAATGGTGGCAAAGGCAAAGGCAAAGACTATGATGAGTTGTATGAGAGCCTGGACAGTAAAGGTGGAGTAAAGGACTTGTATGGTTTGGCTCAACAGAGAGATAGAGCTGGAAAGGATGTACAGCAGGTTAGGCTGATAAAGGATAGAGAGGGAAATGTACTAGTGAGTGAACAGAGAGTGTTGAATAGATGGAAGGAGTACTTTGAAGAACTAATGAATGAGGAAAACGAGAGAGAGAGGAGGACAATGGGGGTGAAAGATAGTGGATCAGTGCAGAGAATTAGTAAGGTAGAAATGAGGGCAGCTTTAAAAAAGATGAAGAATGGAAAGGTAGTTGGTCCAGATGACATACCTGTGGAGGTATGGAGATGTTTAGGAGAGAAGGCAGTGGACTTTTTGACCAGGTTGTTTAACAAAATCCTGGAGAGTGAGAGGATGCCTGATGAGTGGAGGAGCAGTGTACTGGTTCCCATGTTTAAGAACATGGGTGATGTGCAGAGCTGCAGTAACTACAGAGGTATAAAGTTGATGAGCCACATCATGAAGGTATGGGAAAGAGTTGATGAAGCAAGGCTAAGGCGAGAGGTTCAGATCAGTGAGCAGCAGTTTGGTTTCATGCATTAGAGAAGTACAGAGAAGGTCAGAAGGAGCTTCTTTGTGGATCTAGAGAAGGCATATGATAGGGTGCCAAGAGAGGAACTGTGGTACTGTATGAGTTTGAGCCCCTTCTTGTTTGCAATGGTGATGGACAGGTTGACAGATGAGGTCAGACTGGAAGCTCCATGGACCATGATGTTTGCAGATGATATTGTAATCTGTGGTGAGAGTAGAGAGCAGGTGGAAGAGAACTTGGAGAGATGTAGGTTTGCACTGGAGAGGAGAGGAATGAAGGTCAGTAGAGACAAGACGGAATACATGTGTGTGAAGGAGAGGGAGGCAGGTGGAAAGGTGAAGATGCAAGGAGTAGAGGTCATAAAGGTGGATGACTTCAAATATCTTAGGTCAACCATCCAGAGCAATGGACAGTGCAGAAAGGAGGTGAAGAAGAGGGTGCAGGCAGGATGGAGTGGGTGGAGACAGGTGTCAGGGGCTGATCTGTGACAGAAGGATAGCAGCAAGAGTGAAAGACAGTAGTGAGACCTGCTGTGATATATGGTTTGGAGACTGTGGCTCTGTCTAAAAGACAGGAGGCTGAGCTGGAGGTGGCGGAGATGAAGATGCTGAGATTTTCTTTGGGAGTGACAAGGATGGACAGGATTAGAAATGAGCAGATCAGAGGGACCATGAAGGTGGAGCAGTTTGGAGATAAAACTAGAGAGGCCAGGTTGAGATGGTTTGTACATGTGTTGAGGAGGAATAGGGGATATATTGGCTAAAGAATGTTGGAGATGGAGTGGCCGAGCAGAAGGAGAAGAGGAAGACCTCAGAGAAGGTTTATGGATGTAGTGAAGGTGGACATGGAGATGGTTGGTGTAATAGTAGAGGAGGCAGGGTATAAGGCAAGATGGAGGCAGATGATCTGCTGTGGCGACCCCTAAAGGGAGCAGCCTGAAAGAAGAATTAGAAGAAAAACCAGGTTAACAATCAAAAACCAACTAGCAGCTAAAGCTATGTTTTTAGTAGGGCATCAACTAACTTAAGTTACTCAAAAATAAACCTACCTTCCTTAAAGTTTTCCCTCAGGTCATCAGCAAACCCAACATTCACACTGTTTTCATCCATGTTAGCAAAGGGTCTCTCATGAATTTGTCCATAATTTTGGAACTGGAAATGTCAGATAGACTGATCGGAACCACTTTGAGCATCCTGGCTCTTAGCTTTGTAATTCGCTGACTTTAAAAACTTCCATCTGTTCTTAATTTGCTCTACAGTTTGTGTGAACCTGCTGTGCTTCATTTGCTCAAACACTTGTCTCAACAGCTTGTTATTGTGAACTTTAATGCCATTCATTCTGCAAACAATTTTAAAGTTTAAATTTAAAGTTCCCTGAATGTAATCAGGCACAGGTGTTTACATGGCTATTATTCTTCTATTTAACAGTAAGCAGCAACCATAACAGGGCACATACTGTAATTCCTAAAAGCTTGTGTTCTGCAAATAGGACATGTAGCTAAAAAATAGATCAATGCCAGCTTTTAAATCCAGGGAAACGGCACACCTTTGTAACACTTTTGTAAATGGATAAACAGGACAGTATATCTAAAAAAGAATCCATCAGTACAGAACATATTTGCCAGAGAACATCTAGTTATTTGAGCTCAGTAACACAAGACATAGAAACCACTTTATGCTTGGAGGAAAATCCTATTGTGTTGCATTAGATCATTCTAATTATCATCATTAAACTAGAATAATGCATATAGACTTTTTTTTCCCACAGAGATTGTTTTTAAATGTTTTTTTCTTTATGCAGGTTCATCCAAAAGACTTGAACAATGGCATTATCAATGCAGCGTTCATGCTTCTCTTCAAGGATTTAATCAAACTTTTTGCGTCCTACAATGATGGAATTATCAACTTATTAGGCATGGATTTTTACTGAAATTTTTTCTAAAATATTTATTTTGATATTAATGGAGCACCTCTCTGAAAGAGCCCTTTGTAAAATCTAGAGTGCTGTGTTTTTCCAGAAAAGTATTTCAAAATGAAGAAGTCTGACTGCAAGGACTCTCTTGAGATTTACAAGAAGTTCCTAACCCGAGTGACCAAGATTTCAGAGTTCATGAAAATTGCAGAGGTATGAATTATTTCAATGGTCCTTGCTCCTGGAGATCTACCTTACTGTAGGTTTCACCTCCAATTCAGATCTAACACACATCATACAGTTAATCTAAAAGCAATAATTTGAATGAACTGGTGGGCTCGATTAGGGTTGGAACTGAAGTCTACAGGTGAATCTCCAGTTGCATTGCAGTGTTCACTGATCCATGCAAAATGGATATTTAATAGATTTATTCATTTAAAATAGATTAATCTGATGTTTTGTTGTGATTAAAAATATTCTCTTTTCCAGCAAGTTGGAGTGGATAAAAATGACATTCCTGACATATCTTATGTAAGTCATCAATAATATTTTTTGCTTGAAGTGTTTCATGCACAATTATGTTATACATTCACTCAATGTATTTGGTTTTCTTCTAAAATATTAATAGCTAATTCTTTCAAATCACATAATTTTGCAATAGTATATGTAATTTGATTTTGTAACTTGTATGTAATGGATCACAGATATTTTTTAGTCCTGTTACATGTATCTCATCATGTTACATGTAGCTCTGTCAGAGTAACCATAACAGGGCACATTGTATAATTCATAAAAGCTTGTGTGCTGTGAATAGGACTAGGAGATGTGGTTAAACAATTGATCAATGCCAGTTTTCAAAGCCAGGGAAACAGCACTTTTGTAAATGGATAATCAGGACAGGAAAGAAATGTAATAAAATGTAAAAAGCAAAGATAAAAGAGAAAATATTAAGCCAGTGAAAGAAGAAAAATAGAGCTGAAATGAAAAGGATAAAATATCTGCAATCTTCAGAAAAGATTAGGGAGAGCTGAAAATAATCAGCTTCCTGTCACAAAAGTGGATGTAATTATTTGATTATTTTAATCAATCACATCATAAATCAAATTTATCTGTGTGTTGTTGATCATGTTATTTTTGATTTCTGTAAAGCTGCTTTGTAACAATGGCTTTAATTTTTTTTCAAATTTTTTTTTTCAAAATTTGCCAATCAGTTGGCCTCAAGGTGGCACTATAGCAAAATCCGCAGTAACTTCTTATGCATTTAGCTTGTGCAAAAGAGGGTTATATCTTATTAAAAAGCACTTAGAGTTTAAACATTATGCAATAATTATGCATTATGCAAAAAAGTCTGTTATGAACTTGGATTGGTGTAACATTACAGTATCTACCTTCTCAAACCATGGGTTTCCGAGGTAGAAGAGGCATTCTGT
Organism: Acestrorhynchus altus; assembly: GCA_034509495.1. Lineage (NCBI taxonomy): Eukaryota > Metazoa > Chordata > Actinopteri > Characiformes > Acestrorhynchidae > Acestrorhynchus > Acestrorhynchus altus. The sequence continues at coordinate 29,275,405 of CM067501.1, read as the reverse complement.
AGAGGCATTCTGCAGTTGTTGCCCGATGCAGCAGGGCAGGCTGATAATACTGAATGATAATACAACTTTTTTTTTATTCATGGATAATGATAACAGTAATTACCCACACACAAGTTGACACACACACCCATGATCTGTTTGCTGGAAATCAGTATATAAACAGTCAGTAGGTTATTGGGGTCCTGACAGAATCCTGCATGTTTACCCCTGCCACTGATGTTGGATTACAAGACATGAGGAATGCAAAAGAATTTTCAGAGGATGTGCTGGAGAAGATAGTTGATCTTTATAAAACAAGAAATGGATATAAAAACATATTCAAAGTATTTAATAATGCCAATCAGCAGTGTTCAAATTCTAATTAAGAAGTGAAAACCAAGCCAAGATCAGGTAGACCAACAAACATTTCAGTCACAACTGCCAAGAAGATTATATAAAAAACCCTATAAAAAACACTCAATTAAGTCAGTGACATAAAGGACTCTCTGAGAGTGAGGATGCCTGTGTCAAAAAGCAGCCCACATACAATCAAAAGGCACAGAGACAAGCCTCAACATTTCTGGAAAAAAGTTATGTGGATTGATGAGACCAAAACGGGTCTATGGCCCCAAACATAAATGGTACATTTGGAGAGAAGTCAACAAGGCCTATGATAAAAAGTAGCCTCATTCCCAATCTCAGAAGACTGTCATTGATGTTAAAGGAGTCAATACAGAGTATTAAGAACCAGGGTTTTACAATTTTTCCATCACACGTCATTTGGGTACTTTCTGTTGTCATTGTGATTTAAAAAGGGCAAACATAGTTGTTTGATAATAAATTGCTCCACCCAACCACTAACTATGAGCAAGAGAAAAGATGTTGTATTATCATTTGTATTCTCTGAAGAGAGGCCAAAATAATCCCAAATTCTGGCAGGGTATGTCAATTTATGAGCACAACTGAATGTGTATCATGTGTAGGTTACTCTGACCCTGAGACGTGAAGCCTAGAAAACAGCATGTAACTGCATACAAAGTGTGGATCTCGGGTTCTAGAGTTAACAGACTAATCAGACATTTTATTTGGTGTGGTAAGAATCCAAGGGTAAGCATAAATAAACTAACTCTGGATTATTTATTTTTTAGATTTTTAGCCCAGATATTTAACAGGGGCTCTCATCATTCATAGTTAAACATTTAAAACAAAATAAAAGAGTACAGAGTTAATTAATAAAAATGGGCTGTAAAAACGAAAGATATGTTATTAGAACTGACTGTAGATACAAATTTAACCTACCTATTTTGGCACCTATGGAAAATATAAAAATTTGCCATTACATAAATTTATACCAAAACGTATATCAAACCAAGTCAAAATTTAAATTGGAGAGGGGCTTGAAAATATCCATAAATGTGAAGTTGTGGAATAATTTGTGTAAAGATGTGTACATCAATGTGACATCTACTCAAAATCAGTATAATTTTTTATACCTGTTTTGTGTTACTCAATCTAAATTACACACAATTTTAACCCTGGATCAATTGAAAGAACTGTTTTGCATTGCACTTGGTCATGTCTGAAAATACAGTGCATCCAGAATGTATTAACAGCACTTCACTTTTTGCAATTTTGTTATATGGATTAAATTCCCCTCATAATTCTACACATCATACCCCATGATGATAAAGTGTGAAAAGTTTATTTCAAATCTTTGCAAATTAATAACATCTATATCTGATCATCCTTCAGATGTTTCCAGATTGATTGGAGTACACCTGTGTTAAAATCAGTTGATTGGACATGATTTGGAAAGGCACACACCTGTTTATTTAAGGTCCCATAGTAGACAGTGCCAGAGCACAAACCAAGCTTTGAGGTCTAAGGAAGTGTCTGTAGATCTCCAAGACAGGATTGTATCAATACAGGTCTGGGGAACAGTACAGAAAAAAATTGTGCTGCATTGAAGGTCCCAATGAGCATAGTGGCGTCCATCAGTAAATGGAAGAAGTTTGGAACCAACAGTAGTCTTCCTAAAGCTGGCCCGGCCAAACTGATTGATTGTGGTAGAAAGGCCTTAGTCAGGGAGGTAACCAAGAACTCTTATGGAGCTACAACATTGGTCTGTAGAAAGAGGAGAACCTTCCAGAAGGACAGCCATTTCTGTAGCACTCCATCAATCAGGCCTATATTGAAGAATGGACAGATGGAAGCCACTCCTCTGTAAAAGACACATGATGGCCCATCTGGAGTTTGCCAAAAGACATCTAAAGGACTCTCAGACCATGAGAAACAAAATTATCTGGTCTGATGAAACAAAGATTGAACCCTTTGGCCTCAATGCCAAGCATACAGATCCATGGTGGTTGCAGTATCATGCCGTGGGGATGTTTTTCTGCAGCAGGAACTGGGAGACTAGTCAGGGTTGATGGAAAGATGACTGCAGTGACATACAGCAACATCCTTGATGATAACCTGCTCTAGAGCACTCTGGACCTGAGATTGGGACAAAGGTCAACAACCCTAAGCACACAGCCAAGATAACAAAGAAATGGTTTTGAAAGAAAAAGCCTTTCATAGACCCAGAAATCTTCTGGGAAATTATACTAATGCAGACCTTAGATATGAAAATGCTGTTGATGTAAATTTTAATTTTGCAGCCAGAAGAAAGCACATTGCATCATTTTAGATAATGAAAGAATATTGGTGATGATAGCAGTATTGTGAAATCAGAGAAAGGGCAGGTCAGTGCTAAGGCCCTTCCCTGGGAGACAGAAGTTCTTGTGTCTTCTCACTGAACCTCTGATGGTCACAGCCTGAAGTAAATAATTTACCCCTCCCCCAGTAGCATTTGTCAATGGTCATTTACCATAGGAATAGGAATGGGCAGGTTGAGCAGGGTGTTCCTGCTGTGACCACCTGTTGCAGATTGTATATCATACAAGCATGTTTCTAATGTGAAATTCACACAAAATAACAATTTGTAGCAATTTACAACCGCTTACAGAAATCTTTTAATCACTGCAAAAGTGTAATGCACTAAAATGGATACCAGATAACTTCATTCTTGTAGGGATGAGAAAGGAATACTGACTAAACAATAATAATTTTATTTTATAAAACCTGTCAAACATATATTAATTATATTAAGGACATGCTACTGGACCAGATTGAATGTGTAGAATTGTATACCAACAAATCTTGTAATATCTCTCTCCTCATCCTTTTATTTATTTATTTGTTTGTTTGTTTGTGTGTGTGTGTGTGTGTGTGTGTGTGCGCGTGTGCGCGTGTGTGTGTGTTAATTGTGCTGTGAATTAATGGGTTGTTTAAATGTAAATGTTACAAATTGGATTTCTTGGACAAAGATTCAAAGATTACAGGTTATTGTACAGAGGTCAAAAGGTCAATCTGAACAGCAAAAGCTAACACATCAACAGTTATATCACATGGACACCTTTTAAGAATTTTAACTCACTAACCTGAGCCTAGTTTGCTAAAACTACATATGGTCCCCATGGGCTTGAAACTATGGTTTTAAAATATGTTTATTTTATATTTATATTTATATACAGTATATATATGCTTAAGGTCATTGCCCACTTTCTTTTGAGATTGATTTCACATTGTCCTTTAGAATTTGGTGGTATATTTCAGAATTCATTGTTCAGTCAGTGATGGCAAGATTTCCTGACCCAGATGCAGCAAAAAAAACAGTTCCAAACCACGGTGATACAACCACTGTGTGTCACAGAGGGAATAAGGTTTTTATTCTGAAATGCAGTGTTTTCTTTTCTCCAAACATCTCGTCTGTCTACAAAACATTGTTCCAGTCTTCTGCCTTGTCCATTGCCCATTGTCCAGTAGTCTTCTGCTTTGTGATCTTTACAGATATGTAATATTAGCTTGTTTTTCTGAGTAAATAAATAATCAAAAGTAGAGGTTCACAAACTTTCAAGCACATTAAGGCATGTTTGGTATCAAAATTTGGCTTCTATAGTTTACAACAGGAAATGTTAGGTAATATTGCAATCACCACATTTGTGTGAAAGTATTGTTACAAATGAGTCTGTATTTCAGCCCTATCCACACTCACAAGTTTTTATGTCCATGCATAACCTTTAGCATTACATACTAGAATACTCTTTTTGCATTTTTTTTTCTTAATGAATTGGGATTTTAGAAAACCATTTTAAGTCTAGATTCAAGTAGCAGTCAATCTTACTGGATCTTACTCCTCTGTCCTCTTTTACTATCGATGGTGGGTGTCCTCAGTGTCTTCATCCTGGGGTTGTGGCTGACCTGGCAGACTCAGACAATGAGGACAGCCCTTTTAACAACTGCCGGGAAGAGGGCCCGGTAACCATGTGGACAGCAGAGCCACCTAGGCTGCATTTTAGTCAATTGCTTCTGTTTTTAAGGAATAAACCATAGCTTTTTTCTGCTTTGATATACTTAGATGTCAAAAAGTAACAACACCCTAGTGCAATAGTATTCATATAAAATGTATCAAATGTGAATAAAATCAACTGACTTGTATAACAACACCTTGGCAACCAACACCAGTACCATAGCAACTTCATAGCAACCACATAGCAACACACTAGCAATTGATTTCTGTAGCATAGAAATAACTTAACAACCACCTAGGCAACCAACTCCGATAATATAACAACACCTTAACAACTGTCTAGCAACACTTTAGCAACTGACTCCTTTACCATAGCAATGCCTTAGCAACCAACTTGTAACCACTCAGCATCACAGTTGCAACCACTTTGAAATTTCTTAACAACAGTAAAGTAACCACCTAGCAAGCTTTTGGTGACTGTTTGGCAATTGTTCTTATTATTCAACCTGTTCAACTAGGCTGCAATTTACAATATATTGACTCTAAATCATGATTTTTCAGCCATAATTGTGACACATGGGCTTGTATACAGCTTTTTTTTTAAGTCCAATAGTTTTTATACCATAAGTGTTCAAAAAAACTTAAATTGGTCAGCCTGCCCCATTAAGAATACATTTAAATGTGTCTGTAAAATGTTTAAACATCCTACAGATAAAGTTTTCTTTACACAATAACCTACATTTTCATAAAATTATCATAGATTTTGTCCACATAGAAATGAATGATTGAATGTTCTATTCACCTAGTATTTTATTGAAGAGTTTGTATACATCTGTTATATTTGCATGTAATTCCATCATTTAGTCAAATGTTTTTGAAAATGATCGCAGACACCTTAGCAACCATTTAGCAAAATTTTAGCAACTGACACTGTACTATAACACGTCCACTCCTTTACCATAACACTCTTGTGTTTCTTTTGCCCAGTCAGTCACAAAAAAAACATTGATCTTCCACCCTGCCTCATCCCTCCCCACCCCTCATCATGTCCTGTTCCTCCTAGCCTTGATTGGCTTTATTTGGACATCTGAATTTTATGCAGTTTCTAAAATATTTAAACCTTGTCTCCATCCATGTCTGTCCTGTCTCTTCAGTCCACCCTTTATCAATGAATTTATCTCCACTTGCCATTGGTTTCACCTACGGCATATCTTGTTATTCATTGGCCTTAAATTCAATAGAGTTCTATGCTTACTCTTTCAGGATTTGCACAGCTACTTTGGCCTCACGTTAGGACTACATAAGCTTCTTGCATGTTGATTTTGTTGGCACATCTAAGACCTCCACATGGCCCTTGAATTCCTTGCATCCATTTGGGATTTGGCTTCACACATCTCCAGCCTAAATCCAGCCCAAAGCCCCTGAGTTTGACATTGCACTAGCAAAGTGGCGTTATGACACAATACAACACTCCAATCTCCATTACTCAGCCTATTTAAACCCTCAACTCCCATTGCATCATTGAGTTCACCTACCTAGTACCTTACATATTAGCAAACTATTTTAATAATCTTAAACTATAGATTTTAATCAAATTCAAAAATAAATTGTGTGAGGGTGTAGTTACTGTTTACTGTGCTTAAGTCGTATTTAGAATGGGACAGAACATATCCCTTGTCTTAGACTTGAATCTAACAAAATTATGTAGTCTTCCCAGCAAGATTTATGATTACTTCAAGAACACTAGCAAAATGAGAGAAGCAATGATTTTGGGATGCAGCATTGGTGATGGAACTCTGCATATGTCTGCTGTGTGATCGTGTGCAAAGCTTTGAAGTGCTTTTTAGAGTTTTTATTGGTCTTGGTAATGATATCATTGTGGTTTCATGCTTCAATGCTTGAATATAAAATGTGTTCCTTCTGTTTGGCAGTGTGTAAGTTTGGGATATTCTGCCTATTTTACATGATGACACTGTATTCTCCATGTGTAATACCTCATAGGCCCCCAGTAGTATTCTGGAGTCTCTGGAAACACACATGAACAGTCTGGAAGGAAAGAAAGGGTAAGATTCAAAGCTCCCTCAATTATATGGCTAATGCATAGATTGAATTATGATCACATAAAACTTTTTCTCTTTTTCTCTCTGTGTATCATTTGGATTCTTAGAGAGGGGTGAGTTTCCTTGTGTTCTATGCAATGTATGTGTGTACTTATTTCTAACTAGATATAGAATCCAGTGTCTGAACGAATGTCTTTTCTTTTTCCATCTCCTAGATCTCCAACAAAGGTGAACTGACTTTGTACCTTTGTACCTGCACTCACTTCTACACATATTCTTTTAGACATATCCATTTGAGCAAAGGAATACTCAAACACTATTTTTTTTATATCATGTCAAAGGGATCGCCCACCAGCAATGTGTCTCCGACTTCAACTCCTGCCAAATCAGGAAGTGCTGTTCCCACTCTGGAGCCGCCACCCACTGAGGCTGCGCCTGCACCTGCTGAGGCAGCCACTGAGTGAGTGACCACTTCTTGTGTCATAGATTATACACATTAGTGCATCTCAAAAAATTAGAACATCACTAAAAAGCTCATTTGTCATCACAATTTCATTTTAATGTGAATTTCCCCACTGAGGGACTAATGAAGGAGTATCTTATCTTATTAAAAATGGTAAACTGTTGCATTTAATATTCATTACACATAATATTCATTAAACATTTCAAGTCTTTTTGTTTTAATGTTGATTGGTGTAGCTTATAGCTCATGAAAAACAGAACTCCAGAATCTCAAAGTGTTAGAAAATTTGTATTCAAATTTGAATAGATTACCAATCACAGTATCAGTTTTTAAATAAAAGAGCTTGAAATATCAGTTTAAATGTAATGAATATAAAATATATGACAGTTAATTTATAGTTTTTATTCAATTATCAAAACCTTTTTTTAATGTATTCTAATTGTTGAGATGCGCAAGTAAATTTGTAAATAATAACATTGACATTTCTAGTCTTTTGGCTGATGGGAAATTAGGAAATTAAAAAATAATTGAAATCGTTCTGATTTTGTTTCCTAGTTCCCTTTTGGACTTAGACCCACTGTCCTCTTCAGGGCCATCTGTAGGAGGTGCTTCAGCTGCTCCCACATCCTGGGGAGGTAAAGATTTTCTGTATGTCCACATATGCTAGGTCAGATTCCCAAAATGTACTGGCAGATTGTGTAGCTATTATAAACTTGCTCATTCAGAAATGATAACTGTGTAGGGAGGAGTGACTTTATACATCTCTAACTGCTCAGTTCTACTGGCAGTAAATTTCTATGAAAATTTAACATCTGTGCCCACAATAGATATTCTTTAAAGCTTAATGCATTAACTTAAGGGGGTGTCTGAGTACTGAATATAATTTATGTTAACTCTTAACTGAGCAATACCTGAGACATGTTAAACTGTATGTCTTGCATTTACATATATATATATAGATGTGTATAAGAGACAGTATATATATATATATATATATATATATATATATATATATATATATATATATATATATATATATATGCTCATGTGAGAAAGTTAGGACAGCTCATGAACACCTTTGACTTTGCTAACATATTTAAACATATGGACATTTGACCTGCATTTTAAACACATAAAAAACACTCCTGCTTTTTGTGTTTGTATTCTCTAGCTTTTTTTTTACCACAAGGGTTTTCTCCTTGCACACCTCAAATGAAAATTTTCTGGTCTCTTTCTGATGGTAGATGCTGCACTTTGACACTTCTTTACACATTTTGTGGCTTGCTTTTGGGCAGAACTTGCTAGGTTGGCCTGACCTGGCCATTTTGGCAGTTGTTTTAAATGTTCTTCACTTGTAAATTATTTTCCATGCTGTGGAACAGCTGATTTTTAATTGTTCTGAGACCTTTTTAAATTCCTTCTCAGATGCATCTACAGCCTTCTCTCTGAAGGACTCTTTGGATCTGGCCATGGTGATACCACCCAGTTCAACAATGAAGAGCATACCAAACTTATGGTTTAAATAAGACAGCCTCCCCTGGACTCCTCTCAAATAATGGTATAATAATTAGCTGCTGATGTGCCACATCAGATTCTAATTGGGGGATTTTTATCTAGTATTATGTGGAGGTGTCCTAACTTTTCTATCACAAGAATATAGCATTTCTAATGATTACATTTTACAGATTGTTTTTAAAACACATTTATTCAGTTTTATGTGTTTAGTTATATCACCTCCATCCGTTTATATTATTAAAATGAAGATCAAATGTCCATATATTGTCCAAAGGTATTAATAGGGTCTCCAAACATTTTCCTATGATTGTAAGATAAGGCAACAACGACTTGCTTTATAACTATGTTTTTACATGTATTTGTTTCTCATTTCCTTCCATTTTTTGCTGTGCTCCTGCAGACCTGTTGGGGTCAGGTAAGGGTTTTTTTTAGATTTGAGGTTTTTACAGTGGCTCTGTTCTGTATGTCTGTTGGACAGATGCTTGCCACATCCTTTGCACAAGAAGACCTTTGAAATAATTTTCTTGTTGATATTTCAACAGTTATTACATTGTGCATTGTAAATGATTGTATTATGTTACTGTTGCATAGCTGAAACCCTTGTTTTTATACTATTCAAATAATATTTTGTAATTAATTAGATTTTTATCCCCTATTCAGATGGGATTTGTTTAACCTGGGGAGGTGGAGTAATGTAATTTTACTACAGGATGCATGCATGGCTTTACAACTGATAAATTATTTCATAGGCTTGGATGATATTTGATAGGATGATAACCAATGTTATAACCTGTTTATATGAGCATTTATGAACCAGCCTTTATGCACCCTCAGTCCTCAAAGGTGCACATGGCCTTCACATTCAAAGTTTTGGCAGCTTCTGCAATTTGTACGAATGTTTGCCACAGACTTGAAGGGCCCGAGTTATCTGTGTCATGCACCTAAACTAAATGTCTCCTCAACTGTCTCAGTATTGAGACATTTCGCTAAAACCTACTTGTCCAGAAGATATCAGGGAATATTTACCCACATCTTGATTCACAAAGGACTAATATATGTGGAATGACTAATAGGTTATTTTTATGGCTTGTTTCAGAGGAGGTAAAATAGTCCAGCATTTTTACATTGTGCATTTGGACAGGACTAAAATCACTGAAAATTTGTGATAAAAATGACTTTACCAAACCTCCTATGTAAAACCAATCCCATTTGAATAGGATTTAACCCTAACCTTAGCGATGTAATGAACTGCATTTGTGTTCAGTTGTATAGTGAATAGTCAAGCTATATTTGCCTCAGCATATATATTCCTCGATTTAATAATTACATCACATTTTATTATGAGGCCAAATCACATAATTTTTTTATGTTAAACATCATATGAACATTTTTCTCCTCAAGTCAGTTGTTAGTCATCAAAAATCAATTGCTCAGTTAATGCATTCTGTAACACCTTTAAACCTGCACGTCAGACATGTTCCATTTATTTTCTCAATGTTAACAATAACAAAATGTAAAAATGTAAATGATGCTTATCTCCCTTCAAAAAGGCAAAATCTTACACTCAAAAATAACTATATCAGTTACTGTTCATAATAAAACAATTTATGTGAAATTGCAATTGCTAATCTGCTAATTGTAAACTTAGATGACAATTTACAACATGGCAAGTATTGCAGCTTCTAAGGGTTGATAATGTTACTGGATACACAGCTGAGAGTTTGCATTATAAATTAAGCCAGTAGTTTTCCTTTCATTTCAACTTTACTTCCAGTCTTGTCTAAGGTCAAAACTCTATTTTTCTCTTTCTCCCTTAAATGTGCTCCTGACCTGTGTGTTGCCTTTGTGTTCTGTTGTGTGTCAATTTCGGGGTCATGGCTTATGTAGAAATCGGTTCCCTCACCACGGAGACTCTCCTTCCTGATCCCTCCCCCGCTGTAGACTCCACCTCTCCTGCGACAGCTGCACCTAGCACCACAACCGGTGAGGCAGCCATCTTTTAGTTCCTCCCACTACCGCGGCCGGGCTGCCCCCGGCTCAGCGGATCTCCTCTGAGGTCAGTAGAGAGGTTCTCCTCACAGGAATGGTTAAACTGAAAAAAAAAAACAAAAAATCAAAAGCACAAAACAACGAAAACACAGAAAAATATGTGCTCCATTTTCTTATGTGTTCAGGATGTTCATGCACTTATTATGTCAAGGGGAGGTTCACCATTCTGAATGTATGAATGTGGCAGGATCCCAGCATTCCCTGGGATTTAAACTCTTATTATGCTAGAAATCCTTTTATATGACTACAGTGTTGACCTAATTCATGTTGTCTGGAGGCAACACACAGTTTTTAACCTGCCATAAACATACACTTAGGATAAGTATATGGTGGTGAATTTACTGAAGAAAAGAAAACTGGTGAGTCATTCCTTTATAAACCTAGCTATAAACTCAGTTTAAAACAATTCCTGATGTTTAGACCCTCCTTCCATTCCTCTTATATTTTCATATTTCACTTCACCTTTTTTAAAGCCCTTGTCTACTCATTTTCATTATTCTGTTCAAACAATTGTCTATAGATTTGTGATGAATTTAACTTTCCAAAACTGGAAGAGAGAAAAAATATGTTGGTCTTATCTGAGGACAGATTTCTCAAACAACTTTTTTCTGTAGTGTCTGTTGGATTTAAGTTGTGCAGGACTAAAACTGACATCAGCCAAATGACCATTTAGCAACAAGTTTATGACATCTAGCTTGATTCCACTAGTTTGTTTAAAGGACTTCCCCCAGCATGCAGCACCCCCTTAAACACATTAGCACCTGTGTTAAGCCTGCAGATAAACTGCACTGAGCTTGATTAAACTAGTTTACATTGTTAAAACATCTGTGTACAGGATGTAAAAACTCAGGATTATGTTGGAGAGCATTGGGGTTTGAATTCACAATTTCAATGAACATTCAGACAAATACCACTGAGCCAGAAGAGTACTGACATAAAGATGTTTGTTAGTGGAAATTGTGGCCCAAGCATAAACAGGTATAATGGGTTATCACCAATGCAATCAGGTAACTTAATACTAAACATGAAAGTGGGGTGAATCCAATCCAAATTAAACTGATACTTCACGTGATTTACAAACCACACAACCTTTACAGAGAGTGCAGGGGTTGGGATCAAACTCACAAACTTCATATCCAAAGGTGGGTGGAAGGATGCACTGTTAGAAGTTGGAGCTGTTGTTGTCGCTGTTACCAAGCAGGTAGACAAAGAGGGAGTGGTGATCTCACTCTCTGCAGCACTGTTTTTCTTCTGCTTGCAGCCTGTAATTGTCCTCATACAGGTCCAGACCTCTCTCTTGCTATTCTCCTGCAGCTTGTGCTTAACCTTCTTCCTGTAGGGCTCTGTACACTCTTTAACTCATCCTGGTCCTTTCCTTTAAAAGCCCTCTTCTTATTCACAAGGTCCTTGATATCACTGGTTATCCATGGCTTGTTATTGGCAAAGCAGCATACAGTTCTCACAGGAACAACAGTGTCAGAGCAGATGTTCAGGTAGTCCTTTATGCAGTGTGTAAAGCCCTTGACATCCTCTCCATGAGAATCCTGCAGTATACACCAGTTAGTGGATGCAAAGCAGTCCATGAGAGTCTCCTCTGCTTTGCAAGACCTTTTCTTGAAGGAATGTGTTGTTACAGGCTGCCTTTGAACACAAGGTTTGTACTGAGGCTTGAGGTAGACAAGGATGGTATCAGACAATGTATGCATCACTGACATTGGCATGCATACTGATGAAATGCAGTATGTATACAGTGTGGACTCCAATGTGATTAATGAACACCTCTGTGTGTTGAGTTTGCAGCCTTGCCATGGTCATGCATATGATGTCACAAGCAGTCTTAGTGTCAGCCTGCAGGGGGATGTAAACACAGAGAGCTATGGTGTGGGGAAACTCTCTAGGCATGTAGTAGGGTGATAGACTGACCTCCAGCAGTTAAATGATGTGACAGCACAAATTTTTTCTGAAAGGCACAAAAGTCTGCATTCGCGGTAGATCCTCTGGCTTGTCAGTCTTGTTAGCCAGTGAGTTCACATTCCACATTAAATCTGCAAATGACATTTTTCACTAATTTTCCTAAATGGCCGATGTAAACGAGTCAATGTAATTTTCAATTCATCGACCATTAGAGTATAAATCAAATTTTATTGAGGAAACCTCCCAATATTAACAGTATTTTTCAAAAATAAAACTCAAAATTCATTCAAATTATTATGCACAATTGAGTTTCAAAACATTTTATTGGTTGTAAAGAACTGAAAATGGTCATTTGTTGAATTTGCAACATTAAGAGGTCACATTTACTGAAATCAATAGCTATTTCAAACAAAAACAACAGACCAAGTTACATGTTAACATGGGACCTCTTCACAATTCTTGCATCCTTTACACTTGTGAAGTTTTGGACAGTTTCTGCTTGAATGTCTTTGCAGGATGTCAGATTAGCCTACCAGAGCTGCTGTCTTGATGTGAATTGCCTCCCACCCTCATAGATCTTTTACTTGAGGATACTCGAAAGGTTCTCGATAGGGTTGAGGTCCAGGGAGGGTGGTGGCCACACCATAAGTTTCTCTCCTTTTATGCACATAGCAGCCAATGAAAAAGAGGTATTCTTTGAAGAATATATTGTATATGTAAGATGATTTTCTATGGAAGGCATGGTTCTTCTTTCAGTACCATGGAAGAAAATTGTCAGTTAGAAACTATATACTTTGCAGAGGTAACTTTAGCACCTTCAGGAAGCCTAAAGGGGCCTACCAGCTCTATTGTCCATGATTCCAGCCTAAAACATGACTCCGCCTCCTAGTCTCTGATGTCGCAGTCTTGTTGGGACATGGTGGCAATCACAGATTATCCTCTACACCATCCATCTGGACCATCCAGGGTTGCACGGTACTCATCAGTAAACAAGACTGTTAGTCTTAGTCTTCATGTACGTCTGGGCCCACTGCAACCATTTCTGCTTGTGAGCATTGGTTAGGGGTGGCTGAATAGTTGGTTTATGCACAACAACAAGCCTCTGCAGGATCCAACACTTTGTAGTTTGTGGGACTCTAGGGGCACCAGAAACTTCAAATATCTTTCTGCTGCTTTGTAGTAGCATTTTTGAAGCTGCTTAATTCAATGAATTTGTCTGTCAGGAACCTTCCTCATTATGCCTTTATCTGAACAAATCCATCTGTGTTCTGAATCAGCCACCAATCTCTTCACAGTATGATGATTATGCTTAGGGTTTCATGAAATATGTAATGTTTTAATACTTTGTGTCACGGGGCACAACCCAGGTGGAATTTAATTTGTAAACCCACCAGGGTTGTGACCGTGGGTGAGTTTTGAATCTGGACTCAAATGCAAATAACAAAGCAGATCAGCTACAAGCAGGGATCAAACTCACAGCACCAAGATGAAGAGCAGCGTGCTCACCACTGCTCTATATAGGAGCTGTGAGTGTCTCGTTGGTAGTGGGGCTTGTGAGTGCTTGGTGCGAACTCAGGGGAACAGGGAAAAGAAAGGAATAACTGACAGATCACTAGGGAAGGGAAGGTGCCAGCTATCTGTACTGGAAATTAGGAGTTTTATTTGAAAAAATAAACAGACAAAAGAACAAACTGGGGTTTGAACCCTCGCAAGAACTGGGGTTTGAACCCTCGCAAGAACTGGGGTTTGAACCCTCGCAAGCTCACGCACTGTGCTCTGTAGGTGAGTGCCTTAGCCCAGTGAACTGAAAACTACTTATCAACTGAGAAGCAAAACAAACTCAAAGAGACCCTTGTGTAGAGGGGAAATAGAAAAATAAAGGGAAAACTAAAGTCTTTTTCTTTTCTGGTTAGTCTCTTTTCTGAATAAACTATTTTGGAGAGAGAAAGAAACAGTCTCCCCCACTCAAGGTGGAAGGAAGGAAGAGACACTCTGCCCCATTTACTTGAGGAGGCAGAGGGGAAAAAAGAGAGGATTTTTTTAAAGGTTGGAACACTTCCCACTTTTGGAGAAGGGACAGAGTGAGAAGGAAAAAATACAGGCAATTACTGGTAGCATCTCAGGAGGAAATAACCCCAAGTAATGGCAAGGAGTGAGAAGCAGGTGCTGCTTAAGTAGACCAACCACACCTGAACTCAATTAGGCTCATTATCAGGTTTTTCCAGTCGCCCCCTGGTGGCTGGGCAGAGGCATTGCGGGTGGTTCTTTACTCTTGCACTATTTGATGCTTTTCAGCAGCAGAGAGATCCTTTTTCTTTCCCATTTTGCTTGAAACCTGTTGCCTGCTTAATTATGGAGAACATCCTTTTTAAGCAGGTTTTGGCAAACTAAAGGTGTCTTAAATTGATTTCAATGATCCAAAGAGCCCAGAAACACAATACCATCCATGGGTCTAATTGAAAAACTGTATGATTAACTGAAAAATGTATCTTTATGACACTTAAATCTATTTTGCATAATGATTTGGAATGCAGAGTAAAGCTGCCATTATTGGGATCCAAGTGCATGTCAAGCCCAATCAGGCCCAACACGCCAGTATGTGATCTATTCCTGGAACAGAATGTTTGTTTGTTTGTTTGTTTTGTTTGGGTTTTTTTTACAAAACATCAGACTCGTAGAAACCAGTCCAGGTGTTTGTGTTGTAGCAGGTTTTTGCTTGTTATAGCACCACTGATGATGCAATACCAACAAACCTTGACAGCTGTCAAAGCATTTCTGAGTTAGAGATGTATGTGTATGATTTTTGCAACATGTGCTCCACCCATAATTTGTACAGCAATTGGATGCTAAATAGTGTTGAAGTCCCAAAATGTTTTTAATAATTATTAAATTTCAGGATCTTAGGATTGGTTTGATATCAAGTTTGTGCAGACTGGATGCAAACATGTTAAAAAATGTATGATTTTTTCTTATAATGCAAATTATCTTAAATTTTAAGTGGGCAGAGCTATATGGTTTCTACACTCAGTTTCAATTATGAATGTATTCAAACTGTAGCACCACCCCATTGATGTTCTTCAGAGTTTCAAATTTGGTCCCAATTAAACAATGTTTAGCTGAGTTATTAGCCAACAATATTTTGATGCTCTGTCCAAATGGATTGATTGATGTTTTGCAGATCAGTTTGTTAAAAAATCTTTTTTTCTTGTGTATATGATATGTTTTTAAGACCAGACTTGTGATGATTGGATGTAAATTGTAGGACTAGTACAAAAAGGGTCATTTTCAAACAATGTTTCAACAAAATGTTTTCAAATGGGGTGCATTTGTACAGTTGTCAGGCTCATTAAAGTGTATTAGCTGATACCAACTTTATGTGTATTGCCAAAATAGTATGAGAGATATGCTCATTTTAGTGTTTGGTATTAGAGAGTCCATACCTGGAGATATGTATCAAGTGTCATTGCAATAGGCCAATTCTAATACATTTAAGTATCTTTTGAAAACTCAGATACTAGTTCATGCTGAGATATTTATGTGCTAAATAGCTCAAGAGGGCAGAGCTGTATGGTCTTTGATATTGTTTGTAAGGCATGAGGCAAGTAATCAAGAAAAAAAGGTCTGTTTTTCATGTGGGCTAGGAGATATAGACCTCACTGCTTGATGCTTTGCAATAGCACCACCATCAGGTCAATTGTAATTGCATTATCTTGAAAAAATTGGAGGTAACCAAGTTTTGCAAATTGCAGAGGTGATGAAGATGAAACAGTAAATTTCAAGGCAACAATAATTTATTTGTATGTTTCACCATAGGAGCATTTTTTGATTTTTAACTATTTAAAATTTTTCTCAGTGCCCCCTAAAAACTGCACATCTGATCATACTGTCATTCTTTGTAACTCTTTACAATTGTACAAATATTAGACTAATTGCTGTTGAGTGATAGCAAATTAGTTGCTTTAAATTTAACAAATTAAATTAAACACTGGCACTTTGTAATCTAAGTGAAAAAGAATACTATCCACTTCATGAAGTATTTATTGACCCCACAGACCAAGACTAAGTTTCCTATACACATATTCGTTTTTGTATGTAAAGGTAGTATACATGAGCCTTAACAAGGCCTAATGCCGTTTCAGCCTTCTTTACACAGGGAAAATTTTTCCATAAAACGTGAGCTATACATTTTGAACAAGATACATGTTTTATTCCAAATGTACTGATTTTATGACTTTTGTAGAACGTCAAAACTAACTAATGGCAGCCTTTCTCACACAGTTGCATTTGAAAAGTGCTTTGGATCTCGATATGTAGACCTTTGATGTAGGCTATAATAAAGTCCCAAGACACCCTAAAGCAGCCTGTAAGAAGGTGTAGAAGAGTTCAGTGAAAGTGGGTCAGAATTTGTCAAAAGGCCTCAATATTGAACGACTTTTGATCAATCACCATATTCAAATATATTTCCCAAATTGACCCTTTGGCTTTTGTAAAAGAAATCTGTATTCAATCTGAAATGTAGTCTTTGAATGAATAAGCCAAAATACCAGAAAAGCAGTACAATTTTTTAAATAATATGTAATTTGAGTCACATGGCACCAATTGTTTATCTGTTGACCTTGTAATTAAATTGTAATAGCATTTTTATTTAGAAGTATTTTGAGCGTTAAAGCGCCCTGTAAAGGCCAATCTGGACCAAGTGTCTCAAGTGGTAAAAATATTCAAAGTTTAGAGATAATCTGATCAAAGGTTGTTGAGTCATAGAAAAATCAAGCTAACAATGCAAAGTCGCAGTAACTAATTGTTTTTGATAAGTGGTTACCAAGAGTGAAAGAAAGAAGAATTATTTGCTAAAAAATGTTGCTAGACCAAGATTGAAAAGATTGGATTAAAATCCAGAGACTAGATATCAATTACAAAAAAATGCAGTTTTGTAATAAATATGTACTGGCAAAACTGTAATACAATAGACTTTCGGTGAAAATTGCAATAAGACTGTAATAGAATGTAATAATATATTAAGTTTTTGAAATTGCACCCCCCAGTGGTCAAGTCTTTTCAAATTTGACTGGTTGTTAGAAAATGTCTACACACAGACCCCATTCAAGTTTTCATCTTGATTAGTCAATGTTTTCAAAAGGCCTGCTGAATGCTAACTGGCTGTTAGTGACCACACATTTCAGTGTATGCAGTTGTTATTCACTTGTAATCTGGCCAGTTGATGCTGCTTGCAAAGTTTCAGCTTGATTGGATGTACAGATGCAGAGAAAATCACATGTTTCTGTTGCTGTACCCCCTGATAATTCATTCTGAATTATTTAGAATTTATCCAGAAGGGTTTGTTTGTATATGGCAGCCATGTTGTTTGGAAAGATTAGAATAAAGCAGTTTAGACTAGTTTGCAAAAGTAGGTTTCACATATTTGACAATATTGCGAAAAATATAAGTGAGCGGAGCTTAATGGTCCAAACAGCAAAGTGTATCCATAGAGCCAGGACAAAATATGCCTTGTCTGGCAAAAATCTAGATTATGAATAATAGGTCAAAACAGGTTGACCTGCGCTATAGGGCCACTTCATGGCACACTGGGATGATTTCTTGCACCTGAGTAGCAGAAGGGACTACTACCTATTGACCAGGTTTGGTGTCTCTACGGCTTACAGTTTGGGCAGTGCATCCCGTTTCAGTATAGAAAAATAATAATAATGACAAAAATCTTGACAATTCCAATAGGGTTCTATGCACTACATGCTTGAACCCTAAAAATCCTAACACATACAATAAGCTCTCAAGCACTATGTGCTTGGACTGTAACACAAAGAAAAATCCTAGCAAATCCAAAATCCAGTGCCTGTGTTTTTTGCTGATTCTGCACCATTAGCTAACATTTTTCTTCCAATCAATCTGTGATCTGACACACCCTCCCAGTTCTGGATGGGGTTTACTACAATAAAACTATAATATAAACTGCATTAATACATATTTAGATTTTGAATTTAACATTGGTTCAATTAACATTTATTCTGGTGCATGCCTTTAGTATAAAATATATTTTAGACATTTAAAACTAGTAGATAGGGGCTTTAACTGCATTTTCCTCCATTTGTACATCATTTGTTTTCATTCACCTCAAGATTACTGAAGGAATGCTCAGATGTTTTCTAATAAAAAAACAGTTCTGTAAAATAACAGATTTTCTCATAATCCCTGTCTCTAGTATGTGTGAGGCTATTATTTGGTAATGAGCTCAGTGTAGTATGGTGAATGATGGAACTATGCTCTATATATATGAATATTGAAGAATGATTATTGTATTTGACAGTGATGCTCAACTGTCATAAATATATGAACATTTGAAAATGCCAGATTTTTTATTGTTAAAAAATTAAAAAGTTCAGCAGCAGACAGATTTCAAACTGATATTTAATTGTGCATGTTTTTGTAGTTGAATAATAATGCTAGCTATTGAACATTAATCGTTTAAATCTTGAAAGTGGTAGGAACAAAAGTTGCAAACAACTTTATTATAGTATAGTATAAAAAAGCAATTTAACAGCAGCACTATTCTTAAATTATTATTAAATAATTCAGTTAATTGGTCTTATTAATAAATAGAAACCTTTTTACAGCTTTAGCAGAATTTGGGTTCCATCTCAGTTGTGCTATCCACTTTTTATGTGATTGCATGTCAATTATATTCTCACCATTTTTCTAACCTTACCTTTTTATTCCTCTAAGATTCTGTTTCTTCTTTTTTCCTGCTTTTTCTCTCTGCTTTTTGGTTTGTCTCAACTGCCAATCCCTGCTGGGGAATCAGGCGCATTTGTGAGCCCATCTGTTGACTCTGCAGAGAGCGGGGGTGCAGTCACCACAGTTACTTCTGCTGCTGAGGCTACTGCTGCAACTGGTGGGTTGTGCTGACAATATGGTTATGTGATAGAGACAGAGAAAACATCCTTTTCTGTATAGCACCCTCCAAACTTTGTCAAACTTTGAGGTCAAATCAAATTTATGTGTACAACTGATGTCACAGCATTACAGAGAACAAAATTAAGATGATCAAGAAGACAAAAAAACGGGTGAGCAAGTGAAAGGGCAACAGTGGCAAGGAAAAGTCCATCAGAACTTGAAGTAGAAACCTTGAGAAGTCCCACCCAGAAATATATGTGGAGCACATATTGTAAAATTAATGGATATACAGCTCTGAAATGCTTTGATCAGTGGCCCTGAAACTTTACATACATGTACCATGGGGGTGTACGGTGTCAAAGTTTGGTGTAATTACATCACTTTACATCACTAGGTGGATCTATGCTTATGCCACCAAAATTTCTCATATTCACATGAAAATTAGCATTATGCAACTTTGTGTGTTGTCCTGGATCAGCATCTAAAACAAATGGCTTCATCAGCCAATCAGTACTTGACCTTAGCCTTCGAATTGGCCAAAATCCATGAAATTTGGTACATATCTCGAGGTATGGATTCTCTACTAATAAATATGACAGACTGGGGGGCTCACATTTTAAAGCATTAATATAAAATCAGCATATCTCTCATACTGTTCAGGTGATACACATGCCATCAGTTCAATAAAATGAGCCTTACAACTTCTATAAATTAACATGTTAACATGACAATTTTCCTAGTAGTCCTGCAGTGTACATCCAATAATCTAAAAACTGGTCTTAAAACAATATATGGAGTGTGTAAATAAATAATTATCCAAAATTATGAAACTTTGAAAACATTCAGATTTACATTTATGGCATTTGGCTGATGCTCTTATCCAGAGTGGCTTACTAGGTTATTCACATTACATTAGTGTCACTCTTAAAGGTGTAGCACAGCATTGTTGCCCAGACTGGGAATTGAATCCCAGACTCCCACATGATGTGGTAGCTCAATGGTGTTATCTGTTACACCATATCTACAATCAATCAATATGTCTATGTGGAACATCAAAAATTAATTTGCTAATAACAAAAATTAATATACATCATGTGATTTCTAGACATTGTGAAAAATTGGTTAGAATTTTGAAGTGCTACAGTTTGAATAGACACATACATGTATACAAGTTCAAAATGTTGTATTCATGCCTATTAATGTCCTTGTCAAGGACCTTAACTACTGTTGATGGTATCCCAGTTTATTGTAGCCCAACACACACACACACACACACACACACACACACACACACACACACACACACACACACACACACACACACACACACACACACATTCTCTCTCTCTATTTCTCTCTCTCATGTACCCACCTCAGTGACTGCAGTTGTCATTAGTCAATCAAATTAAAGCATGCAGTTGACAAAAATATTTTTTGGCTGATTCCTTTGGAAATTTCAACAATGATGCTTCTGCCTAATGATACCTCTACCTCTGCAATTCCCATGTTTGGTAATAAAATACTAAGCAGAGACATTTGTAAACAAGAATTTGTAAAACAGTATGGCTATTCAGATTAGTCCTCCTGGGGCGGAGCCAAATATATTTAGACAGCTGTACCTTCAGCTTAAATCAAATTATATGAAACATCATAACTATGTGCTGGACAAGATTGTGAGATGGCATACCAAACTTGGCAGACATATAACAAGAGGGAGCGTGGATAAAACTATAACCCTGTTTCTTAGCAACCATACATCCAATAAAGCTAAAATGTGGCATAAATAATCTAGTACACAGTTTATAATTAAAACTTTATGTGCATTAAGTTGGCCTCAGTGTGCTAGTTGTGCTGGTTTGTGCTTAAATCTACAGATTGCTGCTAGCGACTATATTCATTTTCTTGGGGTCCAAACACCGAAGATGTGGGAACCCTGTTGTTTTATTAGAGGTTGCCGCAACTATCAAATTTTGGTTGCACTGATTGCACTGTGCATTGTGGATTTCTGGTGGACCTGCCACCTACTGGCTGGCAGAGTAGATTTATAGCTTCTTAACAGTGACATTTGTCCCTACACTACATAGCTAGTGGCAGAAAAAAGGACACCAGAAGGAACATGAGTGTTTGGATGCAAACATAAATATAAAAGTCAAAAAAGAGTTTGTTTTAGTTTGATTAAATGTATCTTGAAAAAATGTTCTGCACTGGTAGCTCTCACATTGTAGTCTGTTACGTATGTATTATTTACTTTGTGTGTAGTAAAGCATGACTTTCTGATGTGGAGATGTGGAGTTTTTAAACATGTTTGAAAATTAAACTTTACAGGGATACAACGTTTTTATATTATTGTTCCTAATGTCTGGCCTTTCTTGCACCTAACAGCTCTCAAGCCTCTGGATATCATCAGTGTGGCTTTACAATTTGTTTAAAATATTGATAATAGTTTACAGCATCTCACAGCTTTCAATATATTTACATAGACTGAATGTTCACTAACAGTTGCCACTAATATGATTTTATTTATTTTTTACTTACAGTGACCTCATCTAAACAAATCCTTTTCTTCTGTTAAGACCCCTTTGCCCAACCTTCAGGAAATTCAACTATTTACCCACAGCTGGACTTGTTCTCAATGCAGCCTGTAGAGAGTAGTATCTTCTGCTTCAACTCAGTAGAACCCCCCATCATTCAGACCCAACTTACCTCTAACAGCCCCATCAACCCAAGCCCTGCTGCCCTCACAACAGATCTGTTTGTTGGTAAATGCTTGCTGTGTGCCCTTACCTGAATGAACCTTAACAAAGATTACTGACTTTGTAAGAAAACCTCATTTCTCAGAAATTGTCACTTCATCCAGCAGTTTAACCCCCATCTATTCATTCTGAAGTTATAAATGATGTTGTAGGCCCAGCACATGCTTTTAAAAATATAGGACAGCTGATCAAAACAGAGTTAATTTACATAGATCAGGCTTAGATGAATAGTAAATCACTGTGTTGAAAATAATTAATTACTAATTTAAAAATGAATGGCAAAATGTTCTCAGCCTTTTCTCATGGCCCACTTGTTTAAAACTAGAAAGCCTAGTGGCCCACAAGAAAACACAACTTTTTATTTATAGTTGTTTTTGCCTTTTATGTCTAAAGTGCTGGCACTAAAACCATGAGAATTAAGGTCTGAACAACAGTTTAAAAACAGCATGACTTCATGAAAACATCTGTCCCAAATGTATCCCTTAAAAATGGGAAGTAAGGATCAGACAACACATCTAGTTATGACATGTGCACCTCTTAATTTCTGTCTGAAAGCTGTGTCTGTATGTCAGACCCCATGTTGATAATCACATCATATCTGATGGAACAGTGTCACTTTTTTTCTTTGTTTAAGAAACACTCTGGTGCACTCATTTTCTGCATAAGGTGCCCACTGCTGCATTGTCTCAAACTGATAATGTTTTTATTTGCCTGCATTATTTCTGCAATGTTCAAATTAAATCAAATATTTTGTCAGATTACATTATACAGGTGTAACGGTAAATGAAAAACAATTTTTAAAAAGTCCCTCAAAGTAGTAAAAATAGGTAAAAAGTTTTTTAATATGTATACATTTTGCATTGTTGAAGTACTGTTTATATACAAAACTGTAAAATTGATTTACATTATATTAACATGTGCACTGGGTGTAGAATTATATGTAATGTGAGAAGGTAAGTGTGACAGTCTGTGGTTGGTGCACTGTAAATAAGTAGCTAATTTCTGCTCCTGTACTGAGTAAAGCACTGGTGCAGAAAGAGTTTATGTGGTGTGGTGTGATAGTGAAGGTGTGATGAGGCAGGTGAGATGAGTTGTGACTGGCTGTGGACTGTGGATTGTTTAGTAGCCTGGTGGCCTGGGATAAGAAGCTGTCCTGAAACCAGTTTGTTCTGGTCTTCATATTTCTGTACCTTCTGTCGCTGGGCAGCTTTGAAGACAAGCAGTGGCTTGGGTGGGTGGAGTCCTTTATGATCCTCCTGGTCTTCCTCAGAGAGCATCTGGTGTATAAATCCAGAAAGTTTGAGAGCTGGAACCCAGTGATATGCTAAATCACCCTGTGTAGAGCTTTCCACTGGAGAATGGTGCAGATCCCATACCAGGCATTGATCTCCACAGTGCAGGTATAGAACATGCTCAGAATCTGGAGATTCAAACCAAACCAGCCTCCTGAGATAGAATAGCTGTTGTTGAGCCTTCTTAACCACCTGCGTGGTGTTTTTTGACCATGCAAGCTCCACAGAGTTGAAAACACCAAGGAACTTGATGATGACCCTCTCCATAGTTGTTCCATTGATGGAGGCAGGGGCGAGCTCTCTCTCCTGCTTCCTGAAGTCCACTGAGTCCAATCAGCTCCTTGGTCTTGTTGATGTTTAGAGAGAGGTTGTTTTCCTGGCACGTGTGTGTCAGGAGGCTGGCCTCCTCTCTGCAGGCTGACTCATTATTGTTGAACATCAGGCCTATGATTGTTGAGTCATCAACCAATTTAGTAATGACAATGGAGCTGTGTCTGGCTGTGCTGTCACGGGTGTACAGGGAGCAAATGAGTAGACTGGAATGCCATTTGGGCCAGCAGGTGCAGAAAGGACGAGTGACCTTATTTGCTGAATGGAGGTTGTGGGAAGCTTCCTGGAATGTGGCAAAACTGTGTTTTTCATGTGTTGCACATGATGTGTTGAAAGAAACTTGGGAGCAACTTTCTTCAGATTAGCTTTAATAAAATCCCTAACAATAATGAAAACTGCCTCTGGATGCAGTGTATCCTGTTTGCTAATCACCTTGTGCAGTTTCCAGAGTGCCAAGTGTGTCAGCCTCCAGGTTTATTGTGGTATATTCTGAAAAATCTCTTGAATGCCACACTGGCCTGCACAAAATGATCAGAATAAAAAGTTACTCTGATCATACCAAGCATATTCCTTTACTATTCCCAGAGAGCCCTTTTGTTCTGTGTGCGCAGTGCTGAGAGAACCCAGCAAACTCAATGGATTGGTTAGGGATCTCTGCTGACATCCATGTGTCAGATTATAGATAATACAGCAGACTCTTGACTCATTAGAAAGAGATCTGTGCCTGAAGTTTGCTAAGTTTATTGTACAAGGGCTGTACATTTGCCAGAATTATGCTGGGTAGAGGGGAGAAATTAGTGCATCATCTCAGCCTAATGAGGCCACTTGTCTGGCATCACCAGGGGGTCAGTGGCTGGGCGGCCCATACGAATGGGACTGTTTACAAACAAAGGATTTGCATTGGTCAATCTGGTTTTCAGAAGTATTTGATAGCCGAAGATGAAGGTGCTGGCAATATTCTGTGAAATAAAAGTGACATACAGACACACAAGTAACAAAAACTATAGGGAGCTCACAACATGGCAGCCATGTTTAGTGCCATCTTTGAAGGACTTGGTGCTATTATTTCCATTAATGGAAATAACTTGATTGTTCAAAATACGTGATGATCATGATGACCTCTCAATTTTTACTTATACTAAAGACATTTTTTCACACAGACTTTTAAGATTTAAAGTACCATTACCTGCTCACTCTCCACTACCCTGAGGAATGAGTATGATTCACTGCCCACTGGTGGTATGGGCCCATATGTTGAGAAACTCTGCTGTATGGTAAATCAATCACAAGAGAAATTCAACAGTTTGCAACATTAGTGTATTTGGAAAAAACATAGTAAAATGTTTAATATTTTAATCAATCCATTCTAAAACGTTCAAACAATGTGAAGGGAAACTGGCATTTTCAGATGAGTTCTGAGGTTTTCTTATGACATTGATATAATTTCAAAGAGATTTTGTGAGAGAAGAGAGAGATGCTTTAATTTAGAGAAATTATTGTATAGGCACGTTTCAAGGAAGAGATAATATTGTAATTTTGTCTGACATTGGTAAAAAGATTAAACAGAAACATCTATGAAATATTTAAAATAAGTGGCTTTTGTTGTTAGACTGTGTCAAAAAATGATGAGAGAATGATTCATATAGTTTTTGTTTAGTCATTGTATTGCACTCAGGTCAAAATAAGTGGTTTGGTGTTTTGGCATGTTTTGTGTGGAGTGTGTTGGCATAATTTTTTCTTTTTCATTTGGTTTGTTTGCGTGTGATGTTATGTGCATTAATTAATTTCACTCATCAACTGTATTTCCTGCTATCTGTGGTCCCATTTTCTTGATTCTAGGTTTTTGTAATTCTGTGTCTGAACCAGCCATCCCTATTTCAGACACTGCTCCCTGTCTAGACCTGTTTTTTCCAGGTAGAGGACATGCATGCATATGTGTGTGTGTGTGTGTGTGTGTGTGTGTGTGTGTGTGTGTGTGTGTGTGTGTGTGTGTGTGTGTGTTTGTGTTTGTGTTTGTGTGTGTCTGTCTCTTCCTGCCATTCTCCAGTCTCCTCTTACTCCCTCTTTGTTCTGACATTGGCTGCTAAAGGACAGCTAATGTTCATCTACTGGGGTGGCCAAAATGAGCTAGCTTCTCTTCCCACACAAGGCCTGTCACAATAATTAAATTTTTGACGTATCATGAACATTACCTCAATAATTTTGCTGACCTTCATATTGATTCATTGTTAGAAAAAACATCAGTGTTATTGTAGCCAGTTCTCTCATCTGCTCTCAGTTATGGTCTCTCCATACACACATAATGGACTGGAACAGGTGAAGACATGTTGCTCAGGACTAAGTTTTTCTTCTAAAAAATAAATAAATAATGTTATGGCAGACATAATGTTATGCTATAGTGTACAGTACAATGGGAAAACAAAAGGACATTTCTTTTTTTAACATATTTAAATACTTTGATCTTTATATTTTATTTTAACTACATTGGAATATAACTAAACACATAAGAAGAAATGTATGTTAAAAAATAATTGATAAAACATAATTATTAGAAATACTAATTTCTTGTGAGGAAAAAGTTTGCCAAAGAACACCTAGACAAAAGCAGGACTTTGGGCAGATAAACCCAAAGTTGAATTTGTTGCGCACAGTAACAGAAGACATGTTTGGTATAAACCAAAAACAGCATTTGAGCACAAGAACCTCGCACCTCTGACCACTATTGTTAAACCTCAGGCCCTGGTATGTGTTGCTGTTAAAAATCAGCCCTTGACCACAGTGAGGAGATGGTCTGAGGAGACTTTCAGGCACTGCAAGTCTGCTTTGAGGCTGCAGACTAGCCAGCACTCTGTGAGTCACACAGAGAGGACATTGATGGGCTCACACTTTGCATTACATCTACATACATTTTTGTATGGACTCCACTGGCCCAACCAAGAAAGTGAGACGTTAACGAAACAACAACCCATGGGTAACAAAGGACATTAAATCTCTCATTAACAAAAAGAAGAGGGCATTCAGAAATGGAGACAGGCAGGAGGTGAGAACAATCCAGAGGGAGTAAAAAAATGATCAGGTATGCTAAGGACAAATGCAGGAGGAAGCTGGAGTGGAGAGGGATATTTGGAGTGGAATAAGACTTCAAGGCTGTGGGCCCTGATGGGGTCTTATAGCCTTTGCAACCCTGGCATCAAGGACTACAGGCCAGTGGCCCTGACATCCCATATAATGAAGACCATGGAATGACTCATCCTGAATCAACTCCGACTCATAGTCCAGCCATCTCTGGACCACGTCCAGTTCAACTATCAGCCCTGCCTGGGAGTTGAGCACATCATCATCTATCTGCTCAGCCTGCTCAGTCTACGCTCACTTGGACAAGCCAGCCAGAACTGTGATGGTGATTTTTTTTTTCTCATGTTTGACACCATTCAGCCTGCCCTCCTGTGTGACAAGCTGACAGAGAGGCAAGTAGATGTCCCCCTCTTGTCCTGGATTGTTGACTGGCAGACCCCATGATGTACGCCTGCAACACTGTGTGTTGGACAGGGTAGTTCGCAACACTGGGGCTCCACAGGGAAATATACTCTCTCCCTTCCTTTTCACACTCTACACGAGAGACTTCACCTATCGCACAGACATTTGCCATCTTCTGAAGTTTTCTGTTGACTCTGTAATAGTTGGATGTATGAGCAGTAGTTGGATGTTTACACATGTGCACTGAAGTAAAGTTAGTTTGATGATTTTGATGATTTCATTTACATCGATCAACCTTAACATTATGACCTCTGTCCTCGTTTCTACATTCACTGTCCATTTTATCGGCTCATCTTCCCATACAGGAATATGTGTTATCCTCGTTTCACCCTGATTCAATGGGCAGGACCACACAGGACTACCACAGGGCAGGTATTATGTGGGTGGTGGGTCATTCTCAGCACTGCAGTGACATTGACGTGGTGGTGTTAGTGTGTTGTGCTGCAGCCAATTTGGTCCACCTTGTAGATGTAAAGTCAGAGACAGAAGCTCATCTGTTTCCGCTCAGTTTGTGTTGTTCATCCTCTAGTATTTCATCACAGGATGCTGCCCACTTGATTTGGATGGTTGGATGTTCTAGTTGGTGGACTGTTCTCACCATGATCTTCAACACGCATCACTTCCATGTCAGTGTCACTTCCATGGTAGTGCTGAGAATGACCCACCATCCACATAAAACCTGCTGGACTACAGTCTGTAATTATAGAACTAAAGAGCTCCTGTATGGTAAGAGGAGCTGACCAAATGGACAGTGAATGTAAGATATTTGAATCATTACTTGGTTCTTGAACAGTTGTTTTGCTCATAGGTCATGTCCATGGTCTTAAAATTATAATGTTATCACAATTATTTACATACAATGTATTGTGGCAGGCCTATCCCATTGTGCGTGCATGTACACACACACACATACACACACACACACACACACACACACACACACACACACACACACACACACACACACACACACACACAGATACATATGTTTAACATAATTTCTTCATTTTCTTCTCTTCTGATTTCTTCCCTTGGGGATTCTGTGATTTATAATTTCATTATTGGTCTTTCATCTTTAAATAAAAAAATGTGTAATTCATGCAGTTTGCTCTTTGCCTCACATTTGTTCAATCAGACATGTATTAGCTAAAATATAATATAATAATAATATAATATAAAATATAGAAGTACAACTTACACCTGCTGATTTTGCACAATGCAAGTGGATATACTCATTGTTTAAGCTGCATTGGGATACTGTGCCTTTTAAAAAGTATGTATCCATTGCAAACAAAAGATTTTTTGTGGCTAGTTTTACAGTTGTGTTCTTAGTTTAAGTATTTACACAAACGTTTGTGTATTTTTTTCCCAATAGTATATTGGTGTGAATATTATCTTAACTGAGAAAGTTCAACATGACACTCACTTGAACCTTTAAGAGCCAAGTTTGTATTGCTGATTGTTATAGGCAGAGTATGTGCATGCATGGTATTTACATTTTGTAAAAATAAACTGAATATTTTTCTGCATATTATTAACTATTTCTGTACTTTTCTGTACTATTTCTGTAACTCTCTGTACTTTTATAGACTGTAAACTATAAACTAATTTCCATTCCACTCCTGAAAAACATAGAAGCACAGCAGCTTTGTTTTGGTGTGTACGTGCTTACACAGATGTGTTGCTGTTTCACCTCCCTGTGTCTGACACTCTCTGTTTATGGGATTTTCTCTCAGTGTTTTGGAGATGGCTTACTCTTAACCATTCTCTGCCCTCATGCTGCATGGATGCTTTCTCTTTGGCCTGATCCGGTTGGTGTAATATACCTGCAGACACTCTAACTGCTGGTGATGACCAGCCGGCAACTCCAGCACCTGCAGCATCTACTGGAGGAGATCTGATGGGAGGTAAGCTACCTCTGTCTATGTCTGTACTATTGGTTAGTCTCATTCAATTTTTTTTTGTGACAGTGCATCCAAAAAGATTATTTTTGCTGAATTGGGTAATTTCCTTGTGATATGCTCTGCCAACACACTAAATCGGGCCTATTAGCAAGCACTCAAGTTCCCCATTATGTCAAGGCTACTAGGAAGGGTAAGATGTATTAATCATTTGTTTAAAAATAGCAAATAAAAAGTTCAATCAAAAGTCAGGTAAGCCTAATGATTCCCTGAATATAATATATACAGAGTCACATTTCTGAAAAAATGTTATTGTATACAGTTGTGCTCAAAGGTTTACATACCCCGGCCGAATATTTTCAGAGAATATGAAATTGATAGCACAAAAACATTTTTTCCACTCATGGTTAGTGGTTGGCTGAATCCAAAATTCTCATTTTAAATCATAATCACAACAAAAAACTTCCAAATGACCTTGATCAAAAGTTTACATACCCCAGTCCTTAATACCATGTATTGCCCCCTCTGTCACATCAGTGACAGCTTGATGTCTTTTGTGGTTGTTGTGGATGAGGCTCTTTATTTTCTCAGATGGTAAAGCTGCCCATTCTTCTTGGCAAAAGCCTCCAGTTCCTGTAAATTCCTGGGCTGTCTTGCATGAACTGCGCACTTGAGATCTGCCCAGAGTGGCTCAATGATATTGAGGTCAGGAGACTGAGATGGCCACTCCAGAACCTTCACTTTGTTCTGCTGTTGCAGGGACATGTTCACTTGGCCTTGTGTTTTGGATTGTTGTCATGTTGGAACATCCAAGGATGTCCCATGTGCAGCTTCCAGCTCATGAGTGCAAATTTGCCTCCAGTATTTGCTGATAACATGCTGCATTCATCTTTCCTTCAACATCTTTCCTTCAACAAGTTTCCTGTGCCTTTGTAGCTCACACATCCCAAAAAATCATCAGTGATCCACCGCTTTACATTAGGAATGGTGTTCAACTATCTTTTCCAATGAATCCGTTGACAATTCGTTTTCTTTCCACATGACTCACAATCCAGAAATGTCAGTGGCTGGATGAAAGATGCAAGAGTCTGTCTAGATCCCAGAAACTCAGCTTTTATGCACACACACTCATTACAACCAAACAGGTCACAGGTAAGGATGCCTTAGTAGCCATTCAAACCCATTTGTGTCAGCCAAAATCACCAGGGTATAAAAACTTTTGATCAGGGTCATTTGGATCTTGTTGGTTGTCATTATGATTTAAAAAGAGGAAACAGTCATTTGACAATAAATGGTTTCACCCAACCACTAACCATGAGTGGAAAAAAAAAGGTTTTTGTGTTATTCATATTCTCTGAAAAAGACAATGAAGACAGCAAAAATTCTTAGTTAGTGTACAGCTTGTATAGAAGTATAGATTTACTAAATTAAATGAACCCTGCCATTATATTGTCAAAATATCTGGTAAAACATGTGAATGCACCTGACAGTGAACATGTCCTAATTATAACTATTGTTTCGATATTTTGTGTGACCACTATTCTGATCTAGGACTGCCTTAACCCTCTTGGGCATGAAATCACCTGAGCTGCACTGGTTACATTTACATTTATGGCAATTAGCAGACTCCCTTATCCAGAGCGACTTACAAAATCACTGGTTGCTACTGGAATCTTCTTCCACTCCTCCTTGATGGCATCATTATGCTGGTAGAACTCATCCACCTTACATTGAAAATGCCCCACAGACACTCAGTTGGGTTTAGGTCTGGAGACATTCTTGGCCAGTCAAATTAAATCAAATCAAATCCAGTAGCTGGAAGGTGAGCAGCCAATGTAAAGTTGTGGCTGAGGAGCTCAAGTTTAGTATTTGGGCTGAAATGTAGAGATGTAGAGAGAGGTAATTAATTTGGTGTTTACATTTATGGAGAACAAATAATATAAACATTACCAAAGTGTGGCGAGTGACAGATCTAACTATAATGGCCTAACTGAAAGGAGAACCAGAAGGTAGGGAACATAGGAGCATCCTGAAACATTGGTGTCCAACTGCTCCACTGTCACAAACGTGAGTGATCTTATGAAGAGTCAGGTGGCAGCAACAACATTCCATAAATTCCTATGTCCTTGAACCCCTGGATCTGCAGCCTGTAATTAAAGTGAGATATTAATTTACAAAAGCTGCAATTGAGTTTTCAGCCTAGACTTGCTGACTGAGACTATGTCTGAGTCGCAAACATGATATGGAAGGTTATTCCAGAGCGGGGGTGATTTCTAAGAAAAGGCTTATTCCCCTGCTAAAGCCTTCTCAGTTCTGGAAACTAGAAGGAAGCCAGCACCCTGTGACCTGAGTGATCATGATAGCACATAAGGGGAGATTAGATCTTGCAAATACTCAGGAGCAAGCCCATATAGGGAATTATATGCAAGTAAAATAATTTTATAATTAATACAGAATTGGACCGAAAGCCAGTGCAGTGCTGATAAGATTGAACAGATATGGTCAAATTTTCTAGTTTTAGTTAAGACCCTGGCTGCAGCATTATGAACTAACTGAAGTCTATTTAGGTTCCTGTTTGAACATCCTAAAAAGAGTGTGTTGAGATTATATAACTTTGAGGTGATAAAAGAATCCATTCATTTTTCAGCATTGTGCAAGTATAGAGCATTTCTTCATTTAACAAAGATCAAGAAAAGCTGTCCAAGTGTTGGGTCAAATGATAAATCTGAATCAATTATGATTTATTGCTGCTGAACCAGGTGTAACAGAGAAGATTTAACATTAAGTCTGATCATTTAGGCTTGCAACATCCAAGATTTTACATATTTTATACATTCCTCAATTTTCTTTAATCTAGGTTTATCATTAGGTTTGGCTGATATATGTAGTTCTGCTTAACAGTGGAAGTTAATGCCATGTCTGTTTAATACTATGCCTAGGGGTAGCATGTAAAATGTGGTCCTAAAATGGAGAATTTCATTGACATTGCAAGATACACCATTTACCTTTACAAACTGAAATCAATCAGTTAAGTAAGATCTGAACCATGCAAGGGCTGTCCCTGTGATTTCAACCATGCTTTGTAATCTTTCTAGGAGAATAGTGTGATCTGTTGTATCAAATGCTGCACTTAAATCTAGCAGCACAAGCAGGGACACAGCCTTGTGTCATCAGAGGCAAGAAGAAGATCATTTGTAATCCTATCTAGGGCTGTCTCAGTAATAAGATGAGGCCTGATTCCAGATTGGAAATTTTCATATATGTGATTCTTGTGCAGGTAACTGCACAGATGTTTGGGTCACAGCTTTTTCCATTTTTAGAAAGTCCATTTATACACCACATTTCTTGTGCATCAGCTTTAGAAGAGGATTAATCCTGGAATGATGGCCATGCAGACCAAGTTTGTGCAATATGCGGCATATGGTCTGAACACTGACCTCCCAGTTCTTCAACCTATGCAGCAATCATGCATCCCTTTTTTGAAGCCAGCCTCTGGATATGACACTGACCATGTGGACTTCTTTGTTCAACCCTGGCAAGGCCTGTTCAGAGTGGGACCTGCCCTGGAATGACGCTGCATGATCTTGGCTACTGTGCTGTAGTTCAGTTTCAGGGTTCTTTGAGGCTTCTTATAGCCTAGGCCATCTTTATGGAGACTAACAATTCTATTTATCATATCCTCAGAAAATTAATTGCCCAGAGGTGCCATGTTGAATATCCAGTGGCAAATATGAGAGAAGTATGCCCAATGCACCAGATTTTACAACCATGCTCCCCATTTACACCAGGAATTTGTAACTGTAATGATTCATATAGGGCAATGGTACAATTGGGACATGTTCACTTTTGTTGACAGCTCTTTAGACATTAGAAATTGTGTTATTTCAGTTATTTTCAGAAGTCAGTAAATCTGTACTTCCATAACATTTCTACATTGACTACTCTGAGTTATACCCAACTTTCATTTCTATAGTGTTGTTCCATGAAAATATGTAATAATTTTTTTGCAGAAATGTAAGGGGTGTTTTCAGATTTGTTGGTTACTGTATATACATTTTCCCTTGAACAAAGAGTTTATATTAGTATTATATGACCATATAATATGACCATAACGTCAAGCTGTGACTGTCAATTGACTTTACTGCTATGGGTTGTGCATAAGGCCTTATGGAGCCTCTATGAAAAGGGTGTCAATAAAATAAATTTGGATTTGCTCCAATACTAATCCAGTGTATTGGATCAGGATATCCTTACAATTAAGTTGTCTTCATAGTATGGATGAATATAACTTCATACTTAAAATGGGGAGAGGTCTTTTATTTAAGTTGGTATTGAATTGAATTATATATAATACATATACTGAGGTGGGATTTTTGGCTATGTCACTCAACCTTAACTGTGCTGTATATACTTTACATTGTTTGTATGTGCAGCTGATTGTTTGAGATTGAGCTGATTGAGTTTGATTCTGATTTGGTTAGAGTGTGTTGGATATTTGAGCTAGGGTGATCTAGCTATTTGCAGAGTGACTGCAGAGTGCATGAGCAAAAAAGAGTTTCATTTGTTCTTTCATCTATGCTGCTTTGTGCACTGCAGTTCAATTTCTTACAGAACTCTTTCTGCTTAATGCTTACTTACTCTATACTGCTCTCTCTTTCTCTCTTTTTCTCGTCATTATTATCATGCTCTGACCATATCAATCTCATATATTCATATATTCATGCCTGCTTTGCTCATATTCTCTCTTATATGTTCTTTGTGCACATTTGATGTTTTATTTGCTATTATCTTTATTGACTTCTTCATCCTCTGTCATGATTCTTCTCCAACCGCCCCCCTCTCTTCCCCTCTGCTCTTGGTCTGGGTCATTGCTTGCTTCCTCCTGTGCCACGGTGAGTTCTGATGCTCCAACGCAGGCTGCTGTCCCACAGTGCACTGCTGCATTGCAGTAAAATCCCCCACTCTCCCCACAGAACTTGGAATGGGAGGGGGGGGGGGTTGATTGTAGTAAACATTTCCATATTATATAAAAGGGTGCATGCTTCATAGTGGTCTCTAGATGAAATAGAATGCTCAACAGCAGAAGAGCTCAGTAAAAATTATGTAGTTTTATACTGTTACAGCATTTAAACCATAACTGTTAACATATTATTATGCCAGTGCAGTTTATTTTAAATTGAGTGCTGTGTTACAGGATAGTAGAACCTCTTTCCTCTAAAAACATTATTCCTGTTTAAAAATGATTTGTTTGCTTCTTTTTTGGCAAAGTTCATAATAAAATTGACATCTCTATGCTATTACAAACACATAAAACTGAAGACATACCCTATGCCCTAATACTTGATATTTACTCCTATAGCTGAAATCTTTTAAAATGAGATGTTTCCTGTGTCCATCTATGAGACAATTAATGTATCAAATCAATCAAAGGGTTTGGACCTGGAGTCTTTATTACTGGCACAGTAATAAAGCTCAAGTGCCATCTTTACTGTGAGTAGATTGTGGTCTCCTATAACTTGTGTTGAACAAGACAAAGTGAAGTGGGACAAGGGCACTCTGCTGGCAGCAATTTATTGTCCCATGTCCAGCGTGGTATATAATGACACTTGTTGCAGGGTGTCAAATGCCATTGTAACAAGTGGTAAGGGATACCAATCCTTGATGAAAAAGAAGAATCCCACCCCAGCAAATGAGGAAGAAGGCCATATAAACCTCTTTGCCAGAGCCTCCTAAATGTATTTCTCCATGCCTAGCCTTTCAGGGCTAGAGAAGAGAAAAGAGGTGCCCCCTAGAAGGAGTAGTGCTGGGCAGAATTTTTATAACACAATCAAAGAAATAATGGGGTGGAAGAACCTCAATCTTTTATTTGTTAAACACTTCCCTCAAATCATGGTACTACAATGGGACCGTGTTCATATCAAGCTGAGTGAGATTTTGGATAGCTTTTGTAACTGTTGGCTTATCTTATTAAACACCTCTTTATGCTTTCCTAACTGGGCCCCTTGAGTAGTAAAAGCATGTTTTCTGAGTCCATGTCATAGACTTCCTGTTAAAGGACTGCATCCTGGGTGGACATTAGCATGTTAACACACCTGGGTTGAGATTGCATGGTTTTAAGTTCCTAAGCAACACCTGGGTGGACTCAAAAGTAGATTAACTGGAGCTGCTATTTGCAAGATTTGAACCTGGGTTAACTGTATGGGGGAAGCAGAGCTCTGTCCACTACCCTGCGAGGAATATGAGACCTAGGTGACTGGTTGGGTTTTGATTTGTTTCTTTATTAAAAACTAAAAATATAGAAATATAACCCAAATAAAAGGGTATGAAAATTGTAACAGTGAATTTTTCAAAAGAGGAGAAGAAAAACAAATAAACCAAAGGTCCATTGGCATGAGCTGAGACAGACAAAAGCCAGAGTAAGTCAGCGTATTGAGGAGAGAAGGAAACAGATCAATAACTACCCAAATTACCCTTAGAAAAGATGGAAGCAGTTGAAATTAATCACCCAGAAGCTGGCTGGAAGTAGTGCACAGTTTCCCTCTGGTGTCCTGGAGTCCATGATAAGATACTGGGTCTTGGCACAAGAAGGTGTAAAAAAAGTTGCAGCTTCAGCAGCTTACAAGTGTGTAGGATCTACAGGCCCAACAGCAACATCCATGGGTAAATATGCCATAGACTGCCATATGGAATCTTGCTAGAAGTGTCTGAGGAAGATCCTATAGCCTCCTTTCAACTGTACAGTTTTCTCTAATAACATATGTATTTAGTACCGGTCAAAGGTTTGGACATGCCTAATTTCTTCAACCCAGTTTGAAGGTTTGAACCATTATATATATTTTTCTTTGAAATATTTGGCACCACAATATACATTTCTCACAAAAAGTTGGTATTTGGCTTTTGGTTGAAATTTCAGGACGAGCCTAAAGTGCATTCAAATCTTTACAGATGAGCTAATGTGACCTTCTCTAAGCTTTTGAATGCACATGTCTAACTGATAAATGTTTCAGTACTTTATGCACAAGTTGCTGTTCTCTAACGAGGAGCTTAACGGCAAAATTCACAACAGGTGTTCCTCAAATCGACCAATAAATGTCCTGGTTCAATTAGAGCTGGTTTTTAAACAGTCATCCTCATCATGCTGTTCACATGTTGACATCATGTGAGACCAAGACAACACCTTACAATGGATCAACAGTACCTCACCATTGTGATGCTTCAAACAGGACGTTCTCAGATGGAAGTGGCCACTGAGCTTAGAGTATCACAGCGTGTCATCAGCAGGTTGCAACAGAGATACCAAGAGACTGGAAGAGTCACAGAAAGGCATAGAAGTGGATGTCCTTTGGCCACATCCCATGTTGATGACCGCTACATTGTGAACAATGCCCTAAGAAACTGGATGATGAATTCCACTTAACTCCAGGCATGTTTAAGGGAGGTGGGAGGCACCCAAGTGTCACATCAGATCATTCGAAACCATTTACTTCAGCGTGGTCTGCATGCTAGACGACCTGCTAGGGTACCTGACCATACCACCAGGCACAGGCGTCATCATCCTTCATGGGCCAGGGAGCATTTACACTGGACGAGGGACCAGTGGGCCTCAATGCTGTTCTCTGATGAAAGTGGATTCACATTGAGCAGAAATGATGGCCGCCAACGATGTTGGAGACGTCAAGGAGAGCGCTATGCCTAAGTCACTGTTGTCACCAGAAGAGTTTTGGTGGTGGCGGTGTGACAGTGTGGGCAGGTGTTGGTACAGAACTGCCCTACACTTTGTGAATGGTACAGTGACAAGCCCATACTACCTGAATAACATCATTAATCCAGTGATTGTGCCCTTACATGAACAACACAGGCCTGATTTCATCTTCATGGACAACAATGCTCCAGCATCATCAGGGAACAGCTGTTGGAGACTGGTGTACCTCAAATGGAATGGCCTGCACTTTCTTCAGACCATTGAAAACCTGTGGAAAAATCACCAGTGCATCCTTCATGATATGATATCACTGTTTCCTTAAATTTCACCTGAAAGCCAAATATCCCAAACTTTTTGTGAGTAGTGTATATATATATATATATATATATATATATATAATTTTCTTCATTAATCGTTTCTAAGGTAATTGTTCTCTGGTCCCTAGTTGTCAAAAATAGTTCAGCAAAGATTGTGATTGCAATTTGTTACCAATTATCTGTACATGAAATTGCAGTTGCAATGATTAATCTGTTTTGATAATTGGTGAGGAAGAGTGGAATTGTGAATCTCCCAAGAATGTCCAATATGAAATGTAAATTTTCTGTTGTCTTGTAGGTAGACATCAAATTGGTCATTTTCAGTGTTATACAAGCTTTCTGTGGATGTGGGGAATCAGTGTTTGCAATGCAAGCATTAAATGGTTCTCAGCAGGAGGATGGGTGAGAGAGTAGTTGGATTACCTTACGAAAATAATTATATCTTAAATCATTCTAATTCTAGAACAGAATATTTTGGCTGTTTTAAGACTTGATAACAAAAAAAGCTGAGAATATGCATTGTGTTATTATATTAAAGCTTCCATTTTATTACAGTTTATTACAGCAGCTTTGTTTTATTGTTACCTCCTCATCTAGAGGTATGCTAACATGATAGTCACAATACAAAATGCTATGATATACAATGTATGTATTCCTTTTCTTTACATGTTGTTTTATACTTTTCTCCAATTTCTTAACTGAAGTTTGTAACCCCAGATTAGTAGATAATGTACTAATATGTAAACTATAATCTTATGTGAAAATGTTAACATTCATATTCAAAATAGTTATACAAGCAGTTTTTACACAAAACTGGAAGAAATTTGCCATGGAAGACTGTGGGTGATAATATTTGTTCCATATTGTAATTTATGAAAAACTCTAACTGGAAAATGTTTTTTGAGGAAAGAATGTCTGATGGCTGTGTGTCTGTACTGTGTGTACTGTGATGTTCCAAACCTGTCCTGTGTTGTACAGGTCTTGTGTGTAAATTGTTTGATTTTACACATTGTAATAGGCTATGAAGTGTTTCTATTTGGATGTTATAATGGAGAATTCCTGTGGTGGAAATTGCCTTTACTTGTTTATTGGTGTGAATAAAATGAAAACAAGATATTTTACTCTCTTTTGCTCTGTTGTCCTGTCTGCTATAGCATTCGGCAACTTGGGGGACATGCTCATGCCAGCCATGGCACCTCTGGCAACTGGAGCAGCCTCCCCTGTTAAACCAATGGGAGACCTGGACTCCACCATGGCCAACCTGACTGGAAGTGAGTTTTATTGCATAATCATACTGAACATTTATTAAATACATACAGGTAGAATTATATATATATATACAGGGTCAAATTTTTATTTACTGTTGCTAAATATTCCAAAATGGTCCAAAGGGTCAGGGCTATTTAATGTCCTATTGAGTAGAGCTGGTAGCCTCAGTTTGACTGACAGGATTGACAAATGCACAGTTCAATGGGAAAGTCTAAAAAGCTCAGTGTGGATCTCTGTAACGACTTCCGGACACAGGTTGGTGGAGGCGGACGTACACGCTGGGTTGTATTTATTGACAGATACATACAGATAAGGTACAATAAACACTAATATAAGTAGAACAGACGAGTAGTCAAGATGTCACAAAGACCGAGAAGGACCAAGAGAGACCAGGGACTAATATACACACACACTCACATAAGACACGGCTGGGACATGATAACAATGGGGCAGGGTTACAGATGGAACACAGCTGGGAATGGGAGGAGACATGACATGTGCTCAAAAGCACATGGGAATGTAAACAAAACAAAGACAGACCACAGGGACGAGACAGATATGTGACAAGCTCAGATTATTAATTGTATGTAAGCAATCTGAAAACTGTCATCAAACTATCGGAGAAGACATTGGATGGGCAGAAACAAGAAAAAAAATTATTCTTTTATATATATTTATATATATATATATAAGAATAAGAAAGAAAGAAAGAAAGAAAGAAAGAAAGAAAGAAAGAAAGAAAGAAAGAAAGAACAGAAGAATGAACTGAGCAAATAAATTAGGGATCCAGGGTGATTGGAACCCTAATAAATAACAGGCCTTTTGTGAACTGAACAACCAGTGTCACTGTCTACGTACAGTCAAACATTATCAACAGACAAAATAGACCTTACACAAAAATCAGTACTTTTGCCCTCAGCTGAAATCTGCAGGATATGAACAAAGAAAGGGCCATCTGGGGGAAAATGTAATGTTTAGATGAAACAAAGACTGCTGACAATAATAGTAACAATGTACCAGCTGTTAAGAATGGTGGTGGTAGAAGTTGCCATCATTGTTTCATGGGCTGTTTTGCTGCCATTAGAGCTGGTAAATTAGAAAGCTTGTAAGTGGCTAGAATATTGAAGAAGGTGGACTGCCTCAGATTTTTTTTCATAAACTCAACCCATCTAGCTGGTTAAAACTGGAACACAATTTGATGTTGCAATAGGAGAGATAACCCAAACTACGACGAAAGACACAGAACAAAACATAATACACATCGTATATACCCCATCTGCATCTGTTTGGCTAAACAACTGATCAGTGTTTAGTGTCATTGGGGGTAAAAAAACATGCTGTGTCATGACAATAAAGGTGCTAAATAGTAGATAACATGAGAAATGCTTTTCCAAAATAAAAAACACAAAAGGGATGAAGTCAGATGCTGAATTAGCAGTGCAGCAGAATTACGAGGGATTAAAGGGTGCTTAATTTTAGATTGGTCATAATTAATTTCACAGTATACTTTATTACTGTTTTACTGATCATCTCTAAACCAAAAACATATTAAACATGGCTGTGGAATGGATAAGCAAGCTTACATTAAGATTTTGTAATGGCCTTCCCAGAGTCCTGAATTTATCCTTAATGATACATGTGCACTATACTTAAACGGTCCTGTCAGGAAAGTCCAATTTCAGTTCCAATTCTCCAATTCTGCCAAACATATCACATAAAAAAAAAAAAAAAAATATATATATATATATATATATATATATATATATATTTTTTTTTTATATATATGTTATTTTCTCTATATGTTGTACACTTATTATGCTTCAGAAAATAACAGATCACAGAAATCACTTAAGCCCTATTAGTTATGTTTATGTCCATGAAGAGAATAAATATAACATAATACATATGTTTAATTTGTTAACATGAATGTGGCTTTCATTTTAGATTTGGGACTGGGGACTCAGAAGCCGTAAGCCCATCTCTTTTATTTAATCTCTTTTTATATTTTGGTAAATTTTTGGGATTTTATATTGTATTATTTATTTTCCCCTTTATTCTCTCTCTCTCTCTCTCTCTCTCTCTCTCTCTCTCTCTCTCACGTATACAGGGGTGAAGCAGCAGCAGCAGGAGGTGCAAACTGGCAAGCTCAGGTAACAACCTCTATTGGGGCATGCCCATATTAAATGTATTGTCCTGTAGGTCTGGAGCATGGTGGCCTTGGCCTTGGCCATCTAAAGGCCATCTAAAAGGACTAAAAAACTCAACAAGAAATATTTTAATTTTGTAACATATTAGTAAAGCTCACACTTTCAGTAACAGATAAATGACCAATATTCTAAGCCCTAGCAACACCCTCAATCAAACAAGAAATATTTATGATGAATGTGCAATGAACTACTGCTCCATCCACATGTAGTGCAAGACTAAGTACATCAAAGCAGTGCTACTGATGCTGCCAGCAATAGTTTACAGACAAAGTGTAAATACATGTAAACACAAAATTTCATTTTCCTTTTGCTTCTACT
Organism: Acestrorhynchus altus; assembly: GCA_034509495.1. NCBI lineage: Eukaryota > Metazoa > Chordata > Actinopteri > Characiformes > Acestrorhynchidae > Acestrorhynchus > Acestrorhynchus altus. Next base: position 29,234,542 of record CM067501.1, on the reverse strand, counting down.
AGAACTAGAAAGACAGTGTAGGGGTTGTTAAGTATTCTATAATATTAATATTCTGTTGATCACTTTTTGAAATAAAATGACTAACTAAAAAAAAGATTATCTGGTTTCTATGTATCTACTGAAATAAGCAGAAGTATAGTCAAATATGAGGTTTAAGATTATGGAAAAGGTGGAGAATAGTATTTTAACACACCTGGGTTGTGGTTGTGTGGTTTTAGTTTTCAGTCAGAGCCTTGGAGGACTCAAAAGCAGATAAACCAAAGCTGCTCTAAGGGAGATTTAAACTCAGGCTGTCAGTGTGAGGGAAGCAGAGATCTGTCTATTAGCCTATGACAGCTAAGAGTGCTTTGTTACTGTAGGGGTTCTAAGGCCCATGTAAAAGGTGTTTAGGGTTTATTCTTTTTGAAAGTAAAGAAACAAAAACACAATGCAAGTAGAGATTTAACCAATGAACTGAAAGAAATAAACAGTTAGTGAATTTTACAGAGAATGTGACAAAAAAGCTGCAAGCAAAAGTAACACTGGGATCACACCCCCATGCAAACAGAGGCTAAGATGGCCAACAAGCAGACATGCTACTAATTAGCTACAGTCAACCCAGAAGTGGATGGTCCATGGTTTAAAGACTAACAATAAGGTAGGAAATGGAATTAATTAAAAACAAGTGCAGCCCAAAGACTAAATCCTGAAGGAGCACACTACACCATATTTACAATACCTAATCTATTGAAAGGTGCGTATACCAGTAATCAATTAGCGTGATTATGGCTATAATTAGTATGCAGCCTCCTTTTGGTGGCTGTGAGGCAAACATATCTCATTAAAATGAGCAGATTCCAGTCTACAAGGTAGTGCATGTGACTTTGATTTTGTTCACAATGTATGCAGGGAAGCCATTAATCAATCAAGGCAATGGATGTGATGCTGTCCACCCCTAGGTAGAGCAGAGGTAGGGCTTGTGAAAGGTGAGGTGCACCCTCAAAGATACTGCAGTTATGCACCAGATCACTTTGAAGCGGCTGACATACCAGGAAGCTTGTTTCCTGTTGTTGTCTTTGAGGGCCAGGTCCTTAATTCTCAACTATACAATTTCATCAGTGCAGAAAGACAATCCCAGATGCCTTTTCTGATCTGCAACACCCTTGTACAAGGCTGTCTGAGCCAACAACGTTGCCTGAGCATGCCACCATGCAGCCCTACACTAGTGCACCATGCAGGCCACAGATGTCAAGGATGTTTGTGTCTCCTGGTCAGGGAACAGGGGGGTGAATAACCAAACTGGCACTCAAAGGAGGACATGCTAATTGAGGAGTGCCAGTGTGTGCCACAATTCAAGGACCAATGTGACCATGAGTGGTGAGTGACAGGAACGGGTAGTAGTAGGCCTGCAGGCTTAGACCTGGAATCCTTGTTGCGGGTGCAAATGTCACATGCAGAGACATATTGTCTGACATCCTGGCTAATATTGGGACACCAGAACCATCTCTGTATCAATTCCAGGGTCCGTGATGGCACTGGGGTGTCTCAAGAGAGGGCTGTTATGTCCCCATTGCAGCAAGTCTGGGTGTACTTCAATAGGGACAAAGAGGAGACATGGAACTCTTTTGGACTTTTCCAGCTTCACAAAGAGGTGGCTCTCCAAGAGGAGCTGCAAGACCCATCAAACATGTTGGACTTGCTACTTCAGGGTCTTTTCTGAAGATAAGTATGTCATCAAGATATACTAAGGCATAGAGATTAAGTGCGTGGTGAAGCACTTCATGGATAAGACGTTGGAAGATGGCAGGAGCGTTCATCAACCCAAAAGGCATGTCCATGTATTCATAATGGCCAAATGGGTGATGAATGCCATTTTCCATTCATCTCCTGGTCTTATTTGGACTAGGTTGTAGGCACTATGGAGGTCCAACTTGATAAATAGGGACAATTTCATATACGGTCTCAGAGGCTGTTGTCATAAGTGGCGAGGGATACCAGTCATTGATGGTAATTTTGTTTAAATTATATTTACCCAGTAATCAATACAAGGGTGTAGGCCACCATCTTTCTTACCAACAAAGAAGGCTGGTTAAACCTCTGCACTAGAGCCATCTGGATATATTTCTCTCTATGACTTTCTGGCCCTGAGAGAGAAAGTATGTGCCCCCTTGGAGGAGTAGTGCTAAGCATAAGATCTATAATGCAATCAAAAGGAACAGTGTGGTGGAAGAATCTTTGTCTTTTGCTTGCTAAATACTCAGCTATCTGATAATTATAATAAATGTAAAAAATATATATATTTGTAAACATGACCACCATATGTAAATGAATCCTTCCAGGGCAAAGTGAATTTTACAGCTGTAACTTTTGAAAGTTTAAGCTAATTTCAATGAAACTACACAAACGAGTTCAGCTCACGATTCTGAGGTCAAAATATATCCAGTTATACAAATCACTTACCATTTCAAACATGTCTTGTTTTATGCAGTGCACTATCCAGTCATTTCATAAAATCTATTGATTCTCCTCATTGACCAGTTTACAAATTGTATTCTCAAATAAGTCCTAGAATTTGTCAATCAAGTTGAATTTGGTATTGTCATAATCTATACCCTATAGGTTACTAATTATAAAAAAAAGCACTGACTATTAGTATCATAGAAACATTCATCAAATACTGTAGTTTCTGAGTCTGCCTTTCTTACTTATACAGATTTATTCAAAATGTCATTAGATCAATCAGCCATCAGCAGGCTCTACAGTGTGCAGTTAGCTACTTTCCATACGAATTCTCCCATAGGAGACTACAGCGCACACTTAGCTCTTTTTGACAATTGCAGGCATTGTGTTTTCAAATCTAAATGAATAGAACTTGTGCATCATAGCATCAAATTTATGACCATGTATGTAACAACACTGCAAATATTGAGCCAGATCAGTCATCTAGAGGCTCTACACCTTATAGTTAACTCTTTTTGATATAATCACAGGCCTTGTGTTTTCAAACCTAAATGGAGAGAACTCAGGAAACTTGCATGTTAGCAACACAACAATTTACCGACATGAATGTAATGACACTCTGATGTTAAATTATCTACTTTTCATTTAATCACTGGTCTCACATTCTAACACTTAAATGGACATGGTATTTTGTCCAAATTTGGTCTTTTTGGACACACAAGAATTTGTAAGTAAATAGGATAGGATAGAACTTATTGATCCCTCAGGGAAATTAAGGTTCCAGCAGTAGCATAGTACAGTACAGAAAAGAGTAGAAAGAGATAATAATTTAGTAAAGAATGTTAAAGGAAGATTTTACAATATATATATATATATATATATATATATATATATATATATATATATATATATATATATATATATAGTGCATGCAAAATGGGTCCTCTAGGAGGGTGTATTGCACATTATTATTGCACTTTTGAACTGTTTATTGCACCAAGTCCCATTGTGTTGGGGTGGTCAGGTTGCAGGTTGCAGGTTACTGGTTGGTTCCTACTCATTCCCATGAGTCCAACTTTGTGCCAACCACGGAGCCGGCCTACCTGATCAATTTTTCCAGCCTGTATGCGTCCTTCTTGGATATGCTGCCCCCTGGCACACCACAGTGTAGAACAGGACACTGGCAACCACAAACTGATAAAACATCCACATGAGTGTCCTGCAGATGTTGAAGGACCATAGCCTCCTCATAAAGTACAGCCTGCTCTGTCCCTTTCTGTACAGGTGGTCGATGTTACATGACCAGTCCAACTTGTTGTCCAGCCACAGCCAGAGGTACTTATAGGAGTCTGCAGCCTCCACCTAATCTCCCTCAATCACAAACTGGTTGTGACTTTGGTCTGGCCCTCCCAAAGTCAACAACCAGCTCCATGGTCTTTGAGGTGTTGAGCTGCAGATGATTCCTGTGGCAAATAATACTTATCAAAAAAGTGTAACTTTTTTACTCAGCATGGTTTCCCCATATCAGCCAATCTGACTCCCTAGGCATTGGACCTAGTTTGCTCATCAGCAGTTGGTTAAATTAAGTGGCAAACACTTTTGTACAATGAGGTTCTCATGAGATATGTGCATTGTACTTCACTATATTTGTTAAACATTAAAATTATGCTCTTATTATGCAATGTATAAATAACTTATTGGGGCCTTATGACTTGTTTAATTTTGATCTAATCAGCAGTTCGCAAAAGTTGGTACCTTCAAAAATACTCAAGAACATACAAATTCAAATAATTAAATAATGTTAATTTTAAAAAGTCAGTGTTCAACTAATGTGATTTTTCCATCTGGTGGTTGAAAGTATTAGACTATTGAAAAATTTGACCACTAACCACCAACTTTACAATTTGAAAACTAAGGTCTAAAGGTCAGTCTGAACAAAAGGATATTTTTTTTATTAATTATTGATTATTAACATGAACACTTTTTCACTGTACTGGTTCATGCGTGAACCCACAGACTGCTGCTTGTAGCTATGCATATACACCTTTATTGCTTGAACCCTGTATAATTATTGTTGAGATTTTTCATCTACTTTTTCTTATTATTGTTATAATAGTAATAATAATAATAATAATTATTATTATTATTATTATTATTATTATTATTATTACAAACCCTCTCTTTTTTTTGTATCTCAGTGGACAACAGAGACAACCCAACTGGCCTGTGGGGGGCACTAGTGCAGCAAAATGTATTCATAAAACCTAAACCATAATTCACATTCAAAAGTTAGTCCTGTTAGAGGAAATTTGGCTCTAACCCAGAAAGATCAATATGAATATGAATATGAATATGCCATGTTGTTTACAAATCACAACATTTTTAATGAATTTTGATATTCAGTATTTTGCAAAAGTAGGTTTTGCATATGTTTTAAATTAGCAAAAATTCTGAAAGGCAAAAGTATTGGATTGAACCAAGTTATCAGACAAAATATTTTGTCTCTGACTTGGTGCACAAGTTATGAACAGAATGTAAAATAATAATTTTTGTTCAAATCAGGCTTCATGAGCACCTGAGTTGCAGTAAAGAGGCCAAGTACCAACAGGGCAAGTTTAATGACCAGTGGTTTGGTCTGCATGATACACTGTAAAACAGAAAAAGAACAATAATAATAATAATAATAATAATAATAATAATAATAATAATAAGAAGAAGAAGAAGAAGAAGAAGAAGAAAACCCTAACAAAAAGAAAAGGGTTTACATTTGATGCTTGGACTCTAAGCATTACATTTTTGGACCCCTAAAAATACTAACAAAACCACAGAAGGATCAAGAACCTTTGTACAATAGGGCAATATGTATTTGGGGCAAACTGCAAAACTGGTGAAAAGTTACTTAACACATCTTATTTATCTTCAAACAAACCAATATACTCATATAAAGCATACCAAAATCTGAAGTGGATATGACTTTGTATAGGTGGTGCTTTACTTATGACTCAAAGTAACTAGATTTTTCTATTCGAGACTGTGCCATTAGTAACCAGTCAATTGAGGTTGATCAAAGAAATAATCTGCAAGGTATATCCATATCCTGTTTTGGCATGGCATCTCAGGCTAATCAACTGGCTGCTTTTGGTCTTCATATGATGCATGCACTGTTCCTTCACAATTTATCATCACGTATGTTTGAAGTTAATTAGTATCAAGAGAATCTACAAACCAGATTCCAAAAAAGTTGGGACACTAAACAAATTGTGAATAAAAACTGAATGCAATGATGTGGAGGTGCCAACATCTAATATTGTATTCAGAATAGAACACAAATCACAGATCAAAAGTTTAAATTAAGAGAATGTATCATTTTAAGGGAAAAATATGTTGTTTCAAAATTTCATGGCGCCAACAAATCCCAAAAAAGTTGGGATTTTTACCACTGTGTGGCATCCCCCCTTCTTCTTACAACACTCAACAGATGTCTGGGGACAGAGGAGACCAGTTTGTCAAGTTTAGAAATAGGAATGCTCTCCCAATCATGTCTAGTACAGGCCTCTAACTGTTCAATCATCTTGGGCCTTCTTTGTCGTACTTTCCTCTTTATGATGCACCAAATGTTCTCTATAGGTGAAAGATCTGGACTGCAGGCTGGCTATTTCAGTACCCGGATCCTTCTCCTACGTAGCCATGATGTTGTGATTGCTGCAGATTGTGGTTTGGCATTATCTTGTTGAAAAATGCAGGGTCTTCCCCGAAAGAGAGATGGGAGCATATGTTTTTCTAGAACCTGAACATAGTTCTCTGCATTAATTTTGCCTTTCCAGACATGCAAGCTGCCCATGCCACAAGCACTCATGCAACCCCATACCATCAGTGATGCAGACTTCTGAACGGAGTGTTGATAACAACTTGGGTTATCCTTGTCCTCTCTGGTCTGGATGACATGGCGTCCCAGTGTTCCATAAAGAACTTCAAATCGTGACTCATCTGACCACAGAACAGTCTTCCATTTTGCCACACTCCTTAAATTAGCTGGACTTTTAAATGACCCCTGGCCCAGTGCAAATGTCTGAGCTGGTGGAGCTTGCTTAGAAATGGCTTCCTCTTTGCACTGTAGAGTTTCAGCTGGCAATGGCAGATGGCACGGTGGATTGTGTTCACTGACAATGCTTTCTGGAAGTATTCTTGAGCCCATTCTGTTATTTCTTTGACAGTGGCATTCCTGTTTGAGGTGCAGTGACGTTTAAGGGCTCGGAGATCATGAGAATCCAGTAGAGTTTTACGGCCTTGACCCTTACGCACAGCGATTGTTCCAGATTCTCTGAATCTTTTGATGATGTTATGCACGGTTAATGATGATAACATGAAAGTCTTTGCTATTTTATGCTGGGTAACACCATTCTGGTATTGCTGCACATCTTTCTGCACAACAATGGTGGAATTGGTGATCCTCTTACCATCTTGGCTTCAGAGAGACACTGACACTCTGAGAAGCCCTTTTTATACCCAATCATGTTGTCAATTGACCTAATTAGTGTTAATTGGTCTTCCAGCTGTTCATTATATGCTCAATTTCATTTTTCCAGCCACTTATTGCTACTTGTCCCAACTTTTTGGGGATTTGTTGACTCTGTGAAATTTTGAATCAACATATTTTTCCGTTAAAATGTTACATTTACTCACATTAAACTTTTGATCTGTCATCTATGTGTCAGGGACGAGCAGACAGCATAAGAACGAGGGTGTGGAGGCAAATGCAGGGGAAGATGATTTAATAAATAAAGAGAAACAAACAAAACCAGGGAATACTAACTAATACAAACATGGTGGGTAACAAAGCAGAAACAAAAGGACTGACCAAGACAGACTGAAACAAAGGGTCTTAAATACAAAACACTGGACACACCTGAAACTACTGATTACAAAGGGGCGTGGTTACAAATGAGACACAGGTGGGAATGGGCGGAGCAAGGGAGGAGACAGAACCAAAACAAACACAAACCATCTGCTAAGGACCACATGGGGGAAACTGACAGGGGAGACAAGGCTCACAAGAGACAGACATGACACTATGTTCTATTATGAATAAAATATTTACATTTGCCATCTCCACATCATTGCATTCAGTTTTTATTCACAATTTGTTTAGTGTCCCAACTTTTTAGAATCCAGTTTGTAATGAATTGCATAGGAGGAGGAGCAAGAGATTGTAAAAAAAAAAGTCTGTGTTGTCTTAAGTGATGTAGCGTGATCCTATAAGTTTAAGCACACCTTCCATATGACTGTCTGTGCTTTCAATGCATATCTTGGTCTTTTAACTGTCTTTACTGTTATTGTATTGTATTAGAATAAAAATTAAACCATTTTCATTTTTCCCCCAGACTTTTGACTAGTAATATACATTAAGTTTTAGTATGGTGATTGTATGGTGGAAGAACACAAATATGCTTACTAGCATAAAAAAATACTATTTTAAAAAGTAAATTATTGTTCATAATGAAATTAATAAACGGTCATATTTTATATTCATTACTCAAGACATACAGTGATTCTTGAAAGTTTGTAAAACATTTATAAATTATCTAAATAAATATATTTAACATATTTTTCTAAAAATTCATCGAAAGGCCTAAACATAGATAAGGAGAAACAAATCAAACTAAATATTACATTTGGTAATTTATGTATTGAGGGAAATGATCCACATATCTGTGATCAATGATCATTACATATCTGTGAGTGGCCAAAGTATGTGAACCTTTACTTTCAGTATCTGGGGTGACGCCCTTAGGCAGAAGTAACTGCAACTAAACTTTTCCGGTAACTGAGTTCATTCCTCCCATGAAATACTTGCTTCAGGTCCTTCCATCAACATATCTTTAGTCCCTTTTTTGGGTAGAACAACATGTATGCTTAGAGTTGCTGTCTAGTTGAGTTTAGGTTGGCCATGAAAAACTGTTTCATATGGCTTACATCAACAACTCTTCTTATTCCTGCCCACAGTGCCAAAATGTCTTTTATATCTTATTAAATATTTTAATAATTTGAGATATTATATTTCAGATGTTCATGACCTATAAGCAACACCGGCTTAGTAAAACAAAAATACTTCACTTTACGTGTAACTTCAATGAAAGTGTGCAAAAATAAATAAAAACAAGAACATAAATTAATGATCACAATATTCTGATTGTTTGATATGTACTAGTATATCTGATCTGTATGTGCTGAAGTGTTTGGCTGTCTGTCCCATAGGTGTCTCCTGGCATGGCTCAGAGCCCCAGAAAACCACCTCCTCCTAAAGACCCCCTCGCTGACCTGAACATTAAAGACTTCCTATAGATCAGCATCAGGTACAAGTTTACAGCTTGATAATCATGTAACTGTTAAGAGTGTATCAGCAATTCTTGATTAGTTTTGAAGTACTAAAAGTAGTTTTATGTCTTTCTGTGCATTCTAGCTCCTGTGACCCTGAAGAACTGGATGTGTGTATTTCTCTCTTCTAATCAGTAACTTCAAGGTCTATCTTCATCCCTTCCTTTTTCTCTCTCTTTCTCTCTCTCTCTGTCTAATGCTGTACCAGAACCTGTGAAAGTTTTCCTGTATGTGTGTGAATTTTAATGTTATCCTTTGTTTCCAAGCTATATTTAAAAAGATGAAACCGAGTAGGGTATTGATGGATGTATTATTGTACATCTGCAGTGGTAGGTGTCTGTTTCTTTTTATTTCTCCTGGCTTGCTTCTCTGTGGGAAACCCCAAACAGATGTGTAATGTAATGGGGGGGGGGGGGCTTATCTAGGGCCTACTCAATTCATGTTGTCAATTGAAGCATTATATGTGTAGCTACTTTTTTTCTAGTTTTACTAATTATGTTCTTGACCAAGTCTTCTTCCTTTTCTGTTGGTACATTAACATTTGACTAGACCTGTTAAATATACATTTTAGAATATTGTATTAGTATTTATTTTGGGATAAAATGAATGTTGCATATATTTTATGTTATGTATTAAAAACCTGTGTAAATTACTTCATTTGTAATAAAAATATATTCCACTGTCCTGCCACCTAAATGCAACATCTTTCTCACTTTTGACCCTCGTAATAAAGGAATAAGATTTAAACGGGCAGTTTGATGTGATTTGTTGCAGTTCACTGTTGTAAGGGAAATGTGAAAATTGTTAAGATTGTTCTAAAGACTGATGGAATAATGTTATTAACTGTGGCTGTGCTCAGTGGTGTTACTTTCCATTTTTTCTTGCTTTTGTTGTTGTTGATGATTTTTCTTTCGGATGCAATACCCCCAGGTCCCCCTTGTCCTATGTGCATCTGTCCTGTTGAAATGCAATAAACATTATCCTGGAAAATCCAGAGTCACTGAGTTTTTTAAGGGAATGTTTCACTTTGTCTTTAGAACGTGACTTAAATTCACCCACTGGACAGTGTTGTAATTTAGAAATAATGAATGTATGTTGAAAGTGAACTGACATCAACCCTGCCATGAAGCACTCTTTTATTGCAGAACAATTGCAATAAAAATATTATCCCCCCCAGTATTCTTCCAGAGGTGGCAAGATGCAGAGCAACATTTAATGCAGTGAGAGGGAGGCTTCGGGATCAGTATGGAGTGAAAAACAACTTGCTGCACCCAGCTAAGCTAAGCTAAGAGTGGCCGTCAGTGCAGACACTGTCTTCATGGATCTAAAGGAGGCAAAGAATTTTGTGGACTTATTACATTTGGCCTAGCTTGCTGCCCTCAACGCCAGCAAGATGATGCTGGTAATGAACATTTAAGGTTGATCAGGCAATTGTTCAAATGTGGCAAGCATGTTTGTGTGCATGCAAATGGTCTAGTTTCTAGGTCATTCTACTGATCAGTGAGTAGACATAATGCTCAGCCACCATGTATTCTGTCAAAAAATATGCCTTGTAATATCCTACTTTGGGGATAGTTCTTAATTATATCTTTCATATCTTAACTTGGGTAATATTGATGACTTCAAGGATATATTGCCTATTGTGTGCATTGAAAGTGCATTGTGTGCTCAGAAAAACATGGGGCTGTATTAGGATTCTGTGTTAGAGCTAGATATTTTGCTGTTATTAAGAATTTTTCTATTTTTGATCTGTACCATTTTGAGTTATTGTACTTCTGTGATGGGGTTGTGCCTTACTTTACCACATTAGTATGGGCAAGAGAGTTGTAGGGAGCATAGGGTGACATCAGCGATGTCAAATTTCATAACATATCATAGCCCTGTTTCCTTTCCTTTTAATGCCATTTTTGAACAATTTGGACAAAATTTTTTACAATTTGGAACAATCAGATCTGGTCTGGAGACGGGATCCCCAGTTGCTTAAACAGGTAGAATTCACTATATTCATATGATCACAGATAAAGCTTTTCTTTGAAATGAATGACATAACAGAAACTTCACCATCCACTCCATGGGAAGCAACGAAGGCATACCTGAGCGGCTATATTATATCATTTCAAGCAGTGAAAAGCAGATTGGAATTGGATATTCCATGGATATATATATATATATATATATATATATATATATATATATATATATATATATATATATATAATTTAGTGACATCCATGCTCCTTACTTATGCAGGATGTATTTACAAGCATATTAAGATGCTTGTAAGAAGCTTTATACCTCCTACAGTCAATGAAGCTATAATTACAGTGCTTTTGAAAAAACACTACTGAGATGAGCATCTACAGACCAATCTCTCTTTTGAACTTTGATCAGAAAATATTAACTAGAATGTTGTCAATTAGGTTTAATCAGCTAATAAAACCCCAATCACATGGGATCATATAGATACTCTTTTCACAATTCTGTCAACTTTTCAATATAATCTGTTGTCAAAATGGATTTAGGGATGATCTATTTGTTCTCTCTTTGCAGAAAGGCATAAAAGGCTTTTGATCAAAAAGAATGGCCATACCTATTTGCAGTCCTGAGAAAATTCTAATTGGGCAATACATTTGAATCCTGGATAAGACTCCTTTGTTACAACCCCTCTGCTAGAGTCATCACAAACAAAAAGCTGTCTTCTAAAATGTCATTGCAAAGAGGCTCTAGACAAGGGTGTGCTCTTTCACCTTTACTTTTTGCATTGGCCTTAGAACTACTAGCCCAGGCAATCCATTGTAACCCTAACATTCATGGGTATGGCTCAGGAAATATAGCAAGCAAAATATCATTGTTTGCAGATGATATCCTTCTTTGCATTAGTGAGCCACAATACTCAATACCAGTTATTCTTGAAATAATTTATAATTTTGGACATTTCCCTAAGATCAGACTCAGAGGACTTTTAAAAGGCAGGGATGAACTCATAAAAGCCAGGGTTGCTCACTCGAGGCTAACTGAATTTCAATAACAGTTGCTCAATCTGTATGTTTTCACTGCAGCTCTGTACCAAGACTTTGGAATAATATGGACTCAATATAAGGTCATTAATATTGTGGACTTGTGAAATGATGTTCACAAATACACTCATTGTCAAAGAAGGAATTGACCCAATGAGTAGGGTTGACAAGAGTTTTACACACAATTTTTAACACATTTGAACATATGGACATCTTCATATTGAGAGATGGAGGTGATATAGCTAAACATATAAAACTGAAGAAATGTCTTTTAAACCAAATTTATGAAATGTAATTAATAGAAATGCAATTTTCTTGGAAGGAAAAATACCTCAATGAATGACATAACAGAAACTTCACCATCCACTCCCTGGGAAGCAACGAAGGCATACCTGAGCGGCTGTATTATATAATTTCAAGCAGTGAAAAGCAGATGTAAAGCTGAACTATTGGATATTCCATGGATATATATATATATATATATATATATATATATATATATATATATATATATATAATTTAGTGACGTCCATGCTCCTTACTTATGCAGGATGTATTTACAAGCATATTAAGCTTGTAAGAAGTTTTTACCTCCTATAGTCAATGAAGCTATAATTACAGTGCTTTTGAAAAAACACTACTGAGATGAGCAATCTTAGATTGATAAGATGATAAGATCATATATGTTTAAATATGTTAAAGAAGACAATGGTTTTTATGGGGTACCCTAACTTTTTCACATGAGTGTATGCATTCAAGATTAAGGGCTGGTTGACATGACTAAATAACTCATATCTCATATCTCTAAATGAAATGGTAATATACAATAAAATATATTAAAAACCTGAACAGAGTATAATGTTATCAGACTATCATTATTTATCTGTAACAGCAGAAGCACAACATGCTTTATATATAAATTCTAATCTTTATTTATGTTTCTACAGCATAATCTTAACAAGACTGTATTCTCTACACTGTCCTCTCCCTGAAAATCAAACCAATCCTTTCATTGCTTTCATCAGCTCCTTGTAATCAGATAATGTTCAATCTTCCTTCAAGGCTATCAGAGTGATCTTGATCTTGAAGAAGCTCTCAATAGCAATAATATCAGCAAATATAGACCAATGTCCCTTCCTTTTTCCTTTCAAATGTCCTTTACTCTATCTATCCTCACCTGTCTTGTTTCTTACTCAGAACAACCTACAGGACCAAATTCAATCTGGTTTTAATCCAATACACTCTGCAGACCTATTTTTAATTTACCTTTTATATCTAAGATTTTAGAAAAAGCGATGGCCCAACAACTGTGCAGATACTTGCACACTAATCACATATATGAAAAATTCCAATATGGATTCAGGCCTCAACATAGTACTGAGACAGCTCTAGTTAGGATTACAAATGATCTTATTCTTGCATCTGATCAAGGCTGTGTGTCCCTGCTTGTGCTGCTAGATTTAAGTGCATTTGATACAATAGATCACCCTATTCTCCTAGAAAGATTAAAAAGTGTGATCAGAATCACAGAGACAGCCCTCTCATGGTTCAGATCTTAACCGATTCGTGTCAATTTGTAAATGATATGTCTTCCAATCACACTAAAATGAGATATGGAATCCCACAAGGCTCAATTTTAAGACTATTACTGTTCACTTTTTACATGATACCCCATGCCACAACAATAAACAGACATGGCATTAACTTCCACTGTTACGCAGACGATACTCAATTGTATATCTCAGCCAAACCTCATGATAAAACTAGATAAAAAAAAAAGTAAGACTGTATAAAAGCCATAAAATCTTGGATGTTGCCTAACTTCCTCCTTCTTGCAAAAAAACAGGGGTCCTCATTTTGGGTCCTGAAATTGTAAAGAACATTATCAGACTTCTCAGTTGTACCTGGCTCAGTAGCAAAAATCCTGGCGTCATAATTGATTCAGATTTATCGTTTGAAAGAAATAGGTAATATTACTAGGACCACTTTTCTTCATTCATTCATTCATTCATTTTCCAAACCGCTTATTCCTGAATAGGGTCACGGGTGAGCCGGTGCCCAGCCGGCAACTCTGAGCGCAAGGGCGGGAAACAACCCTAGACAGGGCGCTAATCCATCGTAGGGCACACACATGCGCACACACATCCACACACTAAGGGCCACTTTAGAGTCACCAATTCACCTATCATGCATGTCTTTGGACTGTGGGGGAAACCGGAGTACCCGGAGGAAACCCACACAAACACGGGGAGAACATGCAAACTCCACACAGAAACTTCCCAGGTCACCCCACCCGGGGATCGAACCTAGGTCCTTCTTGCTGTGAGGCAACAGCGCTATCCACTGCGCCACCGTGCCGCCACTTTTCTTCATCTTCGTAATATTTCTAAGTTAAGAAAAGCCCTATCTTTTCATGAGGCAGAAAAACTAGTACATGTTTTTATCACCTTAGTGTTAGCTTACTGCAATGCACTGTTATCAGGTTGTTCAAGCAGGAACCTAAATAGACTTCAGTTAGTTCAAAATGCTGTAGCCAGAGTCCTAACTGAAAGGAGAGAACCAGAAGGTAACATAAGCATGGGAGCATCCTGAAACATTAACATCTAACCACTCTGCCATCACAAACCTGAGTGATCGCTTGAAGGAGTCAAACGGCAGCACCAACATCCCAGTTAACCATAAATGTCCATAAATAGGATATCTGCATCCTGTAACTAAGCTAAGACATTAACAACCAAATGCTACTCTGAACATGTAAGTTTTACAGCCTACACTTGAAGATTGAGACTGTGTCTGAGTCCCGAACATTATCTGGAAGGTTATTCCAGAGCGGGGGGCTAATAGGAAGCCAGCGCCCTGTGATCTGAGCTATCGTGATGGCTCATAAAGGTAAATTAAATCTTGTAAGTATTCAGGAGCAAGCCCATGTAGGGCTTTATATGTAAGTAAAAGAATTTTATAATCAATACATTTGACCGGAAGCCAGTGCAGTGCTGATAGTATTGGACTGATGTGTCAAATCTTATAGTTTCAGTTAGGCTGTTATAGTCAGATCTGCCACATAATGTTTACATTCTCTTTAATTTAAACATCAAACTAATTCATCTCTGTACCTTTTCAGAGTTAATGATGACCCACCGGCCTGAGCTGATTAGATGCTAACCTCAAGTTCCTCTGCCCCATCTGAGTAGGAGTAGAACCCCAAGTTCACCTGCTACAACTTTATATTGGCTTTCCACCTTCCGGCTACTGGACCTGAACTAGTTTTCCACCCTCCCACGGACTAGTTGCTCATCCA
The DNA here is from genome assembly GCA_034509495.1 of Acestrorhynchus altus. Taxonomy (NCBI): domain Eukaryota; kingdom Metazoa; phylum Chordata; class Actinopteri; order Characiformes; family Acestrorhynchidae; genus Acestrorhynchus; species Acestrorhynchus altus. The sequence continues at coordinate 29,219,413 of CM067501.1, read as the reverse complement.
CCATCACCAACTATGAAGAAATATACTGTTACTATTCTGTCCACCAGCAAACTAACATTATTTCAGTATACCCAAGAACTAGAACAGAGGTGTAGGGGTCCAGTGTCCCCTAACTGTGTATAAGTAGTTTGACCAGAGGAGAATGGGTCCTCCCCTTTGTGAGCCTGGCTCCTACCAAGGTTTCTTCCTCCAGCTCTGAGGGAGTTTTTCCTTGCCATTGTTTTCCTTTGGCTTGCTCATTAGGGGAACTATCTATTATTTTTTGTATTTTTGTACTGTTGGTAACCTTTTTATTTCTTGATTGCTGTAAAGCTGCTCTGTGACAACTTCAGTTGTGAAGAGCGCTATACAAATACATTTTTTATTTGATTTTGCTCTCTCTATATTTAATTACAGTCCCTGACAGAAATTCTGTCACTTATCCATGTTGTGGAAACAAAAGCTTATAACCTGACTTTAAATTCATCCATTGGTTTTAGAAATGATTCATATGAAAGCTGAAACCCTCCCAAATGAGGTTTAATTTACAAAAATAAATTTGCTTCACTGCAGAAATATTGATCTTTTAATGAACACAAACGTCAGATTTTGGCAAGACAAAAGTTTTGTCGCCCACAGAAAGTAATGTGAAAATCAAACAAATAATTTACTTCAAATACAAAGATATGTTTCATAACATTGGTGAATGAAGTTGTGGTGCTACTAGAGCCATATTTAATATTTTGTGTGACTTCCATGAGCTTGAAGGACTGCATCCATGCGGTTTGACAATGATTCATACCATTTATTGTCATCAGGAATAGCAAAGAATGCAGTCTGACATGCCTCCCAGAGTTCAAGATTCTTTGGTTTTGTCTTCCAAGCTTTCTCTATCATCCTGCTCCAAACATGCTCAATGATGTTCATGTCTGGTGACTGGGTGAATCTTGGATCCATACAGGCTCCAGTAGGTCTCCTGTAGAATTTGAGGCAGCTGTGGTGTAATTCAACTGAAGATTCATCTGAGAAATCCACCTTCTGCCACTTTTCCAGCGTCCATCTGTTTAGCAGGCTGTGGGCCTTGGCAAATGCCACACGTTTTTTTAATTGCCTTTTGGGCACTGATTCGACCATGGAGGCCATTTTGAGACAGAATCCTACAAACTGTTCTAGTTGACACAGGGACTTGAGGTGACCAGGCCTGGTGTAGCTCTGCTGCAGTGGAAAAGGGGCTGGCTTTGGATTTTCTAACCAACAAATTTTCCTCCTGAGCGTTGTCTTGCAGGGTCTGCCAGACCTGGGCTTGTCAAAAACATCTCCAGTCTCTTCAAATCTTTTTATAATTCTTTGTACTTGATGTTGAGACATTATAGGTGCCAGCCACCTCTGCAGTGGATCTGATCTTTAACCTCTTGAAAATCAAGACTTTGGTCACAGGGTGGATTTTTGGCATGTTGTCAGAAGTCAAGTTGCAGTTCAAGTGAAGGTCTGGGGTGCTGGGGTTCTTTTTATACACACCCACTAATTAACCAATCAATTAGTGAGCACAGGTGAGGCTGTAAACTAGGATTGGGTGCATTATATGACAAGGCGACAAAACTTTTGTCTTGCCAAAATCTGACCTTTCTGTGTTTATTAAATGATCAATATTTCTGCAGTGAAGTAAATTTATTTTCGAAAAATTAAACCTCATTTGGGAGGGTTTCAGCTTTCATATGAGTCATTTCTAAAACCAGTGGATGAATTTAAAGTCAGGTTATGAGCTTTTGTTTCCACAACATGGATAAGTGACAGAACTTCTGTCAGGGACCGTAGGCCCTAGTGCCCTACATGGACTTTCTGGAGAATCTCACTCCTCATTGTCCCTGACACCACTATACTTCATCCTCTGAGCACAAGCATATCATAGTGTGATAACTCTGATTTCACTTGGAAAACTCTCGTGCCATCAGGCACATTACTTTAACATTCTTTTTAGCTTCATAACAGGTAACAATTCAGCACTAGCTGTTGCTGTTCTGATTTAATTCATTTTGAGCTGAACATGGATAAGAAAGCAACTCATTACTAAGCAACACAGTGGAACAAATGGAGCTGATGATGAAGTTTTGTCAATATAGCCGCTAAACCAATGACGGTCACGAACCACTGGACGCTGTGAAGTTCATATGTTTTCCCATAACATTACTTCATTAATGGGAGGCTAATGTTTGTAAAGCAACAAAATTATTCCCAATATAGTTAGTTGGTTGGTGCTGACTGGCAGCACAAGAAGCACACTGTCTTATTTTAATCCATAAAGCACTGTCTGGTCAGTTACCAGATTACATCTCTGCCCTGATCTCAGTAAATAACAGTTGATATCAGGATCAGCTGTCAAGTACTGAGAGTTTTTAGGGAACTGGGAGAATCAGCTTTTAGTAGATTTAACTCATTGGTCTACTAAATGTTATTCACTGTCAGTCTGGACAGAACATCAAAAATATTTGCTACTCAGCAATAATTTGTACTGTATACAACATATGCATATGAGACAGCTTACCAAATTGTTGGGGCACTACAGTGTGTATAGATACATAAATGAAATACTTCTCCAGCACTGAACTACACAGCCCCTCCCCCAACAACTGCAGCACAGTTTCCTGCTGAGAGCTCCACCATCCCTAGCTCCCCTTCTGACACACACACAGACTAACATGCTGTTACACCAACCATCTCTATGTCCACCTTCACTACATCCATAAACCTTTTCTGAGGTCTTCCTTCTTCCTTCTTGTCCTTCTGCCTGGCAGCTCCATCTCCAACATTCTTTGTCCAATATATCCACTATTCCCCCTCAACACATATCCAAACCATCTCAACCTGGCCTCTCTGGCTTTATCGCCAAACTGCTCCACCTTCACTGTCCCTCTGATCTGCTCATTTCTAATCTTCTCCATCCTTCTCACTGTCAATGAAAATCTCAGCATCTTCATCTCTGCCACCTCCAGCTTAGCCTCCTGTCTTTTAGAGAGAGCCACAGTCTCCAAACCATACATCATAGCAGATTTTACTACTGTCTTATAAATTTTCCCTTTCACTCTTGCTGCTATCCTTCTGTCACACATCAGCCCTGACACCCATCTCTACCCATCCTGCCTGCACCCTCTTCTTAACATCTTTTCTGCACTGTCAATTGTGCTGATAGATACTCCTTGCATCTTCACCTTTCCACCTGCCTCTCTCCCATTCACACAAATGTATTTCATCTCGTCTCTACTGACATTCATTCCTCTAAATTGTGCTCATTCCTCTCCAGTGCAAACCTCCATCAGTCCAAGTTCTCTTACACCTGCTCTTTACTCTCACCACAGATTACAGTGTCATCTGCAAACATCATGGTCCATGGAGCTTCCTGCCTGACCTCATCTGTCAACCTGTCCATCACGACTGCAAACAAGAAGGGGCTCAAAGCTGATCCCTGATGTAACCCTACCTTCACCTTGAAACGATTTGTCACTCCAACTGCACACCTCACCACTGTTGCACTATCCTCATACATGTCCTGCACCACCCTCACATGCCTTTCAGCCACACCTAAATTCCTCATACAGTACCACAGTTCCTCTCTTGGCACCCTATCATATGCCTTCTCTAGGTCCACAAAGGCACAATGTAGCTCCTTCTGACCTTCTCTGTTCTTCTCTACCAACACTCTCAACACAAAAAATGCATCTGTGGTACTCTTTCTGGGCATGAAACCAAACTGTTGCTCAGTGATTTGAACCTCTTGCATTAGCCTTGCTTCAACAACTCTTTCCCATACCTTCATGGTATGGCTCATCAACTTTATACCTCTGTAGTTACTGCAGCTCTGCACATCACCTTTGTTCTTAAAAATGGGGACCAGTACACTGCTTCTCCACTCATCAGGCATCCTCTCATTCTCCAGGAATGAGAACAACCTGGTCAAAAAGTCCACTGCCTTCTCTCCTAAACATCTCCATACCTCCACAGGTATGTCATCTGGACCAACTGCCTTTCCATTCTTCAACCTTCAACACTTCCACCTTACTAATTCTCTGCACTACCTGATCCACTGTCTCTCCCCCTTTGTCCTCCTCTCTCTCTCATTTTCAAATCATACAACTCATCATAGGCCTGAGCCTTTGCCACCATTTTTTTCACTATGCGACTAGCCTCACAATACTCCTGCCTACTTCCTTCATCTCTCTGGTTATCCTACTTTTTCTTAGCTGCTTTCTCTTCTGAATACTCTCCTGGACTTCCTCATTCCACCATCAACTTTCCTTGTCTTCTTTCCCCTGACCAGATGAAACACCCAAAACATTCTTGCCAGTTTCTCTCACCACCTTAGCTGTACTGTCCTTGTCCTCAGGTAGCTCCTCACTGCCCCCAAGGGCCTGTTGCAATTTTCCCCTGAACTGCCTGCAACCATCTTCCTCCTTCAGTTTCCATCATCTAATCTTAGTCTTCACTCTCTTCCTCTTCTTTGTTTCTAATCTCATTTTACAGACATCCACCCTATGCTGTCTTACAACACTTCCCCCTGGCAATCTCCAAAAAGATCTTAAAAATCTTTACAAAATGTACAACCATCTGACCTTCTGCATTTCTATCTTTCACACCATACATACCCAGCACCTCTTCATTCCCTCTGTTCCATTCACCAACATGTTCATTGAAGTCTGCACCAATCACCAATCTCTCCTCTCTAGACACACCTTCTACCACTTCATCCACCATACTCCAAAATTCCTCTTTCTCCTCTAACTGACAACCAACCTGTGGTGCATATGAACTGACAACATTCAAAATTACACCCTCAACTTCCAACTTCAAGCTCACAATCCATTCTGACACTCTCTTTACATCCAGAACACTTTTCACAAGCTGTTCCTTTAGGATTATCCCTACTCCAGTTATCTTCCTAACTACACCATGATAGAACAGTTTGAACCCACCTCCATTGTTCCTGACCTTGCTTCCTTTCCATCTGGTCTCCTGAAAACACAGAATATATACCTTCCTTCTCTCCATCATATCTGCAAGCTCTCTGCCTTTACCAGTCATTGTCCCTATGTTCAGAGTCCCTACTCTAACATACACACTTCTGCTTTTCCTTCTCTCTCGCTGCCTTCTAACCCGCATTCCTCCTCTCCTCCTCGATGGTCTTCAACCTACAGTAGTCCAATTTCCACCAGCACCCTGCTGGTCAACAGCACCAGAGGCGGTCATTGTTAACCCGGGCCTCGACTGATCTGGTATGGCAGTCATATATATCATTTGTGGCACAGGTTTTATGCCAGATCAATATAAACAGTCAATATAAACATAAACTATATGGAGAAAAATATAGGGACACATGCTCCTTCACATTTTCTTCTCAAATAAAATGAATCTATTTCACCTAAACGACCAGGTTTTCACTCAGCTGTGTAATATCAAACAGATAAATGAGTATGATGAGTGTGAATGTGAGATGAGTGTGATTGTGAGATGAGTGTGATTGTGTGATGAGTGTGATTGTGTGAGAAATGTGATGAGTGTGCTTGTGTGATGAGAGTGATGAGTATGAATGTATGAGTGTGGTGAGTGAGATTGTGTGATGAGTTTGTGTGATGATTGTGATTGTGACATGAGTATGATATGTGTGACTGTATGATGATTATGATTGTGAGACGTGTGATTGTATGATGAGTATGATTGTGTGATGAGTGTGGTTGTGTGATGAATGTGATTGTGAGATTAGTGTGATTGTATGATGGGTGTAATTGTGTGATGAGTGTGACTGTGAGATGTGTGACTGTGTGATGAGTATGAGTGTGGTTGATGAGTGTGATTGTGTGATTCTGAGGTGAGTGTGATGATTGTGAGATGAGTGTGATTGTGAGACGAGTGTGATTGTGTGAGGAGTGTGATTCTGAGGTGAGTGTGATGATTGTGAGATGGGTTTGATTGTGTGATGATTGTGATTGTGATTGTGAGATGAGTCTGATTCTGAGGTGTGATGACTCTCAGGTGAATGTGATGATTATGAGATGGATTTGATTGTGTGATGATTGTGATTGTGAGATGAGTCTGATTCTGAGGTGTGATGACTGTCAGGTGAATGTTATGATTGTGAGATTAGTGTGATGATTGTGAGATGAGTGTGATTCTGAGGTGAGTGTGATGATTATGAGGTGAATGTGATGATTGTGAGATAAGTGTAATTCTGAGGTGAATGTGATGATTGTTCGATGAGTGTGATTGTGTGAAGAGTGTGATCAGTTTGGGTTGCTGAAGGTGTTCAGATCAGGGCAGGGTCACGTGGGGGGCTGTAACGGCGTCGCTCGCGTTCCCGGCATGCATTGTGAAGCGGGGAGGTAGACTGGAGAGAGCGGAGCACGAGCGCAGGGCGACCCCTCCTCCACCCCTCCTCCCTCGCGCGCACGCACGCAGACACGCAAGCAAGCGCTCGCGCGCCGACAACGGACCAGATACACACACGCGGAGGTAAAGAGATGAATGATGAATAACGGGCTTGCGTTGATCGTGGGGGTCTGCGGTGGTCTGCGAGGGTGTGTGTGATTGTGGTGGTCTGTAGGGGTCTGTAACAGTGGATTTCAGCAGAACCGCTCCCTGTTCGGAGGGATGGGTGGTCGGCGGGGGGGCTTGATGGATGCAGCTGCTCTGATGGTCGGGTTTCGGTGGCGATGGGTTTGATTTCGCTGGTGTGTGTGTGTGTGTGTGTGTGTGTGTGTGTGTGTGTGTGTGTGTGTGTGATGGTGGGGGGATTCCCTCTCTTCACCAGTATGACCAGCTGAGCTCGGCTGCCTGGTCGGACTGGGAGCAGGATCAAGCCTCTTCGACTTGCACAGAGCTTCATTAAAGAGCTGCACAGAGCAGCAGGGACATAGTTTCGTCCAGTCAGAAGAAGCCTTTGATGTGTCGCGGTTCTATAAAGATGCTTTAGTTGAAGCGCCCCTTTATCACACAGCACACCACCAGTCAGAGGATCTGAGGGGCATATCAACCACATATCAACCATACCAACAGTCCATTCACCGCTTCTAAATCCTACAGAGATAAATAAGTGTCAGGGGTTATCACCATTCATTATTTGAAGCTGGAATAAGGTGAGCTTTATGCTGAGATGGGCCTTAAACACTAAAGAGACTTAATGTGACTGTGTGCACTGAAAACAGGGCATGGGGCTGATAGGATCTGCACATTTGTGCTGGACAGGCAGGACACGAGTGTTAGTTTGATGAACTACACCATGAAGAATGCACACTGTGGTGTAAGACATGTATAAGATAAGTGTCCACGTGGTGAATGAAGAGCCAGAAGACTGTCTGCCTTTCATGGTTGGGTCATTCAGACACAGGATGTGTATGGAAACACCTGCTAATGTTAACACTTTACTGTCACGAACCGCCTCAGGGGGGTCTACATAGATGGAACAGATAGTAGCTCAGAACACGCCCACTTCACAAACTCCATGGAAGAATCATTTTTTTTGCTTTTTCTTTCTTTATCAAACTACAGAACTCTGACATACAGAACTACGACATTCAAACTGGGACATGAACCATACTGTATCTTTTGAGTCTTTCACCCCTACTAAAACAACAACCTAGCACCAAACTTCTCACTTACACATGGACAATATTTTGTTCTCCATAAAACAGGTCAAATATGGCCATTGTTTGTTTGCTCCAGGATAAATTTGTTATATATATGTACATATATATGCAGTATAATGCAGTAGAGGTTCCTGTTGTAGTTCCATAGATCTGCTTCACAAGTGCCTGTGCACTCAGGTTTGGGAATGATCTGGCTTCTCCTCAGTGTGTCAATATTATACAGTGTGGGTTTTTTCCTATTGTGGCACCACCTCTGATGTCCTTTTTACAAATAGAATTGGAGTATATTCTGTGCCTGCATGCATCATGTATCCACAGAGGACTGTAGCCAGTTGAAGTGAGGGAAATGCTTGTCTGTAGAAGAAATGCATTTGCAGCCAGAAAATTTAAAGGCAACAACAATATTTAAATAAGTATATGGGAATAGAGCCTCAGCTCTTTAATGCTGCACCTGTGTAGCATTTATTGCCATTGTTAACTGAGGTTATGTCCAGTCATTGCAGTGTACAAATTCACCTTCCTGAATGAGCAGCTTTAAAGAAGAAGACTATTTTAACTTGAGCATAAGTGAAATGTCAATTACTGTTATTGCTATTCATGTTCATATTTGTATTGTTTTACCCAGTTTGGAGTAAGTGATATTAATTGGATTTCTTTAAGCAGGGAATCTGCAAAAAAAAACAACAACAAAACAACATTCAGGGCAAAGGTGCCTCCAGTACCAGGGAGAAACACTGCTCTAGATTTACTTTTGGGTCGAGCAATTGTAGATCAAGTCAACATTATTTCAGGACAACAGTAACAAGGTTACATCTGAGTTGATACTGCTGATAGCACAGTGTTTATACAAAGGGTGGGAGACTTTGTATGAATCTTGAGTTAATTGCAAGTTATTCACACAAAATATTGCTCAACAGAACTTATTCTGTGGTTTTGTTTGTAAACAATAAAATATTACAATACACATTGTGTAAAGACACGCTTCTCTTATCACAGATGTTGATATTTGGCAAACTGGGTGGTTCATGTTCACTCATTTTGCTTCATTTAGAGGCTATACTGTAAGAGGGATGTATATTGGAAGGAGCCTGGCCATATGCCTTGGATCATGATACATAAAGCTGTCATATAATAAAAGGTACCCCACCATAAAATTTATAAAATCTGAGTTAAGTTTACTTTTTAAGAAATTAGGCCAGTGGGATCTTAAGATGGTTGAACATTGATGTCTAGCACTTAGGCCTTAAACACACCACTGTCTGATACCAGTCTTTGCATACTGTGTTTTTGAGCTTCAATATAAAAAATGGATAACCATTTTTGCAAGTGTAATGTCATATCAATTGCCATAAATATAAAGGAGTGCACAGAAGCACAGATCTGTTCTGCATGTTTGTCATTTCTGTTTCTTTGATAGTCATTTCTGCAGTGTTTCTCATCACTGGGTTTATATATTAGTTTATAAAAGCTCATGTGAAAGTCTTTTTGGTAATGTCTAATTTGAAACTCATTATTTTAAGCAGACATCTACTTGTATGGAGCACATGGGTTTGTCATTCACTATATATTCAGTGTGTTTTTCTACCAGGATTTGATCTTGAGTTATTCTCGATCAACTTCAGGTAATGTCATCAACCATCAGAGTCCCATTGACTTTGAGCAAGCAAGTAGAATGTTTAGTTGGCACTGGCCTACTACTTTACCCCAGTTTTTAAGTATTTATTACTTTTGTAACCCCACAGTAAAATGCTCCCATATGCGTACAGTCCTAGTGGGTTTTTAAAAAGAATGTTTCTGCATTGTCAACCTCAGGAATAGCCCTAATTCAGAATCAAATGTGACAGAAAATTATTAACATCTAATAAAAGTAAACAAGAAGGGTGAGTTTCCTGTAAGTCGCCAGTAGCCCAGGGGCTGGATGTGCCTAATGTCCCTGTAGTACACTTGTGCATGAATGAACGAACACAGGTCCATTGTAGGACCTTCTCTACCTTGTCCTCTGTGTCTTCTGCTTAACCCATATTATATTCACAACAGCTTTGCTAGGCTCTCCTCCAGTTCTGCTACTTTCTCTCCTCCTTAACATGCCATGTAAATGTAATGTAATAAAATGAATGTAAGCCAGGCCAGATATCCATTACTGCTGCTGTTTCAGCATGTGAAAACCTTTTCTCTGCATTCTGTATGGAGGAGCCTATGAACCTGCCAAGTAAGCCTTAGAGAAGCCTGGTTATCCTTAGAGCAGCCCTGACTCAGGACCCAGGGTGGCAGATTTAATAACCCCTTTCAGGAGTGACAGTGTGAGACGGAACCTGAATCTTCTCCCTCCTTCTTAATTAATGGTAATGCTTTGGTTTCTCATACTACCCTTGGGGGAAGGGTGCATTGTAGCTGTCAGGCATGTATCTGTGCTTCTGCTGCTTGGTGTGAAAAGATTTCACAGTGCGACAACATTTTAGGGTTAAAATTATTTCACATCTTTTGACAAAATGAATGCTTGGCAGTACTGCTTTTGAAGAAATAAGAAAATCATTTACAATAAGCTAATTTGTTGGCTGTTTCTGCATTGAGGTTCCTCGCATGACTCAGTCACAAATCATTAACTACTGATAGATGGGCTCTAGATTTTGCTCTATATATTAAACACCATTATAATGAATGACCCCCACAGTGACTCCCAGATTAAGAAGCCCTGCATAAGAAACAGATAAATCAATGTAGGGAAAGGCAAAGTTAATTCAACAGACAAAATAAAATTGACATTTGATGTGTCAAATTCTAAAAATAAAGCACATTGCAAAGTATAATATATCTATTTGAATGTTTGAAGTGAATAAATAAATATGTATATGAATATTTTCAAACATGAGATTCATTATTGAGGTGCAAGCTACAAGCTAATTTACGTTCAAGTAAAATCACATAAGAGGCATCTAAAGATTTACTGTGTCACTGAATGATTTTATTGTATGAAGCAGAAGTTTGCCAATGTATTTTGAATTTGCCAATGCAACATATCAGACATCTTGGCAAATGTCCAATAGCATCCCACACATTTTCAGTCTGGAATAGGTCTGGCAGTCCGGCGTTTGGGTTAGTGTGCACAGATTCATTGGTCATCTCCATGAAGACAAAAGTGAGACTTTGGAACTGCATGTAGTCCTGTGTGCAGTTGTGTTTCAGTGGCATTGGCACTTACAGGTTGAGTCATGGGGAGCTCACTGCTAGCTGAATGTTTGCAGTCGTGGCTGTTGGGTCACTCTGCGTATTTTGGACACTCCATTGATTCTCTCACTCTGTGGTTCGTGTAGGTCTGCCAGATCTTTCTGGTCACTGATGTGTGCCTTTTTCTACCCACTGCCAATAACAGCATGCTATGATAATATCCACATGTCTGGTTTTGCCCACAATACGTAGATAACACCATCGCTCTTCCTGGAGCCTACAATTTGACCATTTACAAAGTTGCTTGAATTCTTCTCTTGGGCATACTTCACTTGCAGTGAATGCTAACAATACTTCAGAATGATTTGACGAATCAAAAGCATGTGCAATGAATCAACCTTATATAGTTAGTCAGGTACAGTGATAAGGCTTGTTCTTGCTTGTCAGATATGTGGTACAGTAATCAGAAATTCCACTTTAAACAAATGTTTATTCTTTTATAACAATGTAGGAGAAATAAAGAACTGAAATCAGAAAAGAGAGACAAAAGTAAAAAAAGGAGGTACACATTGAGAAAACAGAAAGGATAGCATTAACTCTGGTCAAAAGCAGTTCATTAAGAACTCATGAATTATGGTCTGTTCAGGTGTACTGATATACATAGGTCATAAATATGGCAACATTTAGTCTGCCTCCACTTACCCACACCTTCCATGAAAATGTGCAAATTCTTTCTGTATGTATGCATGTACAGTGGGGAAAATAAGTATTTAGTCAGTCACCAATTGTGCAAGTTCTCCCACTTAAAAAGATGAGAGAGGCCTGTAATTGACATCATAGGTAGACCTCAACTATGAGAGACAAAATGTGAAAAAAAAATTGAGAAAATCATTTTGTCTGACTTGTAAAGAATTTATTTGCAAATAATGGTGGAAAATAAGTATTTGGTCACCTACAAACAAGCAAGATTTCTGGCTGTCACAGACCTGTAACTTCTTTTTTAAGAGGCTCCTCTTTCCCCCACTCATTACCTGTATTAATGGCACCTGTTTGAAGTCGTTAACAGTATAAAAGACACCTGCCCACAACCTCAAACAGTCACACTCCAAACTCCACTTTGGTGAAGACGAAAGAGCTGTCGGAGGACACCAGAAACCGAATTGTAGACCTGCACCAGGCTGGGAAAACTGAATCTGCAAAAGGCAAGCAGCTTGGTGTGAAGAAATCTACTGTGGGAGCAATAATTAGAAAATGGAAGACCTACAAGACCACTACTAATCTCCCTCGATCTGGGGCTCCACGCAAGATCTCAGCCCGTGGGGTCAAAATGATCACAAGAACGGTGAGGAAAAATCCCAGAACCACAAGGGGGGATCTAGTGAATGACCTGCAGAAAGCTGGGACCAACGTTACAAAGGCTACCATCAGCAACACACTACGAAGCCAGGGACTCAGATCTTGCAGTGCCAGACGTGTCCCCCTGCTTAAGCCAGTCCATATCCAGGCACGTCTGAAGTTTGCTAGAGAGCATTTGGATGTTCCAGAAGAGTATTGGGAGAATGTCATATGGTCAGATGAAACCAAAGTAGAACTATTTGGTAAAAACACAACTCGTCGTGTTTGGAGGACAGTGAATGCGGAGTTGCATCCAAAGAACACCATACCAACTGTGAAGCATGGGGGTGGCAACATCATGCTTTGGGGCTGTTTCTCTGCAAAGGGACCAGGACGACTGGTCCGTGTACATGAAAGAATGAATGGAGCCAGGTATTGTGAGATTTTGGGTGCAAACCTCCTTCCATCAGCAAGGGCAATGAAGATGAAACGTGGCTGGGTCTTTCAGCATGACAATGATCCCAAGCACACTGCCAGGGCAACAAAGGAGTGGCTTCGTAAGAAACATTTCAAAGTCCTGGAGTGGCCTAGCCAGTCTCCCGATCTCAACCCCATCGAAAACCTTTGGAGGGAGTTAAAAGTCCGTGTTGCCCGCCGACAGCCCCAAACATCACTGCTCTAGAGGAGATCTGCATGGAGGAATGGGCCAACATACCAGCAACAGTGTGTGCCAACCTTGTGAAGACTTACAGAAAACGTTTGACCTCTGTCATTGCCAACAGAGGATATACAACAAAGTATTGAGATGAACTTTTGTTATTGACCAAATACTTATTTTCCACCATTATTTGCAAATAAATTCTTTAAAAGTCAGACAAAATGATTTTCTCAATTTTTTTTTCACATTTTGTCTCTCATAGTTGAGGTCTACCTATGATGTCAATTAACGGCCTCTCTCATCTTTTTAAGTGGGAGAACTTGCACAATTGGTGACTGACTAAATACTTATTTTCCCCACTGTAGGTCCTGCAATGAGGTTTTAGGATTGTTGGAGACTTATTTTCAGCACAGTGCAACAGCTGGTTTCTTGTTTTGCTTTTTTAAATCCTTTCCCAGACTCATATATATATATTCTGAAGACCTCAGAGAGCTCTTTGGATTTTTGAAAGGTGATACCATTCACTTCAACAATCAAGAGAAAACCAAACTGTTGTGTGAGTTTTAAATGACAGCCTCCTCCAAAGTCATCTGTAATAATATAGGCATTTTAAGTAGTATTAAATGTGGGGGTGTCCTATTTTTTTCCTCACAAGAAAATAGGATTTCTAAATTCATTTTATAAATTATTTTTAAAAGGCATTTTTAGAAAGTTTTATTTTAGTTTAGTTTTATCTTGCCTCACTCTGTGTAGTTAAAACAAAGATCATGTCCCTATGTTTAACCACTAAAAAATTATTGTTCAAGGGGTGTACTAACTTTTTTTTTTTTTTTTTTTCTGTAAGTCAGAATTCATTTAAAAGTTTTTTTTCCTTTTTGTTTTTACCATTAGCAGACCCACTGTAGGAGCACAGTTTTTCCTGATCAGGTATACCAAGCAAAATGCATAATCCAGTAGTTTGCTTTGTCAAAATGGTTGCTGCACACTTGCATGCTCAAACTGGGCAGGATGCTCATGTTTCTGGCTGCATTTGTGCTGTTGTTTCCCTCATATGGTTCACAACTTTTAACATGGCTGCCACGGAATCTGTTAAATGAGACTGGTCGGCCAGTCACTGATTATGGCAAATCATACTGAAAACTGGCCAATGAATTGGTTCAATTCTACTTTAAACACAATTTATAATTGATTAGATATGGACTGATCTATTTGAAGTCTGCAGAACATTTTGAAGATTGTTAAGATGTCAAAAAAGATTTGTCTCACATTTTCCAAAATACTTTTAGGATTTTTTACGTTTAGATCACAGTGTTTAACCCTTTCAAATACATAACACCGATAATGTGCCTCTTTGTAATACAGGAGAAAAGTAAAGAAGAGCTGACATTTCAAATAAATTTGTACAACTTTTGGTTGTAAAATGTTGTTAAAAATTCAGAGACATTATAGTTTTGAAAATAGCCAGTGACCATTTAATAAACAAGTATTGCTAGTTAACTTGATGCATGTTAGCTGGCAATGTAGCTTTAGGTAAGATTAACAGGTCTAACATTAGCTGCACACTTAAAATATGAGGACTCATGATGGTGGTTTACTGATTTGTGGAGGTGGAGCACTTGGTAAACTAGAGTTAAATGCTTTACTTTTTATCTTTAAAATTTATTTTTTATTGGGGGAAGGAGCCTGAGCTTGTGCGGGAGGCTGAGAGGTACCGGCTAGAGATAGTCAGGCTCACTTCCATGCACAGCTTGGGCTCTGGAACCCAACTCCTCGAGAAGGATTGGACCCTCCACTACTCTGGAGTTGCCCGGGGTGAGAGACGTTGGGCTGGTGTGGGCTTGCTTATAGCTCCCCAGCTCAGCCTTCTCGTTTTGGAGTTTGCCCCAGTGAACGAGAGGGTCGCCTCTCTGCGCCTTCGGGTAGGAGAGAGGACTCTGACTGTAGTTTGTGCGTATGGGCCGAATGGCAGAGCGGAGTACCAGACCTTCTTGAGGTTCTTGGGGGGGGTGGGTACTGGAAAGTGCCCCAACTGGGGACTCCGTTGTTCTGCTGGGGGACTTCAACGCCCACGTGGGCGATGACAGTGACAGGAGAGGGGTGATTGGGAGGAACGGCCTCCCCGATCAGAACCCGAGCGGAGTTCTGTTGTTGGACTTCTGCACCAGTTACAGATTGTCCATAATGAACACCATGTTTGAGCATAGGGGTGTCCATAAGTGCACATGGCACCAGGACACCGTAGGCTGGAGATCAATGATTTTTTTTATCGTCGTCTCATCAGATCTCCGGCTCTATGTCTTGGACACTCAGGTGAAGAGAGGGGCAGGTGGTGAGTTGGATCCGCTGGTGGAGGGGCAGGCCGGAGAGACCTGGCAGGCCGAAATGTATTCTTCGGGTCTGCTGGGAACGTCTGGCTGAGCCCCTGTCAGGGAAGCTTTCAACTCCCACCTCCGGGAGAGCTTCTCACAGCTACCTGGGGAGGCTGGGGACATTGAGCCCGAGTGGACCAGGTTCTCAGCCTCCATCGTCAACGTGGCCGCCTGGAGCTGTGGGCATAAGGTCGCTGGTGCCTGTTGTGGCAGCAATTCCCAAACCCGGTGGTGGACACCGGAAGTAAGGGATGCCGTCAAGCTGAAGAAGAAGACCTATCGGGCCATGTTGGCCTCTGGGTCTTCCGACGCAGCCAACAGGTACCTAGAGGCTAAGTGTGCTGCTGCTTGGGCAGTCAAGGAGGCAAAAAACGGGAGCTGGGAGGAGTTCGGGGAGGCCTTGGAGAAGGACTATCAGTCGGCCCCGAAGCGATTCTGACAAACCGTCTGGCGCCTCGGAAGGGGGAAGCAGTACCCTGCTGACACAATGCGGTTTTCGTCCCGGCCATGGAACCCTGGACCAGAACCCTCCGGAGGGTTCATAGGAGTTTGCCCATCCAGTCCACATGTGTTTTGTGGATTTGGAGAAGGCATTTGACCATGTCCCTCGGGGTATTCTGTGGGGGGGTGCTGCGGGAATACAGGGTCCGGGGCCCTCTGTTAAGGGCTGTCAGGTCCTTGTACGACCGGAGCAGGAGCTTGGTTTGCATTGCCGGCAGTAAATCGGGCATGTTCCCGGAGCATGTTGGACTCCGTCAGGGCTGCCCTTTGTCACCGGTTCTGTTCATAATTTTTATGGACAGGATTTCTAGGCGCAGCCAGGGGCCGGAGGGAGTCCAGTTTGGGAACCACAGGATATCATCTCTGCTTTTTGTGGATGATGTTGTCCTGATGGCTTCTTAAGCCAGGACCTTCAGCAGGCACTGGATCGGTTCGTAACCGAGTGTGAAGCGGCTGGGATGCGAATCAGCACCTCCAAATCTGAGGCCGTTCTTGACCGGAAGAGGGTGGCTTGCCCTCTCCAGATCGGTGGAGCTGTCCTGCCCCAATTGGAGGAGTTCAAGTATCATGGGGTCTTGTTCATTAGTGGGGGTGAGAGGGAGTGTGAGATTGACAGGCGGATCGGTGCTGCCGCCGCAGCTGGCTGAGGTGTCGGGGGAGCATCCCTGCTCAGACTGCTGCCCCCATGACCCGGCCCTGGATAAAGCGGAAGAAGATAGATAGATGGATGGAGATATATATATATATATATATATATATATATATATATATATATATATATATATATATAAATAACACTACTAATGTGACATCACTGTTGGTGTGGATTGTTGATATTTTGCAGTATCATCTTTTACCGCTCCTTGCTAGGAAGAGCAGTTCCAGATATCCTTGTCATCTACAGTGTCAGGAACAACCATGGATGAATAAAGAGTGTCCATCTCATTGCAGAGTTGAAGTAGGACCTGTGTGATGTCCATTGGGGTTACCCACAGATGATATTCAATATGCAGTGAAATTAGCAGGTCATTGACTAGTCCTGGAAATGGATGAACACTGTGATGGCTGATTATGCCTGGATGATGTACAATACTCCCCATGACACCCAAAACGAAGTGTTTGAGAGCATTGAAATGTTCCTAAAAGATTATGTTCAATAGAAAATGAATATTTTTAAGTGATTTCATTGAATGTCTGAAAGACCTAATCCAGTAAGGGTGGTGCTGGATTAATCTTTCAGGAAATAATTTTGGCATAAACCGTATACTGAGTAAGACATATAATATGTTTTTAGTCTGTCCTGGCGGTTAAAGATAATTATTTTGCTCCAGAGCCTAAATGGTTTCAATTGGACACATTTCATTCCTGAATCAAATGAGTTAAGATTTAACTGAATCTAATGAACAGAGCACATTCGTTTACATAGCGGTGGTTCAGTGACACGAGGACAGTGACACGAGCTGCTGCTGTGAGAGAGTCAGTATGAACAGGGAATGATTAAAGAAGAAAAATTACTTAAGTGGCTTTTGGACTCAGTCTTGTCGAGAAAATAATTGAGCAAACTTCTGTCTAGCGCACATTAGTCATTTTACTTTAGCTATTTTGTACATTTTGGAAAAAATGTCAATTTTTTGATGTATACTAAATACAAGAGGATTGGTCAAATCCTAAACGTAGTTGCAAAAGTATGTTTAACATATTATGCAAATTAGCAAATTTGTTTTGTATTACTCAATCAAAAAATAATTTTCTCTATTGTTGTTTTATTTAGATTATAGGGTTATTACTGCAGAAACTGAGTGTGGTTGGAGCTCAGCAGTGTTGCTGTGGTGTGTTTGTTGCTAAGGTATTGCTGGGTGATTTCTGAGGTGTTGCAAAGGTGTATAGTTTGACACAGACACATTGCTGGTGTGTTACTATGTGTTGCCCTGGTAACAAGAGGATCTTTAGTGTTTAAACCCCTCAGTGTCACTGTTGCACTGAGTGTAGTCCAACAACCAGAAATATCCAACTAACAGTGTCATGTGGGCAGTGTCCTGTGAGCACTGATGGACTTATCCACTTGTATCAGCGTCTCCATGTCCATGTCACTGCAGTACTGAGAATGACCTACCTCCCACAAGATAACCGCAAAGAAAGCTGCAGTTCCAGATGGCTTCAGTGCCAGGAGGCTGAAGTCCTGCACAGATTGGCCCTGCAGGGAAGTTGACCACATGTTCACCATGAGCCTGAAGCTGAAAGGAGTACCACAGCTGTGGAAAACCTCAAAAGACCTCAAGAGCTACAGGCTGGTAGCACAGACTTCTCATCTGATGAAGTCACTGGAGAGAGTGCAGGTATCCCACCACCTGCACTGGGTCTGAGGGGCTTCCCAAGACAGAACCTCCTTAATGAGTTTGTTCCTGTGGAGTACTCACCATTTGAAGATCAGGATGAAAGGAGGATAAAAGGTATACAGAGAAACTGAGTACAGTCTGTAAACTACAAAGTGCTTCTCTATGGCAAGAGGAGCTGCACATGGAAAGTTTTTCTATTTCTTTCTTTGTTGGCCAGGTTCTTTTGTTCAACATTCAAGCTGTGAATTTAATGTCCAGTATTTCACTGTCCCCATATTTAAATCATCCTTGCTAGTGGACATTTGACAGTAATATAGGGTGTGAAGAAAGAACCTGCCCCTGGAGATGATGAGATATAAAGTCCCCTGAACCTTGTGACTATGTTGAGGGGCAGATTCAGGAAAGGTAACACTGCGGTGCCACTAATATTTTGATAACCTGTATAACATTCCAAAAGCATTGCACATCTACACACATGGTATTCATAACCATTTTACATACATCCGCTGTGATGTAGATTGTGAGACATTATTCGTTTTAAATCACTGTTGTTGCAAAGCTCAGGGGAGCTTTATTTCAGAGCAGCTCCAGGGCGAGAGAAATAAAGCTCTCCTGAGTCTTGTGACTATGATTGAGAGGAAGATTCAGGAAAGGTAACACTTTTGGAAAGTGATACAGATATATTTATGTTGTAGACGTTGAGACCCCCAGTTCCCATCACCACCAGTCTAAAGAATAGTCAATGGCATTGTAGTTAATGTCATTATACACTGTGTGGGTGAAGGAGTGTTGCCAAGCAACATTTGTGAACTCACACTTCTGTTCTCGGAACTTACTCTCTTTTCACAACTACATTGCATCTATGCGCATGTTCAGTGAAGTCTTTCAGTTTTTTTTATTATGTGTGCTTTGTCAGGGTGATGAGCATGCTCCAGTTTACATTTTCTCCAAATCCCTGGTTATGCAATTGTATGTCTTCATCACTCAGATCAAAGAGATTCTCTCGCTTTTATCACCCGCGACTTAAAAGTAAGTGCTGTATCAATTAGCGCCTTATCTCATGCCTTCCTGAAAATGTTTTTATCGTCCTACCCCAGCTCCCACAAGCTCCCTGCTGCTTTCGTCTACAGGCCTATTTAAAGTGTCATAGCCCACTCTCTTCCTCTAATCATGCTGGGTTTCATCCGGTCCGAGGACATCACTCTTCTCCGCTCTATATCTAAAGCCTCTCGGATTGGGAGAGGGTAAGACGTATTAGAGCAGACAGTGACTGGAAGCTGAATATAAAGAAGCTCCATCATTTCCCTGCTTCTTCTTGTTCTGAGCTATGGCTAAGGACTGCAAATCCTCATTGCTTCCCTTCCTCATATAAATTACTGCTTATGCAAATGCTGTTTGCATCTTTCCTTAGCTGATGCTTTGCTACTTTTTCTGTTCTTGTGCTCTTTTTCCTAATTTCTCTCACATACGTTGAAATAACTAATTAGCTTCCATAATTGTGATCTTAACTGAATAGTGAAACAAAATTGTTCATTATATATCCCATTTGGATTTAGAGGACAGGGTCAGCTGTGCTACAACACCTCTGGAACAAAGACTGTTAAGGACATTCCTTAATATCCTATCAGAGTTTTATATTTATATATATATATATATATATATATATATATATATATATATATATATATATATATATATATATTGTCAAATTATCAGATGTGAGATACATAAGATACATAATAAATAATTATTAAACTATTCTTTGGAGAAAAACCTGTTTCTTGTCAAGTTTCATAATAAAAGTTAAAATCTTTATTCAGTTGATGTTTATGCTTAAAATGTTTGAGTTTACTGAACATAATATAGAAAAAACTGTAAATCTGTCTTACAAGGAAATGAAAATAATCAAAATGGCCTCTTTAGATCTAAGGAATGGAGAGGTTAGAAATGGTAATGCAAAAATGAATTATGACTGTTTTGGTACATAAATCATTGAAGATTAAAAGTGAAACAAAGTAAACAAAATAAAATACAGGTAAAATGTAGAATTTAGGCCCTTAATGCATAGCCAACACTTTGTTGAAGGTCTGCACTTATTACACCTTGTTTTTTCATTGATTTAGTAAACATCTGAACACTGTATGGTGTTTGAACACTGACACCTGGAAAAATGTTATTCACACAGTAGGACACTGAGCTATTGAATAATAACAGATGAATTAATGATTAACATTCTTTAACAGTAGTGCTTGTTTATGCATGTTTGATGTATATTCTATATTGTATTTATGTATACTCATGAGTCATGAATGCCGAGTGCCAAGATATATTCTGTGCTTGATCCTGTCAGGGTAGTAATAGTCATAGTATTATTGTCACATCAAATGAAGTTTGTTTTGTTGCCCTGTTCCATTGATTATTCAAACAATAATTAGCACTGAATATCTGTGCTCAGTTTCAGATTTGGGTTTTGCCTGTGTAAACTGTGCATGTATAGTTAGAGGAGTAACCAACAAGAAAAGCAGGGAGTTGTATACAAGCTGGGTGAATACAAGCAATTGTGAAGCTGAGAGAATGTCCTGAAGAATGAAGTTGTCACTGCTGTATTTGGTAACAGATGTCAAGCAGGTAAACCAAGGAAAACAGCAGCAGTTGATGACAGAACCCATGTAAGTGCTGTAGAAAAAGACCCTAAAACAACTGTTAGTGACATCAGCAACAACCTCCAGAGGGCAGGCATGAAGATATCACAATCTACTGCAAACGACTTAATGAACAAAAGTCCAGACGCTTCTTGCATTCTGTAAAGTGAAGTACCATTAGAGTCTCCTGGAACATCTTATGCTGAAGCATTCCTAATTGATGTTTGTCCACTAATTCAGCTTTAAAAGATTTTTGAAAATTCTGGTTCTTGAACACAAATAATTGTCTATCTCGTTATACACCTCACACCTTTTCAGAATGTTGTATGTAATGATGTAATTATTATGAAAAAGGTTGGATATGTGCATAGACAAACAATTTGGTCCATACTTTGGTGCATATGTGTCCTGATGTTTTCCCTCATCACTTTTGATATATGTACAGTTAGATATGTACTCATACTCATTTCCTTTGGGATTGTAAGGGATCAATAACGTATCTAATACTGAAGACCACATTCCTATACATTACTATACAGTCATGTAAAAATGTAGGAAAGTGTTGCACAGTCGAGTTTTTCAAACATACTTTTTAAACTGGAAGTTTATTCCTATTAACTTATTTCAAAATGTATTACATTTAATTATTTTCCCTTAAATACTACACACAGTAAGTCACCGTGGGTAAACTGGGTAACCCAAGGTTTCTTTTTCCAGCTCAGCTCTCCAGCTTTCTTCAGCAGTTTTTCCTTTTCACTTTGGCTTGCTCACTAGGTGGTCTATTTCTTATTGTTTGTTCCTGTGTTGTTAAGTTGCTCAGGACATGTAGACCTCTGAGACAGGATTGTATTGACACACAGATCTGGAAAAGAAAAATGTCTGCTGCATTAAATGTAACCAGTGAGCACCGTGGCTGCCATCATTCGTAAATGGAAGAAGTTTGGATCCACCAGGACTCTTCTTAGAGCTGGCCACCTGGCAAAACTGAGTGATCATAGTGGAAAGAACCACAAACCCAATGCTCACTCTAACAGAGCTTCAACATTGCTCCTTGGAGAGAGGAGAAACTTCCAGAAGGACAACTATTTCTGCAGTGCTCCACCAATCATACCTCTATGGTAGAGTGACCAGACAGAAGCCACTCCTCAGTAAAAGACACATGACAGCCCATCTGGTGTTGCCAAAATGCACCCAGAGCATGAGAAACAAAAAAAATGAACTTGGATTGAATGTCAAGCATCATGGAAGAAACCAGGCACTGCTAATCACCTAGCCAATACCATTCCTACATTGAAGCATGGTGGTGGCAGCATCATACTGTGATGTTTTTCTGCAGCAGGAGCTGGAGGACTAGTCAGGGTTGAAGGAAAGATGACTGCAGCGATGAGTAGAGACATCCTTGATGATTTGCTCCAGAGTGCTCTGGACCAGCCAGAGCCCAGACCCAACTGAACCCAATTGAACATGAAACTCGAGAGATTCTGCAAAGAAGAAAAAACTTCCCAAAAGCTTGTGTGCCAAACTTGAAGCATCAACCTTAAAAAGACTTAAACCTGTAATTGCTGCCAAAAGTGCTTTAACAAAGTATGGAGCAAAGGCTGTGCATACGTATGTATGCTATATTTTTGGGTTTTATTTTTAATAAAATTGCAAAGATTTTAAAAAACTTACCACTTTGTCATTGTAGGGTATTGTGTGTAGAATCCATTTTGGAATAAGGCTGTAACATAACAAAATGAGCAAAAAGTGAAGCACTGTGAATACTTCACAGGTGCACTGAATCTGTTTATCTTTTTCCGTCTGTTGGCCTGACCTGGCCGTGTCTGCAATTGTTTTAAATGTTTCCCACATAATTGTTTTGAGATTTTTAAATCCGTACACTGATGACCACCACCTAATTCAACAATCAAGAGCAAACCAAACTAATGCCTGAGCTTCAAATGAGATGGCCTAATCCAAGGTTCTCTCTTACAATGATATGTTTGCTCTTGATTCTAATTTAGTAATGATATGTAATGATAAATGTGGGGGTTTCCTAACTTTTTACTCACTAGTAAATGACATTTCTAATAACTACACTTTACTAATTATTTTTAACATTTAGACCTGTGACTGGTTTTATTTTATTTATTTTTTAGGTATATTACCTGCGCACCTTAATATTCTTAAAATGAATGGGGTGTCCTAACTTTCTCAAATATATGTACTTGAACACACTCTCCCCAAAAAAGTACTTAACTCCTTCCCCAGTGTTCCATAACCTAAACCATAACTTTCAAGTTAATGATGCACAACATGGAAGATTTAACATTCCATATTTTACATTTTCCTTGTATTTTGTTTAATCCAAAGTCAACTCTTTGCATGGATTTTGTTTACTGTACTCTGTTTACTGTAAGCTGGCTCTGGTTTGTTTCTTTGCCTGTAATACTCGTCAGTGAGCTGTGGACAATGAGTATAAATACTACGAGTGATAAAATTTTGCATTTGTATTTCATTTCTGGGTATATGTGCATGTGCCATCACAAAAATAGAATGCAGAAATGGCAACTTTAAGTCCTGTTTAGATTGAATTTTATACAATTTGTAGTAAGTGTATTTCAAGCCTTGTGCATATGCAAGAATTACACTCTGAACAAGCAGAAATTAGAAAAAGAAAAAGCAAAGAACAATGGTAAAATGTAATATTCTAAGCATGTCTGCATAAATTGTCTTCAGAGTTGTAAAAATGGCGTGCTTTTTGTTCATTCTTTCTCATGTGCATGAAAGGCTTGGTTATGTGTAATTTTAGCAAAAACATTTTTTTTCATCTTTTACATCTTTCAGTTCTTGTTTGAGAGATTTTCATCCCTTTCTCCTTGTGAAAGTCTTCCAGTTCTGCGAGATTCCTGGGTCTTCTTGCATGCTCTGCCCTTTTGAAGTATATCAACACATTTTCAATGATACTCAGATCAGGGGACTGTGAGGACCATGCTAAAAGCTTCAGCTTGTGCCTTTTGATGTAGTGTATTGTGGATTCTGTTGTGTTTAGGATCATTATCCATTTGTAGAAACCATCCTCTTTTCAACTTAATCTTTTTTACAGTTTGTGTTATATTTGCTGGAATTTCATGATTGACCCACTCCTAATTTCTGGTGCTGAATTTTGTGGTGAGGATGCAGGAGAGGTTTCCTTCTAATGACTTTCTTAAAGGCTATATTTGGGCAGGTGTTGCTGAACGGTAGAACAATGTACCACAACTCCAGAGTCTGCTACATCTTCCTAAACGTCTTTTGCAGTCAATCGAAGGTTCTGATTTTCCTTTCTAGCAATCTTATGAGCACCTAGTCTATTAATTTTTTCTTGGTCTTCCAGACATGATCTTGACCTCCCTTGCTTCTGCTAACTGTAATTTCTTAATCAGATGGCAGGCAACCTGAAAATGCTTTGCTGTCTTGTTATAGCCTTCTCCTGCTTTGTAGCCCCCAACCATTTTCATTTTCTGAGTGTTGGGCAGCTGCTTAGAATAATTGTTGCCTTCTGTTTTTTAATAAATTTTTTAGGAGACTAGGTGTATAAAGCATTGAAATTTCTGACAATGATTCTGAACAATCCGTAACCATAACAGTCTAATTAAGGTGTGAGACCTCAGTTAAAGTTATCTGAGTGCTCAAATCTCCTAGGGTTCCCGTACATTTGCAAGGTACAACTTTCATTTATTCCCTGTAAAATTGTACAGAACAAAAATTAAAAACTGGTGTTGCTTAAAATGTTGTAAGGTGTTCTTTGCCTCTAACTTTATACCTTTTCAAGATAATTTCCTCTTCAACTTGCTTAACTCTTAACAGTAACAGTAATACTGTAATACTGTTGCCCATCCTATACAGTACAGTTGGTATTCGTTTTCAGCTGTATTGTTGGTACCACCACATGCATTCCACATTCTGCACATCTGTTCGGTACAGATTATCTACATATTATACATTTATATATGCCATACTTATGTATATATATTTAGACCCATGCACTTTATGTAAAAACAAAATGTGGGCCTTTAACATTTAAATGGATGCATCAAAAATGTTTTAACAAATGTGTTAAACAAGTTGAGGCTTTAAAATGGAACGCTTTCAGTTCTCTGCAGGGTGGCAGATCTCCAGGGGATCTACAGGGGATCTACAGGCACCCTTGTTGCAATTTGAGTTAAAAATAGCAGAGTATCACATTAAATGTGTCTTTCAGTCAGGATGTTTTTTTGGCCTTACTGAAATCTATTGAGCCTGAAGGCTGTCTGTACACTCCAGCAGTTTAGGTAATTAGGGAGTTATTGATTTAGTGCATATGTTTACCCCTGCAGGCTCACATTTAACTCTGTTGACTTTTTATACAGCTACTCTGTGGTCAATATAAATTTTGTTCTGGCATAAATACAAGAATTTTCTAGATGATTTTTTAGAATTCCAAAAAATCTAATAGACTTGCAATGTGCAGTGCAATTAACTTTATTATAATTTGATCATCAGAGACTATTAATTTCACATTATGGACGTCTCCTGACTCGCAACGGTCCTTCATTACCTGAAGATAGTTATGTGTCTGTTCTTTTTCCTCTGTTTTGTCATCAGGCACATGAATTCACTGTGTGATTGTGCAAAATAGTGTATATAATTTTGAGTTTCAGCAGCTGTTCAAACAAGATAGAATGTGAAAGCTTCTTTTGTTAGATTTAAAGCAGAATGACAAGTGGAAAATAGACACTGAAATTAATAGGAAAAATATATATACGTTTTTCTTTTTTTGTTTTTTAACCTTACTTTTTGTCTGGTTATGAATGATTGAAGCTGCTGTTTTAAGGTAAAATACTACAGAATGCTGCTTTAAGGATCATATTAATGTGAAGGTGCTCATAGATCCAGTGTACATGCGCCTCATTTCGCAAGTCCACATTTCACTCATGCACATACATAAACATACACACTAGTGAAGTCAAATACTACACATGTGCCAGGAGTGGTGTGCAGCCATATCCATGGCGCCCGGGGAGCAGTTCAGGAGTTAAGTGTCTTGCTCAAGATGCCTTGCACTTCAGTTCAGGGATTTGAACCAGCAACCTTCTGGTCACAAGACCTAACCACCAGGCTGCCCCAAATGACCATGAACATGACAATTTTGAATAGGCTCCTCTTGTTTATTGTTGCAATCATATCACATACAGTTTGGATGACATTACATCTTACATTACTGAAACTCCAACTAACACTCCAACTAATTATCATTCAAATGTACTGTTGTGCATGTGCGTCTATGTCAAACTTGGCCACTGTTGCTACATGCAGACAACTAGTAATATCACATCAAGTCCTTTGTCTGCAATAATTAGTCATTGCCCAGTAATACAGCAGTGAAACAATTGCTCAGGGATTGGAGTGTTATTTTAAAAGTGTATTCTGTTACAGATTACTGAAAACTTGATACTTACTGATAGCTTTAATGTAATAATCCTGTGATCTGTTTGCTTACAGTTAATTTCATATTATTCCAAAGCCATATTTAAATACAGTCTTGACATATAAATTCAAATGCAACTGTCCTGTGTGTCTGAACACCACAAACGAAACGTTCTTGTCCTCAGCAAATCCTCTGTCTATTATATTATATTATATACCATCCCAGCCAACAGCATTGTTGAAAGAGTTGCGTGGGAATCTGGGGTTGAAACGAGTGACCTCGCTGCCATCCTTGTGCAGATCTACAATTATTTCCCTCTTGTCCTTAGACAGCTCTTTGGTCTTGGCCATGGTGAAGAGTTTGGAGTATGAATGAACTTGTTATAAATGCAAATTAATTATTTAAATCATAAATCATAGCTTTTTTTAGATTCTGTCTCACAGTTGAAGTACGATTAATACAGGCCACTCCATTCTTTCTAGGTGGGAAAACTTGACTGCTTATCAAATACTTAATTTCCCCACTGTGGGTCTGATTCCTGATGTGCTAGTTGCTGTGGCTGCTTTTCTGGTTGTCCTCAATTTCTGAATCCTGACATCAGCAGCAGCTCACGAGAAAAGTCATCCACAGCAGGGTGATTGCCTCCTAGGGCTTCTCCCTCTTCATTATGCTTGTAGTCTGATTAAGAATGATGAGCCCACGTTTAGCTTGCTATGACCTTTATATCTTTTGTTAACTAAAATATGTCATGTAAAATTCCATTTGTAACACATCAGCTAGGATCTATTGCCAAGAAAACTTTCAAATGGTATAGAAAATGTTGAAGTATATAAGTTTGGCTGAGCTGGAAACCGTCAGTACATGTGTACAACATAACTCGGTGCTTTGTGTCTCCAATTTTTTCTCTTCTTTGTCTTGATTGAATCAGATAGTTATTAATGAAAAGTGGATCTGCCTCTGATATATTTGCCATGGAATGGTGTGCATGTTCATTTTGTATTAAAAAGATGTACCATGACATGAGAATTTGTGCCAAATCAAATTAAACCATGACACTATGACAACTGTAGATATCCACAATAATACCACTACTGCTGAGGATTACAGTAAAACACACTAGTGTAAAATATCACAGTAATGAAACCACTACTGTAGTTGTTTGATAATATAAGACCCATAGGGATTTGTAAACCATAATGAAAAGTATTAAACTCAAAGGAGCTTTATTACATAATTCCAGTGTTCACATACAGTATAAAAGTCATCTCAGATGGGCAAAGGTATTCTAATATATTCTAGTATACTATTCTCATTAAAATCCTGTGTATGCACCAATTAATAACTAATGATATTTTGGAGACTTGCTTAGTTCTTTTTTCTTTTTCTCCTCATCTCAGCCTATTCTGCTTATCACCAGCACCACCATGAACTACCTTCGCAGGCGTTTGTCGGACAGCAGCTTTGTAGCCAACCTGCCCAATGGCTACATGATGGACTTCCAGAGACCCTCCAGCTCCACCAGCTCCACCAGCTCTCCCGCCTCGCCAGCCACAGAGAGGCGGCAGCAGCCTGCTCAGCCAGCCCAGCCCCAGGCTTCACCTGCCTCTGGTAGTTTTCTCAGCTCCTTCTCCAGTGTGGTGAAAACGGCTCAAATAGCCAGTGCAGTACAGGCCAAAGCTGCAGCTGCAGCTCATGGGGACTCTGCTGCCACTGTACCAGCAGCTACTCCTGCTGTTCTGGCAAAACCTGCTGTCCGCAAACCCAAAGTGCTGTTGGTCATCGATGATGCACACACTGATTGGTAAGAACTTTTTTGGATAAAGCTGTGATGTAATCTAGCTAAGAAGCTTTTTTCATTTACACATGCACTGTACTGGCTGTAATCTTCAGCATACTACAACAACACACCTACCAAAAACATCAGAAACATATCAAACCTATACACTGAGCACATTTTAAATTATTATTATTATTATTATTATTATTATTATTATTATTATTATTATTTAAACACTAATTTTATTACTTATAGATCTTTGTGTACTAAAATTCGATTGGTCACATTATTTTTATTTTTTATTATTTTATTTTACTCAACAGTTGTTATTTTTGATCACACTATGCGTAAATGTATTTAAGTGAAAATAAGTTTTCTCTTAATTGGTCAGTCATAAGTTCATGAGAGCCCCCGTAAACAGTCTTGCTGGACACAGTAGTTTGGCTAGATCAAGAATCTTACTGCAAATGTATCTCAGCATCTTTTGTGTCTAATGCATGTTTAAAGTTTGCTTAACTACTGTTTCTGGTTGTTAGAAGTGTGTGAATAGGTTATACACCAAATGCCATCAATGAGCCAGGACGCATGTTGGGATCTGATGTTTGGGTCTTTTAGTTTTGGAAGAGTTGTGGATGAAATTTAAAAATTAAGAAATGGAGGAAATAAAAAACACAACACATTCATCTGAAGAAATATCTTTAAAACTAATTTGTAAGATTATTAGAAATTTCGTTAATATTTTAAATTACTGATTTCCGTTTCCAGTTTGGCATGGAGTAGATGTGTTTGCGGAGCGCTCCGTGGAGTGGCAATTATATTCTAAATCCTAGAAGTCACTTTATATTTGAATTGATCATCTACCCGTACTTTTATTTGTTATTTTTAGTTTGTGGGGACTGCTTGCTAAAACAGTGCCTCCGTAAAGTAGTAAAACACCAGGACTGTCGCAGTCTCTCCTCAGGCCTGTCGTGCAGGCTAAGTCCCTGCCCTCTAATGCACCTGAGCACGGTGAGGCTAAAGAAGTCTCCATGGGGGCTGTGGACATGTCTACACTGAAGACAGACATCGCCAGCACTGTGGTAGCGGCGATTCGGTCAGTGATGGAGGAACACTACTCCAACATCAAAACAGAACTTCAGGATTTGAAAAGTGAACTGATCTGGGACATTACAGCGGTGCGAGTTGAGTGTGTCACTTTAAGAACCACTGTGTCAGACATGGAGCACTCTCTGTCCACGTGCACAGACGATGTAGAACTGCAGGCTAAAGTGGTTCCCCTCACTAAGGAGTTCGAAAGACTGGATGCAAAGTGCGACGACCTGGAATCCAGATCCCGCCTCCAGAACATCCAAATCATCGGAGTCCCGGAGGATGACTCAGTTTCGGTTACCGCATCTAATGTGTCCATGTTGTTAAAGGAAGCGTTCACACTGGAGAAATCTCTGGTGATAGATTGCGCTAATTGTTCGCTCCCTCCTAAGCCAAAGCCCGGCGACTCTCCTCGTCCCATCATTGTAAGATTTCACTCTTACCAGATTCTCAAACATGCCAGACAACAGCAACGTGTTACAGACTCGAGCATGAAACTTTGTCTTCCCAGACTTCATGGCTAAGGTTGCTAAAGCCTGCTCCACATTCAGCGATGTGCGTGTAAAACTGCATGCCATGGAGGGAGTGCGCTTTGGTATGTTCTATCCAGCCAGGCTTTGAATCACTCACCAAGGCAAGCATTACAACTTTATATTTACGTAGGAAGCCAGACTGTTTGTCGCCAGGTTAGTTAAGTGATCTGTCTGTGGGAAGGGTGTTTGCTCTTATTGGACTGTGCTCTTTTTTTTAATACAAAATCCATCATAAATGGGAAAGTCAGGTCACTCAACTGATCAGACCTGTTTATGTAGAAGGGGTTCTGTTTATATTTTATAATTTTTCTAACGTTGTTATTACAGGTGTTTTCTGTGTGTATGGGTTTTTTCTGTTTTGTTTGTTTGATTTTGTTTTATTTTGCCTTGTTCATGTAGATATAAGAGTTCTGCTAAGTTTAAGGTTGGCCCTCCAGGGGGTTCTGCTGGTTTAGACCATGCTGCGTTACCGGGAGAACGGTCTTTGTGAGTTCGGCTCAGGTTTCGAGCTGTAACGGTTGTCCTCGTGTTCATGTTCAGAGGACAGTTTTTGCGTCTGTATGTGTGTGTATGTGGGTGTCTCGGTTTGTGTGTGTTTTAACCCCTTTCCCCTTTTTCCTCCCCATTAATTCAGTTAAGGTTTTATTCTACCATTTGTTATCTTACCCCGTCTTAAGTGGCTAACCCTTACAGGAGTAATGTGAGCTGTTGAACCACCGTTCCTGTGCTTCTGGTTAATATTTATGCCCCTAATTTTGATGAGCCAGACTTTACACACAAAGTATTCAGTTCCATCCCCTCTTAACATTCTCATTCTCTGATATTAGGAGGAGATCTAAATTGTACTATAGACCCTGTTTTGGATAGGTCAGATCCCACTGCAGTACCTCGATCCTATATGTCACAGAGATTTCATGAGTTCACATCCAAATATGGTATTGTCCCCTTATCTCTAAAGTAACCTCTTCCAAGTATCAGCCCTTAATTATTTCAGATCATGCCCCTCTCACTGTAGATATAAATTTCTCAGCCCGATCCTCTGCTGGAGATTCAATTCACTGTTGTTATTTTGTCCTCTATTGAGGATTTTGTCGCTCTCTTATACATCACACTCTTAACAGAGCCTGTAGACTTAAGCTACAAAAATTAATGCAAGAAATTTCTGACCTGGATAGGCTTAATTCGACCAATCCATCTCCCACTCTGCTAAAGCAACGTTCAGATTTGCAAATGGAAATAGACCTTATCACCACAACAGATGCTGAAAAACTGCTGCTGAGAACACGTAGTAACTATTATGAACATTGTGATAGGCCATCCAGACTCTTAGCTCATCAGTTAAAACAGAAAGCAGCATCTTGTTAATCCTCCAAATTGCAGACTCTAAAGGAACCCAGCATTTGAATCAGTCATCCATTAATGATATCTTTAAATCTTTCTTCGTGAATCTATATCACGCTGAGTCACTGGTGGATGAAACTGTAATGTCCACCTTTCTGGATGGGCTTGTTGCCTGAACTTGTTAGCAATTTCTATTGATCAATCCATAATCCAATTTAAATTCATCTTTAATGGCTTCAGCTATTTAGTTTATAACCAGTGAAACAACCAGTTTATTTCTTCAGTTGCATATATATATATATATATACAGTGGGGAAAATAAGTATTTAGTCAGTCACCAATTGTGCAAGTTCTCCCACTTAAAAAGATGAGAGAGGCCGTTAATTGACATCATAGGTAGACCTCAACTATGAGAGACAAAATGTGAAAAAAAAAATTGAGAAAATCATTTTGTCTGACTTTTAAAGAATTTATTTGCAAATAATGGTGGAGGATAATATATTTGGTCAATAACAAAAGTTCATCTCAATACTTTGTTGTATATCCTCTGGTTACAAATGACAGAGATCAAACGCTTTTCTGTAAGTCTTCGCTGGGTTGGCACACACTGTTGCTGGTATGTTGGCCCATTCCTCCATGCAGATCTCCTCTTCAGAGCAGTGATGTTTTGGGGTTGTCGGGCGGCAACACGGACTTTTAACTCCCTCCAAAGGTTTTTCGGCGGCTTGAGATCGGAGACTGGCTAGGCCACTCCAGGACTTTTGAAATGTTTTCACGGCTACCCTTTGTTGCCCTGGCAGTGTGCTTTGGGATCATTGTCATGCTGAAAGCATTCCAGCCACGTTTCATCTTTCATTGCTCCTTGTTGATGGAAGGAGGTTTGCACCCAAAATCTGCTAATACCTGGCTCCATTCATTCTTTTCATGTACACGGACCAGTCATTCTGGTCCCTTTGCAGAGAAACAGCCCCAAAGCATGATGTTACAATTCCCATGCTTCACAGTTGGTATGGTGTCTTTGATGCAACTCGTGATTCACTGTCCTCCAAACACGACGAGTTGTGTTTTACCAAATAGTTCTACTTTTGGTTTCATCTTGACCATATGACATTCTCCCAATACTCTTCTGAACATCCAAGTTTCTTAGCAACTTCAGACGTGTTTCGGATATGGATTGCTTACAGGGGACACGCCTGGCACTGCAAGATCTGATCCTGGTGTCGAGGTGTTGGGTTGATGGCAGTTTTTGTAACGCTGGTCCCAGCTTTCTGCAGGTCATTCTCACTAGATCCCTTGTGGTCTCCTGGGATTTTCCTCACTGTTTCAGATCATTTTGACCCCACGTGCATGAGATCTTATGCGGGTCCAGATCGAGGGAGATTAGTAGTGGCCTGTAGGGTCTTCCATTTTCTAATTATTGCTCCACAGCAGATTTCCTTCACACCAAGCTGCTTGCCTTGTAGAGATTCAGTCTTCCCAGCCTGGGTGCAGGTCTGGCTACCCGGGTTTCTGTGTCCTCCCACAGCCTTTTGTCTTCATAGTGTGAGCTTGGAGTGTGACTGTTTGAGGCTGTGGGCAGGTGCTTTTATACTGTTAACGCATTTCAAACAGGTGCCATTAATACAGGTAATATGGGGAAAGAGGAGCCTCTTAAAAGTTAGGTTGGTAGGTCTAGACAGCTAGAAATCTTTGCTTTGTTTGTAGGTGACCAAATACTTATTTTCCACCATTATTTGCAAATAAATTTTAAAAGTCAGGACAAAAATGATTTTTCAATTTTTTTTTTTTCACATTTTGTCTCTCATAGTTGAGGTCTACCTATGATGTCAATTATGCGTCTCTTCATCTTTTTTATGGGAACTTGCATAATTGGTACTGACTAAATACTTATTTTCCCCACTGTATATATATTGTATATATATATATATATATATATATATATATATATGCACTGGGGGATATATCACTGGGGGATTAATATCTTTATCCTTTGTTTCATGTGCTATTTCCCTTTTTTATTTGTGTACAGCTGTTTTGTGACATCAGTTGTAAAAAGCGTGCTATACAAATAAATTTTGATTAAAAATACAGACATTCGGTCTCAAATTACTAATGTTTTAAAAGGCTTAATATTCCATAGGGTGTTGTAACCTTTTCACGTGTACCATCTAACATGTTTTTCCAGCTAAAAACACAGATCTTCATAGGTTTATTGACAATGAATGTGGTTCACATAGAATGACTTATATAGTCTATAAAACACAACATCTGAACAACAAATCAGCCAATTTGAATAGCTCTTCCAATATTAACTGAATTATTAAATATAATCTAGCCATGCTGTTTTGGCTATTTGAAAATCTTGGTAATCTTTTTTTTCTAGTCTTGTTTATACATGTATGGAAATAATACTACTTTTATGGGATACATCATGTAACAGAAATTGTTTATAAGTATTTAATGAAGCAGAAAAGGTCTGAGAAGAGATGGTGAAATCAGCTACAGCAGCGCAATGACATGGAGAACAGTCAATAATACCTTAAAGGCAAAAATATTCTCTAGAATTTGTGAGATTACGTAGATATTTGGTACTTGGTGAAGCAGGTTAGAATGTGAAAATTTTCAATACAATGCACCATATGTCATGTAATTTAATAAGCATGACAGTGAAATATATTGTACATGTTGACATTATTTAAGAATTTGAACCATTTTCTAACTAAATTCATTAATTCATAAATTAAGGTAGTTGTTGTTTGCAAACAATGTTTTAAAAATATAAGATCAGATGAAATACAGTACAAAGAATGTCAAAACAGACATGGAAAAGCTTTCAAAGCTGTATCCACGCTAGAGAAAAGAAAATGGATGTAAACTTTTCACTGTATAAGTTTAAGAACTTTGTCACATGAAAAGCATTTGCACACCTTCTCTCCTAACTAAATTAACTAAAGATTCCTTGGTGATCTAACTGATGATGTAAGCAGTAAATTATTGTAGTAATATTTTTAGCTATTGTCATTGTGCCGAGTACATATACAGAGCCAATGAAATGCAGTTAGCATCTAATCAGAAGTGCAATTAATAGTATTTACATAAAGTACAGTAGTGTCCATGCAGGTGGTCCAGTGAGTAAGGCAGGTATGAATGTAGTACAATAAAAGTGCAAATTGAACAAAGCACATCATGATGAATAAAGTACAGTAACAGTGCAGAGGATGCAAGGATGAGAAGTGGAATTGCAAAGTTAATGAAATGGCAGTGGCAGTGTCCTTGTTAATTAAATTGGCAGTTTTAGCAGGGTCACAGCATCAGGAAAAAAAAACTGCTGTGGGAGCAGATGCTCCTTTAACACTTGCCAGATGGGAGGAGTGATGGGAAGTCTATGATTTGGATGAAAAGTGTCCTTGATTGTGTTTCTACCCCTGCCCAGGCAGGGTTTGTGATAAATGTCCTGAATTCTGGGTAACTGGGTCCCTATGATGTGTTCTGCAGTGTTCACCAGCTGCTGGAGTGCTTTGTGGTAAGCTGCAGAGCATTTGCTGTACCATGCTGAGATGCAGTTGCTAAGTATGCTCTCGATGGTTCAAATTTTAAAGTTCACCAGGATCCTGGGACATAGGGTGAGCTTTCATAATGTTCTGTTGGAAGTAAAGACACTTGCACCTTTTTGACCAGGGTATATGGAGTTCAGAGACCAGGTGATGATATTGGAGATGTGTATGCAGATGGCTACCAGCTCTACTGCAGCTCCATTGATGTAGATGGGGGTAAACCTGACTTCTAACCCTCCTGAAATCCAGGAAGTGCCAGGATGTTGTCAGTGTACCATGCTGCACCTCAGCATGTCGGCCACCCTGTAGGCCATCTCATCACTGTCTCTGATCAGACTATGGATTCATCCACGAACTTGATTATGGGATTGTACCATAAACAGGAACACAGTCATGGGTGAACAAAGAAAACAGGATCAGGCTCAAAATGATATGGGTAGGCGAACTGATATAGTCCAGTGTGGCAGGCAGGCAGAAGGCATTTTAAATGAGGTAGAACTAGTATTTCAAAGCACTTGGAGATGATCAGGGTGAGTGTGACAGGACAGAAGTCATTCAGGGCTGAAGTACTCAAATGCTTTGGCATTGACACAATGGTTGCTGTCTTGAATACATTTAAATAATGTATTATGTAACAACCCAGTGTGCCTAAATGAGTAGTCATGGTAACAGATCAATATTCCAATGTGAATTGCAGTCATGATGGGAATTACCATCACAATGGAAGTCCTTTATGAGGTAGGTTCAGAATGTCTTCAGCATTAATCCTGTAACTGTTCTCCAGATCACTGGCTTCCCAATCAGCCATGTACTACATGATATGATCAGGATCAGGAATCAAAGATGGCTCTTTCCAAGGTTGTGAATGTCCAGAGTTGCCAGAGGAACCACCATGGCTGTGAGCAATAAGAGATGTAGTGTAGGTGAGCTCCTATACTGGGGAGGTAACTGTGAGTCTGTAGATAGTTTTACTCTAAAGGTGACAGCCAAGCCATCTGATCTGCAATGTACACAGGGATGTTCTTACGGTGGCAGTCTTTTTGAAGTTTTCAGTGCCTTACTGCCCTGACATTGGCTTCCTTCCTTGTATGTTCACTATGCCTTATCCAGTCTTCAACAGCAGAAACCTCTAATGGCTCTCCAGACCAGGGGGAAAGAGAGACTGATCCAATGATGCACTGGAAAAAACCAGTAGAAGTAGAGGACTGATGGAGTTTGGGCTCCCTCTAGTCAGTGTCTCCACTCCAGCACTGATTTGACAGCTAGCAGCTCTTGGTTCCCTATGTTATAGTTGTGTTCACTAATTTCACCAGATTACTCCAGACGTCGGTGAGCCAATACGTCAAATTAGATATTAATAATGTACTGTGTGTATTGTAGATTGGAGTTAAATTACTGATGCTTTCCCAAAAAGTGGACAGAGACTAGTGTCAGTGCATTAAGAGCCACTCACAGAAATCTTGAGGGAAGGGGCTCCGTTTGCAGCATTCTTAATATCAAGCTCCTACTAAAGCAGAGCGTCAGAAGCATCTTTTCTAGGCTAAGGAGAAAAAGAACTGGACTGTTGCTCATGTTCCAAAGTCCTCTTTTCAGATGAAAGTAAATCTCCCATTTCATTTGGAAATAATCCCAGAGTCTGAAGGAAGAGTGGAGAGACAGAGTCTAAGGTGTCTGAAGTCCAGTGTGAAGTTTCCCCAGTCTGTGATGGTTTAGGAAGGTGTGTCATCTTATGCTGTTTGTCCACTGTGTTTTATCAAGTCCAGAATCAATGCATTATCTACAAGGAGATTTTAGAGAACTTAATGCTTCTTTCTGCTGAACAGCTTTATGCAGATCTGAGTTCCTTTTCCAGCATGACTCAGCACCTTCCCACAGTGCCAAAATTCTTACCAAATGTTTTGCTAACCATAGAATTACTGGATATATTGGCCAGCCAACTCTCAACCCTGAACCCATAAAATTGTCAAGAATTATCAAAGCAACCTGGCCTTTAATAACATCTCTGTAGAGCCTCAATCTGATTTTTTTTTTGTTTCATGCTGCACTTAGAAGTAATTTCTGGTAAAGGAGCCACAACAAAATATTGAGCGTATAAATGAATAGGCAGTCAGAAGCTGAACTCTTCTCTTTTGTACATTGTTTTCTGTTTGAGCTTTTTTCTTTTTTTCTAATAATCAGAAATATTTCTGGTTTTCATGAGCTGTAGGCCATTCTAATCAAAAGTAAAACGAAAGGGCTTGAAATGTTATGAAATACTTCATGTGTAATGAATATATCTGATGGTTAACCTTTTTAATTTAATTCTAAACAAAAATGCTATATACACTAGTATATTTGAATTACTTTTACAGATGCTTTCTTATGATATTTGTTGTGCCATATATTGTTTGTAGAGTCATTCATCCAATTTCATCCAATGTGGATTTATGCAGTTTGCATATGATGTAAAAACCTGTTAACACATTTGTCAGCACTATTCTTGTGTTGTAAGAAGAGCTTCAGAATCTTGTATTAAATAATGACTTTCATAAATTCACTGTATATTCATTACACATTTATTCAGTGTTCATGTTGAAGTTATTCATAAAACAAAAGTGAGAATTTAAATGCTTATAAAATAATCCATGTTCATGGATCTGTTAGCATTGTATCCCACACTTCTTAGATTATTTCACACCAAGGGCAGTAAAATCCAGCAGAATGTTTCTGCATATGCATCCCATTTGCACATATACATTTGTGGATTAGGAATGAGCTGAAATATAATTTCATCCATTAGGACAAAACCAAAGTATTTTTTAACCTATCTCCAGTGTGTGGCAGAGAAGCTTTTGTCACTTGCTTATATTATTTAAAAAATGTTTCATGCAACAAACAGGCAGTTAGTGAATGAATTTATGAAATTGTGCAGCTGGACAAAGCATACATAAACAGTACTTCTTACATTCTGAAGGTTCTGATACCGGAGGTAAAATACCTTGAGGTTTAAAACATGTATGTTTATTGTATATTTTTTTTACAACGGGACTTTAGAATAATGGACCAGTCAAAAAGCCATTCTTCAAAATATTCCCATTTCATAATTTGGAAAACATGTTTAAACACCCTAAATCAGAGGTATCTCAGTTTTGTTCTGTAGAAAATGCAAAGATGTTTCACAAATGCATTCAGTTATGTAGAATTCTGGACTCTGGGGTAGTTAATCCACAGTGTATAATCACTTAATTTCAATTTAAAATGATATACAGTGCCTTGTGAAAGTATTCACCTCACCTTAGCATTTTCCGTGTTTTGTTACAACATGGATTTAAAATGGTTTATAATGAACAATTATCTTCACAATCTGATCATGGAACCTTAATCTAAAGTCTGGGATTTGACTAGGCCATTCCAATGGATTTACACATTTCCCCTTAAACCACTTGAGTGTTGCTGTACAACTATACTTTGGGTCATTGTCCTATTGGAAGCTGAACCTCTGTCCCAGGCTCAAATCACTGAGACCAAAACTGGGTTTGCTCAAGAATTTCCATGTATTGAGCACCATCCATCTTACTCTCAACTCAGACCAGTTTTCCAGTCCCTGCTGCTGAAGAACATCCCCATGGTATTCTTGGGGTGATGAGATGTGTTGGTTTTGCGTCTGACATAGGATTTTCTAAAAGGTTCAATTTTGATCACATCTGACCAGAGCACCTTCCTCCATACATCTGGGGAGACTCCCACATGCCTTTTGGCAAACTCAAAACAAGCTATGCTATTTTTGTCTGTAAATAAAGACTTTCTTTTGGCCACTCTTCCGTAAAGCCCAGCTTTATGGAGTGTACGGCTTATTGTGGTCACATGGACAGGTACTCTACACTTTTGTAAGTTGCTCTAGATAAGGGCATATGCTAAATGCCATAAAGGTAAAAGTAAACGTAGTCTCAGCATGTGAACACTGGTATGTGAAGGTAGCCAGGATATGCATACCAGCAATTAGGAGGTGTGCTGTTAAGTACCTGGTGCTCTGGCTGCAGTGTGAAGACATCCAGGATATGTGAACAATTGGGAGGTATACTGGCTATCACCAGCTGGTGTGTGAATGCAGCCATGTGATGTGTGCTGGAAATTGGGAGGTGTGCTGGCTAGCATCCGGTGCATTGGCTGGTTTGTGAATGCAGCTGGGTGATGCGTGTGGGATATTGTGAGGTGTGCTGGCTAGCACTCTGTGCACCAGCTGTTGTGTAAATACGGTTCAGTGATGTGTACCAGCAGATGAGAGCTGTGCTGTATGTTTTGCCATCTAATACCCAGCAGCTAGTACATGGAAGCCAAAATTGATTTCATGCTGAGGAGGAATCCATTCAAAGCTACTGCTGTGGACTATAAGTAGAACATGAACTTGGGTTCACGTTAAGATTTCATGAAAATTCATGTGAATTTTGGAGGTTTTTTATGTATAGTGTATCATTCCTAATGATAATTAATATTTTTTAAGTATTGTCATGTATTAAACATGAGTTTCTACTTTTATTTGTTTTTATAGTTATTAATCATGATAACACTTTAGATATGAAGGTGCAATGATTCACTTGTACCACATGGTGGCAGAGTAGTCAAACTTGATAAATGTAAGACTTGTAGTTTGACTCTAATGCTTTGCAGAACCATTAACTGAACCAATAATCAGTGTCAGTGATATAAAACATGTAATTTTTAAGAGTACATGTTGATCCACAACAAAGTAAATGTGAACAATGTGAAACGACAAATAGAACAATCTAGAGTGGACTTCAATTTGTTGCACAGTTCTCTTGGTTTGGTCTGGTTGATCTGAGACTTTGTGGTGTTGCAACATGCATTTTTAATTAGTACATGGTCTTTGGGTGCATGCCAGTTATAAAAACTCCAAATGATAATCCTGTTACCATGCATTTATGGGTCTTCTATTCAGAAGTAACCTTTGGCCTTTTTTTCTGTACTCACTGTTCTAGGAAAATGTTTCTGCACCCATTTACAGGATACTGTCCTATTACATATTACATTTTAAGTGTTTCTCCTAGAAACACTACTCTCATTAAATTTCTGCTTTTGAAATTTATTTCACAAAATGTTTTGTATAGATATGTCAGTACCTGAACATTTCGTTGAAACTACTTGCTTGTAGAATACAGAGCAGTTTGTAATACATAGCAGTTTGTCACAGATTTTGAGACTGCTTCTTCCTAGGAAGATTCTTATTAAGGTCTTATTAAAGAGAGTGGACCTTGCAACTATAAAAAACAAAAAATTATCAAACAAAATCTATTAGTGCATTTCAATAGATTTATTATTTCAGGCATTTTTATGTTTTATTTCAGCTTATTTTGGTATGGTTTATAGCTCATTTATGTATCTGTAAGATTATTGCTGTTTGCAGAGTGATGTATCTTAGCAATTCAATGGAACATTGACTAGAAGGGGAAAATGTGGTGGGAAAAGTTTATGACCGCAGCTGTAAGAGACTTCTCAAGGAATTTTTTTTGTTTGTTTTGTTTCATCAATGGTCCTAGACTTTCAAATCAACCTCATAGAGTCTAGAAAAATAGTTGAAAGTCATCTGCTAGTGTAGGCCCACTGTGTTTTAAGTCAACTTCATACTTCCATCTGCTGACAAGTGTTGTAGACTTGTCAGTTTTATTTTTCCAGCAGAGTCCACAGTGCCAAAACTGCTACCAAATATCATGCTATGCTGATGCAACCTGAACAAAATACTAAACTAATGTGCATTACAAGTAGTTTTATTGAGGACATACTAACCCTAGTAAACATTCACAGTGCAGGCTCAAAAAGTAAGTGGACCTCTGGTCCAGAGGAGATGTGTTTGCATGTGTGGTTTCATTGGTGCTTTGTCCATTAAATCAAGGTACAGACAACCTGGATACAGACATGAGAATTCAACTGTATATCCACACATTTTGAAGGGCAGTAGTCCATTATCTCAAGATGAAGAGACACTGAGTAATACAATTAGACAGTGACCCAAAGCACACAAGAATATTTAAATTAAGAATGGTTGAAAAGGGAGATTTTTGTTTTGAAATTGTCAGATCAGAATTCTTAGCTTAGTTGAGGATAAGCAGAACCTGAAGAGGACAGTGTATGTAAGGCATTCCATGTACACTGATGAACAGAATTACATTTGAAGGAAGAAAGGTTTTGTTTGTGTGCTCTTCTCTTTTTCAAATCAGGAGCACCAGTATTCCTGGGCAAAATGCTTGTTGAAGAACCCTGAGTAAAAATCTTGTGAAATAAGAGTATGTTAGTGTGTATAATATTTTTGTCTAGTTCTCACAGAAACTGGTTCAGTAAACCAATGATAACTAATGTATTTTGCCCCCAAGTTTAGGATGTGGATGGAACTATATATACTATAACTGTGGTAGCTCTACTTAAAGTAAGAGAAATGTTTGCCAAATGTTTTACTGATGTTGCTGTTTTTTATCATTTTGAAGTATGAATAATTTACACTAGCTAAGACATTGCCCTCTGATTTATTCATCCCAGTCAGTATGCATGCACCCAAGCCACTGCCTGTTCTCAAAGCTGCCCAGTGGTAGGAGGTACAGAAGCATGTGGACCAGAACCAGCCAAGACAGCTTACATTTACATTTACAGCAGTCAGCTGACACTCTTATCCAGAGCAACCTACAAGGTTACTCATATTTACAGAGTAGTGCCAGATTAGTGTTAGGAGTCTTACCCAAAGACTCTTATTGGTACAGCACAGCATAGTTGCCCTATGGTATTTGAACCCCAGTGTCCTACATGGTGCGGTGGCTCACTGGTGGTGATCCACACCAACTTCTTCACCCAGGCCACTAATAATGTGTATATAGTGTACGTTAATGTGTATATAGTATATTTATATTTATATTTACATATAGCTATATTCTTTAATATTCATTTTTATTTTCTTCTGTTTTTTTTTTTTTACTACAGCAAGGGACTAGTTTCTTGTACTGTGATGTGACTATAAACCTGATTTGATGGAACCTTTAGACAGTGTGTGTGATGTGAGGCTCTTATTAAGCCTGTATGTAAAATTTACAGAAAGATGAGATGAGGCTTAGAGTGAGGTTTCAGCCTCTACAGATCCATCCCCCTCATTTTCTCTCTTTCCCTCTCTGTCTCACTCGCTCATTTCCTCTGTGGGCATACCAGAAGAGAGGCATGGTGTAGCTTGGAGACCCGGGCAGCCCCTCACAGATACAATCCCATTCTCAGCTCCCTCTTGCTTTATGGACTACAATGATGCCACACACATCAGCTTTCACCAGACCATCTCCATCTCTTTCCTTCTCTCAGCCTGTCAGCTTCTTCAGTTTTTCAGTCTCACTGCCCAAACTTCAGTGTTAAATTTTTTATTTTATTATATTTGTCACACACACACACACACACACACACATTATATATATATAT
Organism: Acestrorhynchus altus; assembly: GCA_034509495.1. Taxonomy (NCBI): domain Eukaryota; kingdom Metazoa; phylum Chordata; class Actinopteri; order Characiformes; family Acestrorhynchidae; genus Acestrorhynchus; species Acestrorhynchus altus. The sequence goes on along the minus strand of CM067501.1, from coordinate 29,177,632 downwards.
ATATATATATATATATATATATATATATATATATATATATATATATATTATATATATATATTATATATAATGTAGACAGATTGATAGATATGCAGTGACACTGACCAACTCAAGATGTTTTCTGGTCTGTTTTTGGAGATTTTCAATACAAGAAGCTAAGCATGTTACCAGACGATAAAAGGAAGAAAACTGAAAGGAAATGGTTGTATTTTGTGGCATCACCCTGTGAATTTTCTCTTCATTTTCTTCCTGTTTGGTCGTTATAGATATCATTTCAGCTCAAATACATGACTGACTGTAGTGCACTGATTTGTTTGCTAGTTTTTGGACAGGCTGTGCTTCCACAATGCCATTCCAGGACCTTTTTGTACTGCCCAGTCTGGTTTGTGTGGTCATTACATAAATAGATTAAGTGAACTCCCAGTTACTGCTACTGCGGGCCAGTGGTGCTTTAAAAGTGTTAATCCTTTTAGAGTTTCTAGATAAGTGTCTTGATAAGGAGAACTAGATCAAATAATACTCAAAACCCAGTGTACCACAAAGTATCTACAGGCCCTTTCATGTTGGCTAATGTTAATGTTCATCAGTCCACCATCAGAGAACATGCATGTGGGAGGGCTGTGAAGAAGAATGGTGCACCTCTTCCTAAAGAACATTGCTGCTCAGTCTGCAGTTTACTAAAACTCACATGGACAAGCCAGAGGGTTATTGGAGCAATGTTTATGGATGCATATAAAAATTCTTCTAAAAGAGTAGTAAATACATTTATAATTAATATTATATTATTTATAATAATTAGCTGAATTTCCATCTGTAGTCCCTAAGCAGGTTGCCGTAGACTTAAAGCCAGTGCCAACAGCTAAACATATATATATATATATATATATATATATATATATATATATATATATATATGTGTGTGTGTGTGGTAATTTATGTATTATTGTAACTCGGGTGGTAAACCATGCCAGTTATTGGATGGCTATAACTGAAGACTTTTGGCCATTAAATGTCCACTTGCTCCATTTATATTGTACAATACAGTCCCCTCAAGCAGTTGCTCTTGTTGCCCTGCTGCCTCTATTATCTTTTTGCATTTTAAAGTGACTAAAACTTTTGAGAGAAAAAAACATACGTTTGTACTATATGATGGTAATGATAATTATTAGGACGATTCTGGTCTAGTGTCTTTAGTGCCTCAATGGGTTTCAATATTGATAAACTTGCTTGTGACCAGCATGTGAAGCAGTATGTTATGAGACAGTTATAGCATGCATTAAAAATTAGGCTACCTCTTTCATTCAATATGGTCTTATGTGCCTGAAAGTACCAAAGTTCAATTTAATAATACCTGTCACCTTTTTCGCCATTTGTCGATTTCTATTTGAAAAACATACAGTTATGTATATATTCAAATGTGAACATAGTTTACATATATATAGCAGAACCATAGCTGCAGTTTACTTAATGGGAGCTTGCTCTTTGTTTTTAGAATGTACAAAAATAATGGTGTCATCATTTTACATATGTATGTTGACAGATGTACAAACTGACAGCAGGTCATTCATATACAAAATGGGTCTAATACTGATTCTTGTGGAATCCCTGTATTAGTTATGTTGGGTTTTACCATATGTGACAAATATGAATTCATCCATTTAATAACATCAATAGAAAAGTTAAAATAAGATGAAAATTTAGACAAAAGTACTTACTTTACAGCATCAAAACTTTAAATCCAAGAATGCTGCACCAATTACTCTGCCTTCATCTTCAACAAATAGCGGTTTTTGTTGAATGTTTAATATAATCAAACTGCATATGGTGGAGAGGATTATGGCCCTTTTTGAGTGAGTAGTCAACTGTTCTACCACCCATTCTCTGCCACTTTGGGAATAGGTATGTAGTTTCCTCGCTTAACTGAGTGGTTTGTCAAATTAGCAATGGGGCTAGCCAAAATATCCTTGCATCGTTTACTTTATAGTTTCTCATCAAGCCCACAATGTTTAATACTGTGGATTCAGTTATTTCCGCTATTCTAAAAATTGGTCATCAATTGGAGTACATATTCCTTCCCATTAGTTTATTAAGATTTTTCACAGACCATTTTCCCATTTACCATTCCATCATCAATTATCATAATAAAGAACTCCGCTTTAGCCTCCTTTGTATTCCTTACTACCTCATTTTGAAGAGATATAAAGATAAGTTTGTCATTAATCAAACCAGACTTCAGTATGGTTAGGTGTCCTTTTGTCTGGGTTTGGACTGTACCATCCTAGTAAAAGAGGATATTACTTAATTTATAGTTGCCAATATGATGTCACAATCGTTCTCAATGTCTATACAGGACAGAATATTAAGCCAATCAGTTTGTTTTGGAGTAGTTTCATAGTTATACATTTCACTATTTGGAATTCCTGGATAATAATGTTTTGTTTTAGTGGTGTTTTTGAAACATTTTTTAAGTAATTTCAACATCTCCTTAAGTTGTTTCCTGTCCAGGCTGTTGTCCCAGTTAATGTTAAATCTCCCAGTATTAGCTTTTTTTTTATCACATTCTTTGTGAATCCTATGGAGATGTTTATTAAAAAGCTATTAGATGATGTCCACACCAGTCCCTTTGGTTCAGAAAGTGGATCCCAGAGAAGTTTTGAATGATTAATTAAATTTTACAATGTTTCCTAGTTGTTGGATTACATCCGTTCAGTTTTTGCTTAAGAAGCTTAACTGGGGCTCACAGTTCGATTAGATTCCCCTGGGTTAGACTGCACTTTCAATATTTGGCTAACCGAAGAACCGGCTGACCTCCACACACCACATGGGAAGAGTTCCACTCCATAGTGGCAGACACAGCCTGGAAGAGGGAGAAAGCTCAGCACATCCACCCCATTTTAGTATAAGAACCTTATCACATTTGTAAAATGTGGTGGTAGTGTAAGGAGCCGCCCATGCTGTGACTGCCCAGCCACCAGAGGGTGGCTGCCTACTAATCACAGCCACAATCACCCTGATTGAGGTCAGGTATGTGGTGTTTATTTAAGGCGTCCTCTTGTCCCACTCAGTGTGGCGTTTTGGTGTCACTTTGCCAAAACCAAAAAAATGTACTTGTTTTCTCTCTTTTCTCTCTTGTTTAAAAGGAGAACTTTCATTATCTCCCTCCTTTAAAATGAGTGCTTTTCTAATTCCTCTCCTTAAAACAGGTGTTGTGTTGTTTATCTTTTTCCTTCTTAAGAAGTTTCACATTTTTCCTCCTAACTTAGGAATGGTTTTCAGTTCTCCCCTCTTGTCTTCAGTCAAGTTCTTAAGCTGGACTGTTCACCTCGTTTCCAGGGTGACTCATTAGCTCACTCAATAGCACATTCGCAGAGGTTCGAACCCTGTGTCACGCATTTATTTATTTACTTATTTAATTTGTGGCAAATTGTCAATTCATTTCTTTATTTTCTTTTTAGATCGCTGGTTAATTCCCAAGCAGCACTCTGTTCATTAGTCTGTTTCCTTTCGGTTCCAATAGAGTTGTGGTTTAAGCTCCTGTTTACCAACCCACAAATCGACTGGCTCTACAAATCCATCCTTCACTTGGGGCCCCACTGCCAAGGCTCGTGCCTGAGTCCCTAGCACTTACGGCTTTCTGGTTCCCTCAGCGTGGAGCCAGTCGATGTAGGAAAGGTGCCCCCTCAGAACCAAGAGCTAGGGGACCTAGCTATTGACCTCTCACCTGGCACCACCCCTCCTAGGGGCTCTCTCTTGTCCCTCTTTGGCCCTAAGAGGACTGCCATGGAGAAATATTTTAAGAAGGCCTTTGCTCAGAGGTTTATCCAGCCCTCATCCTCTCCTGCTGGGGCAGGATTCTTTTTCATGGGCAAAAAAAGATGGTGGGCTTCGCCCCTGCATTGACTACCGGGGGTTGAAGAACATGCCTGTCAAGGACCGGTATGTCATAAGGACCAGTACCTGCTCGTTATGACTACCTCATTTGAAGCACTGCAACAGGTGTCCCTCTTCACTAAGTTGAACCTCTGCAATGCCTACAATCTGGTCTGGATCAGTTCGGGAGATGAATAGAATACTGCTTTCATCACCCCCCACTGGCCACTACGAATACCTAGTCATGCCATTCGGGCTGATGAATGCCCCAGCTGTCTTCCAGTACCTCATACATGAGATGCTATGTGAGGCCCTCGGCGCCTACGCTTTTGTGTATTTGGATGACATCCTCATCTTTAGCAAAACACTGAAGGACCACATCCAACACGTACAACGGGTTCTGCAACTCCTCTTGGAGAACCACTTTTATGTGAAATTAGAGGTCTGAATTTCACGTCCCCGCTGTCCACTTTCTTGGGTTTGTGGTCTCCAAGGGAAGGTTGGCCATGGATCCGTCAAGTTTGTTAGGGGTTTTGGTTCGGTGGCTGCTACTCTGATCAAACGTACCCACAAACACCCCAGTCCATTCTGCTGGACAGATGGAGCCCAGGAAGCCTTTGAGGAGCTGAAGTGTTGTGTTGAGTTCATCTTTTTCTTACTTAAGAAGGAGTATATTTGATTTCACATTTTTCCTCGTAATATAGGAGTGGTTTTCAGCTCCCCTCATTAACTCACTTAATAGTGTGTTCGCCTCTGTATCGTGGTGTGTATTTGGGGATGTTTGAACCCCACATTACATATTTATTTATTTACTTATTTATTTTGTGGGAAATCGCCAGTTCATTCCTTTATTTTCTTTTCTGATCGCTGGTTAATTCCCCCACCAGCGCTCTGTTCATTGGTCTGGTATTTCCTTTCAGTTCACAGTTAAAGCACAAGCACCACCCATCCTTGAGAGTGGATAAGGCCAGTTAATCATCAGCCACTCTCATCTTCAATAGAGTAGTGGTTAAAGGTCTCATCATGAATGAAACAATGAACTCAACATTATGAAAAATAAAATAACACTAAAAAAGAGAAATACCTGGTACTGACATTTGTATATACCGTATTTTCCAGATTATAAACCGCACTGGACTATAAGCCACACCCTGGAAAATAACATATATAATAAGACAAAGCTGCACCTCATTATAAGCTGCATGGTTTAAAGTAAGGGAAAAAAGTAGCGGCTTATAATCTGGAAAATACGGTACAAGTTTAAATATTACATGTTTTTAGAGTGTTTTAATACATTGATATTTATTTGTTTGCTGTCGTGTGGAAAAGGAAGTGTACCGCTAGTCAGACTATGCGTGTGTGTGTAGATATAGATAGATAGATAGATAGATAGATAGATAGATAGATAGATAGATAAACATAAGCACAAACTTTTCTGTTTCTGGTTTGTACAAACATTTGTATGTTTGTGCATCCTAGGGGTTGCAAAGGCTCACGGCCCAGTAACACAGTAACACGTTTTTGCATTAGGAACATCTAATAACTGGGAGAGAGAGCACAATGTGATGCTTGCTCTGCCATCTAAGAATCATCTTTGGGCTAAGAAGCTTTTGGGAAACCCACCCCAAATTTGTTTTGACAACATTGATTAGCAAATCTGGCCTGAGCCAAGTAACCACCTATAAAGGAGAAATGTTGAATGTGTCAAACTTTAATAAAAGCTTCAATCGAGCTTTTCTTAAAATCTGACTCTTCAAATCGTGTACTCATATATCAAAACTATACAACTGTCTAAAGATTTTAACAAAATGATGAGCCAAAATAAGCATGTGGTCTGATGCAATAGAATATTACAGTCCTTTACACAAGTATAATTTGACTTACTACATAAGATTGCTTTAAAATGGCACTTCTGTGGAACTGATAAGATCTTAGACAAGACCAACAGCAAAAAACATATGTCGGACATACTGCATTTGCATTTTATTTATTTTAGTGGGTGTATAACCTTACAGATAATAGAATAGACTTTGTATGTTTAAATATTAATATTTTGTAATGCAGATCTAGGTAGATATTAGGTTTTACACTACTTACATTATTCCAGTATCAGCAGATATGTGAAAAATATTGGATATTGGCAACATCCCAGGAATTTGGGTTGACACACCCATAAATGTTTATTTGCATTGGCAGATATGTACATGAAAATTTGACATTGACACATTAGTGACCCTTGAAATTAATTAAATTCCAAATTTTATGTATTTTGATTACAGTCTGTGTGTCTCAGTAGGTTTCATGTAAATTGTGTGATGGTGTAAATGTCTGCACTCATGTGTTTAGTTTAAGGCTTAATATTACATACATACTTTCCTAACAGTTGTTCTTTTTATCCTCTGCCAGGGCAAAGTATTTCCGAGGGAGGAAGCTGAATGGAGAGTATGAGATCCGTGTGGAACAGGTGGGTTCAACATGTTTAGCCACAGGAATGTTTTAGCCATCTGTGATTGGGCTTACAAAGCTGATCAAGCATCAGGGTTTCTACATTTCCACTGATCCACATCCAGCAAAGGGTTCAAAAATGGCAGTCTTACTATGAGTCGTTTTGTGGATACTTGTCTGTGTGCCACCCTTGCTGATTTACCCCAGTTGAACTGATAAATCCACAAATACAGACTTTTAGTTTTGTTTAGTAGTACTTGGCAAAAATCAGAGAGCATGTTTCACTTATGTCATTTCCTGTCAAAACAGCCATAAAGTACAAGTTATTTATTTTTTCAGGAGATATCTCTAAGCTCACACTAACTTTTCTAAACTGTAACAGTGTGGAAAAATCTTCCTGCATATTGATTTTGGTTATATATCTCTCTGCTTTAGTTTCTGAAAAAGTCTGAAGTTAAGTTGTGTTTTATGTACACTTGTCATAAAAGTGAACATCATGGCATTATTCAGCTTTTTCTGAGTTAGAATAAATATTAAAAAGAAAACAAGTTGGAGTTTTCTGAAATCAAAATAGTAGAAATTATTCATACATAGCAGAAATGTGCATACAGCTACTTCAATTATGTTATGCTGAAAGTTCATAAACATATTCATGTACAACTGGTAGCTTCTCTGTAGCTGTCATGTCCTCGCAAGCCTGCCATGATTACAGGCCAACTGAAGCAATTCTGGCCAGTGCACCAACAGCGTAAAGAGAGCAGCCCTCACTTGCCTCAGTGAGAATGTTGGAAATCAACAAGGATAGAGACTGGGGGAACTGTGTCAAGGACTGAAGTAAGTCAACGTTAACCATAGTAGAGACAAGTGACTCTACTGAGATACCAGATAGGATTATAAGGTTGTTATAAGATAACAAGATGTTCAGTTTTTATGTTGGCAGTATAATGGCAGGATGTAGAATCTTGGCATTAGTGTTTAAAATGGCAGTGGATGTGATAATTAAGTGAAGATTAACTAAGTGGCTTGTAGGTGGTAAGTGGCTGTAGAATGGTACCTGGCTTTCCCCAATTTAAGTCAAAACAACAAGACGGCATTTACAACTACATTTCCATGCAGTTACTAGAAAAAGAATATTATACAAATGAATAATATTTTATTTGTAATAGAACATATGACAGACCAAAAGTTTAATGTGAGCAAATGTAACATTTTAACGGAAATATGTTGATTCAAAATTTCACAGTGTCCACAAATCACAAAAAAGTTGGGACAAGTAGCAAGAAAGTGGCTGGAAAAAGGAAATTGAGCATATAACGAACAGCTGGAAGACCAGTTAACACTAATTAGGTCAATTGACAACATGATTGGGTATAAAAGAGCTTCTCAGAGTGTCAGTGTCTCTCTGAAGCCAAGATGGTAAGAGGATCACCAATTCCTGCGCAGAAAGTTAGTGCAGCAATACCAGAATGGTGTTACCCAGCATAAAATAGCAAAGACTTTTATGTTATCATTAACCGTGCATAACATCATCAAAAGATTCAGAGAATCTGGAACAATTGTTGTGCGTAAGGATCAAGGCCGTAAAACTCTACTGGATTCTCGTGATCTCCGGGCCCTTAAATGTCACTGCACCTCAAACAGGAATGCCACTGTCAAGGAAATAACAGAATGGGCTCAAGAATACTTCCAGAAAGCATTGTCAGTGAACACAATCCACCATGCCATCCGCCGTTGCCAGCTGAAACTCTACAGTGCAAAGAGGAAGCCATTTCTAAGCAAGCTCCCCAAGCTCAGATGTTTGCACTGGGCCATGGGCAACTCAGAGGGTAGAGCTTAGAAAAGTAGAAATATCCAGCTAAGAATTATGCGTGAGTCATTGCATTTTTCTTATTATGACTCTTTCAACTCTAAAAAACCTTTAGCTCTGGGCAGATGAAGATATAAGTTGTAAAATATGAGCAGGGAATGGGGTGTTAACACTAGTAGTTGCACTTAAAGGATAACAAACTTGGTTTGTGCATAAAAAGCAGTGTAATGGAAAATGCGAAGCTAATTTTGGTGATTTTGTATATTGGTGGTATTTGGTTTAAGCTCAAGATTGGATGCTGGTAGTGGAAATAGGTATTACTTGATTCACTGAACCAGGAATGAGATATTTCATTATGGTAAATGCCCCCTGTGTGAACCACCATGGAAGTACCAGTGGCATCACATCTGGCAGCTAACAGACAGGAATACAGGAGCACGTGCCCTGTATATAAACAGATGCAGCTGCCAAATTCATTCTTAGAGCATGCATTTTACAATAAGATAACTCACTCCTGAGTCAGAAACCCATGGTTATGAAAGTATCCTAACTTCTCTTTCATTCATTCCCTTTATCATTCATTTGGTATACCAGTTTGGGAAACATATAGAATCAGATGTCGTGCAGGGAAGTCAAGGATAGAGGGATAAAAATGGGACCATTATAGGACTGTAAGAAAACATTGCCTGCAACAGAATAGAGAGGATTGAGGAAAAGGGGAGTTGGGGTGAGGAGAAGGTGCCCTAGCCTCCAACTCAGCCAAGCAGTAGAATATACAGAAAATTATCTAATGGAACATGAGAGATAGCATGGGGCTATGATCTTATGAACTAAGAAGAGCCAGGAAAGGTTCTGTAAAGTCAGAAAAATTTATTCTAAAAGAATGATCTCAGAGATCTCAAGGGTCTCATAAGATCATGATGGTATTAGATAAATTAATACCCTCCTACATTCCAATGAGACAAATGTTGGAATGACCCGGGTGACTCTGGCAAGAAGCCCAGGAGACAAAGAGCAAATTTGATTTTCTCAAGATCTTAGTGTGTTCTGTAAACATAATGCATGTACAGGGCAAACACAATGTACTCCCTAAGACTCATTAGAGGAGAAGGAAGGAGGATAGGGAGTAACAGGTTCCAAGGAATGAAATCCTGGATTAGGGCATAACATGACTTATGGTGGTGTGAGACTAAGAGGTGGGAATGCATAGTGTATTTCCCTGTTGTATTTTTCCCAAATCTTTCTCAGCACCTGTCTAAGCACCCTCCAATCTCCCCTGAAGAGTAGGTTCATTCTGATAGTTAAGTCCCCACACAAGTCGCATGTATGGAGCTGAAATGCCCACTGTTCCAGAGAAATCTCTGGTTTCCCTTGCCAGCGTAGGGTGAATAGAAGGAGTGATAAACTCTGTTCTCATACTGTATGTTGCAGTGCCTGTGCATGCATGAGATAAATAGACCTACTGCAGCTCTGTCCACCATGTTATACATTTGGCCTGGCACATGGGTAGAGAATAAATATGCAGGGCAGCTTGTGAAGTCAAAGGGAGCTGTCTGATTGAATTAAGACATCAGTGCTTAGGAGAGGAGGGTTAAAGTGTTTCACAATTCGGAAGACTGATGCAAGCTCCAGGAAGTTTGTATAGAACACAGGTGATGTGACCAGGTGCCTTTTTTTAGATTTAGGCTTAAGGGATTGACCATGTGGGTGCAGTTAGACCCAGGAGACTGTGTGGAAGAGGAAAATGGAGGGCCTGAATGACTTCCATGCTTTGCATGTTATTTCCTGGCTGGGGTAAAACTGCTTTTGGTGCAATTTATATAGAAACCCAAATAAGAAAGGTCAGACAGTATTATTCTCTTTCTCCACCTGTGCTAGAGAAGGGGGAAAAAAGATGATGTGCTAAAAATGTCGGTCCAAGCAGTACCGTTAGAAAGTTATAAGACACTTCTATGAAAGCAAACCTCAGATAGTTCTGTGAGCTGCACAAATGCAAAGTTATTCCATGAATTAGTCCCCTGACTGAATGGAGTGGTACAGAGTTTGTGGTGTTGCATGCTGAACCTGTACTGTCTCATGTATTTGTTGAATACACCTAGATCCAAACCCTGTCTTTAGGGGACAAAGAAATTATGTGAATTAAAAGGGTTTAATTTCTACTACTTTCAGTTGGTTCAGCAAATTGAACCCTGAAAAACTGAATATTTATTTATATATCGCTTTTTACAACATGGAAGTTGTAACAAAGCAGCTTTACAGAAAGCAGCCAGCAGGCAACAGTGGCAAGGAAAAACTCCCTCAGGCTAGGAGGAAGAAACCTTGAGAGGATCCAAGGCTCCTCTGGACAAAGGCACATAGAGAAGGACTGAAGGATGCATTTGCCTGTGCACCAGGCTTCAGCACAAGCAGGGTGGGCTGTTGCTTCCCTGTGTGTGTGTGTGTGTGTGTGTGTGTGTGTGTGTGTGTGTGTGTGTGTGTGTGTGTGTGTGTGTTGGGGGGGGGGGGCTCAGTGCCTCTGTTGTCCCCTGCTGGGTACAGTGGGAATGGCAGGTTTACAGTGCATCTAGAAAGTATTCACACCACTATACTTTTTGCACATTTTGTTATGTTACAGTTCTATACCCCTCTTCCATTCCTGGCATTAGGCATGATGTTAATAGGTTCATATTTATTTGTTCCAGGGAGGTTGATTCTATTGTCAGTACATCTCTATAGGAACTAGACAAGCACGTCTGTGTCAAATGGGTGCAGTAGTTAAAGTAGCTGATGCCTTCATTACAATGGGTGAGCACAAACCCATATACTGTTTAATACCAGTTCAGACAGGTGTTCAGGCTATTGTAGCAAAATCTATAAAAGCCATGAAAAGAATTGTAGGTGAACAGAGGTAGGTGAACAGACTTCAGTGATTGCTGAAGAAGGACTTAAGAAGGACTCAAGTTGGTGGGGCAGTAAGTGATTGTGCAGGTGTAGCATTTTGGCTGTTGTGTATCGTTTTGTTAATATGTGTACAATCCACATGGTGGCACTGAGCAGAAATACAGATGTGCTTTTATGGTTGAGTTTGTTTAAATTATAGGTCTTTGAAGGGAATTGGCTTTGGGATGCCAAACCTCACTGTTGAGCATTCTGGGGGGTTTGGTTTAATTAAGAAAAATGAAGAAAGATGCCTACTTGATGACCCTTTTGACAAGCTTGCAAAGTAGTCGTAGTGCCTCATAAAAATAAATTTATTGAAAGTCCAATAATGCCATGAAACTCATACACATTATCAGTGTATGGAAACATCAGACTAGAAATGTAATGGATGTTTTGGCTTTTTTGTGACATCACAACTGTTATTAAATAATTTTATAAATCTATCATATTTATAAATTATCTTCTCAATATATTTTCTAAGCAGTCCTTAAAATGGCATCATTCACAGTTTGAAAAGTGAAAAGTTATAGAGAGACTAAGTTCCAAATAATCCCAAAAAATTCAGATATATTTTATCTACAGCAGAACAGTCAATTCCGACAGCATTACCCAGTCTAGACACTCACTGTTTTAGTGAGCTGATAACGTCTCTCCATGTTTGCTATACATCTGCAAGCCATTGAGCAGACTTGGTTTGTCTTTGAAAGGAGCTGCTGTTAGTTTTTATGGGTGAGGAAGATCTGAGCAGGAAACCAGAGAAAGTTTAAAGGCAGCTTGTTTGCTTTGTGGGTGTTGTTGTGGTACCATCTCTCTATTTGAAGGGAAATTATGAGAGGCAGTATTCAGCTTGGTGAGGGTTGAACAAAAGAACTTGTTTCCAAACTATGGCACCCCAGTAAGGCTCACTAGAAATGTGGTTAATTAGATGATTTAAATCTTTCATGAAGGACTGCAGCTCAAGCCTTACACATACAGTTGCCAACCCTCTGCTTAACCCTCTAAGGCATCATTCAATCCATTCCAGATGTTATTCTTTTCAGTTCAGCCCACTTGAAATTTGCTGACGTTTTTAACATTTCTATTGATAATAGAGGAGAGTGTGTTGTTAATTATTACTTAAGTGTTTGTTTTTAATAATGTATTGTGACATTCTGAACTGATTTATTTTGTATCATAGCCTTCTTTTTAAAATAACTTTTCATCGTGTGGTTAACTAAACATTATTACTGATCTCCTTTATCATTCAGCTCTCAGCATTTTCTATTCTGGAGACATAATGCTTCTCATTAAATCAGTGGTTTTCTCCTTGCAACCCTGCCATGCACATAATATTTGTTTAGTGTTCTCCTGATGGTAAACTCATGAACATGAACATTTGTCATTGTGAGAAAGTTGCTTTGAACATGCACTGGGTTCCTTAGTGACCTTGCAGAATATTATACAGCTTGGTTTTGGTGTGATTGTTGTTAGTTGAGCACTTCCTTTTCCATTTGTACCCAATATGTCTGACTGTGTATTTGTGGGGTCCAAACTCTTTAGAGATATTTTTGTAACCTTTTCCATTCTGATGTGCATCAACCTACTTTTGTGGTCCTTAGTCATATCCTTTTCTTCTGAGACACTTCCCCTACTCACCCATTCACATCTGATTGTCATCCCCTGACTCTAATTTTCAAATTATCTGCTAATCCTAAAAGTTCACACATGCATATGAAATATTCGGTACTTTTTCCTCAATAAATATGTGACCAAGTGTATTATTCTTGTCTCATTTGTTTGATTTGGTTCTCCTTATCTGCTTGAAGTACCACTGTAAAATTTCTAAAATTAGAGTCAGGTGCAGCACACCAGCTTTAAACTCAGACATTAGCTTGGTTTGCTTGTGATTGATGAAGTGAGTGGTATCACAATGGTGTGGTGGTGGTCCCATTTTCATGGGACGTGTGAAAACAAGAAATAAAACAAACAAAGCAAAAACAACAGGACAAAATTAAAAGTCTGCCAGAGAACATGCTAAGACCAGTATTTCTTAGAACAAAGTATGCAGGAGCAAGAACATGAATTTGGACTACTTGGCTAGATGTGGACTTTTGAATAGAACATTGCTTGGGCTGTGACTGATGTTTCACAAGTCTACAAGAACACAAGTACAGACAAGAACTCGAAACGAGAATCTACAGCTGGCTTTCTGAAGGCCTCAGAGAGCTTTTTGGATCTGGCCATGGTGGTACCATTCACTTCAACAATCAAGAACAAACCAAAATAATGTCTGAGGTTTAAATATGATGGCCTCCTCCAAAGTCCTGTCTAATGATGGTCTACTCATTTGCAGCTTTAGACATTTTACGTAGTTAATACATGTGGGAGAGTCCTGCCTTTTTCAGTTCTATTAATTGCATTTTACAAATATTTGTGTATTATTTTTATTGGTTTAGTTTTATTTCCTCCTTAGATATCTTTCCTAATTTCTTCAGATGGCTGTGTGTGTGTGTGTGTGTGTGTGTGTGTGTGTGTGTGTGTGTGTGTGTGTGTGTGTGTGTTTGGGTAAGTGTAAATCTGTAAAGGATAAATCTTAGTGACAAAGATCAACAGTTTTAGAATAATCCAGTAAATTATCAGTATTGTTTTTTTCATTTTCATTCTCAATTTGTTCTCCCTACTGCCTCTTAATTTATGCTTGTGTCTGCATGCTTGTCTGGTGTGTTATGCCACCCCCTCAGCCACATACCCATATAAGGAGGCATCATGCTTAGGGAGCTACAGCTCAAGACCACCCAGAGCAGCATGAGGCCTCTCTGCAAGGTCTAAGGTTACACTGAGGACTATGAGGAGTCAAAGGGAATGAGTCTCATTTCACCTTTGATCTCCTTGAATAAACTTGTTCATCTTCATTTAATAAACAGTATGAAAGTATTATCCATGCTTATTATATATATCATGCTTAAATATATATCACAGAGAAGTATGTCACAAATGAAGTATTCTTAAAGCTTCAGGTGGATAAGGACATACACTGTGCAGATAGTATCTAAACAACCATTTTTGTGCTCAAAAGTTTACATAGAGAATGAATGATAAAAATGAATGACTGTGTTTTCTCTTTTTAAATCATAATGACAACCAAAAACATCCAAATGACCCTGATCAAAAGTTCATGTAGCCAGGTGATTTTGGCCTAAGAACATGCACAGAAGTTGACACAAATGGGTTTGAATGGCTACTAAAGCATCCTCACCTGTGACCTGTTTGCTTATAATCAGTGTGTGTGCATAAAAGCTGAGTGAGTTTCTGGGATCCAGACAGACTCTTGCATCTTTCATCCAACCACTGACATTTCTGGATTGTGAGTCATTAGGCAAGAAAAAGAATAGTCAACGGATTCACGGGAAAAGATAGTTGAACTGTATAAAACAGGAAAGGGATACAAAAAGATATCCAAGGAATTGATAATGCCAGTCAACAGAGTTCAAACTGTGATTAACAAATGGAAAATCAGGGGCTCTGTAAAAAACAAATTTTTCGGGATACAAAGAAAAACCCACAAATAACATCAGCTGAAATACCTGACTCAGTGTGGCTGTTTCAAGATGCACAATGAGGAGGCACTTGAAGAAAAATGGGCTGCATGGTCAAGTTGCCAGAAGAAAGTCATTACTGTGCCAATGCCACAGAGTATCTCAACCAAAATCTGTTTGGCCACAACCAAAAACATTACATTTGGAGAGGTGTCAACAAGGCCTATGATGAAATCAACACCATTCCTAATGTAAAGCGGTGGATCGCTGATATTTTGGGGATGTGTGAGCTACAAAGGCACAGGAAACTTGGTCAAAGTTGAAGGAAAGATGAATGCAGCATGTTATCAACAAATACTGGAGGTAAATTTGCACTCATGAGCCAGAAGCTGCACATGGGACGTACTTGGACGTTCCAAAATGACCGCGATCCTGAACCCTGAACTTGGCCTAAGTTGACCTGTCATTGGCTACAGCAGAACAAAATGAAGGTTCTGGAGTGGCCATCTCAGTCTCCTGACCTCAATATCATTGAGCCACTCTGGGCACAAGTGCACAGTTCATGCAAGACAGCCCAGGAATTTACAGAAACTGGAGGCTTTTTGCCAAGAAGAATGGGCAGCTTTACCCTCATCCAAAACTACCACAAAAGACTTCAAGCTGTCACTGATGTTAGAGGGTGAAATACATGGTATTAAGAACTGGGGTATGTGAACTTTTGATCAAGGTCATTTGGATCTTGTTGGTTGTCATTGTGATTTAAAAAGCTAAAACAGTCATTTGACAATAAATGGCTTCACCCAGCCGCTAACCTTGAGTGGAAAAAAATGTTGTGTTATCATTCATACTCTCTGAAAAAAGGCCAAGAAAGCAAAAATTCTGCTGGGGGATGTAAACTTTTGAGCACAACTGTAAATTCAGCCTTTAAGGGACACTCACTAGGGGCTCTGTCATTTATACTTTGTTCCTGTTTTAACCTTTTTATTTATTTATTTATTTTATTTCTGTGAAGCTGCTCTGTGACAACTTCAGTTGTGAAGAGCACTATACAAATAAATGTTGATTTGATTTGATTTCACTTGTTGCTGATACAGTCTTTCAATTTTGCAGACAGCTTATCTAATCATATAAAAAATTGCCAGTAGGCCATTCTGGATAATTGTCCAATTATTTAAATACTCAAGTTTTTATTAATTATTTCCATATTAAATTCTCCACTATTTAGAAGCTTAATATAACCTTAGCAGCACTGCTAAGAGCTGTTTTTTTATTTTGTTAAGAAGAACAGTGTCTCCATCATTGCTATTTTACCTGTTGCTAACTTCTTATCCAGGAATTATGAATTAATGGTTGGAATTGTTCAGTTGGAATTGTAATTATAGATCTACAAAGTGCTTCTTTATGGTGAGTGGAGCTGATAAAATAGACAGGGGGCCCAGAAACAAGGAAGTGGTTATGATATTATGGTTTATTGATATATATCTTCAACGGCATCAATTACATCAGAACACCATTTGATAGTGGCTGCTACAAGAATGTCCAGGAAGAAATGCAGAAACTCTGATTAAGAGCCCACAGAATTTAACTTTGAATTTCATAGACGTTTTCTTGGTTGGAATACTTAAGCATAGTTTAGACTTTTTACAGTAATAACCTGATCCACACTGTGAATGGGAATCATTCCCAGTCCAATATAATGAGGATCAGAAGCCAGTAGAGCTAACAGAGACCACTAACAGCACATAAGGTGACTGGACCATCTTTGTATGAGCGTAGTAATAAATCCAATATGGCCAGGCATCTGAAGTGACGCATGATTTGTCTTTAAAATAAATAACATAAATATCCTGAAAATCTGGATAAATGTACCAGTGTCACCAAAGAGCAATTGAACCAACGTATACCTGTAGACAGATTCATTATGAATGCATGTTCAGGTGTGATATAAAATCTGTGATTTGTAATTTGTAATGATTTAGTTGATATAGTTCAAATTATAAAGAATTTTCAAAAATTCCAGTAATAGATATGTGTTTAGAGTATCATCCCACAGAACCCCATATGAGTGATAAGCAGCACAAAGCCTATTGTCATTAAATAAGTCTTCCTCAAGTAAAATGTTGGCTTTGGCCCACAAAGAGGAAAAAAGTGTTATTTCACCATATTGGAGAATGTTTATGTGATTTTTGTGATGTCCAGATTCTTGTTAACTTGAGACCAAACCTCCAAGGAATTACTAATGACTAAGCCAAAGCTTGAAAGAATGACTTTTTTGTTCTGTTTTCTCTGATTGCTTTCACATTGGCACTTTCCCCTTCTGCATGATTTGGATCAGAAGTTAATCTGCAGGAAAGGCACAGATGCAGACAGCACAACTTTTATTGTCCCAAAAAGTTTCAAGATCACAGTCTTTCAATTTATTTAGAAATGATCTGTGTTCAGGTTGCAAGTGCCTGAAGAAAGACACAAAGGTCAAAACCAAGCTGTCTTGTACATGGCATAGTGCTGCATGTCTGGCCTGATATATCTGATGGAACATATTGCCAGGTTTGTGTTCAGCACAGCCTAGCCTGATTTGACCTGTTGCTGTCTGTGTCTGCTCCACATTTCTGGAGGAGAACATATTATCTGCTGATAAAGGGCTAAGATACAGCTCTTTGTCAGAGCATGTGAATTATCTTTGCTGCTAAGTAACACACTCTAAACTCTCTTCACCCCTTCCAAGAATGAGGCTCTGCAGTTTTTCTACTAGAGAATGCTTTCTGTGGTTGTGTTGTGCCTTCTGTTTGAAGGTTAAATCTGGTATCTGTGAACGGGTCAGAGCTTTTACAGTAGAGGAAATGAATACAGGTGAGGAACCTTGTCCCCTTTACCACTAATCTCTGAAAATGTACACACCTGCTGATGGATTCAATCTTCTGTTATTAACTTCTACTACTTCATGATTATTCACTTATTTGGCACCAATACAACTGTGTATAAAAAAAAGTCAGCTCTATCGTTTTTAGTAAAATATGACTGACATCCATACTCACGTATCACAATCTTTTAAGATGAAGACTAAATGATATTTCTTGAATCCTAAACTTAATATACTTAAACCTAAACATTACAGTTTATCAGTATTAAAATCTATTAACATTGTGGTAAAAAAAATCCATAAAATGGGATGTACTAGTCATATTAGTATCATAAAAATCACAGTGTTTTATAAGTTAAATTAGCCTCAAACCAATGGGTTTTAATACTGATCTGTTCTAGTCCATATGTGGCTACAGATGGATTTGATATTTAGCTTCTGGCAAATTTAGCATATAGAAGTTAATGTTTTTGTTTTATATGTGTGAATTTATAAGAGCAGTTGGTCTAAAGGTATGTGAAAGTCTGTGAAGTTCTAGGATTTAAGGGTGAAAACAACCACGAGAACTGAGAGAATTGCCCAATTAAGACATTTGAAAGCTCTGCCTGAGGTCATCCATGCAGTAGGTACATTTCACATTCTCCTTCATTGACTGGGCAGGTTGCCACTGGAAACATCTGTTACACAGGCCTGTGACCTCAGTGAAGTCCAGTAGTTCTTTCTGTAGCCAGGGCAGAATCACACTTAGCTGAGGTTATACATACCCTTGACAAAAGCCTGGAACAGATCTGATCAATGTAGTGCTCTATTGTTACAGTCCACTCTACATGTGCGTTGTTGTTTTTTGTTTTTTTTTTCCAAATGTAGCAGGTTTAAATGTTTTACATACAGCGTTTCCGGAAAGTATTCACAGTGCTTGACTTTTTATGTCAAAATTAGTTATTATTAAATGGATTAAAAATAAAACACAAAAATATAATGTACATAAGTATTCAAAGCCTATACTTTGGTTGAAGCACCTTTGGCAGCAATTAAAGCTTTAAATCTTTTTGAGTATGATGCTAAAAGCTATTTTGTGAAGTGTCTCTCATTCTTCTTTGCAGAACCTCTCAAGCTCCATCAATTGCAAGGGAAGGATCGGTGCACAGCCATTTTAGATATATCCAGATATGTTTAATTGGGTTCAAGTCTGGGCTCTGGCTGGGCCACTTAAAGACAATGACAGTTGTCCAAAAGCCACTCCTTTTTTATCTTGGCTGTTTACTTAGGGTTGTTGTCTTTTAGAAGATAAACCTTCATCTCAGTCTGAGGTCCAGAGTGACCTGGAGTAGGTTATCATCAAGGATGTACAGTGCTGCATCTTTCCCTCAGTCCTCACTAGTCTCCCAGTTCCTGCTGCAGAAAAACATCCCCATAGCATGATGCTGCCACCACCATGCTTCTCGGTAGGAATTGTATTGTCTAGGTGAGAAGTGCCTGGTTTATCACAGGTCAACTCCAATCAAGTTGTAGAAACATCTGAAGGATGATCAGTGGAAACAAGATGCCCCTGAGCTCATTTTTGAGTGTCATGGCAAAGCTTATATTTTTGTTTTATTTTTAATAAATTTGCAGAGATTTCAAACTTGTCTCACTTTGTCATTGTGGGGTATTGTGTGTAGAATTGAGGGGAAATTTTAATCCATTTTGGAATAAAGCTGTAACATAACAAAATGTGGAACAAGTGATGCTCTGTGAATACTTACCAGATGCACTGTATATAAACAGAATGTGATGTATATTTTATTTTATAAGTAGTCAGAACCTGGCCAGTGTTTGCATATATTTTGCAGTCAAACAAAATGTAACTTTTGTCTCATTCTCTACCCATAAACATGAATTAGAAAAACCTGAATTTTAATAATGATAACAAAAAATGGAAGAATTAGAATTTCAAAAATGTTTAACACCCAGACCATAAGTATGGATGGAACACATATTGCAAAAAAATCACAGGTATATAGCTCAAACTGGTGGTACTGCATCCCTAAGTGGCGCTATAACCGGTAAAAACTTGCTACACCAACAAATTCTATCCGATTAGCATGAAAATTGGCATGGTGCTATTATATGCTGTCCTGTACCAGTATCTGTAAGTATGATGTCATTTTTTTTTTAAAAAACATGGCCACCATCAGCCCATCAGATGCCAACATGGACTTAAATGTTTTAGTATTGGCCGATCACCCTGAAGGTCTCCAAGTGTAAACTCTATACTACCTACTGAAGTATGACATTATCGGTCACTAGGGGGCACTGTTCACATTTTGAAACACTAAAATGTGCATATCACTCATACTGTTTAGGTCATACACATGCAGTTGGCATCAGCTAGTTCACTATAATGATTTTTTTATAGGACTCTGTACAATGAAATGTACAGGAAAATAAAAGTTTTTATAAGTGCCATAACAGAGCATTAAATACAGAGTGGAAAACAGCTCATTCATGACTGGGTTTGAGTGGAGAGCACAGAGTGGCTTATTTAAAGGCAGATTGTTTGGAGATGCTGTTTTGCATAACTTGATGTACCAGCTTTGAGTTATGGCTTCATTGCTATTCATTTGCCCACAAACTACAGCATGGAGTTGGAACATAATCACAAATTATGCACACAGTGATCTCTGATCACATTACTATTAAGGAGTATTGCCCACTTAACACCATTACTTTCAGCTCCACTATATGGATAAACGATTTGTGACACTGGCTCATTCATGAATTCTTCAGAAATCAATGGTATTAAAATTAGTTTAGCTATAGTTTTATCAACAGACTCTACTATCCATGGAAGGGTTTCTTCTACATCCTGGAGAATGTCTGTGAGGATGTGATTGCATTCAGCTACAAGAATGTTAACAAGGTCAGCATGTTGACATCTAATCTTTAATTGCCCAACTGATCCAAAAAGTATTGGATCATTCCATAAATTTGGAAATGTAGAGTTGGTTAAAAACCTGTTATTCTTAATGAAATATGCCTAAATGAATCAATTTTGAATTGTATAGAATTGTAAATTGAATTGAATTGCAACCTTATGATGATGCGACCTCTCTCTCTTTTGTTTCTCTCTCTCTTTTGTTTCTCTCTCTCTCTCTCTTTCTCTCTCTCTCTCACTGTCTGTACTTTGGCTGGATGTCTGAGCTAACACTAATGGTTCAGTGATTTTCTCCTCTATTGTGACGTAGTCATAGTGCACATTCTAACACTGTTTACATGACTGACCAGATTCCTGCTTATGTTACAGTTACCTTGGTGGTTAGCAACATAACAAAAAACCCTGTAACTCTGGGACTGTTGCGATGGCTTCACCACTTTCAGTTGCAGTGTGATGTAGGGTTTTTTCAGCCATTTTGAATATAGTTTAGAGGTTTTTTTTCCAAGCTATTGGTTATATTAAGAATAATATTTTTTATTATCTGGTGATTGATATATTTCTGTTAGAACATAGAATATAGCAATAGTTTATAGCAATATTGTGTAATTGGAGAGAGCACAGGAGATCAGCTATAATCATTATAGCTCCATCTTGCTCTCTCTCTATCCCTCTCTCTCTTTCTCTCTTTCTCTCCCTCTCTCTCTCTGGCCTTGCCTTTGCAGTTGACTCACCCACTCCAAATCTCTTGGCACTGCACAGGACAGATAGGAGGTGTGAAAACAGCAGGAACCCAAACACATTATCTAATGTTGTCATTCTAGTAATGAAAAGATTCTATAAACATGTTTTGAATTACATTCCAGTTTAATCATTTTAGTTGCCACTTATGGTGGGTTTCCTGTGATTTCTTTTTATTGTTGGCTTTTTGGTACAAATTAAGTGGACACTGTTCAGGTTTTTTAGATTTCAGTTAGTAGATTTAAAAAAAAAGAAGCATTTTTTCACATTCAAAGTATTGGTCAGCGCACAGTACAGTGGGAAAGTCTGAGAAGGATTGTCACAGATTTAAGTCAGGAATGTACAGGGGTTGGAAAATGAAACTGAAACACCTGCTTTTAGAGTAATTTATTAGTATGGTGT
This sequence comes from Acestrorhynchus altus, assembly GCA_034509495.1. Taxonomy (NCBI): domain Eukaryota; kingdom Metazoa; phylum Chordata; class Actinopteri; order Characiformes; family Acestrorhynchidae; genus Acestrorhynchus; species Acestrorhynchus altus. Next base: position 29,156,159 of record CM067501.1, on the reverse strand, counting down.
ACGAGGTCCTCCTTTTGTGGCCAGTACAGCGTCAATTTTTTTTGGGAATGACATTTTTTGGATACAATCCGGGTTATCACCCGAATATCCCTATTATACAGCTTCCTCTTGCATCCACAGTTAATCCTGTTGGATGTGGTTGGTCCTTCTTGCTGGTATACTGACATTACCCTGCATACGGTTGCTCTTGATACATCACAAAGACTTGCTGTCTTGGTCACAGATGCGCCAGCAAGACGTGCACCAACAATTTGTCCTCTTTTGAACTCTGGTATGTCACCCATAATGTTATGTGCATTGCAATATGTTGAGCAGACTGTGCTCTTACCTGCTAATTGAACCTTCACACACTGCTGTTACTGGTGCAATGTGCAGTTAATGAAGATTGCCCACCAGGCTGGTCCAATTTAGCCATGAAACCTCCCACACTAAAATGACAGGTGTTTCAGTTTCATTGTCCAAACCCTGTATTTTGCAACTATAAACGAAGACTCAAACTGTCACCTTCAGTTAGCCATGGACTGAGAAGCATCTGTCCAAAAGATAGTATACTTTGTAAGTATGTTATTTTCATGATGAGTGTATATAAATATCCACCCACAATTGCATGCTCTGTGTGGCAAATGAAACACCAGAAACCTGTAAATCTGGAGCTGATTCAGGTCTGACCTTTATGCTCCCAGTTATGTGTAATTAAATTGCTGTCAATGCTGCATATGAATTTGACGTTTGTGCTTTATGTAAACTTATACACTTGTGCAAATCAACTGTTAAAGTTAAGACACTTATTGTAGCACTACTTCTATCTCACAAAATGTTATTTTTAAATAATGCAAATCTCACATTTTCTTCAGATTACTGATATTCCTTTAGCACTTTGTCTCTTTTTTTTGTCCACATGCCTGGCTTCATAGTGTTACAGCCAGTTCAGTCTACCACTAGATGACATCAATACAAAAAGCAGTGCTGGTTAAAGTTGAAGAGGAAGCAGTGTGAGGGCATTTGTCTCTTGGACTTCTTCCTGTTTTCCTTTCCCAGTGCAGGAATGGATCCAAAAAGCAGCCTGAATGTGTTACCCCGACTGTAGCTATGGCAGCCTGAATCTGGTCCTGCTCTCTTGCCCCATGCTGATGCAGTGCTCATCCCTCGACCAATAGGATTGACTGTTGTGACTTATTCTGAGCTGCAGAGCCAACAGGGTTGACTGATAGTTCCTTTTCTTTGTTTGTCAGCCAATGGCTACTGATTTAAGCCTCCACAGTTTCTTGCAAAAGATGGGCCCACTCTCTCATTATATCTAGTCAGAGAAAATGTCAGCGTAGGCTCCCACTGAGGGGACTATGCTTGTGCAGGCTGTGCGTGTGTGTGTGTTTTGCATGTATGAGTGGGTTGTGTGCATCTTTAAGATGTTCTATTGGCAGAGTAAGTGAAGAGGAGGGCACAGATGTTGCTTTCAGCACTGTATCCATGGAGAGTAGCCAAAACAGAATAGGGGCAAGTACATGTCCTTGAGGCACACCGAGAGATTAATATCATTTTTAAATCAGAGTGCAAGAAAATGTTTTTTTTTTTTTTTTGTTTGTTTTTTTTAAAAGACTTTTAAAACATAATAATAGATGGATAATAGATGGACTATGCATTAAAATAGACAGAATATATTTTAGATATATTTAATTAATATGTGCTGTTGTTAGACTGTATTTAATCATCTTGCTTTAAACTGAACTTTACACTTCCTGGTTAATTCAGAAATATACTAGTAGAATGCTTAGATGTTAAGTCTATCAACAGGGACAAGTCCCACTGGTCACTGTTGGTGATGGATGGGTCAGATTGAGTATTTAAAATTCTCACATTCTCTGATTTTCTGCAGAACTGTGTCTAGAGTTTAACATCCAGTGAGGAGCAGTTGTACTAACACTCTAGAGGCAGGATTATTATTGTAAAGATAGGAATCTGTTCAACCTGAAAGTTGTACCTGAGGATTCAAATGCACTGCTGCAGACCAATCACCATTTGAACTTTCATTACTGAACAATGTTATGCCTTGTTGGTGAGAGAGGTCAGTGGAGAATGGCCAGACTTGTTCAAGCTGACAGAAATGCATCTAAAATTGCAAAACACATCCAAACTTAAGGTAACAACAGGTTGAATCTGTGGACCTGACACATGGTGGAGGTGGCATCAAGGATTCAAGGATACTGTCATTCACATCATGTATGGTGATGGTGCAGTAGACAGCAACATGAACATGGTTCACAGTTGTGAGCAGATGGGTATGATTATCGCAGCTTATGAGTAAGAGAAAAAAAAACAGCAGCAAGGATAAAGTGTGCAGTAAATGTGTCATTGCAGTGGTTTGTCTTGTTAGAGTTTGAGTCTTACAGCATCAGGGAAGAACCTGTATCTCAGTCTAGTGTTTCTACACTTAATGCTCCGCAACCTCCTGCCACAGTGGAGCAGGGCAGTAAGTGTGTGCACTTGGTGAGTGGGATCCTTCATGATGCAGATGGCCCTCTTCCTGCATCTGGAGGTGTAAATGTCCATGGTGGTGGGGAGGGTGATCCAACAGTCCTCTGTGCAGCCTACACCACCCTCTGCAGAGTCTTTTTTTCTCTGCAGCTAAGCAGCTTTAATGTCACACATTGATGCTGGAGCATAGAACGCTCCCGGGTCCAGCATGCGTCAACCTCCTGAGACGAGCTGCTGAAAGTGGAAGTGTGGTTGCCCCAGGTGGGGTTGTTCCTCAGGTGCACACCAAAGTACCTGTAGCTGGAAACCATGTCCACCACAGATCGTCCTATGTGCAGGGGTGTGGGTGTGTCCTGCTCCTTGTGAAATCCACAGTCATCTTCTTTGTCTTCTTGCTGATGCAGATATTGTTCTTCCTGCACCAACCCTCCAAGTGTCTGTGATGCACTTAATGCCCTTCCACATATTTCCTGGATCCAGGGAGTAGAGGTATTCTTGGATCTTCTGTGCATATGTGGCTTTAGCCCTCCTAATATCTTCAGTCAGCTCTCCTGAGCTCCTGTGAATTGCCAGCCCTGAAGGCAAATCTGCATTCATCCAGGGTTTCTGGTTTGGGTAACATGTCACAGTCCTGGTGGTGGACACATTTTCAATACAATTGCTGATGTATCCAAGGACAGCAGATGTGTAATCCTCCAGATTCAGCATCCCTCGTTCACAGCAGCATCCCTGACGAGTTGCCAGACGAGTTGCCAGTCTGTGCATTCAAAGCAGTCCTGCATTACAGAGTCATTGTCACTGGGCCATACAGTGATGGTGTTTGGTAGCTCCTTCCGTGCCTCATTAGCTTTAGCATCCAGCGGTATATAAATAGCAAACACCACCATAAACTCACGAGGCAAATAGTGAGTGGCCAACACTGCAGCCTCTTAGCAGTGGATGTTTATTATAATACAGTTTGTGCACCAACCTTTGAAAAACAGAATAAAGCACAGATCCTAATTTCCTTGGAAACCCTCATCCTCAGATGCATTAAATTCAGGTTGTTTTCTAAAGAGTGTGTGTGTGTGTGTGTGTGTGTGTGTGTGTGTGTGTGTGTGTGTGTGTGTGTGTAGAGTAGAAGAATAGAAGAATACAATAGAACTTTATTGATCCCTTGGGAGGAAATTAATGTTCCAGTAGCAGCATGGAATTCAGTATAGTACAGAAGTAGAAAGATAGATAAAAAATAATTTAGTAAGAAAGAAGCACTGTGTAAATATATAGAATATATAATATAGAGACTATATTATAATTTACAATATATATAATAGTGCATGAGAAAAAAAGGAGTCCTGTAGGAGGGGGTATTGCACATTATTATTGCACTTTGAAAAACTGTTTATTGCACTGAGTTCCAGTTGTGTTGTGGTGGTCTGGCCTGGTTGCAGGTTACTGTTAACTGTTGACTGTTGGTTCAGCTCCTACTCATTCCCATCCTTTATCCTCCTGCTCCTTGGTCTTTGAGATGTTGAACTGCAGAAGATTCATGTGGCACCAGGCTGCAAAGTCCCTCACCAGGCTCCGATACTCCTCCTCACTATCATCCCTGATGTACCCAACTATGGCTGTGTCATCAGCGAACTTCTGGATGTGACACAGCTCTGAGTTGTAGCAGAAGTCTGCTGTGTACAGGGTGAAGAGAAGAGGGGCCAGCACTGTGCCCTGGGGTGCTCCAGTGCTGCTGATCACAGTGTCAGACGTGATGTCCTTCAGCCTGACATACTGTGGCCTGTCTGTGAGGTAGCTGGATATCCAGGTGATCAGGCATGGGTCCACTCGCATCCTGTTCAGTTTGTCCTGAAGCATAAAGGCCTGGATGGTGTTGAAAGCACTTGAGAAGTCCAGAAACAGGATCCTCAATGTGGCGTTTCCCTTATCTAGGTGTGAGTGGGCTCGGTGTAGCAGGTAGATGATTGCATCTTCCACACCTTCACCTGCCTGGTACTCGAACTGCAGATCATCCTGGGCATGTTGCACCTGGGGTCTAAGGAGACAGAGGAAGAGCTGCTCTAGTGTCATCATCAGATGGGAAGTGAGTGCTACCGGTCGGAAGTCATTCAGCTCAATTGGCCGGTTCTTTTTTGGAACTGGAACAATGCACAATGTCTTCCAGAGGGTAGGCACTCTCCCCACCTGCAGGCTGAGGTTGAAGAGATGCTGGATTGGCTCACCCATTTCTGCAGCGCAGGCCTTCAGCAGTTGAGGACATACTTTGTTAGGCCCTGCTGCTTTCCTGGGGTGAAGCCTCCTCAGTTGACCTCTGACCTGGTCCGCAGTGAAGAGTGGAGTCTGTGTTGTGGTTGATGATGATGAGGAGGACGTTGTTGTAACTGGTGGAGGATGTGTTGAGGGAAGAGGAAGAGATGGATGCAGCGAGAGAGAGGGTGGGGGGTGCATGGGTTGGTTGAACCGGTTAAAGAAGTTTCGCCTTCTCCACTGTTCCCCCCACACCTCTGGTCTTGGTGTTGTGGCCTGTGATGGTTCTCACACCTTCCCAGACCCTCCTCATGCTGTTCTCCTACAGCTTCCATTCCACCTTCGTCCTGTAGTTGTCCTTGGCTTCTTTCAGGCAGCGTTTCACGTCTTGCTGTGCTGCTCTCATCACCTCCCTATCCTTGCTCTGGAAGGCGGCCTTCTTCCTGTCAGTGGTGTCATAGCAGTCCCTGAGAGTTTCTTCCATTTCTGGAGACCACCTCCTAATGATTCTGGTAGTTGCAGGCTGTCTTTGGACCATGTGGGTGTACTTTGACTGGAGGTGAACCAGGTTGTGGTCTGACTTCCCCAGTGGGGGGAGGGGTGTGATGCTGTATGCCTCTTTGACATTAGCATACAGCAGATCGATTGTCCTGTTGTTTCTTGTAGGACAGTCCACACACTGGTGAAAAGTAGCCAAAGTAGAGTCCAAAATAGCATGATTAAACTCTCCAGAGATGATCATAAACGCTTCAGGTGTCTGCAACCTTGCTATAATATATCTGCTCACATGCAGCGTCTGCGTCTGCTCTGGGGGCGATGTAAACACAGACGGTGATCACGTGAATTTGCGGGGGACGTAGTAGGGCTGGAGGCTAACGGCTAACAGCTCCAAATCCGGACAACATAAGACCTTATTAACAGTGATATGGCCAGGGTTACACCAGCGACTGTTCACGTAGATGATCAGCCCCCCACCTTTGCTCTTGCCATAGGCTTTGGTGTCTGTCTGATGACAGAGGGAATGGAAGGTTTGCGACGCCGCCGGTTGTCGGTTATTTCTTTACTATATGTTATATAACCCAAATTCCAGTGAAGTTGGGTAAAACATAAAAATAGAATACAATGATTTGCAAACCCTTTTCAATTTTCAATCTATATTCATTTGAATACACTACAAAGACAAGACACAATATATTTAATGTTTAAACAGATAAACCTTATTGTTCTTTTTGCAAATATTCACTCATTTTGAATTTGATGCCTGCAACATGTTCTAAAAAAGTTGGGACAGGGGCAACACAAGACAGGGAAAGTTGAGGAATCCTCAAAAAACACCTGTTTGGAACATTCTACAGGTGAACAGGTCAATATATTCATGCACAGTTTTTCCTTTTCATGCTTAACCACATCTGTAAACTGTAAAAATTAGTAAACTGTGCTGGATTCAGAGAATCTGGTGAAATGTCTGAAAGTGACAAGGCTGACCTTCGATCCCACAGACAGCGCTGCATTAAAAACTGACATAATTCTGTAATGGATATTACCGTATGGGCTCAGGAACACTTCAGGAACCCACTGTCAGTGAACACAGTTTGTTGCTTCATCTACAGGTGAAAGGCAAAACTACGATGCAAAAAAGCCATATATCAGCAACACCCTGAAATGCTGAGAAACAATTGAGATTACTGATGTAAAGTGGAAATGTTCTGTAGTCTGACGAGACCACATTTTTTTTGGAAATGATGGTAGTCATGTCTCTCAGGCCACAGAGGAAAATGTGTGGATTGTTATCAGTGCAAAGTTCAAAAGCCAGCATCTCTGATGGTATGGGTGTTTTAGTGCCCATCGCATGGGTAACTTGCACGTCTGTGAAGCCACCATTACTACTGAGTTGTACATCAAGCAAGAATGTGAAAGAATTCCACCTACAAAGCCCAGGAAAAGTGATGTAACACAGGGTAAACATGCCCCTGTCCCAACATTTTTTGGAATTTGCATCAATTGAGTGATGCAGGCATCAAATCAGTGAATATTTGCAAAAAACAAAGTTTTGAACATTAAATATCTTGTCTTTTCTAGTGTATTTTATTGAATATAGGTTGAAAAGATTTGCAAATCATTTTTTAAGTTTTACACAACATCCCAACTTCATTGGAATTTAGGTTGTAAATTCAGTTCTTATATGGTTGTTTCAATGTATTTTATATGTTTTTTTATATATCTGTTGATTTTACACTAGTTTAGTTTAATTTAATTTTAAGTTTTGAATTTTTAGGGTGGAATTTTAAACGTGTAATGTAAATTTACTTTTCTCTCAGGTTTATATATATATATTTTTCCTAATCTTTTGAGTCTGGTCTGCTTCTTCCAGGCAGACCTCCTCTTTGCCCCTCTGTTTGTAATTCTCTTGGTCTGATTAAGTCATTAGTGTTGCCAGGCTACAGCTTGTCTCAAGGCTTTAGCTAGGCTGAAAGGCAGCAGACAGGGCTAACTCAATCTGCTCCCCCACATTAAGATGCTCTGAAATGAGTCTTGTGAAAAAATGACATTTTGCACAACAGTGTTTTTTGTCACGTACACAGAGCCAGCCCTGAAAAATGTGATATCCTAAGCAACATTTTGGCTGTTGCAACATTGTGCTGCATGCATTCATTCATGAGTCATTGTGGTTATACCCTCACACAGACACTGGGTGAAATGAAGATTTTCATTTAAAAAACAAAAAACAGTATTAACCTGTACAAACAGTATTAAATGAAATAAAACAAACAAAAATAGAATATACAGTATAAACAATATATACATATATATAAGGTATTGCACATAAAATTAATATTAATACTATATGTTAAACAAACCAGTGCAGACTTACTGCAATGACCAATCGACTAATCATGAGTCTTGTTTTAACTAAGGATGCACGTGCACATGAACCACAGATTACTTTCCAGAGTGTTAGGCTGTTACATTTTAAAATAATGATTCTCTAATTCTCAACATAGAAACATAAACACTTAACATGGGTGTGTGGATAAAACCTGGATAAAAACAGATCCATAGTTAAATAAGATGGATTATAAATAAGAATACCACTCACTGCTTGAAATATGAAGGGGAGTTCTTCCAATGATTAAAAATAAATTCCCTTCAACAAAAAGTGTCAGTTAGTTTGCTGGTTACAGAAAAGTCACAACCTACTACAAAAAAGCCAGTTAGCTTGCTGGTTACAGATAAAGCCAAGAATAAAATCTGCCCTTCAACCCAAAGAGCCAATCAGATTATTGGTTATAAATAGTCATGCCTTACCAAAATGCCATGAGCAGAGTAGGGACAACAATATTGTGGCTCCTTCTTTGATACTGAAAGCTAAAATTACTGTCTCACATTTTAGCTTTGCCTTTTTCATTTTTGAAATTGGTTTTATGAAATAAAAATCTATTTACTTTTGTAAGTTTGCAAGAGTTGCCAATTGAGTGGTTCATAATCTTATATAATTTATAATAAATTATAGTAAATTTATTATTCAACTATGAAAATAGTCATCTGTTTCAGCCCGAGTGTAGATAGTTCATAAATAGAATATAAATAAACGTTTTGCTATATTACTGAAAACAACTGCTATTTGCAAAGTAATTTCTGGCATTATTAAGATTGGATTAGTTTCTCGTGGGTAAACCTTTAAAATGTTTTCATCAGAGGTTGAGTGAATTTGGTATGTTTGACTACGTTGACTATGTTGTTGACTATGTTGTGATCATATTTATAATGTGTTAAAGATGCTGCCTCCAGCAACAGTTTGTTTTGTGCTGTTCAAACAATTCGCAGTATCCCCTTGCAGTGTTGCAAATTTGACTAAAGCCAACATCACTTTTTCAATCAAAACAGACGACATCTGTTGACGACCTCAGTTGAGCCTCATTGACCTTCACTACCACCCCAATCTGTCAGACATTAGTGTTCACTAACCACAGCATTTAAGAATGTTCACTCTTACTAATTAAAACCCTTCTCTTTTATATTTTCATCCAGGCTGAGTTTTCTGAGATTAATTTGGCGGCTAATGTCAACATTGGGTGCACAGTGGATATCCAGGTCACACGAGGTGGCACAAAAGTTGTAAGGTAGGTACATAAAAATGATTTCTTTTGTAAATTTAAAGAAGACATATTTGACCTTAAGGCACTTTGTGGTTGAACATTTATTTCATATATCCTGTATATGGCTGTGCTCCATACTGTAAATTATGTGTACCACATATGAGCATTAGAGTGATACCTGCATAATACCCGATAAAAAAGTGAGAACAAGAGAGAGCTCTCCAAAGAATACCTTCCCATCTGTTCCTCTTTTATCCCTTTTAGCCATTCTCTAACCCTAAACTAGGAGTCTACAACACAAAAAAGATTGTTACACAGACATTGTAGTAATATTCTTTACTCTTCCTGTCTTGTTTATATGTAGGGTTTAACGTTTGCTCAGTTTAACACTATTAAGGGTGTTAACATGCAATGCTATATATATTTTTCATATATCAGTAAAAACAAAGTATGTTATATGTTAATACTCTTACAATTCTTTAACAATGTGATGTATAGTAGATACTGTGGCAAGTTATGTGAACTGGCAAAGAATGTTGTGTCTCAGAAATTCCTGACTTTTGCCAGATGTTTGCTTAATTACATCATGAGTTCTTGTTTGCTGAAGTCATACAGGCAATGCAAACATACATATTGTCACTGTCAGAACAAAAAAAGTCCTGTACGATGGAAAACTTAATAGTAAACACTTGCATCATCAAGCTGCCATCTGTATATTGTAGTTGAGCTCACAATTGGTTAATTTAATAAGTTAAATTGGTCCTTATGGTTCTGTGTTTCATTGTGCACACTGAGAACTTCTCTTTAGAGTTTTCTGACATACTGAAAGCTGATGTTAGAAAGCATTTAGAAAGTCAGTACTTTACTACATACTTTAAACTTTATTTTTTATATTTAGCTGTATACTTAGCTCAAATGTTCAAGCAATGGTCAACTTGTACAATCTCCACAGAAAAGCATTTCCAGTAGAATGAGACATTAGTCTACGGTCACTGTAACATGTCAAGTATCAGATAGTTGGGAATAAAGCTGCTGGAACTGGACTGTGGAGACATGGAACTGCTTAATCTGATGTGATGGAGCTCCATCCAATACTTTTGACATAACTTTGACAGGTTTTGTGCTCCAGGGTTAACCACCCTAAACCTGATCTCATAAATGGTCTTATGTCTGAATGCAACCAGTGCCTTACAGCAGTGTTCCTATATTTAACATAAAGCATTTCCAGAAGAGTAGGGGCTGCTGTTGTGGCAAAGGGGACTCATCTTGATTTAGGAAGGCAGGCGTGCACATTTGTCTAATGTAGTTTCTAGCTAGATACAGTGTCTTCAAGTACTATTCAACCCCCTGCAGATTTTGCAGGTTTACACATTGAGTTATTCTTGCATTTTGAAATTTAGACTGTCAATGTGTCAAATGCACTGCAACAAAAAATAAGGCTATTTGTCTGCTTATTCATTTAAAGAAAGTTTACCAATGGGTCAATTATTATTCAGCAACACAAACCACCAGAATTTGGTTTGGTTCCCTCAAATATTAAGTATTAAATATTAAATATATTATTTATATATATATTTATTAATATATTAAATATTATAATTACTAAATATTAAATATTAAGTAATTATGGTACTAAGAATAATGAGCTTCACATGTTCTGTTCACTCTTCTGACTATAACAGCCCCTCCGCAAATATCAGAGACAATATTTTGGGTCACAAGACTGGGAAGGGGTGCAAAACCCTTTCAAGTTGGGGCTACCTGCCTCTACCTTTTGAAGAATCATACAGAAGTAAAAGACTTATGGAACCACTGCCAACATTGCAAGTCCTCTCATGCTGAGGCCAGACTTCTCTGAAAGGTCAAAGCTGACCCAAGGGCAACAAGAAGATCTCATGGCAATGGGGACATGGGTTTTAATAAATACCACGGCCCACCCAGTGCCTCTTGTGATCACGTGGAGGACTGAGAGGCAGACTAGTTCAAGTTTGTCTGGTCTGATGAGACCAAGATTGAGCTCTTTGTTACCAACCACACTCGGGCGTTTGTAACGAAGATGTCACATACCATTCTTACACTCAAGCATGGTGGTGGCAGAATCATGCTGTGGGCAGGCTTCTCAGCCAGGGGGTATTGCCATCTGGTCTGCATCCATGGGAATATGGATAGCATGGAGATTTTGGCCAAAAAAACTCCACTCATACATGAAGGTTTTTAAGATGGGTCATCGTTACATCACCAAACAGGACAAAGACCCCAAGCACACAGCCAAGTAGACCAAAGTTTTGCAGTGGCCTAAACAGTCTCTTGACTTTAACTAAATGGAAATTTTTGGAAGGAGCTCAAGAGATGCCCAAAGAACCTAGACAGCTTGAAGAAGATCTGCATGGAGGAATGGGCCAAGAAACTTGTGCTGGCCTGATCAGGCCAAACAAGGATTATTCCACAAAATATTAAACCTAGGGGATGAACAATACTTGGCCCTAAAAGTTAAAAGTTGTAATTTAATTGAGCAACTTATTATATTTATTGTTTGTAATATTTAGGCATCTCTTAATAAATGCTACTCTTGTTCAATGACATCAGCTCTTCACTCGCCAAACTGCACTCCTTAACATAAAGGATGGTTTGGCTACAAAAGCAACAGCAATGGATTGCAGTCTAAGAGCTATGCTAGGCAGCAAAAAAAGGGCAGGAGGAAATGGCAGAAAACCCCCTCAGTGTCACCCCAGTAGTAAGGAGGACCTTCAGGAGGATTACTCCACACAAACATATCTGGGAGGGTGCTGAGAGAGTGTGCTGACCAGCTCTCTGAGGTCCTCTCAGATATCTTTAACTCCTCCCTCATCCATGCAGGTTTCCCCAACTGCTTGAAGGCTGCCATCATCCTGGTTTCCAAGAGCTCCCAGTGATGGGTCTGAATGTCTACCGGCCAGTAGCCCTCACCCCAATAATCACAAACTGGTCATTGCCCACATTAAAGCCACCATTGGCATCAGTGGGGATCCACACCATTATGCATACCACAAGAACTGATCCACAGAGGACATCCAGTGGTCCATACTGCCCTCACCCATCTGGTGTAATATTTGTGTAGTTCACATCTACTTTTAACGCCTTGATTTCCCAGACCCTTGCTCACAATCCCCCCACATTTAGACTGAGCCCTTAACTATGTAATTGGGTCCTGTGCTTCCTGATCAATAGGCCTGTGTCTGAGTTGAGTGTAGTAGTGGTAAGAGAGGGATGTGTATAGATCTAGTAGATAAAAAAATAAAATTGATTTAAAGTTGATTTAAGTCTTTAAGGATTCTGTGCTTCTATAAGACTAATACATTTAGTAATGATTAAAAAAAATTATCTATCTATCTATCTATCTATCTATCTATCTATCTATCTATCTATCTATCTATCTATCTATCTATCTATCTATCTACCTACCTACCTACCTACCTACCTACCTACCTACCTACCTACCTACCTACCTATCTATAAGATATATATACAGTGTGGAGTACCAGAATATTTCCCAGATGCATTAATGTGTTTTTAGAAAAGGAACTGACTGAAGTGTGAGCTGAGAATCAGTTGTGCCCACAGCAGCCATTGCCTGGTGGTTTGGGAACCAGCCTTGTGACTTGGTGGTTGCTGGTTCAAATCCCTGAACTTGCAGGACATGACTGAAGAGCCCTTAAGCAAGGCGCTTAACTCTCCAGCTTGGTCCCATGGATAGGGCTGCCCACCACCCTGGGCACATGTAATCACTGCTCCCTAGTGTGTGAACTCTCTGAAACTCATCTTCTGATGCTGTTGTGGATTTGAATATGACAGATTTACTCACAACACTCTGGCTTTATTAGGAATTTCTCTAAAGGAAAGAGCTTGAGTAAGACTATAATGCTCCATGTATGTTTTTTTGTTTAGTGTTTTTTCTAGTCATTATGAGGACAATCCAGATATGCAGTGTTGTTTAAATACTGTGGTAGAGAAGGCAGTGACACAGTCTGTTCCAACTTTTATACAGAGAAAGAGGTAATAAATTGTACTTTTCGTATCAAAGTTTAAACCTTGAAACTGAGCTGTAATTGTTTCTATCAAAGAGATTACTGACCACCTTCATATGCATTTGAGGTAACTGAAAATTACCTCAATTACCTACAAATGTTGAGAAAAACATGACAAAAACGTTGGGTGTTCTAAGACTTTCAACGAGTAGTGAACTTTTCTTATATAGGCCAGTATAGACTGGGAAAAGTCTAAATCAGAGGTGTAAAGTTTTACAACAAAGGGCTAAATGAGTGCATGTCAAAAAGTTCTGACAACAGACATGATTGTTAGATGCCCTTATTTCTGCCCCCCTACCACCTTTTTTTCTGTGGAGGCTCAGAAAGAATGTAGTAAGTTAAGTGTTTGAAGAGGGCTGCAAAGTGAAGCTTTTTTTTTCAATAATATAAGATATTGACACATCATCCTCTAAGCAGAAAACCTTAGGGGAAGATAGGGTAAGGGGACAAAAATAATTTCAAACTGGAGTTTAAATTGGGATTCAGTTAAATCCATTATTTAGAAATGAGGAATATGGCACATGTGTAAATCCAGTTATTACAGGCTATACTCTGTGATAAAGTTAAAAGCTTCAGCTGCTGATATGGGAGAGACTCTACATGTTCATCACCAGCTAAAGCTTTATGGGAGGGTGACAAATAGAAAGCCACTGTTTAAGAAAACAAAGGTGTGTATAAAAAAGTATGTACTTTTAAGGGTACCAACCAAATTACATTGCTATTACAGAGTACCAATTAACATCAAATCAATCAGTGTCATGCATCTGTCTTGTCAGTTTCTGGTCTCATCTTTGTTTTGTTTATCTCCCCTCGTGCTTCTGAGCACATGTCCTGTCTCCGCTTATTCCCAGCTGTGTCTAATTTGTAACCTTGCCCATTCAAGATTATGTGCCTGGTGTGTCCTATATTCTCCGTGTATATAATCCCCTCGTTCCCGTCAGTCGTGGCCAGTCTTCTTGTCAACTTGTCTAGTCTTGTCAATAGTCGTGATGGTTAGTGTTTGTTTAATCTATGTATTAAATCTTCTACCCTGCGTGAACTTCTGCTTCCTCCTTTGTGTTTGCTAAATCTGGTTTCACCTGACAATCGGTGCCAAATTTCAGTTCAATTGTAGGTAGTGCTGGGCGATATGCTCTCAAATAATTATCAATATTAATTGAACATTTAACTTTATGATCATTGAATGATTATTTTAATGAACAAGCTGTAAAAATTGCTGCTTTAAATCAGTGTTTGAGTTGTCCCTGTTGCTTCGATGTCACCGACAGAGTGGAGTCACAGGACTACATGCATAGTAGTATTTTCTTATGAGTACACATAGTGTAGAGAATATTAACAGAATTAAAAGCAAAATAATTGAAATATTTTAAGCTTAAAAGTTGATTTGAGGTTCTGAATGTCATTTATGATTCATTTTTGATTAATTGTCCAGCCCTAAATGTTGCACGCCGTCAAGGTAATAGTGTGCCAAAAGCAGTTTGTGGTAACATTTTTCAGTAATTTTTCAGACAGACAATGGTCTCTGCAAAATATAACATTTAATGCACCAAAATATGGGAAAAGCCTGGAGCACAATCTGATTTAGTTTGCAAGAGAAAAAATTAAGTACATTTCAGTAAGTACATTTCAAACACAATTGTTTTGTGTAATAAAAAGGACAACAAAAATATATTACAAATGTAATAATTACAAGTATAATTTTCTCAGTTATGAGAATCTGCTAATATACAATAATTTGCACCAATATTTTAGTTGAAAAGTAGCACATTTAGGTAAAGTATACTACCCCCAAAACAAGCAGAAATGTTTCATTAGTGCATCACATACTAATGAGATTTCAATGGTTTAAATGTTACATTTAGTGCTATTAAGTGTAACTAATGGCTAACTTTTAAAGAAATGTTCTTCTCTCACATTTTCAAAACATGTTTAGTGTTAGCAGGATTGAAGTGTACTTAAAAGAAGTGCCTTATTAATTACACTACAACTACAATGGTAAATTAGTGTAAATATAAACAGATACAAATAATTGAACATATTGTCCTTTCTTAGTCTGCTTTTGATCTATTTAAAAAGATACACAATAAATGTTTCTTTCTTTAACTGACATTTTCTGATTATTTTAAAATACTGCATTTCACCAGTAAAATGGTATATATACTACATTTTAATTTTTATTTTAAAATGAAAGGTTTTATTTCTATATAATCATTTTTCCTAATAAAAATTTTGAGTTTTTTGAAGATCTCATTGATTTTCATGGTGTTGTTTGGTTAGTGGTACCTCTTGTTTAATGGTGTTGTAGCCTCTGGGGTCTTTCAGAAAGGTGTGTATGTACTGACAGTTCATGTGACAGATCATGTGACTTTATTTCACTAAGCAGTGCATCTGTGCATTCAGTGCTTCACTAATGATTCACACAAAGCCCACAATGATGAAGTAAGAGGTTTGTTTGACATCTTTGCAAATTTATTCAAAAATAAAAAAGTACATATGTATTCACAGCCATGAAACTTTCCATGACACAAACAAATTGAGCTCAGGTGCATCTTGTTTCCACTGATTATCATTCAGATGTTTCTACAGTTTGATTGGAGTACAACCATGGTGAATTCAGTTGATTGGACATTATTTGGAAAGGCATACACCTCTTTATATAAGGTCCCATAGTAAGCAGTGCATATCATAGCATAATCCAAGCCATTACGTCTAAGTAATTTAAACATTTGTTCTGCATTGAAATAAAGTAAATTAAAGTAAAGCATTGTAGGTCCCAATGAGCACAGAGGCCTCCATCATCTGTAAATGGAAAATGAAAGACTGGAACCACCAGGACTCTTCCTACAGGGAGCTGCCTGCCCAAACTGAGTGATCGTGATAGCAGGGTCTTAGTCAGGGAGGTGACCAAGAACCCAATAGTCACTCTGACAGAGCTCCAACATTGCTCTGTGGAGAGAGGAGAATCTTTCAGATGGACAACCATTTCTGCAATACTCCACCAATCAGGCCTGTATGGTATAGTGGTCAGATGGAAGCCACTCCTTAGTAAAAGGCGCATGACAGCCCATCTGGAGTTTGCCAAAAGGCAACTAAAGGACTCTGTCCATGAGAGACAAAAGTATTTTGTCTGATGAAACAAAGATTGAACTTGTGTCTGGAGGAAACACTGTTCATTATCTAGCCAATGCCATTCCTACTGTGAAACATGATGGTGGCAGCATCATGCTGTGGGGATGTTTTTCCGCAGCAGGAACTGGGAAACTAGCCAGTGTTGAGTGCTCAGACTGGGATGAGTTTTATCTTCCAACAGGAGAACGACCCCAAGCACACAGCCAAGATAACAAAGGAGTGGCTTCAGGACAACTCTGTGAATGTCCTTGAGTGGCTCATTCAAGTACAAGTCTGTGCTCTGGCTTGTGATGATTGATTTCTGGAGATATATATAAAAGGTCTGTACATCAACACTCCTCATCCAATCTGAGGAGTCTTTTATAAAGATTTCAAACAAACTTTTCTCACTTTGTGGAGTATTGTGTGTAGAATTTTGAAGGAAAATGATTGAATCCATTTTAGAATAAGGCTGTAACTTAATGTGCAAAGTGAAGTGCTGTGAATGCTTTCCCAAATGCACTGTAAATAATTGTACCATACCTATTTAGGTGGTTCATAGCAAAGGGGATGAATACATATGCACATTATTATTTCAATTTTTTTTCCTCATGTCACTGTACCAGTGTTTGTGCAGATGCATTACATTCAATTCAGTTTAAAAAAAAAATACAGGTATTAATCTAAAAAATAGGTAAAAAGCCAAGGGGGGTTTTGCAAGGCACTGTACCTACTTAGCTAACAGTCTATTTCAGAGGTCACCAACCCTGCTCCTGGAGAGCTACCCATAGACACATCTTCAAAGGTCAGGACCCCACAGTATCACCACAGAGTTTATATTATATCGGTGATTGGTCATTCTCAGAACTGCAGTGACACTGACATGGTAGTGGTTGGTTAGTGTTTATTGCAATGCTACAAGTGGATAAGACACAGCGGTGCTGCTGGAGGGTTTAAACAATGCGTCCACTCACTGTCCAATCCATTCACTGTCCATTAGAAACTTTTACCTAGTTGCTCCATTTTGTAGATGTAATATTAGAGACAGAAACTCTGCAGTTTTGTTTCTGCAGTTTTGTTGGTCATCCTCTAGTCCTTCATCAGTTCTTGTCAACTTAGTGTGAGTTATATTTTACATGAATTGAAATCTGAAATAAATGAATTTTATTGTTGTACATTTCTTTAAAGGTATATGTTATATAGGATGCTGCCCACATGATGCTGTTGGTTGGATATTTCTGACTGGTTGGCTATTTTCAGTCCAGCAGTGACACTGAGGGGTTGAAACACTCTGGCAGCACTGCTGTGTCTGATCCACTCCTACCAGTGCAGTATACTCTTAACCACACCACCATATCAGTGTCATTGCTTTGTTGATTTTCTTTCCAGCAGGACTCAGCCCCTCGCCACAGTGTGAAAATGTCTTAAGTAGCTTGTGAAATATTCAAATAATTGATTGCAGTAATATGATATTCAATAATAATTTTCATGATCTATAAGCCATACTGATCAAAAGTAAGACAAAAAAAAGATTAAACTATTTCAGGCTCTGTGCAATGAATGTAAAAAAAATTAACCTGTACATTTTTGTCAAAAAAAAGTTAAATTGTATTTACCATTATTCACCTTGAAAGCAATCCAGGATGGTGAGCCTATAAGGGTGTGTGTGTGTGTGTGTGTGTGTGTGTGTGTGTGTGTGTGTGTGTGTGTGTGTGTGTGTTAAAAGGTCATGTTTATTTTGAATTTTGAAATTATGCTTAATGGGGTCAGAGCACATTAAGCCAGCATCTCAGTTGATTTTTAGCTCAGCTTGTTTATCCTCCACACCAGACAGCAAATGCACAGTGCTGTTTTCATCATCCTGTGCCAGAGCACTGGGAATGCCACATCTAAACCACAGAATTGACCCCATTTCAACGTTTTTTCTATTTCTACCCTTTCTGCCCTCCGTCTATTCAGAACCCGTTAAGTCAAATCACAGCCTTGGGCACTGTTTTTATCATCACGGCAATGAAGCCTAATCAGCCACACTGTAAGGAAAAGCAGTTGAGTTTAACTTCTGTCCAGTCATGCGTCGTGAGTACTTAGACAGTAAATTATGGAGGTGATCACTTTAATGGGAAACACAGCATCTGGCAATATTAACCCTTAATATGAAATGGAATGGTTTCCTCATATCGTGATTTCCCTCTCTCTGTTGTTGTATGTAAATGACGCGATTTAAAAAAACTGAAAGTTCATAGAACTTTAAAATGATCAAAGCATAGATTTGAACCTAGATGCAGAAAGCTCTCTTTTACCTTTACTAATTAACCAAATAAATACCTGAGTTATCACAAAACATGAGCTGTGCAGCGGTGGGAAATATCACAGTATTTCACTGTGTGATGTTTTTTTGGACATTTCTAAAGATTATATTGTGGATATAATTAGTGCTTAAAGGACACTGACCAACTAGACGTTTCATTACAGAAAGCATAATTACTCCTATTTAAGTGCACATATGCTGCATATTCTGAATACAGGTCAGTGTAAAAAATATGCAATAATATTTGTATTTATAGTAGTATTAGTCTAGTAATAGTTTTGTAGTATATTTTAATCTGTAGCATTTTGTCTACATACAGTGGCTTGCAAAAGTATTCTGTATTTTGTCACATTACAACCAAAAACATAAATATATTTACGCAATGTAATATAAAATATATTGCAATTTAATGTGAAAGACCAACACAAAGTAGTATACAATTGTGAAATGGAAAGAAAATTATATATGATTCAAAACATTTTTTAGAAATAAAAAACTGAAAAGTGCAGTGTGCAAGACACTTTGTGGAACCACCTTTAGTCTTTTAGAGTATGTCTCCACCAGCTTTGCACATGTAGTGATTGAAATGTTTGCCCATTCTTCTTTGCAAAACCGCTCAAGCTCAGTCAGATTAGACGGAGAGAGCGTTTGTGGACAGCAGTTTTCAGATCTTGCCACAAATTCTCGATTGGGTTTAGGTCTGGACTTTAACTGGGCCATTCTAACACATGAATACGTTTTGTTTTAAACCATTCCATTGTAGTCCTGCCTTTATGTTTAGGGGTCGTTGTCCTGCTGGAAGGTGAACCTCCGCCCCAGTCTCAAGTCTTTTGCAGACTCCAACAGGTTTTCTTCCAAGATTGCCCTGAATTTGGCTCCATCCATCTTCCCATCAACTCTGACCGACTTCCCTATCCCTGCTGAAGAGAAGCAGCCCCAGAGCTTGATGCTGCCACCCTTATATTTGACAGTGGGGATAGTGTGTTCAGAGTGATGTGCAGGGTTAATTCTCCGCCACTCATAGCGTTTTGTATTTTGGCCAGAAAGTTCAATTTTGGTCTCATCTGACCAAAGCACCTTGTTCCACATGTTTGCTGTGTCCGCAACATGGCTTCTGGCAAACTGCAAATGGGACTTTTTAAGGTTTTCTTTTAACAATAGCTTTCTTGCCACTCTTCCATAAAGACCAAATTTGTGCAGTGCACGACTAATAGTTGTCCTGTGGACAGATTCCCCCACCTGAGCTGTGGATCTCTGCATATCGTCCATAGTCACCATGATCAGTGCTCTCCTTGTTCGGCCTGTAAGTTTAGGTGGACGGCCTTGTCTTGGTAGGTTTACAGTTGTGCCATACTCTTTCCATTGATGTTCAAAGCTTTGGAAATCTTTTTATAGGCTAGGCCTGCTTTATACTTCTCCACAACCTTATTCCTGGCCTGTCTGATGTGTTCTTTGGACTTCATGATGCTGTTTACTCCCCAATATTCTCTTAACCAACCTGAGGCTGTCACAGAGCAGCTGTATTTGTACTGAGATTAGATTACACACAGGTGGACTCTTTTTAGTCATTAGGCCACTTCTGAATGCAATTGGTTGCACTCAGAGAAAAGGGGGCTGAATAACTATAATTATTTCAGATATTTTACATCTGATTTAGACCATCTGTCTAGGATTTCTTCTAAAAATGTTGAATGTACAATCCTATTTAAATTTTTTTTTGCATGTGATATTTTTTTTTGCTGTGATAACAAATGTCCAAAACATCATTGTGATTAGGGAATGCACTTGTAAAGACCACATGGGGAGTTGGTCACATCTAAAACATTGCTTTGTTTTAGATCATTTTGGGGTTTTAAGTAACAGGTGAATGTTCTTGGATGCTTTTACATGACAAAGCTAGTCTTTGTCGTACTAGCAGACTGGGGCAAAGTCTAACAACGTCCCTATATGAAGAAGCAGAGGGAGTGAAGGGCTGTCATGCATGGTAGGAGCCCCTGTCTCCCTCAGTATTCCTCCCTCAGCCATGTTTTAGATGAAGAAAGCAGATTGCAGTAGCAGAGTCCCTTATTTTTCCAGCCTTCCCACATCACTGTTTTGTAAGTTACCTTGCCTCAGCCAGCCAGAATTGGACTCAGTTTGTGAAGAAAGCATGACACCCTTTGTATTGGCATTATTGCTGTTAAGGATTAGTTTTACCTGAAACATCTGTAGCTTCTTTCTGCAGCCCCCAACCTGGATGGGAATTCTTCTGAGTGGAACCTATTATTATTATTATTATTATTATTATTATTATTATTTTAAAGAGCTGTTGAGATTTGAATTTAAAACTCACAATTTCAACCTTAAAACGAAGAGATGGGCTTCATGCTCCATTCACTTAATTGTCAGTTTGTATTACAGTAATGTCAGTTTGAATTACACAGATTGAATGGCTGGGTTAGCAACATACAAATTATCCATGTTTAGCAAACCAAACAAAAAACATTCAGTTCTGTATTTAATTAGGTAGCACAATGTATAATTTAGTGTGTACTGTAATAACAGAATTTTGCTGTAAAAGTGATACCACAATCCAGTGAACATTTGGTGACCGTGATGTATCCATCCATCCATCCATCCATCTTCTTCCGCTTATCCAGGGCCGGGTCGCGGGGGCAGCAGTCTAAGCAGGGAAGCCCAGACTTCCCTCTCCCCCGACACCTCAGCCAGCTCCCCAGGAGGGACCCCGAGGCGTTCCCAAGCCAGCCGAGAGACATAGTCCCTCCGGCGTGTCCTGGGTCTACCCCGCGGTCTCCTCCTGGTAGGACGTGCCTGGAACACCCCCCCAGGGAGACGCCCAGGGGGCATCCGAACCAGATGCCCAACTGGTTCCTCTCGATGTAGAGGAGTAGTGGCTCTACTCCGAGCTCCTCCCGGGTAGCCGAGGATCTCACCCTATCTCTAAGGGAGCGCCCGGCCACCCTGCGGAGGAAACTCATTTCGGCCGCTTGTATCCGCGATCTTGTCCTTTCGGTCATTACCCACAGTTCATGGCCATAGGTGAGAGTGGGAACGTAGATTGACCAGTAAATCGAGAGCTTCGCCTTTCGGCTCAGCTCCTTCTTCACCACAACGGACTGGTACACCGACCGCATGACTGCGGCGGCAGCACCGATCCGTCTGTCAATCTCACGCTCCCTCTCACCCCCACTCGTGAACAAGACCCCGAGATACTTGAACTCCTCCACTTGGGGCAGGGCAACTCCACCAATCTGGAGAGGGCAAGCCACCCTTTTCCGGTCGAGAACCATGGCCTCAGATTTGGAGGTGCTGATTCGCATCCCAGCCACATCACACTCAGCTATGAACCGCTCCAGTGCCTGCTGAAGGTCCTGGCCTGAAGAAGCCATCAGGACAACATCATCCGCAAAAAGCAGAGATGATATCCTGTGGTTCCCAAACTGGACCCCCTCCGGCCCCTGGCTGCGACTAGAAATTCTGTCCATAAAGGTTATGAACAGAACCGGTGACAAAGGGCAGCCCTGCCGGAGTCCAACATGCACCGGGAACAGGCCCGATTTACTGCCGGCAATGCGCACCAGGCTCCTGCTCCGGTCGTACAAGGACCTGACAGCCCTTAACAGAGGGCCCCGGACCCCATATTCCCAGAGCACCCCCCACAGAATACCCCTAGGGACATGGTCGAATGCCTTCTCCAAATCCACAAAACACATGTGGACTGGTTGTGCAAACTCCCATGAACCCTCGAGCACCCTCCGGAGGGTATAGAGCTGGTCCAGTCTTCCGCGGCCAGGACGAAAACCGCATTGTTCCTCCTGAATCCGAGGTTCGACTAACGGCCGAATTCGTCTCTCCAGTACCCTGGAGTAGACTTTCCCGGGGAGGCTGAGAAGAGTGATCCCCCTATAGTTGGAACACACTCTCCGGTCCCCCTTTTTAAACAGGGGAACCACCACCCCGGTTTGCCACTCCAGGGGCACTGTCCCCGTCCGCCACGCGATGCTGCAGAGGCGCGTCAGCCAGGACAGCCCAACAGCATCTAGAGACTTGAGATACTCTGGGCGGATCTCATCCACCCCCGGAGCCCCACCACTGAGGAGCTTACAGACCACCTCAGTGACTTTGGCCCGGGTGATGGGCGAGTCCTCCTCAGAGTCCTCAGCCTCACCTTCTACATTAGAAGACGTGATGGTGGGGTTAAGGAGATCCTCGAAGTATTCCTTCCACCGCCCAACGATATCCCCGGTCGAGGTCAGCAGCTCCCCGCCCGCACTGTAAACAGTGTCGGCAGGGTACTGCTTCCCCCTTCTGAGGCGCCGGACGGTTTGCCAGAATCGCTTCGGGGCCGACCGATAGTCCTTTTCCAGGGCCTCCCCAAACTCCTCCCAGCTCCTGGTTTTTGCCTCCTTGACCGCCCTAGCAGCAGCACGCTTAGCCTCTCGGTACCTGTCGGCTGCATCGGAAGACCCAGCGGCCAACATGGCCCGATAGGTCGTCTTCTTCAGCTTGACGGCATCCCTTACTTCCGGTGTCCACCACCGGGTTCGGGGATTGCCGCCACGGCAGGCACCAGTGACCTTACGCTCGCAGCTCCGGACAGCCGCGTCAACAATGGAGGTTGAGAACCTGGTCCACTCAGACTCAATGTCCCCCGCCTCCCCAGGTAGCTGTGAGAAGCTCTCCCGGAGGTGGGAGTTGAAAGTTTCCCTGACAGGGGGCTCAGCCAGACGTTCCCAGCAGACCCGCAGGATACGTTTCGGCCTGCCAGGTCTCTCCCGCCTGCCCCTCCGCCAGCGGATCCAACTCACCACCAGGTAGTGATCGGTTGACAACTCTGCCCCTCTCTTCACCCGAGTGTCCAAGACATAGGGCCGGAGCTCAGATGAGACAATCACAAAGTCTATCATTGATCTCCGGCCTAGGGCGTCCTGGTGCCATGTGCACTTATGGACGCCCCTATGCTCGAACATGGTGTTCGTTATGAACAATCTGTAACTGGTGCAGAAGTCCAACAACAGAACTCCGCTCGGGTTCTGATCAGGGAGGCCGTTCCTCCCAATCACCCCTCTCCGGGTGTCACTGTCGTCGCCCACGTGGGCGTTGAAGTCCCCCAGCAGAACAACGGCATCCCCAGTTGGGGCACTTTCCAGTACCCCCCCCAAGGACCCCAAGAAGGTCTGGTACTTTGCACTACCATTCGGCCCGTAGGCACAAACTACAACCGTGATGTATATTTTTCTCATTGTATTGTTTGAAACCAAACTCTGTTATAACTCTGATACTACATTTGGTATTGGTATCAATCAGCTGTTATTTCTGGTCTAATAGCATCAACACAAAAAAGTAGGTTTTATTTACATGACCACTTTCCATCTGAAACAAATGAAACATATTAATGCGAGAGTCAAGTGAAATACAAATGAACTGTT
Source organism: Acestrorhynchus altus (assembly GCA_034509495.1). Lineage (NCBI taxonomy): Eukaryota > Metazoa > Chordata > Actinopteri > Characiformes > Acestrorhynchidae > Acestrorhynchus > Acestrorhynchus altus. The sequence continues at coordinate 29,132,443 of CM067501.1, read as the reverse complement.
CTGAGCTCTGCAACTCACTCAGCTGACATGAGTCTATGAGTGCAGCACAACTTTTCCAAAAATATGCTGTGTTCACCCCTGTGCCTCTTCCACATGGCACACAATCAGTGTATGCTCTCCTTTTAACTTAAATTTTTACTGCACACTGCATCTTGTTTGTATGAAAGCTTACAGGCTGGAATTGTGTATTTAAGGCCTTTCTCTCCTACGTTTTTGTTTATCTGACTCCTGTTTGGCTAACTGTCTCGAACAGATAATCATGTGACATCATGAAAACTATTTTGTTTTAACATTGAATGATGAATGAACAGATCAGATCCTGCACTGCGTTGATGTTACATTCTGGGTTGACTTTAAATTAATATTATGTAAAATTATGGGGCAGTGTGAGCATACTGTCTTAATAGCAGGTGCACAAAATTATTGGGGCAGTGAGGACACTATTTGTTGAAGCTTTGTAGCTAGAATTCTTTCTCATTCTTGCTTCATGTACAACTTCAGTTGTTCAACAGTCTGGGGCCAGGGTTGTATTTTGCACTTCATAATGCGCTACACATTTTCACTGGGAAAAAGGACTGGATTGCAGGCATGCCAGTCTAGTATCCTCACTGTTGTAAATGTATCTTTTGTGTGGCACTGTCTTTCTGAAATAAGCAGGGATGTCCCTGAAAAAGACATTGCTTGGATGGCAGCACATGTTGGTCCAAAACCTGTATGTACCTTTCAGCAATAATGGTATTTCCACAGATGTGCAAGTTATCCATACCATGGGCACTAATACACATCCAAACCATCACAGATGCTGGCTTTTGAACTTTGCGCTGATAACAATCCGGCATCCATGATGTCCAAAAACAATTTGAAATGTGGACTTTTCAGACCACAGAACACTACTGACTACTTTGCGTCAGTCCATCTCAGATGAGCTCAGACCCAGAGAAGCCAGTGGCGTGTTGATATATGGCTTTTGCTTTGCATGGTAGAGTTTTAACTTAACTTGCACTTGTAGGTGGAGTGAACAACTGTTTTCACTGACAATGGTAATATCTATTACAAAATGATGTCACTTTTTAATGCAGTGCCATCTGAGGGATCAAGTTCAATGTTGGTTTTTGCCCTTGGCACTTACTTGCGCAGAGATTTCTCCAGATTTTCTGAATCTTTTGATTGTATTATGGATTATAGATGATGAAATCCCTAAATTCCTTGCAATTTTATGTTGAGAGACATACTTAATCTGTTGAACTATTTGCTCATGCAGTTGTTCACGAAATGCTGAACCTCACCCCATCTGTACTTGTGAACAACTGAGCCTTTGAGGATGCACCCTTTATACCCAATAATGACACTCACCTGTTAAGTTCCAAACAGGTGTTTTTTTTAAACATTCTTCAACTTTCCTAGTCTTTTGTTGGCCCTATACCAACTTTTTTTGGAATGAGTTACAGGCATTAAAATGAGTTAATATTTGCCACCACAAAACAATAAAGTTTATCCATTTTAGCATTAAATATATTGTCTTTGTATTGTATTTAATTGAATATAGGTTGAAAAGATTTGCAAATCATTGTATTCTGTTTCTATTTAAGTTTTACACAGTGTCCCACCTTCATTCGAATTGGGGTTGTAAAGAATAAGCACAATAAACACTTTGAATACACTTTTAAATACACTTGGGAAATATATACATGTTAAATACTTACGAAAAGTTAGTGGCTATGATAATAAATATATATATATATATATGAGCTTCCATATTCATACAAGACTATAATATTTAGTTTGAAAAGCCTTTGCACTAACTGCATTAAGCCTGTGACCCAATGACATCATTAAACTTCTGCATTCTTCTTTTGCAATGCTTTTCCAGGCTTCACTGCAGCCTCATTCAGATGGTGTTAGTTTTGGAGGTTTACTCCCTTCCGTCTGCTCTTTAGCAGGTAAAATGCAGCTCTATAAGGATGAAGTCTGTGGATTGACTAGGCCAGTCTAAAACTTTCCACTTCTTGTCATTGATGAACTCCTTTGTAGATTTGTCAGCATGTTTTGTGTCAATGCTGCATAATAAATTATCTCATAATCATATCTAAGACTACCATAAATCAATCAATCAAAATATATTTATATAGTGCTTTTTACAACTGGTGTTGTCACAGAGCAGCACCAGGAAAAACTCCCTCAGAGCTGGAGGAACAAAGCTAACAACGGGGACCCAATTTCTTGATGGAAATGCATCGAAGAGTTCAAAATTAGGTTTGCAAACTGAAACAGAAGCCATTCCGTGTTGGTGGAACAGGCCTGTAAGTGGAACATGGACCATTCCAAAAAGATGATTCTCCAAAAGTCAGTGAAGAACCCAGCATGTCCTACATGAATCTCCAGAGATCTGCTGTAAATCAATATCACTGAGGTAAACATATGCATACCAGTCTAAGACCGCCCATAGCTCATAATTCGTGAAGCGCTGTAATACTATTGGATCATTTATAAGGCCAAATTGCATTATTTGGTACTCATAATGCCTTGTTGGGGTAATGGGGGAATGATTTTCCACTTATCTTTGCCATATGTGGACTAGGTTGTAGGCACTATGCACTGCACTATGCAAGATGAATGGCTGCTCTCTGCATCAAGAGTAGGGGATATATGTCTTTCATGGTGACTGTATTTAGCCCCTGGTAATAAATGAAGGGGCGTAGCCCACTGTCTTTATTCCCCACAAAAAATAATCCTGCCCTGGCCAGCAAGGAGAACAGGAGAACATATGAACCCAGACTCCAAGGCCTCCCAGATCTTGAATATAGCAATATAGCAACCTTGTCCCAGCTTCACATCCTTCCGAAGGCTGTTAAAAGGTCTGACACAGTAGCTCGGTGAATGCCTGGGCAGTGATGCTGTCTGGGGAGTTTTGTTCCCATAAGGCTATGACCCATGCCAGGGCATGGTTCTCAGTAAGGACACAGTGAATGCCACTTTAGAATGCTCTGTCAGTAACCGGGAGGGTTGCTACTCAAAGACCAGACTGCACTGTGCAGGAACCCTCTATAGTTACCAGATTAGTCCTCCGGAGTGGCCACATAGCATCATGCCCAGCTATGGCTACCTGCAGAGGAGGAAATGAAGGGTATTGGGCAGCCTGTTTGTTGGCCTGCTCCACTGCTGTGCAGCCTCAGCCTGAGGTTGGAGCAAGCATGTCAACTGCTATGTGATTTTGAGCAACAACTGCTCATGGTGGCCAATGCGTGCACCATGAAGCTGCAAGGTCTCTTTTAATGATCCTAACTCTACTAAGTCCATAGTGTGGTTGCACCTTCTGTTACAGTGTGGTATGAGTGAGTGACTCAAGTGCAGTTTTCATTTCTTTTAATTTTCTTTTTCTTTTCTTAATACCTACTATTACCAATCACCCCTCTTCAAAGGTGCAACAGTAAAGTGTTGTTTGGCTGGGTATATACAGTGCATCTGGAAAGAATTCACATGACTTCATTTTTTGCATTTTTTTCACACAGCCTTATTCCAAAATGGATTAAATAAATGTTTTCATTAAAATTCTACACATAATACCTAATGATGAACTGAGATTTTTTGCAAATTTATTATAAATAAAAACACAATAATGTAAATTTGTATTCACAGCTTTTGCCATGTTACTCAAAACTGAGGTCAGGTACATCTTGTTTCCACTAATCATACTTCAAATGTTTCTACAGCTTGTTTGAGTTTTGTTTGACCTGTGGAAAATCCAGTTGATTGAACATGGTAGGGAAAGGCACACAACTGTTTATATAAGGTCCCATAGTAGACAGTGCATGTCAGACCATAAACCAAGCCATGAAGTCTGAGGACTTGCCTGTAGACCTCAGAGACAGGATTGACAGGAAAAAATTCTGCTGCATTGTAGGTCCCAATGAGCACAGTGTTTCCATTATCTGTAAATGGATGAAGTTTGGAACCACCAAGACAGTCGCACAGTCAAACTGAGTAATTTGTGGTTGAAGGGTCTTTATTCAGCGGGGTGACCAAGAACCCAATAGTTATTCTGACAAAGCTCCAACATTGCTCTGTGGAGAGAGGAGAACCTTTCAGAAGGACAACTATTTCTGCAGCACTCCACCAATCAGGCATGCATGGAAGCCATTCCTCAGTAAAAGATACACAACTTGTACAGAAACATCTTTGATGATAACCTGCTCCATAGTGCTCTGGGCCTCAGTCTAGGATGAAGGTTTATCTTCCAATAGGACAATGATCCTAAGCACACAGCCAGGACAACAAAGGAGTGGCTTCTAGATAACTGAATGTCCTTGAGTGGCTCAGCCAGGGCCCAGACTTGAACCTGACTTAACATCTCTGGAAATATGGAAGTAAATGAAGTGTGTATGTAGTGATGCTCCCCATCAAATTGATGAAGCTTGAGAGGTTCTGCAAGGAAGAATGGTAGAAACATCCTAAAAACAGGTGTGCCAAACTTGTAGCATCATATCCAAAAAGACTTGAGCCTGTAATTGCTGCCAAATGTGCTTCAACAAAGTATTGGGCAAAGGCTCTGAATAGGTTGATTGATTGATTGATACATACTTTATTGAAGGAAGAAAAAAATACTGTGAATGTTATTGTTACGAATTTTTTACGAATTTGCAAAATATTCAAAGAAACATTTTTCACTATGTCATCATGGGGTATTGTGTGCAGAATTTTGAGGTAAAATATGAATTGAATCCATTAGGAAATAAGGCTGTATCATAACAAAATGAGCAAAAAGTAAAGCACTAAGAATACTTTCCAGATGCACTGTACACCTTTCCCCACAGGTGAGCCGGTACAGTACGGATTTCTGCTGGGGGTTCTGGGATTTTTTGGTGTTAGGGCGTTTTTTGGCCCAATCCCACCAGCCTTTCTGCTGGCCTCCTTAATTTGTTTGTTATCATGAATATTTTTGCTGATGCTGTTTCCACAGCACACAGCAGTTTAGAAGATATAGCACCTGTCACAACAGACTGGTAGAAAGGCCAAAGGAGTTTTTTTTTGTTTTTTTTTGGTTCCAAATCCAGTTTGTCATCTGAGTGAACACAGAAGACCTTGTAACTCCAAACCAGCTCCACAGCTATTCCATTAATGGTAACTGCTGACAGGAGTGGTTTGGACTACCATGGGCTCCCTTTTTGTTTGCATGTATAAACAAGGAATCTGACAATACTGATGCAATACATACACAAATTACAATAATCTAATCTGGTCTTTATTATAGTTTGATATTGATAGGGATCATGACAGCATACCTTAATGCACCGTAGATCTGTTTTTTGCCCCAAAAGTTTATCTTAATCAGATCTATATGTAATATAACACTTAGTTGGCCCTGTTCCTAGAATTGTTGGTAATATAAAGGATTAGTGTGCATTAGATTGGTAGGCCAGAAATTTAGGCTTTCTGAACAACACATCAGGTCACATCCCACCACTTCCCTGCAGCCACTCAGGAGAAGCCACATTTGAATGGTTTGTTCATGGTCATCATTAAGAAAGTCCAGATGATGCAAGTTTATGCTTTGAAAATAGTCAGTGTCCATAAATCTTTTCCCAGTCCTAGGCTTTTTTAAGCAGCTGTCTAAACATTGCTCTGAGAATTATAAATGTTTTCCCACAAAGCAAAAAAGGCTATAAAAAGGTAGCAAAGAATTTTCAATAGCCATTTTTTATTGTAATGTGGTAGTTAACAGAAATGGACATTAAATCTTTAGGAAGATTTTACAGACTCTGAAGTGGTGGTGCAAAAATATGACCATGGAAAAGTCACTGGAAGATTATCTTGCATTGCTTTGAGGTTGTAACCAGTGGCACAGGGAACATTTCACTGATAGAGAGAATAATGGATTCAGTTAAACAACAGGAAATTCTGCAAGCAAATATCATAATATCTGTAAAACAAGCTAAAACTTAAGAGAGGATGGCTTCTGCAGCAGATTTAAATGACTCTTAATGGACTGCAAAAACAAAAATGAAAATAAATAAACATTTAGAAAAAAAGGTACTTGACATAGGGCATTAGTAAATACTCATTATTTTGAAACAGTAAAAAAATAAAATGATGCACATATATTTTGACCATGAGTGCTTAAACTTTGGCATGCCACAGAATATTTCATAAAATGTTTGCCTTTGCAAGGATTATATGTAACATAATAAATAAAATGTAATGTTGAACAATAATGAGGACCTCACTTTGTGATAGTTTAGTTTTTTTTAGAATGTGAGAATATGAAAGTGTTCAGATGTGAATTTAAGTGAGAAATGAGTTCAATAGTCTGGTCAAGACTATGATGTGGATAGATATGATTGCTTTTACCTTTTTATGTGGCTGCGTCCTAAAATTGAGTAAGAGTGGAGTGAAATTTGTTCTTTCTTTAGTGCATTAACAGGTACTCACTACTCTTGTGGGACGTTTTTACACTAGATGTTGGAACATTGCTGTTTGGTTGTAATTCAGCAATAAGTGCATTAGTGAGGTCAGATGAATGTTGGATCACAGACACCACTTCAGTTTATCCTAAATATCCTAAAGTGTTCTTGTGTGCCAAGAACACACTTCCACAGCTCCAGAGTCCAATGCTGTTACTTGGCATTGGGCATGGTCACTTCAGGATCTGGTATTGCTCCTCCAGAGACTTCCATTCTGTTATTGTATTTGTGCAACTAATGAGAATTATTTTATAATGGATGGAATATGGACATAATTCACAATCAGTTAATGCAGATTCATTGTGGTGATGCCAAAAAAGGTCTTTATTTTTTGTCAGTATTTTTTGGCTGATGAGTGTTAGCAATCATTAAAGTGAACATATATCCGTGTTTTGACACATTATACAGACTTTAATAAAGTAATTATAATATATAATCTTTTGTCAGATGTCCTGGTCAAGACTGGGTTCTATTGGTGCTGTTGTTCAGTTTTCTGTCTGCCACTAGTGTCCATACAATGAATATGAAATTTTGACCCCAGTTTAATTTTTCTCTTCACAGATCCTTCAAGCCAGACTTTGTGCTGATCCGGCAGCATGCCTTCAGCATGACCCCAGGAGAGGACTTCAGAAGCCTTGTGATTGGCCTGCAGTACGGAGGTGTGGCAAGCACCAACTCCCTGCACTCCATCTACAATTTCTGCAGCAAACCGTGGGTTGTAAGTGAAACTTTAGGGCTATGACCTGTTGCTTACTAACTATACTCACAAAAGGTTAGCACATATGATTTTTTAAAAAGGCAACTATCATTAGTGCAGCATGATTACAATATACACATAATCCATAACATTAACACCAACTTTCTACACTCATTTTATGTTTTATCTGATATAATAAAATTAAAATATAATTAAAAAATAAAATATAATTCTGTAATTACAGATCTGTGTACTTTTTTGGCCTCCTTTCACCCTGTTTATTAGTGGTCAGAGTGTTAGCGCGTGTTGCGCAGGTATGAGTTTATACCCTGTCCAATCACTGTCCACTCTCTTAGACACACTTACCTAGTTGGTCCAGCTTGTAGATGTAAAGTCAGAAACGCATCTGTTGCTGCACAGTTTGTATTGGTCATCCTGTAGCCCTTCATCATTGCTCATAGGACGCAGTTCACAGGATGCTGCCCACATGGTGCTGTTGGCTGGATGTTTTTGGTTGGTGGACAGTCCACCAGTGACACTGAGGGGTTAAAACACTCCAGTAGCACTGCTGTCTTATCCATTTGTACTGAGAATGGACCCCCCCACATAGCACAGGTCCTGGGTCCAGGGCTAAAGCAGGCTAACAAAGTATGCAAAAAAACAAATTGACTACAGTCTGTAATAATAGAACTAGAACTACAACACTAAAAGTACTGTAGACAATGCAACATATGTCTTATGCCACTTGACAGAGTTCTTTATTGTACCTTTCTACTAGTCCTACATCCATAGCTTGACCTCCATTGTTCATGTTAACTGTCATTTTGTAATTACAATATGGATTTAGGAGACAGCTATCTTAAAACGCTTTACAATCTTCTGCTTTGTGGGCTCTAATTAATTTGTCAGAGTGCTCGACAGCTGCTTTGAGGGACCTACTACTGCCGTTTGTTGGGACAAGGTTTGAAAAGTCTGAGTATTAAGCCTTACAAATGAATAAAATTGTTATATTTTATAAACAAATTCTATGGTGGTTTAATTCTAGATCAGACCTTTACAGAACATCAGATGTAAGAGCATCCTGATTAACAGACTGCAGCAGAGGATAAGGATAACACAAGATCAAGAGGAATAGTGCACTTAAGCACAGATAGTTTAGGTGACAGGAGCACCTGTTTACAATCTACAGCATGTTGTTGATACTACAGTGGTTAAACAGTCTCATCTTCCTTTGTTTTGGGGTAATGCCATAGACAAAACAGATCTTAGTTTCAGACAAAATATGTTGGGTACAGCTGAGGGTCAAAGAGTTGGAGAAGACAAGGCACGCCTGTGTGTGAATATGTGAGGGCTTACAAAATCCTTACTTTTAAAGCAACTTAAGACACCATCTACAACTGATTGTGTGACACATATGGATTGTAGAATCAACCATGCCAAATGTCTCCAGTTAGCCAGACTGAAATCTGTTTGCCACATGACACATATTATGTAAATCAGCTCTTATACAACAGCCAACTGCTTGTGTTGTTTAATTGCTCTGATTATTAATCTCAAAAGATAGCTGCCGCCTCAAGAAGAAGAATTGTTTAAATTGTTTATTTTATACTCTGAGTCTATATTTGATATTGGAGATGGGGGAAGGGGGAGCTTCAATGTATAAAGTGTGATAGGCACCCTTACAATGGAGTAAACTTAAAGTTCTCTACAACCCAAAACCAAACAAACAAAAAAACTCCTTTCATCCTTTCCCAAGTGAAAAAAAACATGATGTGCTCTTGCACCAGAAAAAGAAATAACCCACTGAAGAAAATGAGATGCACTTCCCTATAAGGTTGTATAATGTAAACTCTAGAGCAGGCTTCCCCACATGCCAGCGGATGTGATGCCAATCTGGATAATGTTTTCAATATATGTCTCACAGCCCTGCTTTGGGAAAAAAGCACGTTAGAGCTGCTAACAAATAGTGTTTTTGCAAAGGGCCAGTAAGTTTTGCTGGCATCTACTTAGCAATTTCATCTGCTCTCTCTGTGTATCTTTAGGTTAGATTAGATTCTGTTAAATTAATTGTACTTAAAAGTGAAATATTAGCATTGAATGAAAAGTAAATTGACTGATGGCAAATTTTAAAATGCTCATTCCCATTAAAAAACATACTGATCTGATCTTATCCATCCATTTTAGTTTTCAGTTTTAGCCACATCCCCTCCAGAATGTCCATATGCCAGAGGGGGCTTTCCAACCAATACATGTAGAACATGAAACTGCCATGACACTCAAAATTCACATGCAGCTTGTTTCCACTGATCATCCTTCAGATTTTCACTGTACACCTGTGGTAAATTCAGTTGATTAGACATGATTTGGAAAGGCACACACCTGTTCATATAAGGTCCCATAGAGTAGACAGTGCATGTCAGAGCAGAAACCAGTGGAGTGGAATGGCCTCCATCTGTAAATGGAAGAAGTTTGGAACCACTAGTACTCGTCATAGAGCTGGTTCCCCAGCCAAACTGAGTGATTATGGTAGAAGGACCAACAGATTGAACATCTCTGGAGATATCTCAAGCTTATGGCATACTTGGGGGACATAAGACATGATGCTGTAATTGCTGCAGAAGATGCTTCAACAAAGTATTCAGTTAAGGCTGTGAATACTTATGTACATACTTAAGTTATGTTTTTGTGTTTTATTTTTAATGAATTTGCAAAGATTTCAAACAAAAGTTTCTTACTTTGTCATCATTGGGTTTTGTGTGTAGAATTTTGAGGGACAAAATACATTTAATCCATTTTGGAATAAGACTGTACATCATGTGCATCATGGCCTTTTGTGCTTGTGAAATGTGTGAAGTAGGTGCACTTTATTTTATTTTTCCCCTTCCCTTTAAACAGAGTTCTCCACTGGCCTTCTGTACTAGTGTTTGTAAAGTAATATCTAACCAAATAAGCACCTTGTGTTGACTAAGTTGACTAACATAGGCTACTGAATGAAAATTCAACTTAGGTTAAACTGCAATAACTGCAATTTCTGCTATTGAAACAGAGTATATTATTTACATGATTAACACCACACACATTACAAAGGAATGGGAGGGATCTATATCTGTCAGGCGCCTACTGTAAGAGCTGTGTGTGGTCTAAAAACCCAAATGCAACCTGTCCTGGAATAAGTTAGCTGGAGAAAATGAAGTAACTGACCAGTGTCAGCTGGCTAAACAAGATGTCTTGCTTCATGTGACAAACCATTGAAGTACTGAGCAAAAAGGCTGTTTGCCATCTTTTTTACAATGGATTTTCCTAAAGCATTTGATAAGTAAAAGATCTGATTTGGAGTCTCTCATATATACACTGTTTATAGGCTAACAAACTAGATGGAGTTTAAAATCAGGTCACTGGAGTCAAAAAATTAGTCAATGCAGGGATGTGAAAGCAGGTACAATAAAAACAATCATGTTTTAGGGCAATGCATTAAATACGTCATTGAAATAGCCAGGCTGAGAGAAGAATCAACTTCTTAGGCTTGAAAAGGGTGCCAAAGAATGTAATCTGAGCTGTGTTACTGATGTGGAATGATGGGTTCCCCTTTTCAGTCTTGGTTCCTCTCAAGGTTTCTTCCTCCCAATCTGAGGGACAATGCTTCCTTTATAAAAAAAAAAAGTGCTATATAAATAAACTTTGATGGATTGCTTTGATTGAATGTCCTAGTCATATTATCTATTAAAGACATAATTGTTAAGGTGTGAGTTAAAACTTTAACCTGCAAGCTCTTTAAATGTTTTTGCTTGTGTTTGTGTCCAGTTTTCCCACATGATCAAACTGTACCATGCATTGGGTCCAGAGAAATTCCCGCTTAATGAGCAGACCTTTTTTCCCAACCACATGCAAATGGTAAGTGCCTGAATGTACTGTTATTATCTGCAGCAATGTGTATTACACCTATGGACAAGCAGAGACCCTGGTCCTGGAGTGCTTCCTACACAGTTCACCGATTTCCCTGCTCCTATAGACTTTCTAAAACTTAGAAATTAACAAGGGAGTTGAGTCCTGAGGAGAAGGAGCACAAAACTGTGCAGGAGTCTGGTACTCCAAGATCAGGGTTGCCCACCCTGATCTGAGTGACACACAGTAAAATATTTAATTGTTATTGGTTTTGTCCTGAGCATGCATTCGGAGAGATGTTTATACGCTGGATTCATTAGTTGTTTTCAATGACCAAACGATCATTTCTTCTTCAAAATGAACACTTGACAATAATTCTATTAATATCTGATTTTCTATCTATTGATTTTCTTTCTTAGATCACATTCTTTACATTTTAAGTAAATATAATATACAAACAATGTAATCAGACCACGTAATTTATAGAGAAAACTAAATAAATGGCAGAAAGGACTGCCTAGTGTAATCCATTTTCAGTTTGTAAGAGAATTATAAATTCTCTTATAAATTCTTGCTCTTAGTAGCACTAACCTGATCACTATACAAGGAAGAAGATACAGGAATAAACTTAATCTGTTTATTTTGAATCTGATATAATGTATATACAGTCATCCTGTCCAGTTTCAGACAGGCATTCAAATAAGAATTTCATATTTAATATATCAACATACATTTTGTTAAATATGACATGTTCACAAAAGTGATTTTCATTAAATCTTTATTATAAAAATATAAAACAAATTAAAAATCAAAACATTTCTGTAACCCCTCCGGGAAATGTTCACCCCTTAGGAATCGGTGTATACACACATCCTCACACACACTGTACACAAGACTCTCCTGATCATTCTCAGCCTTTCACCTAAATATGTTAAGCAGGCAGCTATTTAACCCCACCCCAATTTAAAGTGGTCGAGACTAAGGTGGCTCAGGACTTAAGCAATGGCAGACTTTTCAGCTCCAACCTAAATCTTATACACCCCATTTAGCCAAACTAGCACTTCTGAAAGCAGTAATCAGTTGGATAGAGGTTGGGTGAATTAGGATTGAATCTAGAGTCTACCAGAGCAGGGGGGAGACCTATGGTCTAGACATATGCTCTGCTATAAGATGAAGTAAGTTATTTGTTCTTAAGCAGTTGTTCCCAACCCTATACTGGATTGCCCCTTGTACTTGGTATTTCCCTGACCCCTACACCTCTGGTCCAACAGTTTAGCTCATTAACAAACCCCTTCTTAAAGTGGGTGTGTTAGAGCAGAGAAAACATTCAAATATGTAGCACAGGGGTATACCATGACCTTGATTGGGAATCTGTTTTCAAAATGATGCATAAATGCTAAGTTGGTAATGGGTGGCTGACAACTTTTGTTTCTGTTGTGCCATCACAGTCCAAGGCACCTTAGTTCCTTTCAGTGGAATGAATTGAAGCTATTGTGAATATTCTCAAAAAATATAAAAGGTTAGTTTCAAATCAAAATTATTTGCTTCTGTTCATTTAAAAGAGTTTAATACTTTACATTTACAGAAATACTTTATGAATTCCTAAAACCTCTGTTTATGCAGTGACGTTAAAACAGTTAGTACCAATCAGCTAACTACTGCAAAGAGAAGTACCATCAATTTTCTTAATATGTGAAATAGTGTTTCTGGGACATAGTTTTATCTGCATACAAGCTGTACAATTAGCTTAATGTTTTAAGATAATGTTTACCATTTCACCTTAAAAATGATGGAGAGGAAATTTATAATTTTGTGGTCTGGCAGACATTAGTGCTTTTCAAAGCAGTCCTCAGGGTCACCACCCAAGATGGGTGACATTTTGGCTAAGTGCTAGAGCCAAACACAAGGGACAGAGAAAAATGTGAGCCATTGAGGTTTCTGAGGACCAGTTTGAGATCCCCCAGGTTAACCTAACTCAACAGATGTAATATTCCATTTTAACATTGTTAGTGCTCATAACATACAACAGAGGTTTCAGTCAGGTCACCATTTCTTAGCTTATTTCAACAGCAAGAGAAACAAAATAAATTGCATCTATTGCCCTGTTCATGAAAATAAAATGTTCCCCAACATTTGTGCTATAAGGTTCATTTTTCTGCCTTAGCTTGTTAAAAAAACAACAACAAAAAAACAAAACAATAATAATATATAAATCTTTGATTTTTTGTGATTATTTAAACATACATTCTCAATGTATAAGATTATGATATGAAAATTGAACGCTACAGCACAAAGCAGGCGTCAAGCAAAAAAACTGTATAAATAATATATAGCAGAGGTATGAAAACTAGTTTCTGGACCTCGAGAACTGTGGTTTGAATACCTCTGTTTTACAGTATACCTTATGGACATTTCACATACCTGTGTTTACGCACATAGTTATTCATATAATTTTATGATCCTCAAATGCAAGGTTATTGTTTTATAATAAAATATTGCTTTTAAAAATTATTACTTTGCATGGACACTGCTATGCTGATTGGATTTGAAAATGCTATTATTGAGAATCACGCTTTGATTGACGCTGTTTGTTGGCACAATATTTTGTTTAATGGCATGCATCTTGGTGCCACAGAGTATATGGCATATAATTATTGCTTCATAGAACACTGGAAGTATTATTCTTTTTATATGCAACCGTTATGTTCAAAAAGCGCCTGCAGTTTCGAAAGCAAGTTTAGCGCAAGGGGGACACAAGAAATTGCACAGGAAAATAACTTGACTATTAATAAGTCTTTCATTTACATGACATGTGAATTATTAATGTAAAAGGCAGCTTTCAATGCCAAGACTCTTCCCTGATACAACTCTTGTCTCTCCCTTTTATGTGTCCTTCTGAGGGCGGTAAACTGCCCATTGTGTCTTTGTGGATAGCAGAGTGCAGGTTGGGTGACCACAGCGTGACCTTGCACAGTAGACCTCAGGTATTGTTTACATCAAAAGTGCTACCACAGGCACCATTAAAAGTTGGCGTAGTCTGCAAGACTTATGTCATTATAGATAACCTTTTTTGAATGAAAGAATTAGGTATGAAAGGTAGTAGAAAAAAAGCCAGGTTTTAAAAGGGGGGAATGGAAGATGCTGGGAGTGTTCAGGGGTCAGTGGTGTTGATGGTTGTTTTGTCACGAGAGGTGATCCCTCTGTACCAGCTACAGTAGCCCTCTTTCTGCTGGATGCAGGCATAGTGGCGTGACTGGTAACCAGGGTAGCCGAAGTGGGACAGCATGTCCGTCCACAGGCACTCATTCTTTGAGGTCACAAAGCAGGGCAGGTAGTGACAGGGCTTAATCTAGAGAGAGAGAGAGAGAGAGAGAGAGAGAGAGAGAGAGAGAAAGGAGCAAGACTATAGATTTGTAGCTTCAAAGCTGAAAAAGACTATGCAGGAGGGTGTAGCCTCACTGTCCTTTTTGGAGAATAGATTTCCATTTCTAACATAATGCTCAATACATTTTTAAAGCAGTAGTTTGTAGATACCAATAGGATTTCAATATCATGCATCCCTGGAGTTTTAATACTTCCAGGGGCTCAGTTGCAAAATTGGCTTAGGTGCTGAATCTGTGCATATTAGCAGTTTAGTACATACTGTACGTATGATAATGCAAAAATTTAAAATGCTGATTAACTGCCTTCTTATAAAACCACTATGGGCAGTTTAGACATTAGTCTTTAAAGTTTTATGCAAATAAGTCAACATTTAAAAAAAAATCAGTTATGCTGTGTTTTGTGGTAAACACAGGCATTATATATGAGTATTTAGGCATTTCAAGTTTATTCTTAACCTTTTATGTTAAATGAAAAAAAATCTGTCTCCATAAAAACAACTAGGTGCTCCTGTTATACGAAAGACAATGATTACAGTGAGACTACATAAAGGGGCATATTAATAGAGTACAGAGCAGATGTACTAGGCACTAGGCAGGTAATTCATTCCCTTCAACAGGGGAAGATATGGCCAGGTTCAAATGTATTTTTTTTCCTGCAGTTAATTACAGAAACTGCTATGAGCTTTGCCTTTGAAGGTTTTACTTCTTCCAAATTTGAAGGAGCCTCTTTTTTGCTTTGAATTAAACATCCTCCTGCACATAGAAGTATAAATGTTATTTAATTGGTATTTCCATCTTTTAAGGGAGATGCTGAAGATGAATGGCATTTATTCAACTGAAAGTAATGGTGGGAAAAATTAAATCCAATAAAACAGCAGGCTGGTGCAAGTGTAATTACCAAATAGCTTATGATTGTAACTTTTGTACTTGCCAGTTGCATAAAAGTACATGTCTCTTGACACACACCTGTACCTAAGTCTTCAAAGGACTCTCCAGTGCCAGAAACTTAATGTTATCTTGTAAGACAGGCAGAAGGTCTGACAGGAGGGTGTTCAAGGAAAATGTGTACTTTATAAGCAGGTGTATTGCATGCAAGAACACTACACAGGCACTAGAAGATACATTATTACTGGAACACTTGGTTGAATATTTATCTCTTTGTGACTGACATTTTGGCCATGTGGGATTGGCATGCAGCAGCTACGAATCACAAATTACTGATGAAGCAGGCAGAAGTCAAGCAAAAGTTTAATGATGTGGTGCAAGCTTTCAGGAGTACAAGCCAATTGTGAGAGTATGTACACTGGGTCCTGCATGCACACGTATGGAATTCCTTAACTTGTGGGATTTAAAGAAACACTTTTGTAAAAAAAAAAACCTTATTTGAATGATTTATAACCAGATGCAGCCAGGGCATATTTAAAATCCAAGATTTGTTTGGGAGACACTACAGAAAGTAAGCCATACAGATTTGTCTTAGAAAAATGCAGATTATTTATCAGGCATGTATTACAGAGAGGAAATTGGTGACAGACCAAGTACAGTGCTTGGTAGCAGCAATTACCCCAACAGCTTCTGTTCTGAACTAATAAAAAAACTTCTCTTTGACTGCATATGAAATAAGTGAAAACATGTTTGATTTGTCCAAAGAGATCAGTGATTTTCAAGCTCTGTACAAGTAGATTATTAACAATGTGTAACCAGTTAACTGTTAAATTTACACATTGAGGTGTAAAGTCCACATTATACAGATGTGTAAAAAATTTAGCTTGCATGATGTCTATTTACTTACTATTTACCATCTAGGGATGTAACAATAAAGCATTTTTTGACTTGTACATTAGCTTGTGGTCAGTGTGGGACATTATAAAGCATGGCTTCTGTTTCAAATAATGCTTTCAATAAGTGTTTTATTAAAAACTCTTTAGTTAAAAAAAAATCACCTGAGTCCAGGGCAGAATAAAGGCTCTTGTCAGCCATCTGAACGGGGTACCAAACCACCAATGTAATCAAACTGCTTCACATGTTATTAGGGGCTTACAACTGTTATTCTGGGGGTTACACAGAATTTAATTTTGTTGCATACAGTGTACACTGCACTCACTGGTGTGTGTCAAAATGTGTGTATGTGTGCAACTGTATTGGAATGTGTAGTAGGCTGTCAGAGTACTGTGTTGTATTTGAACAAAACTCTATCCCTGGCTTTGCCCCTCTGGCCAGTGGCACGTGTGTGGTTGCTCTTTTTCCCTGTATGTCCTGGGTCCTCCAGTCCTGGTGCAGCACAGCCGCCACTCACCCTGCATGTGCAGCCCAGCTGGTAGCGATGGTTGATTCCTTTCTTCTGAGCGAGGGACAGACGCTCCCATCTCTCATTAAAGTTACACAGCCCAGTGTAGACCTTTCCATCATACACACGACCTATGAAGGAGATGAGAATGATTATTTTTGTCCCGGGTGCTGTAATTTTTCTCAAATGCCTGTATTAAAAAATTGAGTGATAAACAGTGCATCCATAAAGTATGCACAGCGCTTCACTTTCTGCACATTGTTACAGCCTTTCAATTCATTTTTGGAAAGGCACACACCTGTTTATGTAAGGTTCCACAGTAGACAGTGCATGTCAGAGCTCAAACCAAGAATGCCATGAAGTCTAAGGAATTGTCTGTAGACCTCTGAGACAGGATTGTATTGAGACATAGATCTGGGGAAGTGTACAGAAAAAAATCTGCTGCATTGAAGGTCCCAATGAGTACAGTGGCCTCCATCATTGAAGTTTGGTAAATTGAAGTTTGGAACCACCAGTACTCTCTGTGGAGCGAGGACATTCCAGAAGGACAACCATTTCAGAGACATCCTTGATGATAACATGCTCCAGTGCACGCTAGACCTCTGACTGGGATGAAGAATCTTCCAACAACTCTAGGCACACAGCCAAGATAACAAAGGAGTGGCTTTGGGACAAATTTGTGAATGTCTTTGAGTGGCCCAGCCAGAGCCCAGACTTTGTCATTGTGGGTTAATGTGTGTAGAATTTTGAGGGGGAAAAAATTAATTACATTAATTGAAATAAGGCTGCAACAAAGTGTGGAAAGTGAATCCTTTCTGGATTCACTGTATTAAAAGAAACAAGATACCTGCTCAAACCCCTGGGCATGGCCCAGTGTATGCATGTTTGTTTGATACCCATCTATCCAAAACCAGCAGTTTACACTTCGCATCAACATGCATTTTTAGGTGATTGGATCACACTCATTCATTTGTGGTACAAAGAGGTTTGAATGCATAATACACTTGCAGAAGCAGATGGGAAACCATGTTTATAGATAAGAAATATATTTAGATATAGAAATAAAACAAAAAAATGATTTTTACATGGTAAAAGTACAGCTGATCTCATCTGATAATACTTCTTTAGTGGAAAGTATACATGGTGCACGACTGAAACTGCACCTCTCAGCCTGATACACAGTAGCAGAGCAGTAAGCTTAAATGTTTGCCAGTGGTCCAGAAAAAAAGAGGCTTTATAATGCTTAAATAGTTTGCCACCAGTTGTGATAGCACTAGGAGAGACATCAATCCATACAGTAATAAATGGTAACAAACATTTCTCTAAAATTGGCTAAAAATGTTCCCCAACCCTACATAAAATGAAAGCTTATTATTTAGGCCTTGTATCATTCCCACACTGAGTATGCAAAGACATAGGTTTGAGAACCACATGCAGTATATTTTTAGACATTTTATAATCAGTATGTTACATACACACTGTGCATCATATTTAGGTCAGATGGGTTTAAGGCCTGTTATCTATGGTAAACCAATCTTGCAATCTGTGCCATTAGATTAAAGTGCCTAAACTATGAATTGATTCTCCAGTGGTCTTTCGGTGGTTATATTTAGCCTTCTGCTTTTTGCGGCTTATCACCTATGACAAGCTCTCAATCTCAGAAACAGGTGCACCAGAGCTGCTCTGAAGACTAACACCATAGTTGAATGCTCAGTCTCCCTTGTGGTAGCTGATACTTATGGATGGATTATTTTAGTCACTTGTAAAAAGAAACCTTACCAGGCTGTCTAATGTTACACACTTACACAAAGCGTGTCATATGGGCAGTGCACAAGGAGATCAAGGTGAAATGCATCTGGCTGATCTCATAGTTAAAAAAGCTCATAAAGAGAGCTGATACCAGCCACTTGCGATGAGAGACCCAATTCTGGCCCCATTTGTGCCCCCAAAGAGTATAACTTGCTCCACCAGAACTACTGAATCCTGAATATTGTCAAATATGTGAAGGGAATATTTGTTTCTGTGCTGTTAAACACAACTGGAACAGAAATTGTAGAGTACAAAGTGTGAGTAGTGTTAAAGAGGCTGTGAACAGGGGGAAAGTTTCTGGCAGTCACAGTGACTGTTGTTGATGTTTAAGTCAAACAGCTACTAGCATTTGTCTTGTGGGGCTTGTATTAACCTGAGTGAAACAGAGATGTCTAGTTCACTACTACTGAGAAAACTGATGTGACTGATATTTATCTTAATCTCTCCAGCTATTTATTAGTTTAAATTAGATTACATTCAACTTGTCGTTGTGCAGAGTACAGGTACAGAACCAATAAAATGCTGTTAGCATCTAACCAGAAGAACAATAAATAGTACTATTTACATAAAGTGCAGTAGGATCCATGCAGTGAAGCTTTAAGGTGACTTGAACTCACCTGTGATCAAGTACTGATATTTGTTAATTTCAAATTTGACACCACACAAGCTTTCTGAGGCCTCTGTGTAAATATGCTGGACATGCTGCATTTTGTTGAATCCTTTGTACATCTGTAGGAGACAAAACAGAACATGGCAGAAAGGTATGAGCTGTGGAAAAAAAGTTACCTAAACTGACCCAACCTGCTAGAACTATATCAACACAAGTCTTGATATGCCTTGTGTCAGAGCACTCTTTGGCATCAACTAGGTCTCATTAAAAGATAATATTCACAACCAGCCACAGGGGACAGTGTTCTCAGAAGGTAACAAAAACATGCTATTTTACAGATGAGCGTGAAATCTTGCCTTCTCATATGTGGAACATGAAAATGTATGTTGTTCTAAATGATGGTTGTATTAATGTCTGCCCCAGAAATAATTGTCATTTTACAACCAGCTTTTGCCATACTAATAATAAATATAGCTGCAATTAGCTCAAAATCTAAGTGGGTGGACCTATATGTTCCCCTGCTCAAGAAGACACATGTGCATCCTCATCTGAATTTTGCCAATGAACACCTTGATTCTGAGAGTGATTGGGATAAGGTCCTGTGGTCAGATGAGACAAAAATTGAGCGCTTTGGCATTAACTCAACTTGCTGTGTTTGGAGGAAGAGAAATGCTGCCTATGACCCAAAGAACACTGTCCCCACTGTCAAGCATGGAGGTGGAAACATTATGTTTTGGGGTGTTTCTCTGCTAAGGGCACAGGACTACTTCACTGCATTAATGGGAACATGGATGGAGTCATGTACCATAAAATTCTGAGTGACAAGCTCCTTCCCTCCTACAGGACATTGAAAATGGGTTGGAGGCTGGGTTTTTCAGCACGACCATGACCCAAAACATACAGCCAAGGCAACAAAGGAGTGGCTCAAAAAGAAGCACATTAAGGTCATTGAGTGGCCTAGCCAGTCTCCAGACCTTAATCCCATAGAAAGCCTATGGAGGAAGCTGAAGCTCCACATTGCCAAGTGACAGCCTCAAAATCTTAATGATTCAAAGATGATATACAAAGAGAGTGGAGCAAAATTCCTCCTGACATGTGTGCAAACCTCATAATCAACTACAAAAAACATCTGACTGCTGTGCTTGCCAACAAGGATTTTGCCACCAAGTATTAAGTCTTGTTTGCCAGAGGGATCAAATATGTATTTCTCTCTGCAAAATGTAAATAAATGTATAGAATTTATACAATGTGATTTTCTTGATTTTATTTTTGATATTCTAACTCTGACCGTTAAAATTAACCTACCTTTAAAATTATAGACTGTTCATGTCTCTGTCAGTGGGTAAACTTACAAAATCAGCAAGGGATCAAATAATTATTTACTTCACTGAACACTGTGACCACATTATTGATAGAAACATAGTGATTTTACAGAGGAATCAGATTTACTGTCTTTAAAAAAACAATTAGAGAAACACAAGCTAAATAATAATTAAGCTTAAATAAAAACCAATGGACAGAGTGCATATCTGATATCTTCACAGAAAACTGAAAGTACATTAGTAGAGAAACATGCATCAGTTTCATTTTTAATCCTATAATGGCTTTAGGTTTCCCGACAGCCTCATTACAAGTACATTATCTGAGTTTTCTGCAACCACTGATGTGTTTTCTCACACAAGACTTTGAGTCTGTCCTGCCCTCTGCACTGGTCTTAGTCAAATGACTGCTTTTGCCCTTAGTCATGAACTTGGAATGTGTAGCATTATGTAATCAAGTTAGACCAAGTTCCATTTAATGCTTGAGCAATTTAATTGCATTTGAGCTTTTGTGTTGCCCATTTTACTGTATTAACAGAACACCATAAATTGGTTCTATTGGTACAGATGACTGGTGTATAATAACAGTGTAAAATGACTTTGTTGTGGAGCATGACACTCTTTACTTGCCTTCATCTGCTTGACTGTGTAGCGCATGGTGCCAAAGGGTCCATCCTTCAATGGCTTCTTCCCCACCACTTTGGCTCGGATCACTGTGAACAAAGCACATGAGCACTGTTTAATATCATACAGGCAGTTTGAGTCACATGCACAGAGAGCAGTAGCAAGAACCCAGATGCTTCTGATTAAATAGAAACAAAACCAGACCAGCAGTCGTAAACAGATTCAAGAAGCTGTTTTTCCACCATCTGAGCTTGGGGATTGGATGCAATGGTAGCAGTGCTGACAGAGGTCAGATTTTGCCTTTCATAACCTAATAAAATGTATAATATGGACAACAGGGATTCTAGGTAAGCAGTCAACTTTCTTGGTTGTCTTGGGGCAGTTTCCTACCTGGCTTATTCATGTTAATGTGCTCTCTTTGCTAAGAAAAACATGAGTGATCTCAAGGTCAGCAAAATTATCATGTGATCATGTAACCCCAGTTTTCCAGGCAGGGAATAAGCCTAGACCTAATTTCTAAATTGAGATACTTCATTGATTAAAAGTTCAGGAAATCAATCCTGTGATATGCATTTTGTAGGTCTTCAGGTATCTTTTGTTTTCCATACAGGCCTGACTACAATCACAAACTTGTTCACTTGCATTGTTCCTTCACTATGGGTCATGTTATTTTAGAATAAAATAAAATGAATAGTTTAGTACAAATAAATAAATCTGTTTTGCTGTCCAGTATCTCACTTGGGGCACTTTTCCTCCAACATCATATGGTCTCCATTCAGGTTGGTGAAACTAATTTGAACCAATCGGTGCATTGCCCCCAACAAAAATAGGTTCTGAAACCTGAAAGGTTTGTTTGCAGTGGGAACCAAAGATTAGTAGGTTTTTCAACTTGCTGGTAGTATATGCACCTCCTCTTCCTTTCAGTAAGAAACTGAACTCCATTCCTCTAGACCTTTTCATGGTCTACTCCCACCCTATGAGATAAACCCATATAACCCAGAGCAGACAACTGAACAGTTGCAAGACTGAGATCTTATCCAACTGCATTTGACAGGCTTTTCCACTCCCCTTTCTCCAGCTAAACATGCCCCTCCATAAGAGTGTAAGGTTCACCTATTCCTCTCAACCCAAGGAACAAAGAGAAAAAGAGGAAAGTGCAGAAGGGAAGAGTGGAGGATTTTTTTTTATCTTTCCTCACAGGAATTTCCTTCCCACATTTCCTCAGGCTCACATTCCTCAGGCTGTTCCAAAAAACAGAAGAGGCTCATTTTCCTGGTGCCGAACGTTCTAGCATTTTCTTAAGCGTCACTGGCTATTTCCACTCTGTCTCCTATGCTAACAACACAGCAAGTTAAGTAAGGCCAATCGGAGAGATTACATCAAGCATGATATCGGCTTTGACAATCATTACACTGGTGCTCACATTGGTTAACTTTAACGTGATTAGTGCCAAAGTGTCTGAGTAAGAACATTTTGTACCAGCATAAATCTAAATTAAACCAAAGATTTAGACCAACAACTGTATGGAACGTTCAAATGTCCATATAGGATTCCAGAGTAACTAAACATTCATGTATCAATCATGCTGAAAACATTCTTTATAACATAATGACTGCATGTGAAAGAGTAAGAGTATCTAGACAAGTAGAGAAGAATGCCTACTTAGCCAGCATCTTCAATTTATCACAAAAGAGTGGACTGAATCAGGACAGCCACAGTCAGCACATGACTTAATATCTCAGATGCCTGAATATTTATTGTATTCAGTATTATGGGTAGACTACTACACCGTACTGAATAGAACACCATAGAGCATACATTTTGTTATGTATTTGACAGCATTAGCAGCATTTGCAGAATAGTATGGTGAGGTCTTCACAGGTCAACCATTAACCATTAAAGAATGGTTAATGAAAACCCACTAAGGAAACAGAGCTGAAGCTGTTTAACATGTTGGAATGAGCTAAAATTCCTCCAAGTTGATGTGCAGGTCTAATCAGTATTTACCGGAAATGTTTAGATACCGTTATTGTTGGACAAGGGGGTCACATCAGATAACGAAAGCAAAAATTCACATGCTTTTGTCAATCACAGATATGTAATATTGGATTTTCCTCATTCCTGGTGCAATTTTCACAGTTTATGTAATACATTCCTGCTAATAGGTTTGTGTGTATGTTGCTCTAAGGCATAAATATTCATGCTTTACTGAGTTATGACTTTGAATTACATTTCAGATCGTAGGTGGCAGTGTGCTGCAACAAAGGAAAATGGGCTGTGGCACAAAAATGTAATCCTTCCCTGCAGAAAGTGTAATTCATAAGGGAAGTAAAATCTTAACAAGTTAATCTGACACAAACATTAAAGAGGTACAGCATCAGTCAAACATAATTCATTTGCAAACAATGAATTAGGCTGAAAGTTTAGCACACTTGTACAATGGTTTGGAACAGATTGTTAGTTCATTTACAGAGTAAGATTTGTCACATAGAGGGTGAAAATTCGAGAGATGATTTAAGACAGTTTGATTTTCATATGGGTGACAAGGAGTGTGAGTACCACTCATTTAAATGAGTTCCCCAGTATTACAGCCTGTTTGGTTGCACTTGGAATGCACTTTTCATCAGCACTGAAACAATAAGATGTATTGTACATGGTTTAGCAGCATTATAAATCTGATTTTATCCAAAAAAAAAAAAAACAGGAGTATGCCTACCAATTACTAGTGGCACTCTATACCACCCTCCAACCAAGTGCCTGGCTTACACCTGACCCTATATAAATGTTCTTGCTGGAGATGGTCCTGCATGGTACATTCCAGCCCAAACCACACCACCTTGCACTCAAAGCCCCTCACCCCACCACCTTAGTAGGGTTGCTTTGACAGAATCTTAAACCTCAGGGGCCAAAGTGTAGGGCAAAACACTAATCTGGCACATGAAAGCCCTTTAATCCAAAAGCGTTATCTGAATAAACCATTTCAGTTCTGTGTAAAGCATTGCCAAGTGTGTCTGTGTGCAAAATCAACCTCATTACACTGCAGCCTGAAAGTATGAGATGCAGGTAAGCAGGCCGTATTCTACAAAAAGATAATAGCAGAAATTGTTACATTATGTCTGTAAGAAGATTAACTATACTGTCAATAGATAGCAAAACTTCAAGTGCAAAGGTCCATTAATGACAATTTTGAGTCTGTTCATCCAGACTCATCTTCAAAAGGAGGGGAATGCTTAGGTTGACATTTATGATTCATTGCCATGTTGTTAATTACAGTTGTGGGTGCCTAAATGTGGCTGAATCATCTTTCTCTGTATCGCCTTTGAAGTTAAAAGATGAAGCATTTCATAAACACAGCAGCCGCAATTCATATTCTGCTGTATGAGGAAGAAACATGCATCATTTCAATCCTCAGCATAAGTGTAAATCAAGACATACATTGCCTCAGCTCTGTAAAGCACTGAAAGGTTGAAAGGTTTCACTGTATAACTGAAGACCACTGTTCTAAGAAAGCTTAAAACAAGTTTCTGTTAGCAGTCAACCGCCCCACACACACCCAAGATGCCAGAGTGAAGATGTTTTGACATGAATTTAAACAATGTTGGCACACACACAAAGGGAATGACGACTATCTGCCAATCTTTTGTGTAGCCATTGCCAAAATATTAACCAACAATTCCAGCAAGCCTCTTATTCATAGACTATTAGACCACTTAATTCTGCCATTGCTGATATCAAACACACTCAACTCAGGAACATTAACATGAAGGTCTGGTAAGCTCATCAGTTCTAGTCATGGAAACTAATGTCCACCAGTTTGGCAAACTGCCTGCTCAAAATGCAGTTGATTCAATTCAGCAGTTAGTTATTGAGATATATAGAAGAGATTTAGCAGGAACATCACCAAACCATGTTAGCCTGTGTGTGAACTTATAGCCTCTGCAGAACTAATTTACCTGTTGTTTTTACTTGTTTACCTATGATACAAGACTACATTCTGATACTGTCGCTGTATGTTTTTTATTCCATGCACATCATAAAATCATAAATCAAATCATAAAATGATATCAATACAGGTCCTGCTGCATGATTGATTTAGAGGTATCTTGTGCAGCCGAAGAACAATTTGATATTCTTAATAGAGAATGATGCACAGCCGTGGGAGTAGAGCAGCGAGGCGGCAGCAGATGCAGTGGCGTTTCTCAGAAGCACCCTGGGCAGCCGTTCAGAACCATAAAGGACCTTGAAAAGGGATTTCTTGAGCTCACTAGTGCCTGTGGCATCTGAAAAGATCCCCATTTTTTAGGGCCAGGCAGGATGGGGGGCAGATTAAAGCAGATGAAAGGCAACAGCAAATCCACGGCCTATATAAAAGTGGTTGAGGAAATGGTGCCCAGGCAAGAGCGTATGCAATCTTGGTGATCGTGTTACCACGAATAAAGGGGAAAGAAAAAGATAGGATTCCCCTCTGTGCTGGCCTGGTGCTTAACGAGTGTGCACAGTTATTTGGAACATCAGTGGTTAACCACAAGGGGAGATGGAAACATTGGCCATATGTTTAAGAAATGCAGTGTTTCCTGTTTTCTATTCAGTGACCTTCACATTGAGCGTCAAGCAGGGTTCACTGCTGGTGCAAGGGGTCACTTGCAGGCCAAAACACAAAGAGGAGGCAAACTCATCTTTAGCATCCTCACCTGCACTGTGAGGTTTAAACTGATTTCAGGCCTTTTTAACAGTCTCAATCAGTTTCTGATTGTCAGCCATAATAAAAGAGGTTGGAATAGGGATCAGTATTATGTGTGCAGTAGAAGATGGATGGGTAGTAAGCTCAAGTGATCTGGAAAGCAGCTCATAGTAGTGCCTCTCAGCAACCCACACTTCAAAATAAGAACTGTAGTAACATACCATAACCACGGTAATAAACCATAATAGACGTTCTGTTCTGTACAAGACTCAATATAATAATCTAATACATTTGTCACCATATAACACTTCTGTACTATGGTCTTATTATCCACAGTACTAGTGTAAGAACCTAAACTACACTTTTTGTAGGGGTATGCAATAAGACAATATTTATGGTTAGCATAATAAATGCTTGAATTACATCAGTAATCCTTGATATCATAAGGACAATTTTGGAATCAATATTCACAATGAAGTCCAGATGAGCTAAATCTGTGAGGAGAACAAGCCTCGAAAGTTTAGTGTAAGTCTCTGTACGGACACATGCAGCAACAACCAAAGCTTCATGGTTTACAGGTGAACAACCACAAATATATATATATATATATATATATATATATATATATATATATATATATATATATATATATATATATATATATATATAATTTTTTTTTTTTTTTTTTTTTTTTTTTTTATTTATTTATTTTTTTGGAGTATACAGTCCCTTAGGAATAAAAATTCTTTGTAGAACTAAAGCACCAACAAACAAAGGTCTGGACATCATAAAGAGACACTGGTCAAAGCATTTCTTAGAACCACGAAAAACCTGCAATTTGTCACAGCCATCATTCTCCTGATAAGGTAATGAAAGCTGGATTACATTTCCACAGCAGAGAAAAATCCCCAAATTAGGCCAGAGTAGACTCATGTATTTCAACATAACTACACAAGAATGGGAATGTGTTCTTCACCTATCTTCATAGGCCATCAAGCAGGGTGTTACTTGCTTGCATAATCATGTGAACTGCTGCTAGGCAGTCATAAGGTTCTGCAATGTTTATCAAAAGTGAATGGGGTAAACAGTAAGAGCAATAAACCAGCAACTGGACAGGTAGTTCAAATTCCTGGACAGACTGGGTTCTTCTAGTTGTGTCAAATTAAGGCATTTAAACCTACACAGTAATCACCAACTGTCCTCAGAAATCAGTGGGAGTGAAGAGTGAAGAGTTAAGCGTGGTCACGGCAACATGTCCCAGCAGACTGTGTTGTTTTGTCTTTTTTTCCTGAACACTTTTTTTTTCCTGATCTCTTTTGCCCTACTGTGAACATACAGTTAGCTGGCTGTCTTGTAATTTTACAAGAAGCTGTACAATGTAAACGTAGTGACTGCTGGGCACACGTAGTGACTCTCCTGGGCACACGAGTTTACAGAGTTCTGATGTCTGTGCAGAATGCACAGCAGTGTGTTCACTGGTATACAGCAGGCTGTTCTCGGAGTGAAGGGACATCTCTAACTGCCTTCACTTTCCTGTAACACAGTTTACACACGACCATTCGCTTCTCTCACGCAGAGGAGCAGATCCGGGCCCGAGCGCAGGTCTCTACAGACTCGCTTTCCCGACTTTCCTCGGCGTCAGTAAGAGAGCAGCGAGTAGAGCGGACAGGAGAGCAGCGCGGAGCCGCGCGTCTTACCTATGTCGGAGCTGCAGTAGGCGTCCTGCGGGTGACCCGGCGCGCACGAGCACGCCTCCGTCTGCGCGTCCTGCCGCAGACTGCACAGCACCAGCAGCGCGCTCAGCAGCGCGCTCAGCAGCGGGCAGCGAGGCTTCATACTGCAGCGTTCAGAAGAGTGCGGGCCGTCCTCGGAGAAAGTAAGAGAGTGAGAGTGAGTAAGAGTGCGACTCCTCGGCTGCTGCGCGTTGGACTGACCTCAGCTTCATATAGTGGAGGAGCAGGAAACGCCCCCACCAGCTGCTGCGCGCGCGGCCAATCAGCAGCCGTCTAAAAATAACACACATGATGTAGTGGAATGAAGTTCTCACAAACACAGAGCAGAACAAACAGCCCCAACTTCACCAACTGTGAAAAGCAGCTCACAACATTCACATTAAATAAACAGCCCATACAGGAGAATGAAACCAGGCTCAGCTTATTATTATTATTATTATTATTATTATTATTATTATTATTATTATTATTATTATTATTATTACCTTAAAACAACAGCTTCAAAATCTGATGATAATAATGCTCACTAAATAAGGCTGCATAATCCAAGTAAAATGTGTGTATAATATAATGTATATACAGTAATATTACTCTCTCTGTAGGGGGGCAGCTCAAGAGCAGTGACTGACCATTACAAACACAGCTGAAAAGTCCATTCACAATCAAGTTGACCATCAAACAAGGTTAATAAGTCACTTAAAATGTTAAATTCACTCAAACCTATTAAAGTAAAAATGTTTGAGAGGGAGGGACGAAGAGAGAGAGAGAGAGAGAGAGAGAGAGAGAGAGAGAGAGAGAGAGAGAGAGAGACAGGGGGAGTAATCCCCCTGTGGTTTCCCAGTGGTCTGAGCTTTTTGTGATCCAGCAACCCTGCTGGAAAATGCTTGGTTCATGGAATAACACATGAGGTGATGCTCCATGGTGTTATTATTTCCTATCAAGATACACGCCCGTTCGCTTAGACTATACAGCATATGGATAAGTCTTTGTCATTTGGTGGGCTTGGCAGTTTTTCCCCCTAGTTTTGAGATGATTATGAGATAACTAAAGCAACTCTGTTTAGCTCTGCCACACTGCCACCACTAACTAAATCTATTAAACAGAGCCAGACTGGATCAGATATTCAGATCAGAAGCCATGTTAGGACTCTATTCCAGATATTTTGATAAAAAATAGTAAATAAAAATTCATGAATTTTTCACAGTATTCTAATTCCCTGAGTTTCATGAAAATAAGCAGACAGGCAAAACATATATTCTGAAGTTTCAATATTTGTTGGTGGAAAATAAGTATTTGGTCAATAGAGCAGTGATGTTGTGGGGCTGTCACTGGGAAACACAGACTTTCAACTCCCTCCACAAATTTTCTATGGGGTTGAGCTCTAGAGACTGGCTAGGCCACTCCAGGACCTTGAAATGCTTTTTGCCTGAGTGGTCTGTTTGGGATCATTGTCATGTTGGAAGACCCAGCCATGTTCCACCTTTAATGCTCTCACTGATGGAAAGGGGTTTTAGCTTAAAGTCTCACGATACATGGCCCCATTTATTCTTCCTGTAACACGGATCAGTTATCCTGTCCCCTTTGCAGAAAAACAGCCCAAAAGCATGATGTTTCCACCCCCATGTTTCACAGTAGGTATGGTATTCTTGGGGTGCAACTCAGCATTCTTCTTCTTCCAAACACGACAAGTTGAGTTTTTACTGAAAAGTTATATTTTGGTTTCATCTGTCCACATGATATTCTCCCAATCCTCTTCTGGATCATCCATATGCTCTCTGGCAAACTTCAGACGGGCCCAGACATGTACTGGCTTAAGCAGGGGGACACATCTGCCACTGCAGGATTTGAGTCCCTCTCGGGATAGTGTGTTACTGATACATGCATAGTCTTTGTTACTTTGGTCCCAGTTCTGTGCAGGCCATTCATCAGGTCTTTGGGATTTGTGCTTAACGTTCTCATGATCATTTTGACCCCACGGGATGGATCCAGATCAACAGTGAACCAATGGCCTTGTATGTCTTCCATTTTCTTACAGTTGCTCCCACAGTTGATTTATTCACACCAACCTGCTTGCCTATTGTAGATTCCCTCTTCCCAGGCAAACAGGTACATTAATACAGGTAATGAGTGGACGATAGAAGAGCTTCTTAAAGAAGTTGTTACTGGTCTGTGAGAGCCAGAAATCTTGATTGTGGGTGATGAAATACTTATTTTCCACTATAATTCGCAAATAAATTCTTAAATTCTTAAATCCTGGATTTCTTTTTTTCGCAACTAGCCAGCTGGTTTCAACTGCTATGCTAACAAAAGAATGACACCTATGAACTTACCTTAGCATGTCTGTCGTTTAAGCACCAGCGGAACAGGGGCAATAGACCAGTCACTTCTGCAGTGCTGTCATCATTTTCATCCTATAGGCAGGGGTAGTGTGTTTCAATATTGTCTGTTTTTGAACTCTTTGATGTGGAAAATTAATTGAACTGATGGACACTGAAAGGGGCAAACATTAGACTGGACTGGACACAGGAAATCTCCTGATTCTGCCAATGACCAGTCTGGACCTTTTATTAAATGGTATTGTGCTGCGTATCTTATTGTTTCACTGTCCTTTGAAGAAAACATGTTGCTGGGCACAGATGGTAAAAATGACATTTTACTGTAATTTGATAATTTCTTCATTCTTTTATACAATACATATTTAGGCCAAAATCAACACAAATCCTATTTCATTTTATTCTACCTTTCTTTAAAACCTAGAGAAAATTAAGGCAAATGCAACATAATAGACCTACAGTTAAAAAAAAAATTTACAGAGGGATTTATCAAAATAGTCTTAATCTTTCTCTTTCCCTTTCTTCTTCTTTTATTATGTAAGCATATTCAAAAAGCAGAGCAGAGATATCACTCTAAAGGCCAGATCCTTCCAGCACCAGGCTGCATTCAAGGTGCAGGTTGTGTAATATTTGTGAGAATAGACCGAGCCAGCTGCCTTTTGACCCCTCAACCTCTACAATTACTCACTCTGAAGTTTAGATGTAGCTCCTCTTAACTACTAGCTAACAGAATAATTGCCCTGTTTCAATTTTTATCATCTACAGCATGGCATGGAGAAAACAGGACAGTTATTTAGGCTGGGTGTCATGCTTCTGTTGTGTTTGGCTCCCCTGTTTGTCCCTTCTTGTCATTTTTCTGTTTGTTTTATTTTCCCACATGCTTCCAATCATGCTTCTTTGTTTTGTTTTGGCCTTGTCTCTGCTCTAGCGCTGCCCTGTTTCCACTTGTTCCTAGTTTGTAGCCCTTCCCATTTGAAATCAGTCCCATGTGTTTCTAGTCTAGTCAGTATATAAATCGTCTTTTCTGTCAGTCTGTCTTTGTCATTTTTTTTCATGTCAGTGTGCTGTGCTCTCGTTGATTTCATGTCTTTTTGTTTATCTTAGTAAATAAATACTACCCTGCATTTATGT
This sequence comes from Acestrorhynchus altus, assembly GCA_034509495.1. Classification (NCBI taxonomy): domain Eukaryota; kingdom Metazoa; phylum Chordata; class Actinopteri; order Characiformes; family Acestrorhynchidae; genus Acestrorhynchus; species Acestrorhynchus altus. Next base: position 29,101,496 of record CM067501.1, on the reverse strand, counting down.
CTACCTCCTTGCCTCCTCTACAGCATGAAACTGTCCAGCATTTAATGTTAGTAAACAGCTAGCAACTGTAGATCATCATTAAAAAAGCAAGTATATTTGATATACTCTCTCCGAGTTTGTCTCAAATGGAAGCTTTTAAATGAGAAGTGCTTAATTGTAAGGAAGTATTTCAGTTTAGCAGGTGCATTTTCATGTTTGATTAATTTGTGGAGTCTTCTTTTTTACTGAAATGATTCACTTTCCTTCAGAAAGAAACTATAAGACTTGCTTAATTTTGAACATACAGTCCTCCACACTAGTTCAGACCTCTCGTCTGTTGAGCACTCATCAAGAGCAGTTTCTTTATGTCACTTTTGTGTTCTGCAACAATGTCATTGCACCATAATCAGACTCAGTGGGCAATGGAAAAGTGATATGTTTGTACAAGGTACAAATTAGAATGATACATCAGTTTCCTTATCAGTGTTATATTCATGTTGACCTCTTTGCCCATGTCCAGGTCACATGGCTTCAAAGTCATATTAACTATTTTCATGTTCATGCAATGACGTGGGCCGATAGTTTGGGTCTGTTGTAGTGGGCCAGCTAATGTAAGACTGTGAATTGTTTCCAGTAAATGTTCCTCTTTTCTCTACTTTAGAAATGGAGTGTTAAAGAAATATAATAAGCAATTATTTCCAAATACATTCTCCTGCAGAGTGGGCCACCTTTCCATGGCAAGAATAACATCATACATTTCATGTGTACTTATTACATAAGCATATTGAAATGAAACACAACAAAACATGATGAGAAAAACAAGGTGCAGGTAACTGTATGTTATATTGCTCATATACAGTACATCATCATTATGGCCTCTCATACTCCTTGTAGCATTTGGTTAAAAAAGTGTTCAACAAAAAACAATTATGATAATAAAAATTTGCTTATATATAAGAAACACTGTAAAAAACATCGAAATGACATTCAGAAATCAAATGGCTAGGTTTAATTATTAATACTATGTATTTATACTAATGAAGGTTTAATAATTAGCTGTTAAACATTATTGGTAAATGATTTCAAGCATATCCTGTCCTGTTTTACTGCATTTACATTATACAAATGACATCACCAGATCAGGCATTATCTTAGGCAAGCCAGATATATTCCTACATTTCCAGCACAATCAAAAGCATAGTGAATAAAATGTTCTGGCAGGAACAGGAGAGTGTGGTAATCAGTTAATCTGAGTCAGTCCGATTTTACATTTCTTACATTTTACATAACTGTTGTAAGTAGGACACAACCACAAAAAGACCTCTCAATGTAAATTTCATTAAAGAGAAGGAAGAGGTAAACCATGTATGTATGTAATCCTCTTCACGTCATCACTTATGCATCCATTACTAAATCACAGCAAAAGTCGGTGGACTTGTTCATTCAACATTTCTTCATAAATCAACTGTATTAATATGGAGGCCACACAAGTAATTGTTAGATTCTATACTCATGTTGGATGATAGGTTCTGAAACTCCAGCTCATAGCAAAGGTCCTGAATGGAGCCCCATCTCTCTACAGAAACCAATTTCAGTTGTCTACAGCCCAGTGCTGGGGGGATTTACAACACTCTAGCCAGTGCCTCATATGTGTTGCATTGTGACCTAAGCAACTCTGCAATTGTTATGCAACATTAACATACGAATATGTTACCATATGTTACCAGCTCGTACATGTCAAGTCATTTCTTTGCACCCTTCCACAGTTATATACAGTTCAGATTTTGCCAGCTCAATCTGCAATAAAATAGAGGCTAATATATAAAAGTGCAAAACACTCTACTAAACACTTACTAAAGTGTTTTACTTACTGGGGGCTGTATATGAAGGATGCTCACTGTCTGCCCTGTGGAAACGTGCTGTGAAATCTCTGCACTGGTAAGCAACAGGCAGACCAGTACTGTGTATAGTTGCCCAAAATGATAACCATTCAATGGGGAAATCCCATTAATTTTCTAGCAATCTAAAATTCTTGTGTTTTTGGTCAACATGAAGTATAAACATATTAATGTGGCCCACCATTAAAATGCCAGAGACTATATTTGTTTTATTTTTATTTCCATTTGATGCTCTTCAACACATATGTCAGGTGTAAATTATTAGAAATATTTATGGATGTTGTGATATTAAGTAGAAAAATTAGATTAACCCTGTGTTAAACCAAGTTGTGTTTAACTGAAGTTTTTGTATTCAGTAGATGAGTTAAAAGAGCCTTAGGCCGTGTGTTTTCTCTACATTCTGATCCTGTATGTACTATAGGTTCCTTTTTTTGTGTGAGGGAGCGATGAGACATTGAACATTGTATTCCTGTGGATCCATTGGATGGCTAACCTGTCCCAGACCATTGAATCTCTGAACTTTTTTGCATGCAGTGAACATTCTGGGACTCATTCACGACAGACACTGAGCTTCAATGTGCTTCACAGTGAGGTAGGCTGAAACACCTCCACAGTTGTAGGAATCTCTCAGAACCACTCAGACATTGATTGTGATTTTATGGACAAGACATAATTGGTTAAACACCTATTCTTTCTTTTGATGAGCTGTGCTTTTGTATTTTATTTTCAATTTCCTGGGTATTTTTTAATATATTAAATAAATTTGCAACAGATTTTCAAGAACCTTTTCTCACTTTGTCAGTGTGGGGCATTGTGTGTAAAAGTTTGAAGGACAAAATGAATTAAATCTGTTTTGGAATAAGGCTGTAACATAACAAAATGGGGAAAAAGTTAAGTACTGTGAGTACTTTCTGCATGCACTGTGACTACCTAATATGTCTGTCAAGCCACCTTGGGCTACATAACCAGATTTTGTATCGTAGGCGTTTAGAAGGCAGCAGTCCAGCATGTTAGCTTGTCTTGCCTGAAGAGCTCTGTTCTGTAGTCCTACAAAGTCTCTATGATGAGATGGGACACACAGGGTTTGATCCCACCATGGACTTAAAGAGAACTCTATTCTGTTGTCCGAAGCTGGCAGATGATGTGGAGAGGAAGGTGAGGACATGTGAAAGATGTGTTTGAATTAAGACCTTGCCTAAGAAAGCTGCACCACTGAAAAACATTTGCTCAACCAGACCCTTGGAGCTTGTGTGCATGGATTTTTTTTTTCCATCGAACCTACTAGGGATGGAACTACTTGGTTTTCAAATCATTACTCCAGCTATATCATAGCTGTTCCAACACCCAATCAGAATGCCCAGACTGTTGCAAAATGTCTGTGAGGCAACGTAATATTTCACTCTGGTATTCCCGAATAGTTGCATAGAGACCAAGGTCCAGACTTCGAGTCATGTGTCATCAAAGAGCTATGCCAGTTTATGGGAATCTTTAAGACATCATATCACCCCTGAGGTAATCCAGTCAGACATTTGAATAGGACCCTTTTGAATATGCTAGAGACATTGAGATATGTAGATAAATTATAGTGGCAGAGTTTTGTGAAAACTACATGCCTAAAATTGCACACAAAACAATGTGACTGGCTTCATCCCTTATGGCGGTAGTTGTGATAGCACACACATTTCAGATTTTGCCAGCTCAATCTGCAGTATCTGCCATATTTTTGCATGTCAAATTCAAGTAATTCATGTATTTTAATAGGAAGCAGTATTTTCAACTGTATTTTTGGTGGTTTAGCTTGGTCTTTCTTTTATTTGGTTGCCCTGTCTTGCCAAGCCTAGTATTTGGCTGATTGGCCCAACTGAGAAACATTTTATCATTATTTTATATTTTATATTTGATTTTATGTTATTCTTGCAAATAACCTTACTATCCATACTGTGAATGTAATATGGTTGCACTAAACTAAGGCTGTTGGCTGTCAGTCCAGGATAAACCTATTATACATTTTGATTGGGCTTTCAGAATTCAAAATTGAATAAAATGGAATGTTTTTATTGAACCCTTTCCCCACATTTTTCTCTCTATATTCCTCTTTGGGTCCCAGCAGATAATAAATAATCGAAAGATAAAAACAGGAAGTATTGTATGAAGCCATTTGTAGCAAAGATTTGTGTTGCCTTAAAGACTGTAAACCTGCCTCATTTAGCCTAGTCACAGTGACGGGATACAAAGTTTGATGTCAAACTAACGCACGTAGTCCAGATGAATGAGACAAGCAGAGCCACGTTTCATTTCATTTCAGCAGGCTAAGTATAGAAAAGGATGAAAAATTGCTATTTTGTGACTACTGTGCCAGCCAGATCCAGGGGACCACACAAGAGCTATTGTGTTGCATTGTTTTTTTTGAAGGTGTTGGAGCCCACGTGACTCTATAATGACAAAATGGAACTGGCTAAGTGAGTCAGAGGAAATACCTTTTACACAGTGACTCAAAATACATTGGAAAGAGGTGGAGGGTAAAATGACTAAGAGCCAAAAATGGGCTCCTCTTTGGCTATACAGTGTACAGTATTATAATTCATAAGTCTATATTTGGTTATATAAATACTATATTTGACATTTGATGAACAAAGCATAATGGTTCTGTATCTGTACAGCATTATAAAAATAAGCTTTTGTTACATGTGTAGGTGCTGTTGTTGTGTGCTGCACACATTTTATGTACAGGTGATACTGAATTTCATTATTATATTTGCTAGGGGTGGGCAATATGGTAAAAATATTACATCACAATGTTTAAATACATGTTTATGCTTTAACACACAAACAAATTAGAACATTTGAAGACTTGTAAATGTAAAACCTTATTTACTAATTATAAAAATATAATCATATTTGAGCAAAAAAGTTGCTGCATCCCATTCTATTAATCAAGACTATTTATGTTCTTTTAAAAAGTATATCCACCCTAAAATGTTTTTTTTGTTTGAAAAATTGCTTTATCCAAGTATGGCAGAGGCTCATATTAAACAAGTGTTACATGCCTAAAGCAATCATATATTTCAACATTCACCTTTGAGCCCAATCTTCATGGCCTCAATATTTGACAGCAGAAATCAACAGAGTGGGGCACTCATTCCATATTGCTTCTTTCCTTATTTTATTTTTATTTTTTTATTATTATTATTTTTGGCTGCTGCTTCTAAACATCCTTTGCTTTCTGTCAGAGTGCAGGGTTGGAGAGCACAAAGAGTAGCATAAATCAGACTGTAGTGGATCTCTCAGTTGTGCACTTAGTTGACTGTACATAATCTCTTAATGTTTAATAATATAGTAGGTATGTGTTTTGTGATGTTAGAATCCATTATAATATTACTGATGTGCTTTTTTATTTTCAGATGTAACAAAAAAAAATGTTGTAATTGTCCATCACTACTATGTGAACTGTTGTCTACCGCGATACACAATATCAATTAGTTGCTAATTAGTTAATTAGTTGCTTACATATGTATGTACCTACCTACCTACCTACATACTTTATTGATCCTGAGGGAAATTGAGGTGTCCTTATTGTAGCTTAACAATCGAACAGTAAAAATAATATACAATAAATGTAGATGTAATACAATATAATGAGGTATGTAAATCAGATTGGGTGGATGAATTAAATGCAAATTATACTAAACTATACCCAAAAAGTCAGTAGAGCAGTTCAGTGACTTCAGCCTTCCATTAAACAAATGTCTCTGCTTTGTGTTTACGGTATGTAATGGGTGACTGGCATTGTCCATGATAGAGGGAAGTTTTTCCCTAGTCCTTCTCTCTGCCACAGAGAGTCCAGCTCCATTCCGACCACTGAACCAGTCTGCTTGACTAGCTTGTCCAGCCACATTGTCTCTCTTCCTGATGCTGCCTCCCCAGCACACCACAGTGTAGAAGACAATGTTAATGACTATTGTCTCCTCAGAAAGTAAATCTGGCTCTGCCCCTTCCTGTACAGAGGGTCAGTGCACTTTGACCAGTCCAGTTTGTCATACAGCTGCAGTCTGAGGTACTTCTAGGTCCTAACCACCTCCACATCAGCCCCCTCCATGGAGACCAGCTGTAGGGATGGTCCAGACCTACAAAAGTCCACCACCATCTCTTTAGCTTTAGTCTTGGATGTGTTCACCTGCAGATGGTTCATTTGGCACAATGCAAAGTCTTCCACCAGTCTCCTGTACTCCTCTTCCTATCCACTCCTTACAGACCCAACAACAGACCTATCATCTCAGACTTTCTGTACATGACATGGCTCAGAGTTGTACATAAGTCAGATGTGTAGAGCTCACATTCCTCATCACTACTGAAGGTATAGATGTCTTGTATGTCCTGCGTCTCCATCTACTCAGCCAGCGCTGTAGACGCTGTACTGGCATCTCCGTTCTTCCGGTATGGGGTATGTTGTGCCAACTTGTCCTTTTGTGCGAGTAGCTCTCCCCTCAAATAAACAAGGTTTCTACTGCTAGCTTGCAAAAAAGAATGAACTATATCCATAGGATACACAAAAACAAAAAAAATAAAAAATATTATATAAATGGATGTAAATATAATAAATCTTCTTGGCTTAATAACATTTTTCTGATTTTGAAAACATGAAAACCAAGTAAAAGAAGATGAAAAACACAGTTAAAGAGACTGCTGCTTTGAGCTACTGGAAAGGCTGCTGCTGATGTCTGGTGCCAGAAGTAGTACCTTTTCAGTAGTAGATTTTGTCTGTGGTCAGTAAGGCCTGAAATTGCTGTAGAGTTTTACAATGTAAAAGACAATAAGGAACTGAGGCCTACTGTATTTGGATGTGAGTGGGGTTTAAGGTATTCCTGAAGTATAAGTGTTTTTTGATTTGGATAGACTGAAGTTTGTCAGTCCATCTCAGTGAGCATTCAGCAATTGATTGAACATTGAAATCATGTGTCCACTATTGAGCCTAATAAAAGTTAATGAGATCTACAGATGATACTAGTGAGTCACTAGAGAAAATATAGGTTCTATGGGACTTGGCTGCAAAGTTAGAGTGCTTCTGCTAACCCCTGTCCACCATCAAAAGTGCTTACAATTGGAACACCAGCATCAGAACTGCTAATTGAAATAGTGAATGAGTTCTCTTTTCAAAAGCATTAAAATATGAGAAATGCCAGACTTGTGCCTTTTGATGTTATAACAAAATGTAAAATTAACAAAAATGAATATTTCACTGATTTATCATAATATATACATTGCCTGCATTTTATTGTAATATATTCCACAGTAAGTTAAAGATGCCAAAGTTACTCCGCTGATACAAAGTTTGTACACAAAGCATTTTGTTACTCAAATGTTGTAACTAAAATGTAAATAGTCATTCTTTTTATAACTTTAGTCCAACAATCTATAACTGAAGGAGGTGTTAAGATTAGTACTTTTCTCCCAAATGTGTACTTTACCAATATTATTGAAATCAGACCTCAGACAATGTTTGTTTCTTTATAGGCCAGAAATTTAAATTAGTGAGAAAGTATTATGTTTTGCACATAGAATGTACTGATTTGTTTGGAAATTCTGTTGAACTCTGTTTCAAGCATCTCTTGGATGGTTTGAAAAAGAGTTCATAATTCTGCTGTAAATGGACAAATAAATCTTCAGAGGTGAGCATGGTATTGGAAATGTGGGCTAAGCCCCAGTGTTAAAACGACTGCCCCTGATAATGGTCATGTTTGTCTGTTAATGTAAGGCTCTTCTCCCTCATAAACAATTTGTGCAGATATACTGTCCTTTACGTTGTGTAAATGTTTGATTTCAAGAGATGCAATTGAAGTAACACTTCGTTGAATTCCTCAGCCTCACAGATTAAAAACATTATTTATTTATTTGTTTATTTATTGATTATACTCTTACCACAATACCCACCCATTCTGTTAGCATAGGCTGTAATGTAGAGATTAATAAATATACTAGTAGTCAATCTTAAAAGATTAGAATATTGTTAAAAGGCTCATGATCACAATCTCATTCAGAAAGGGTAAAATGTCAGAATAATGTTTATATTCTATTTATTCAATGTTTTACTGTTGATCAGTGTGTCTTATAGTTCATAATTGAGAATTTCAAAATATTATACAGTTTTAATTAAAATTTGAATAGATTACTAATCACAGTATCAACTTTACAAAACCTTGAAACAGATCACTTTATATAAAATGAGTTGATTTCTTTGGAATTTTATTATCATAAATCTTTTTCACAGTAATCATTTTTTTAGATGAACTAGTAGAACTGACATTAAATTTACCTAGCAGTAATGGTAGTTTTCTAGCGTCTTTCTGTCTTGCCAGGTACCAAACCAAAGTGCTTGTATTTGTTCAAAAACATCTCCAACCTCTCAAGATGCATCAGCAATAGGAGGATTTTTAGTAGCAGTAATTATCACTCTTGTTACTTTCTGCATTTTGACTGATGTACCCCTTTATTCCTTCTAATGTAAAGTAAGGCTACAACAAGATTTTCATGATATAAAAACCATCTCAGAAAATATCTTGCTTTAATAATATCAAAGTGTATGGCATTTCAAAATGCTTCAAAGACAGGTGTGCCAAGCTTGTAGCATCATACTTAAAAAGATGTGATGCTGTAATTGTTGCCAAATGTGCTTCAACAAAGTATTGAGATAAAGAATACTTATGTGTTATATTTTTTATTTTTTTTATAAATTTGCAAATATTTCATACAAACATTTATCACTTTGTGAGAATTTGTGGGGTATTGTGTGTAGAATTCTGAGAGAAAAAAGTGTGCAAATAAAATGTGAAGTGTGAATACTTTCTGGATGCACTGTGTGTGTGGTATACCTAAAACCAGTATACTGTGGCAACCCTGCTGTACCATTACCATTGCAAGGATACAAGTTTTTTTATGGAGATGATGTACATAACTTACTTCTAACTGACATACAGATGTGTCTGAATGTTTGCATAGACAACCACAGGCAGGGTAGACAGCCACAGACTGCATTATTCCTGTGGTTGTTTACATATGCATTCATAAATGTTTATATAGCATTTAAATGTGGATTATGTATGAATGTAGACGTTCAAATAAGTTGTATTTTTTCCAATTTTTGCTTGTTCGTGAAGATGACATGCATATTCATCCATGAATGACCATATATGTTTCAGCAGATGTTTCCACTCAAACTCCTAATGGGCTCATCTGTTTCCTGTAAAAGTAGCTGATACTAGGAAAGGACAACACATGAGAACAGAAAAGGAATGGAGGAGGATGAAGAGGGCAGAGGGGTTAATAGAGGCTTAAAGAAGGAAGAGTGGGCCCTGATGACTCACTGTAGCAGAGATAGTTTAGGTCAGGTTTTAGTGGCATACATGCGTCAGCCTCAAGGGAACTGGAGCTAGGACTCACATGAACTGAAAATAGACCTCTGGTTGGAATCTCCCTTGTTTCTTGCATTGCTTGTTTTAGGTTAAGCATTATGTCATATAGAATAAGCAGATTTTGATTTGTAATATACTGGATACACTGGAAATGCATGGTAAATGGATATCTTGGCAAGTGAAAGCATCTTAAATGTGGACAATTAATCTAATATTTCTAGACAATTTTACTAGACAAATGTAATTTATGTATGGTTTCAGTTCACTGTCACTGTATCTTTTAAGATTATTGAAGGATCAAATAATCTGCCAGCACAGTGCGATCACTTACAGTAAACATTATAAAAATTAATAATATTCCTTCAATAAACTTAGGACGAGATCTGTTAGAAATATTGCAGTACAGAGTGATGTTACGCAGCCAGACCAGGAGTGTCAAAGTTCACCAAAGTTGAACTCCCTTCACATTTCTGCAAATATATTATATCTTTTCATGGGGCAACACTTTAGAAATGAAACTTGGATATAACTTGAAGTAGTCAGTGTACAGCTTGTATAACAGTGTAGATTTACTGTCTTTTGAAAATAACACAACCATTAATGTCTAAATAGCTGGCAACACAAGTGAGTCCACCTCACAGTGAACATGTCTGAATTGTGCCCATTTGTACTACTGTCCCTCCCTAGTGTCATGTTAGTCAATGGGGAGCAGGGCTGTTAAATTAGGTGCGATGGGTACAGTTCTCTCATACTGATTACTAGATATTCACTATGCCACCTCATGACAAGGAACTCTCTCTGGATGTGAGAAACAGAATTGTTGCTCACCACAAAGATGACCTAGGCATATTAAGATTGCTAACACCCTTAAACTGAGCTACAGCACGGTTGCCAAGGTCATTCAGTGATTTTCCAGGATGAGTTCCAGTTGGAACAGGCCTCACCACGGTCAACCAAAAAAGATGAGATGTTCTGCATCATACTGAGAGGTTGACTTCAAAAAAATGCCATGAGTGCTGTGGCCTGACGAAACCAAGATTAACTGGTTTGGATCAGATGGTGTGGAGCATGTGTGTCTTCAGTGCCTACAGTCAAGCATGGTGGTGGTATCATCATGGTCTGAGGCTGCATGAGTGCTACCATTGAGGGAAATATGAATTCCAACATGTACTGTGACATTCTGAAGCAGAGCATGATCCCCTCCCTTTGGAAACTAGGCCTGCATGGCAGTTTTCCAAAATGATAATGACCCCAAACACACCTCCAATGCGATAACTGCCTTACTGAGGAAGCTGAAAATAAAGGTGATGGACTGACCAAGTACGTCTCCAGACCTAAACCCAAATGGGCATCTGTGGGGCATTTTCAGTGGAGGATGGAGGAGCACTCACTGGTTTTACCAACTATTTGGAAATGAATGGCTGTGTGTCAATTTATTTTCAGATGACAGTAAATCTATACTGCTATATATAGTGTACACTGATTATTCTAATTTATATCCAAGTTTCATTTCTATATTTCTGTGTTGTCCCATGAAAATATCTAATAATATTTGTGCAAAATGAAAGTTAAGGGATGTACTCACTTTTGTGACATACTGTAAATAATAAGCCAATTACCTTAAAAAAACACTTTCACTTTTGAGACCTGCTCTGGACTGCATTTCCTACAAGTATAGTTGTTAACTATGCTAGCAACTTACATAGCTGGAATGACACAAATTTCCCAAAATTGGAGTTGAATCTTTGGAAGTAAATTTATTGGTAATTTATGATCCATCATTAAGTGACATAGGTTTTCAAAAACCCTAGTTTCACTGAATGTTCACAACCACCATGGTTAAGCTGTGTAGTTCGAATGACAGGTCCAGAGCTGTGGTTAGAAAGTTAGTACATGGTCACAACATCATCAATGGTAGTCAGAAAGTCAAAAATGGCATCGATAGTGCTGTACAAACATAAAGAACCACTACAAAATATATTTCTTAGTGTATTTCTATGTTTGAGTAGGTTGCATTTATCAAATAATATCACTATAACCCATGTATACCCATGTGAGAAACAAAATACATTGTATGAAAATGGCCAGGAAATTGTTACATATATTTTAAAATATATTATAACCTTTAGAAACCCAGCTTTGTTGTAGATGTAAATTATTAATATAATCAAATATTACATTACAATCAGGCCAATCAGTCGGACAGCAGTGTTTCCCTACACCACCACTCCACCCCACACTTCGTACATACACAGTACACAAGATCAAACTTACAGATTAAAGTAAACTGTACTTGGGAAAACTGAAGTAAACATTAGTGGATCACTGTGGGGTAGCTTCAAATAATATTTTATGTAACATCAGAGACTGCATTGATTCTCAGGCCTAGGCGCAGTGTCAATTTTGTCATTTCTTTTACACAACCTGTGAGCATTTTATTGGGCATAAACTGAAAACATGCCTTGCTCAGCTACTTAACGCTGTCTTTGGAACATCGTCCTGGCCAGTGCTCAGTGTTTGGCCACAGATCACTGACTGACAGGTGTGGTTGAGGTTGGCTGCTGGAGGTACCATGCCAAAGCTAAGTTTTTATAGGAAGGAATCTCCTTCATGCTTGTCTTTTGAATATGTGTACTTTTAGTCTGGGAAGGTAAGGAACATGTGCTCTTCCAACTTTGCTCCAGCACTGATGTGAAAGTTATTCCATGATTAAACTATGAATTCCCCTGACAGTGTGCTCAAGAGGCTGTTAAGATTTTGTGTTTGCCCCATTTGTTTATTTTATTGGGATGTTTTAGAATGATATTCTATGAACAGCTTGACAAACAGAATGATCTCTGGTGGATGCAAGTATGTGTAGACAGGACAGGACATGAATAGTTAAAGCACTGTTAATGGCACTGTTGTTTGTCTTGTTCCTTGTGGGAAATGGCTTTGGTGGGTTTTATTGACGTAGATATGGGTAACTGTTCATCCTACATGTGCATTGTTGTGAAGCTGCATAATTAGTTATTGATTGATCTGTGTATGTTTGCAGAAGTGCTTCAGTTAGTGAGGTTTAACTCCACGTGACAGAGCATTGTGAATATAGTTGGTTCTTAGTTTGCCAAAATGTCTAAGGGGTTTTTGTTTGGGTTCCCCAAAGCATTAAAAGACAGTTTAGATCAAGATGTGTGATCCTTATAGGGTACATTTATGCATTTAGTTTTGTTCCTCTGGTTGGTTCCTTTAAAGCATTTGCTTTGCATAAAATCTATTACATAAGCATTTGGTGACTATAATAACTACAGGAGATTGTACCCTAAATGGTCTAAATTAGTTCTTGTACAACTTTGCCTCTGACTCCATTGAGAGTATTGAGCTACGTGTGTCTAGAATAGTGGTCATCACTGTTCATTATAGAGGAACTTCGCATTCAGATGAGAATCAACAGGAAAGACACATTTACAGTACATCACAAAGGCCTGTTTGCTAAGTTGCCTTTTACTGTCTATTTTTAAATGCAGCCAATAGAACTTTAAGTTACAATATAAACAATGATTAGCTATAACATTATGACCTCCCTGTTTCTACTCTCACAGTCCATTTGATCAGCTTCTCTTACCATGCAGGTGTATTTTGCAGATCTATAATAACCTACTGTAGTCCATCTGATTATCTCAATTCTTTGTCAGCCTACTTTCACCCTGTTCTTCAATGGGTGGCTCTTCCCACAGGACCACAACAGAGCAGGTATTATGTGGCTGGTGGGTCATTCTCAGCACTGAAGTGGCTCTTACATGAAGTGGGGTGTGTTATTGAGTTATGCTGGTATGAGTGGTATTAGCTAATTAAAGTGAAATTGTTTAAATGTAATGAACAGTTTGTTCTAAGAGGAGTAAACTAAAAGCTAGTGAAGGTCATTAATCGTGTGGTGGCAATACATTTGCAAGTATATGGTACACATATACTGCACATATATAATAATTAAAATAATGTGAATTATATGAATGAGTTTTATTTGAATGTGTTTGGGTGTCCATTTTTAGAGTATCCCACATTATAGAATATGTACTGCTTTAAAGCTTTCCCATTTAGCACTCTAGCAACATTAATGATTTGTTTGCCTTTGATTATGCACTTATTATAAGAAATATATGATCGCATAACCACTAGAAAGAAATTTTTATATTTATCAAACTTATAAAAAGATAATTTACCTGCAGTATTAACTGGCAGCCTAGAATATATTGTGTGAGACATTTTCAAGTTAAGGTTTCACAAACCCTTCACAGCAAGGAAAGGTCAATGTCAAGGTCATGCTCCAGCTAATGTGATGTGTTTAGGGAGTGAATACCTTTGCCCTCTTCAGACACTGTTGCCTCTTTGTGAAAGATGTTCCTATAAGTGGTCATTATTGCAGCTTTAAATCACAACCTGGCAGTACTGTCTGTGCGTTTTACTTGCTTATCGTTCTGAGTGCTGGAGCTGCTCTTATTGTTCTTAGCAGGTGAAAGCCGTTCTATATGCTAAACCTACCGCAGTATACACTGACCAGCCACTTCATTAAAACAACCTTATTGTTTCTACACTGTCTATTTTATTGCTCTGTTTATCGTATATGTGCATATATGTGTATTTCAATACTTACAGACTCTTAATTACATCTGTTTCTCTGCTTATTTTGTTAGCCTCATTTCACCCTGATCTTCAATGGTCAGGGCCAGAGAAGGTTTTATTTGGGTGGTTAGTCATTGTCAGCGCTGCAGTGACATTGACATGGTGTTGGTGTTAGTTTAGTGTGTGTTATTTTGTACTGGTATGAGTGGTTCAGACCCAGCAGTGCCGCTATATGCAGAGAAACAGATGGGACTACAGTTTGTAATTATAGTACAAAGTACAAAGACCTCCTGTATCCAGGAAACTACAAGAGTCGCTACAAAGAGGTGATTTTAATGAAGTGGCTGGTTGGTGTAGATCAAGTATGCAGTACAAATATTATTTCACATTCCATAACCTTAGACATATCAGTCTTTATTCACAAAAATGTCTTATTGTATAACAATCTTATTGTTTTTTGCATGAAATATGCAAGTCCAAAGAAATACAGGCCCCTCAGTAAGCAATACACAAGTGGTAGATTTAGCACAGTTTAAAGACACATTATGAGTAATATGACTAATGCCAAATATTACTTTATTGTGCAGTATCTGTCAGCATGTGTAAAGGATGTCTGATATTGGTGACTCCTTGAATGATATGTGGAAAGAGCCCAGGAACAAGAAATGTAACCTCTCACTTTAATGCTGCTTTAAGGGACACCTTTACAATAAGAGGTATATCTAAGGTTTATTACGAATTATTAATTATGTAATAACTACACATTGTAAATGAGAAAAGGACAACAGTGGCCAAACTGTAATTTCAGATTAATCCATCCATCCATCCATTGTCCACTGCTTATCCTGGGTCCAGGTCTCAGGGGCAGCAGCCTAAGCAAAGAGGCCCAGACCTTCTTCTCTCCAGTCACCCCTTCCAGCTCTTCTGGGGGGACCCCAAGACATTCCCAGGCCAGCCAAGAGATATAATCCCAGAGACCTCCTCCTAGTCAGACATGCCCAAAACACCTCACAAGGGAGGCAACCAGGAGGCATCCATACCAGATGCCTAAAACCACCTTAGCTGGCTGGCTCCTCTCAATCTCCTCTACCAATCTCCCTGTCAAACTTCTGTTCCATCTTTCCCTTACTTGTGAACAAATCCCAAATTATTTGAACTCTTCCACTTGAAGCAGGAACTTATTCCCAGTCTGGAGATAGCATTCCACCATTTTCTGCCTGTGTACCATGGACTCAGATTTTGAGGTGCTGATTCTAATTCAAGCTGCTTCACACTTGGCTGCAAATGGATCCAGTGAGAGCTGGAGGTCCCGGCTTGCTGATGCCAACAGGATGACATCATCTGCAAAAAGCAGATGCATAATATTGAGACCAACAAATCAAACACTTTCCTCAATTTGGCTACACCAAGAATGTCTGTCCATAAAAATTATGAACAGAGCCTGTGACAAAGGGCAACCATGACAGAGTCCAACTCAACTCAACCGACTTACTGCCTGCCATGCGAAGCAAGCTCCTGCTCCGTTTGAGCTCTGAACTTGTCCCATACCTGAGTTTTTGCCTTGGAAACCGCCGAAGTAGCAGCCTGTCTAGCCCTTTGAATCCCATAGGCCAAACAAGGCTTAATAAGACTCTTTCTTCACCTTCACAACCTCCCTTACTTGGGGTGTCCACCATAGGCTTTGGCAATTGCCACCACAGCAGGTAACCTTGCACCCACAGCTCAGATTTGCTGCCTCAAGAATGGAGGAGCAAAACGTGGTCACTTTCCAGCACCCCCTCTAAAGACTTCATGAAGGCTGTGTACTCCGAACTGCCATTGAGTGCATATGCACAGTCAGAGCCCGTCCCCAGCCCAAAGGTGTAGGGAAACTACCCTCTCGTCTACAGGAGAGAACCCCAAAGTACAGGCAGAAAGCTGGGGAGCCCACTCCTGCTCTAAACCTCTCTCCACAGGCTCCAGAATAGAATAGAGTCCAACCCCTCTTAAGGAGATTGGTTCCAGAGCCCACACTGTGTGTCCAGGTGAGACCAACTATATCTAGTTGGTACTGCTCAACCTCGTGCACCAGTTCACTCTCATATTTTGCCAGACAGGTAGCAGTCTGTGTCCCAAGAGCCAGTTTCAGTAGTCGAGAATCAGAATACCAAGACCCTCTCCTTTGTCCACTATTCGATCCACATTGCACCAGAAAATCATTACTACTCCCTTCCATGAGTGGTATGCCCATGGGAAAGGGGACCCATGTTGGTCCTTCAGGCTGAACCCAGCAAAGCTTCATGGGTGAAGACACAGCCACCAGGTGCTCACCAAGAAGCCTCTCCCTCAGGTCTGTTCCCATGGTGAGGCCCCGGTGACCATATACAGGGTGAGTGAAACTGGATCACCCCTTGTCTGGCCTGTCACTTTGAACCAATTTACCCTGGGTGACCTTACCAGGGGCTGTTGCCCCCAATATCATACACTTCTAAAAGGTTTAGAACACCTACTATAGGTCATGAAACTTTTGAACATTAGTGTACAGGTATGCAGAGAAATAAATAGACTGCAGGCAAATTATAGAACTACAAAGTGCTTCTGTGTGGTAAGTGAAGTTAATAAAAATGAACAGGGAGTGTAGAAACAATGAGTTGATCATAATGTTGTGGTTGATTCTAAACCAGTAAAACAAATTAATTTCATACAGTCACCGTGCTCTTATGTGATCACTTGATTAACAACATGCCGCTGCATAATATATGTACACTACTGGTCAAAAGTTTCAGAACCCATATTGGGTGTTCTAAGACTTTTGACCAGTAGTGTAGCTCCTAAGGTCACTCAGACACGTAAACCCTTCCACCACGATAAGGTGATGATGCAAGGTGGGGAATTTCAGATTAATAAGACTTATATTTTTGATAGGTGGTAGTAACTTCTTAACAGAAACTGATGAAGCTGACATATATTACTAACTAGTAACTGCTAACAAAATAAGACATGTAATCAGCAAGCTCTGAGGTTTGTTTGTTTGTTTGTTTATTTGAGTAGACATTATACATTATGATTTTATGTAGGGTTTTTATAATGTTTTATCACAGATAATAAAATGCAGAGACCATTTATACAGTAAAACATTCTTTACATTTTAACAGGACTATAAAAACCATGTAAAATGAAAATGCTAGTTAGGAAAATAAGTTATTGTTGGAGATGTTAGATTCAGAAACAATGAATAGACTTTTTCTCCATTCTCGTCATTCAAGAAGGAAGTAAGTCATGGTAAAGATGATATCTCATGTCCTCTGCATCTGACGAAGCAGTTGTGAGCTCCAATTTAGCTCTTTAGCTCATCCAACATTAAAAATGTTTTCCAGCTTCTTAGCACTCGTGATATCACCTAAAAAAGTCAGCTGGTTCTATCTTAGAGCAACACCCTGAGCCCACTTTACTGTATCATTTATTGCAATTTTGCCCAGCATCTTGAGCAGATCAGTTATCCATCAAATTAGTGTTTATGAGCACGAGACTCCCCAAAGTCTGTTGGACTCTAGCCCCCCATTAGTATTACTATACTAATCATATTAGTTGGACCATTTGCTGGTGGTAGACTGTCTTGAGGTTTTCTAATTGTCAGTGTCTTTTAATAAGCTTGATTGTGTGTCTGGTTTAAGTTCATTGCTTTAGCTATCTTTGCTGGAAGTAACCAAGTTCAAGCAAGTTTTTCTAGTAGTCAGGTTATCCAGCTCATTAATAACTGGGATGATAAATCGTTTATCTAATGAATACTGACCTGAATTAGTACAAGCTCATCTCAAATGGACCAGAAGCTGCTATTTGCTGACTGCTGTTTTTAGTGTCACAATTGGTGAATCTTATTGAACTCCTGATGGTTTAAGTGCCGTTCAGATGGTAACACACTATGCTGATGAAATTTGGTCCAAAGTGCTTCAGATGCCATAGTTCCTTTCAAGATTTTGGTGTCTTTAATAAGATATTTGCATTCAAGCAGACTGTTTCACCTTTCACTGACACATTTTGTTAGCCTTAATGCACTCTGGCATAAACCAACTATAGCATAACATTAGCAGAGTACACATCTAACCCCATGTTCATGCTGGCTAAATCAAACCATGATATGGACAAAATCCCATTCATTTTATAGAATGAGTAAAAGATTCCATAAACACTTCCAGAGGGACCAAACGTTAATATGTTTGTTGAGGCAAGGGACAAAGTACTTTTTTCATCACATATCTTTTAATGTGTAACTTCATTGCATGTGTAAATATTCATATTTATTGCATTGCATAATTGCATAGAGATACATGATGCCAGAGATCTCCCTCTGTCTGTTTCTCTCTTTATTTCTAAGTCTGTCTCCTACTCCTTGTTTCTATGACACTGCTTGTTTCTTATTACATCTCTATCTGTATCTGTCTCTATCTTTTCAGTGACTTTTATACTCTAACAATCTCCCCATATATTATTGTTTCAAGCTCACCAGTAACCATCACTACCACTACCAGGGTTTGACCATATTAAACACCCAAACAGCCTGGAACTTTCAGAAGAGTTGTGCTGAAAAGTAAAGTGTTTGGCTAGAACAGCCCTAGACAGAGACAGACAGAATGAAATGTGCTTTTCTATTGATGGATTCAGCAGAGCCATTTCACCAAAGCCTAGAACTCTGCCCATGGAACTGGAGAGGGCTGTCTCATATGGACACAGTGCCCAGACAAAATATGGGTTAGTCATAATAAGACCACTATCCCACTCCTTCGCAACAGTACAAAGAGACCACAGCAAAGTTAGCCCCAAAATAGGCCATCCTGTCTGGAATCACATTTAACCCTGGGGGGTCGCCACTTCTGAGCAGTGCAGTATCTATATTGATCAAAGGTAAATTAACTGGCTCTCCATGCTCACTGTTATTAAATCAGATCTCTTTGCCACCTGCTACCGCTGAGCCGCTGAAAACAAGTTTAACCCTTCACTACTCAGAATTAGTGTAGCTTTTGTGTCACTCTGTATAGTAACATTATTTCTCAGTTTCCTTACAGTGTGTGTGTTGTGTGTGTGTGTGTGTGTGTGTGTGTGTGTGTGTGTGTGTGTGTGTGTGTGTATATATATATATATATATGTATATATATATATATATATATATATATATATATATATATATGTATATATAAACATTTTTTTCTGAATACTGCTTGTTCCCTCAGCCCCCTGCCTCCTGTCTGGCACTGATCAAGAAAGCAAATCTGGATCAGCGTGTACTGTCTAATTACAGACATATTTCTAATCTACCATTTATATCTAAGATCTTAGAAAAAGCCCAACAAATGATTGGGTATCTGCACAAGATTCAAATATATGAAAAATTACAATCTGGCCTCATCATAGTACTGAGACAGCCCTAGTTGGGATTACAAATGATCTTCTTGCCTTTGATCAAGGCTGTGTGTCCCTGCTTGTGCTGCTAGACTTGAGCACAGCATTGGATACAATAGATCACACTATTCTCCTTGAAAGATTAGAAACCATGGTCAGAATCACAGAGGCAGCCCTTCCATGGTTCTGATGGTTCAATTAATAAATGTAAATGGTGTATCTTCCAATGTAACTGAAATGAGATATGGAATCCCACAAGGCTCTATTTTAGGACCACTGTTCACACTTTACATGCTACCCCCTCGGCACAGTAATGAACAGACATGGCATTAACTTCCACTGCTATGCAGACAATATTCAACTGTATATATCAGCCAAACATGATGATAAACCTAAATAGTGACAAAATGGAGGAAACTTAAAACTGCAAGAAACAAATGAACAGACTTAAGGTTAAATCTGACTGATTTCTCTGTTATACCTGGTTCGGCAGCAAAAAATCTTGGTGTCACAATTGACTCAGATTTATCATTTGACCAACACTATGTATACGTTGTTGACCAGAGGAGAATGGGTCTCCCCTTGTGAGCCTGTTTCCTCCCAAGGTTTCTTACTCCAGCTGTGAGGAGTTTTTCCTTGCCTCTGTTGCCCTTTGGTTTGCTCATCCGGGAGTTTATGCCTTTATCCTTTGTTTATTGTGTTGTTCACCCTTTTGTATTTGATTTCGGTAAAGCTGCTCTATGACATCAGTTGTAAAAAATGCTATGCAAAAAATCTTTATTTGATTTGATGTGGCAGAGCTGCTGCTGGACCATCACAACTGAGAAGTAGCTCTGCCATGCTCCAACTGGTCCATATGCTTTTTTAATATTATTAATAATAATAGCTGCCTACTCTTTGGCATAATGCAGAGAGACCTCAGCAAAGTATGCCCCTAAGAGTTTAGAAATAGAGTATTTTTATTTATTTATTTTTGTCAATCAAAATGTTTTTGCATAGAACTATTTTTACCATATAGTCTATCACAAAGAAACTTTACAGAAAACCAAAATACAACAAAAAAGAGATAAACAGAATAAACATGTAAGTATACTGTTTTCTGTTCATAATCTAATTTTAAAAGTAGTGTTATATTTTATATTTTTGCATTTAAAGTGATATTTCAAGAATTAAGATTTTATTTAAATGTTGATACTTATTTGTAATTTTGTCAAATCTTAATTTAAATATTGTAGTAATGTGAGATTCTGGATTTCTGATTTTCATAAGCTATAAGCCATCCTGATCAATAGTAATGAAATATGTCACTTTACATGTAATGAATATTAAATCGCACTCAAACTTTGTATGAAATTATGAACAAGAATAAAATTTTTACAATATAGTGAGATGCACTTGTACATGTATCTAAGATGCATTTAAATCACATTTAAATCTGATCACTCAAACTATTGGAGGAGGTGGTCTGAAATGTTTTGCCAGTGTCAATGCATCTATCTCTAGAACCACATTCAACAATTAAACAATAAAAGCATTAACATTGGCAATAAACTTTACTGAACTTTGCTTTGAACAAATTAGTTCAACAAATTAGTTCAACAAATTAGTTGTCTGTTGAGTTAACTACAATGCATTGTGCTTCAGTGCACACTGATGCCAACTATTGTAATGTTTTTATAAATAATGGCTGCAAGTACAAGGAAATGAATCAAACATGAAACACACATTGACATTATACTTATTACATTCCATGTATGGCATTTAGCATTTATCCAGAGCGACTTACAAAAGTGCTTTGCTGTTCACTCAGAAAATATCCTTAGCTAGTAGACAAGGCTAGAATCCAGAGATTCCTCACACTTAGATCCTGTTGAAAACAAATGTCTTTATGGAGTTAAATACTCCTAAAACATATGAGTCTTCAGTCTGCGTATGAAAAAAGTGAGGGACTCCCAGGGGAAGTTCATTCCACCATTTTGGTGCCAGAACAGAAAAGAGTCTGGATGCATGTTTTCCTTGCATTCTGAGGGACGGTGGGTCAAGCCGAGCTGTACTTGAAGTTCAAAGGGCTCTTGGTACAGCTTGAGTTTTGACCATTGCCATCATCTATGGAGGGGCTGATCCATTCTTGAATCTGAAGATTTTGAATCTGATGCGGGCAGCTACAGGGAGCCAATGAAAGGAACACAGCAGAGGAGTTACGTGACAGAATTTGGGGACATTGAAGACGAGCCGCACCACTGCATTCTGGATTAGTTGCAAGGACCTGATGGTCCGCATAGGAAGGCCAGCTAGAAGGGAGTTGCTGTAGTCTACTCTTGAAATGCCAAGAGACTGAACAAGCACCTGAGTGACCTCTCTAGACAAAAAAGGTTGAATTCTCCTGATGTTGTAAAGGTGAGGCCAGTGAGTTCTCAAAGAGAATGGTAAGATCAGGATGAGGACCAGTGGTTCCAGGAATGAATAGTAGTTCAGTCTTGCTGGGGTTGAGTTTGAGGTGATGGGCTGCCATTCATGATGAGACATCAGAGAGGCAAACTGAGATCCGGGATGAGACATGGGTGTCGGAGGGTGGGAAAGAGAGGATGAGTTGAGTGTCATCAGCATAGCAGTGGTAAGTAAAACCATGAGAAGTTATTACTTTACCAAGAGTGGTACTACTTTACCAAGTAGTGTAGAGGAAAAGAGAAGAGGACCAAGGGCTGAACATTGTGGAACACCAGTGGAGAGTCTGCATGGAGCTGATGTAGCTCCCTGCCATGTGACCTGGTAAGAACGCTCTTCCAGGTATGATGCCATCCATTGCAATGCAGAACTGTTGATTCCAAGGCTACCAAGGATTGAAAGGAGGATCTTGTGGTCTACTGTGTCAAAGGCTGCAGAGAGGTCGAGGAGAATTACAACAGATGAAAGTTTGGCTGATCTAGCAGCATAAGAGTCATCTAGAGTTTCTCATTGACAGAAATGAGAGCAGTCTCTGTTGAGTGTGCTGGTTTGAAACCAGATTGGTTTGGGTCCTATAAATTGTTCTGGTTGAGAAAGAGAGACAGCTGATTATAGACAGATTGTTCAAGGATTTTTGAGAGGAAGGAGAGTAGTGATACTGGTCTATAATTGCTGATGTCAGTACTATCAAGAGTTGGCTTTTTCAAGATGGGGACCACTCTGGCAGCTTTGAAAGTAGTTGGAACATGACCTGATGACAGTGAGCTGTTTATGATAAAAGTAATGAAAGGATGAATGTCAGGAGCAATTGTTTGAAATAGAGAGGAAG
This sequence comes from Acestrorhynchus altus, assembly GCA_034509495.1. Taxonomy (NCBI): domain Eukaryota; kingdom Metazoa; phylum Chordata; class Actinopteri; order Characiformes; family Acestrorhynchidae; genus Acestrorhynchus; species Acestrorhynchus altus. Next base: position 29,078,964 of record CM067501.1, on the reverse strand, counting down.
GGATAGGGTCTAGAGATGGATGGTCACAGATGGTTGGATTGTTAGATGTGAGAAGATGAAGGATGTCAGCTGTGGAAAATGGAGAGAAAGAGGAAAGAGATGCAGGAGGAGAAGGCTGTCTGGTGGGGGAGTAGAAGTTGGTGGAAAGGATTGGCAGATCTTGTCAACCTTTTTTCTTAGAAGGTGACAAAATCTTTCGGGGGTGAGGGTAGTTGGAGCAGGGGGGTAGGAGGGTTTAGAGAAGAGAAAACAGAGAAGAACATATTTTAGTCAAGAAATATTCCACTCCTGATAATAGTCTCTTCTTGATGCCTGTACACTGTATAGATCATAATAAAGAGCCAGATGAAAACACAGCCCTGGAATGTACTTATCACAGCTCATTAGCAGTCTCGTAAAAAACTTTAGGTAGCTAGCAGTTCTTGCTTCCACATAAAAAACCAAAGCAGTCAAAACATTCCCAGTCTGGGAAGACTGTGTCATACTGCTGTCATTTTATAGACACCATTTATTATTTCCTTCCTTTAATGCATTGGAATGGAATGAATGTAAACCCACCCACAAGGCACAGACAACAAAGGCTACACACAGATGCTAATGTTTCCCTCCTTTATTACATCTAAGAGCAAATGCACCTTTCAGGGCAGTGATTATGTGCTACTAATGATCACAGGGTGTTTGTTTTGTAGCTCATACTTGTTCCCTTGGAAACTCTGGCAATGATTTGATGTAGACGAACACATAATACATCAGTTTGCATTATTAATAATATTTCCAATACAATATTAATACAAAATAAAATAAAATCACAATAATAGCACATTTTTGCACATTGTGATTCATGAAGGGCCTCACGCTGTGTTCATATCTGGGAGCTTGTAATTTTCCAGCTTGGAATCTCCTGCCTACAGTAAATTGTTCAACTTCAGCTGTTTGAGAGTTGTCCAAATGCATTGTTTGTTTAGTGTTTCATTTATTTAAGTTATCTAAGTGGAAATTCACCATAAATATAGGCCCCAAACATAGCATGAGAGCACATATTATGATCTGAGAAATTACAGTGAATGACTTGAATTAAAATTAACCAAGCAATCTCATGTATTTTGCAATATATTATTCAAACAGTATGTCATCACTGTCCAACAAAAAAACAATAGAACTGCAAAAACAATAGAAAAGGTTGAGGTGTTGTCTCATGAGTGAGATTGAACACTTGCAGTGTGCTTATGCCAAATTATCAATTTACATCACATTTTTGTCACATCACATTACACAGGTGTAAAGATAAGTGAAGAAATTAGGTACAGCGTCGCTTGCAGTAGCAAATGCAGATATGGAAAAAGATACACATATCAATAATAATAATAATACATACAGAGTATATACACATTAACTTACTTAACTAACTTAACCCTACATACACTATATAAATATATTTAACTGTTTTAAAAGTACTAGTTATTATTATGAACCCCTAAAAATAATGATCTGAACCCCTGTGATATGCAGGGCTGGGCAGTACACTTGCTTATGACAGAGATTAGAGGGCAGAAGTCTTTTAAGCATGTAATGCTGGCTGTCTTTGAAACAATTACAGTGGTGGTCAATTTAAAACATGCTGGCACATCTGAGAAGGAGAGAGTCTGTGTCTGTGAAGACTCCTGCTAACTTGTCTGCGCATGCTTTAAGCACTCACCCGGGAACGCCATCTGGGCCAGCTGCTTTGCGGTAATGACTTGTGTCACGTACCGCTGGTCTGTGTTGTGTTTACTGTTCCATGTGCTTTTGAGCACATGTCATGTCTCCTCCCATTCCCAGCTGTTCCATCTGTAACCCTGCCCCATCGTTATCATGTCCCAGCCATGTCTCGATATCGTGTGTGTATATAACTCCCTTGTCTCAGTTAGTCCTGGTTCGTTCTTCTCGTTTGTATGTGTGTCTAGTTCCTTACTCGTGTCGTGTTTCCATGTCTGTTTCCAATTGCGAGTTATCATTAAATACAACCCTGCAAGTTCCGCCTCCTACCTCTGTGCCGTGAGACGTTATACTTGCTTAAAATTGTGTTATCTTAATTATTTCTCACCACATTTAATTACAGAGAAAACCCCTCCTCAATTATCTTTTTCCAACATGAAATTTGATTACTTTTCCTAAAGTGTCTCTAAGATTTGAAAAAGTAAAAAAAAAATGTTGTATATGTAATATGTTTGTATATATTTAATGTTATATTTCCATGAAACCTGTAAACCTCAAGGGTACAACATCTTAGGCTAATTTTTGACCTGCCAGTCATAAAATCATTAACATTCTCACTCACTCACTCACTGACTCACTCACTCACTCACTCACACCCACACACACACACACACACACACACACACACACACACACACACACACACACACACACACACACACACTCTCTCTCTCTCACTCTCTCTCTCTATCTATCTATCTATCTATCTATCTATCTATCTCTGTCTATCTATCTATCTATCTATCTATCTATCTATCTATCTATCTATCTATCTATTTATCTCTCTATATATCTGTCTGTCTGTCTATCTCTCTCTCTATCTCTCTCTTTCTCTCTCTCTCTCTCTCTCTCTCTCTCTCTCCTCACTCTCTTTCTCTCTACACATGGTAATTGTAAGCCTCTACTTCAGCTGTGAAAGCTGTTCAGCTTAATCTTGTTCTAATCCACCTTTTGCTTACAATTCAATTAAGCTATTTTATTTTAGGGCTCTAATGAAGGGGAGTCATTATAGACCCTTAGGACATGGGGTGTATACAGAATATTAAGGCGAGGGTTAAATAAGATGGGCACATCAGCTATAGACAGAGATTAAGTTAGACTCATACGTAGAGGGAGCTCCCTCCAGGTGCATGGCATGATTTGCTTTGAAACAAGTGTAGAAGGAGTTTAACTCCTGGAAGTGCTGTACTTCCCCTTAAAATCCATGATTGTGTTTAACCACTGTCACATGCTTCTGACATTGGTGGTGTTAAACTGAACTTCCACTTTGTCTCTGTACCCATGTGTTGCTGCTTTTATGGTCTTATGGTCACACTTATGAAAATTTTAATTGAGGAATGTTAAATGCCCACAGAAATTTGGAATGTCCCATCCATCTGACACCCACTGTCATTCCTCAAAGTCTGATAAATTCTTGGTCATTCTTTTCATGCTGGTTAACCAGCTTGGTCTTGCATAGTAGCTGTCTAACTTGGTAAAGTTGTTTATGACTTGAGACCAGCTTGACCATCAAACTCAAATGAACACATGCTGGTTAAAAGGTAGGCTGGTCAACTAGCTTAACCAGCTTCACAATCTTGAGCTGGCCAGGCTGTTGTTTATCAGGGATTTCTCTTAAACCAAACACACACACAGACACACACACAGACACACACACACACACACACACACACACACACACACACACACACACACACACATATATATATATATACTATTGAAATATACTATTGAAATAGAAATATATATACTGTTGAAAATACATATATTTTGGTGGTATTGAAAGCTGTTACTCATGAAATACTGAATTGAATAGACATGGTCAGAAACACTCAACCACAATTTCTCAGCTCCTGCTTCACAAGTCCATGACTAATTTAAACTGGAGAGTTCAGTTCCTGCAGAAACTGCAAGTTGGATCAGCAGCTCAGTAGATTTGCCCAAAACATTTGCTCATTAGCTGTGTCCTTAAACTTCTGGCCACAATGTGGGGTTCCAACACTATGCTCATTAGCTGTGTACACAAACATCTGGCCATGTGTGGTGCCAGAATATTAGCTGTGTCCACAACCTTTAGGCCATTTGGAGCGCCAAATCCTTTGCTCTCCCATTTATATTCTATGGCAGGGGTGTCAAACTCATTTTCACAGAGGGCCACATCAGCACAATGGTTGCCCTCAAAGGGCCAGATGTAACTGTAAGACAGTATAAATATAACCAAATATAAATGTAAGTACTCCTTAATGTTAAAATACTCTGAATTTATTACTTATTCAACTTATTTTTGCATAGATGTAAAAATATGTTTGCTTGTTGCTCTGTTAACATAAACCCTGTTCATTTGTCAGGTTAAGAAACTCATATTACTCCATCAATCAACGATTGCTGCCGCAATTCGAAGAACAGCATGGATGTTGTCATCAGTGATACGTGATCTGTGCTTGTTTTTGTTGAGATTCATCATTGAAAACAGATAGGTGCTCCCAAACATAGACAAAACACCGGCAGCATGAAGTCAAAGCTGTGGCATCAGCTCAGGGGGCATCAGAGGGTAAAAGTCTTGGACTGCAGCATCCTGGAACTTTGGTCTCAGGCAGGGATCACTTTGAAGCCCGATTAGCTCCATCTGAAGGTGTTGGGGTGCAGGGAAGACGTTGGTGGTGAAAGGATTGGCAAAGATGGCAAAGCCTGACTGCTGGGCTCTAAAGTCACAGAAGTGCTGATCAAACTCATTCATTAAGCGACTCAGTTTAGGATCTGACTGAGCACAGAAAAACTGCCTGCAATGAGGCTGAGATGCTCTGACAAACAGGAAAGTGGGCAGGATTGTCCTGTTTCACCTGGCACATCCATAGATCAACTTTATGTTGGAAAGTCGTGATCACTGTCTTCACTATATTCACTATATTATTCACTATAGTCACTATATTATCCATCCCCAGCACCTTCCACACAAAGCCTCTTGATGGATAATGCAATAACGAGTTATCAGGTGCACGTGACAGTTACTTTGTTTGACCATAAACTCCATTTCCCACAATTCATACCGATTTTGTTACCTATGAAGTGAAGGCATTAAGCCAATAGATTGCAGTCAATCAGGTCTTTTAAGCTCTTGCTTTCACATTTGGCCTGTGAGCCTTGAGTTTGACACGTGTGTTCTATGGGGAAAGTTTGTACAATGATAGTACGAAAACCCTAACTTGGATCAGGACAAACTTTTGCTCATTAGCTGTGACCCAAACTTTTGACCAACATGTGGTACCCAAAGTTGTATTTATATTTATTGCATTTAGCCGGCGCTCTTATCTCGACTGACATACAAGGTTAAACATATTACAGAGGTGGGACAGAGCAATGTTAGGAGTCCAATGACTCATATTGGTGTAACACAGCATAGTTGCCCACGTGGCGTGGAGGCTCGCTCGTTGTGTTATGTTACACCACACCAACCAAACTTTTGACCATAAAGTGGGTATCCAAACATTTGCACTGAAGCTGGTTGGTCTAAAGGCTTCTCCAAGCACAGACAGTAAACTTTTATTTGAAGTGTATTTATTACTCAGCTGAGGGAGCGGAGGAGGATATGCAGTGCCCATGTGCGGATCTCACACAATGTGTGATGTCACAGCATTCCATTCATTGTGAATATGGAAAGTTTGTGCGGTGATTGTTTCTGGACACTTTTCAGTGCATCCTTACAGGAGAGTTTTGGTTCACATGCATTTTTCATGAAAACTATTGCATGTATCAAAAAAGAAACAGTAATCCCACTAATAAAACCTAAGCATTAAGAATTGCTTACAGCAATCCCACTAATTAAATCAGCACCAAGTGGAACCTTCAGTCAAAATACTCTTTTATTTCAGTGACACTGTATGGAATTTCATGTTCTTTCTACTGAGGTAACTTCAGCTCCTCATTCATTGGAGCACACTGTGTCTTAAGTGGCCCCTGGAGTGCTGATGTCTGCTGAGATCCTTAGGCAGCATAGTTTCCTTTGAGCAGACTGCCAGGGGTGCCTGTTCCAGAAACCAGCGTGCTGCACTCTCCTTAGTGTGTCTGGTCTGCATAAATCATTTGGCTATTTGAGAATGGATTCACAGGAACATTTCCCTAAAATACAGAGTTCTTTAAAAATGGGTGAATTGTGGATGGCCCCCACTCATCCCTCAAACAGAATCTTCTGACTGCTGAAGTATGACAAAAGATTCTGAAGTTTGCAAGCCATTACTTCCAGACTTTGTTGCTGCTTCATCCCCCAAGGGATTGAACTATACTGAATCCACACTCTCCTACCTCATACACACAGATGCAGACCCCTCACACTCACCTACAAATATTGATTTATTCATATATGTGTCAGTGTTGGACTGTCCTACATGTCAAATGTGTGCTGTATTTATCATTAGTGTTTTGTTCTAGATTTATATTTGCACACATATGGTTGCAATGTAATCTGTAGTCTGATTTGTATTGTATTGTTTAATGTCACACCATAGTATTTGTACTAAGATGGAATGACAACAAAAGTGCAAATGTTTTGCATAATTTAGTAACCCCCCTCTTCAAAAGAGCTCAAGCTGAATTTTTGGCTAGCTGATTTAGCAAGGTTTCATTCATTAGAACATAACCCAGATGTTCCACTTTAATATTATTACTGTCCAGCTGTAATAATGACAGAGATATCCAATCCATCCCTAATCAGGTTTAACACACTAATTTACTAAACTAATAGAAGTCACCTTTATTTTTTAGGAGCAGAGCCAAGAGCCACTGCTGTAGAAGAATAAAAAAATATATTTTTTTACATGTTAAAGTACCATTTAAAAGAATACTGCTGTTTTATATCTAATGGAACTAAATAAATTGCTATGGACCTGAGATGTGATATTTATATATTTTGAGCTGTTGGTCAGTGAGTTCCCCACATGCACTGGCAATCAACAAGAATCACTCAGATGTAAATATCATACACAGTTGATATTTGGTTGGTTGGCAGCTGATCCTTTATGTTTTACTAGATAACAAAAATGACTTGATAAGCCACCATGCAAGTGCACAAGATGCCATACTGATTTGTCCTCTCTAAATGCTTAAAGCATCTTTTTCATCTGTACACCATCTGAAGTTGGTCTGCTTTGAGTTTTGAGTCTGGCATCCATTAAAATGTGGTATTTAGCAGCTTCACCGCCTGTGTTCACATGTGCATAATTCTCTGGCTAATTTCAATTATAGCTTAAGAAAGAGTTGGGCATCAATCAAAATTAGTCATAGTATATTTAAATGTAAATTCAGGTGGAGTCAGTAATTTTATGTAGTACTTTTGGAACGGGCCCATTTTATAGATCTGTTTTGTCATATTTTTTTATGTATGTTAATTTAATATTTGTTACCCGTATTCTTGTGTTTAGTTAATATGTTTATTCATTTTGGTAATCTGAAATATAAACACTTTACTACTACTATATTAATGACATGACAGGGCAGGGATCTATCGAAGTCTAATCTACACAACATGTTTGTTGAAGTGAATCATGGATTTAGAAGCTCAAAAAAGATGTTGATGCTCATCAGGTTGGAAAAGAATAATACAAAAACAATTCTAAAGATTTTGGACTCCAACAATCCATAGTCAGACAGATTGAGTGCAAATGGAGGAAATTCAAATCAATTGTTACCCTCCCCAGGAGTGCTCAACCAACAAAGATCACACCAAAACAAGGTGTGTAATCAGTCAAATCAAATTTTATTTGTATAATGGTTATCACAACTGATATTACAGAAATAAAAAAATAAAAAGATGAACAAAGGATAATAAACCCCCTGGTGAGCAACCCAAAGGGTGACAGTGGCAAGGAAAAACTCCCTTAGAGCTGGAGCAAGAAACCTTGGGAGGAACCAGGGTCACAAGGAGGGACTCATCCTCTTCTGGTCAGACTACTTATTAGTTAGGGAACACTGGACTGTTGTAATACCTGGGTGTACTGATGTTAGTTCAATGGTGGACATAATAGTAACAGTAGCAACTAATTAGGGTCTGTGTAAATTTCTACATAGTTGGTGATGGCAAGTGGGCAACAAGTCCAGAACACTGAACAGCAATGGTGTGCATGGCAGAGTTGCAAGGAAAATGTTAGGAAAAAGAACATTGTTACTCATCTAAAGTTTGCCAAACATCACATAGACAAGACAAGTCATTGTCATCTTTTTAAGAAAGGTTATGTTTGGATAAAGGTTTTAACCATTCCAGCTCAAAAAAACATATCCCGTCTGTGAAAAACAGTGGTATAATAGTAGTCAATTTTACTTCATCTGGGCCAGGACAGCTAGCCATTGTTCATGGAGCAATGAATTCTGAATTATGCGGCAAGGCCATGACCCTAAGCACACAAGTAATGTTTACTTGTAGCTATTGCTGCATAAGGGGCTCGCACCAGATACTGAAAGCAAGGTTCCCATACTTTTGCCACTCACAGATAAATAATATTATATCATTTACTGAGCAAGCATAATGTTTATGCCTAATTTGGTTGATTTGGTTCTCCTTATCTTCTTTTAAAAATGAATGCAGAAAAATGCTTTTTCACAATACCCATTCTGCTACACTAAATGTCAGTTCCTAGGTAATAACAGAAAGTTTATTTTAAAAAGTTACTTTAGAATTTTTAACAACTACAGTGTAACACTCAAGGTATTATCATGAATAGCATAATGGCTGTGCTGTAAATCCAAAATAACTCCCAACATCAGGTAAACTAAACGATGAATTGCATTTCTCTCAAGTGAGATTTCACTTGTCTTATGTTTTACATCATCAGATGCTTCTGTCAGTGTCATAAATTGTAGAACATGGAAAATTCAAGCCATGTGTACCACTTAGCTGTGGTCATTTGGGTACTTGTCTTATTGGAATGTGGCACAAAGGTGTTTCACAGTGAAGGAAGTGAGTCAGAAATGCCAGTAACTTAAAGGGTCTGCTGTCTATTTTATTTTATAACTAATACTGTACACCTCCTCCACACCTCCTATTGTGTGTAGGTGTGGGATGAAGGCAGAATGTGTAGTTTTCCATATCCGCATTTACTGTAAATTATGGTAAATGGCTTTGTAAAACACTTTCCAGGTTTGTGAAGTCATTTACTATTAAAGCTATAAAAGCTCTCATTCTTCAAACATTTTTCCTCTATTATTGAAGCACATACTAAAGTTTAAATTTTTAGTAAACAGCTCAGTCCAAGTCTTTCCATTTCGAATGGTTTTGTCTTCCTTAAACCTAAAAATAACAAAAGCTTGTAAGATCATTCAGACTGGGTTGCCAATAAAAAGAAATTCCATACTTAAATTCGAAGTGGAAAGACTTGGACTGAGCTGTTTGGGTGTTCCTGGTTTCCAGCTTAAAAAAACAAAAACTTTTTACATTTGTACATTTTCCAAAAGTAATCTTTTTTATTTAGTTTAGCTATTTAATGTATTAATAATATATATTTCATATTTATAATATATGAAATTAACAAGTAAACTAGACAGTAATTAGCTGTTGGTTGTTAGCTGTTCAGTTAGATTTCATTTCTGTGGGTTTTTTTGTATTTTGTATTGTTGTTTTTTGTTTTTAATGCATGATTAGTAATGAGAGTTTGCATGTTCCAGTTTTTACATTCAATGGGAATATTTCAGTTGGTTAATAGAATATACATTTATATTCTTAAAATAAACAAGTAGATTCAACTATAAAAATGCATCTACATAACTGTACATATCAATGTTTTTTTTCTGATGATATTTTTCATATATGCAAGTTAAAAGACAACAGAAGAACACAAGTTAGGTTGCTGATTTCCTCTGAATGGATTTGTTCATTTCCACCAGCAGCATACCTAATAAATGTAATGACACACTGATTTTATAAATCCATACTGGAAGCCATTAACACACTCACACATTAAATTAAAAAACACAATTTACTGTTTGCTTTCTTATATTATATCTAATGTATAGTCAAAGTGTCAAATACTCACTATATATATATATATATATATATATAAATAATATAATACACACACTACCGGTGAAAAGTTTAAGAACACCTAATAAGGGTTGTGAAACCTCTGACCGGTAGTGTAAATTATGTGGGTAGTGGGTCATTCTCAGCACTGCAATGTCACTGACATGGTGGTGGTGTGTTAGTGTGTGCTGAGTGGATCAGACACCACTACCACATCAGTGTTACTGCAGTGCAAAGAATGACACATCACTCAAATAATGCCTGCTCTGTTGTGGTCCTGTGGAGTCCTAACCAAGATGAACAGGGTGAAAGAAGGCTTACAGAGTATGCAGGGAAAATGGAAAGCAGAACTTGTTTTGGCATTCTTTTTATAATATTTCTGACATAAGAGCCTAGGCTGCATTTAGTTTCATTCTTCATTGTTACTGTGCCCTTCCTCTCTGCTGTCTAGTGTTTGTGTTGAATCACACACATGCGTCTCTGTCACCTCAGACATCATTCTAAGTTTGCTGTGAGACATTCCAGACTTGTAGCCTCTCTGAGTGTTCCGGAGCACCCTGGCTTGAGGAGCCAGGGTTGTGGTGCCTTTGTCGTCAGCAGGACGGGAGGAATGGGCAGCATTGGGAAGTGTTTGGGAGGCTGCATTTTGCCACAAACACCCTCAGAGGGAAATCCCTCATGTGCTCACATACACCTCTCTGGCTGTGTTGCACTGTCATGATGTGCTTACTTTGACATTGATCAGTGTGTGTTAGTGTGTGTGTGTGTGTGTGTTATTGTAAAATAAATGCAAGGGTTTATTTCATCATGGCCGTGCTGTTATTCATGATAACACATGACTTTGAGTGTTCTGTTTGGAAAAGAAATAAAGTCATAAATTAATAAACTGAGCCATGAATGTCACGTTTCATATGATTTAATGTTAGCATTTCCTCCTAATTATAGTTCCATAATTAGCAGCTTGTTACTTTGTCAGTAATAAACTCACTCACTGCAAGCCAGCAGCTTCTTCTCCATCTCCTTACATAAACCAAAACATAAAACTGTTTTCCACTCACCGTATTTATTGTATGTTCTATTACCATCCTTAATCCTTTTTGTTTTGTTTTAAATCATTGTCTTGTTTTCTTTTGCCCAGGCCATTTACATTACTAAATGTGTTTCAGATGTTATTTACTTCACAGGCCCGAGGGAAAAAAAAGAGTGCCTCTCAACAAATCAGCTTGCATGGCCGGAGCTAGCTGTTGAATAAGCAGTAATAATTACAATTTGTCAGAACTTGGCATTGGTGGCATGACTCAATGGAACGAGCCTGCATTTGTCAAATCTCCAGTTGTCACAATCAGTCATTACTTTAATAGCACAATCTATTCAAACAATTATGCTGACCAGGTGCATCCCTACTATTTATTTATCTTGTAATAGCTGCTTCTAGTATGATAATGACCCATGTCACAAAGCAGAAGTAATTTCAAACTTGAACAAGGAGTTCAGTGTCCTTTAGTGTCCTTACCATTTACTGGATGTTTACACAGCATAAAAGTGAATAATTTGCATTAACTGTGAGATGCAGTCATGTGCACAGTGACCAGAAATTCAAAGAAATACAGTTTGTGTTTTTTTCCCTGCCACAGATGACTGTGGAATAACCTGATTATGGGGCCAACACCAAGTTGCACCATTCTAACTTCAGAATTTGTACAGTAAAATTGTAAAACGTAAATAGAATTCCACACTACACCACAGCACTTTGGCATACTTCGTTTTCAATATTTTCTGTAACAGGTCCAATTTTTTTTATATATATATATATATATATATATAAACGTGCATGTGATTATGTGTATGTAAACATTTAGTTGGTGTCAGCTAGGACTTGACATTCTCTGCAATTTTACTTTTACTATGAATTACGTACTGGTATAGCTGTTTATTTTTTTGTACAGCTCCTACAATTGATGCAATGTTGATTTAAAGCTTTTAGTTGTTTGCATCATACAGTGTGAAAGAACACCAAATATTGTCTGGCCTCTTGAGTTAGGAACTCAGTATTAATATTGTTCAAAACAAGCTTGGAGGTGAGATTAAACAGTACATTAGTACTGAAATCAATACAGCACTGTAGGAACTGTGCACGTCAGCTTTATTACACTTCTGTAATAGATGTTGATTTAACCATTAAAAAAGTCTATTTTTTTCATATGCCCTGTATGTGCACAGTAAAAGAACATTACAGAACATAACCAGACTGTGTTTGCAAAGACCTGATAAAGACGGCAAGGTTGAAATGCAGAAGTATGTTAGAGTAAATAATGGTGGACATTGTAGTCAGGACATGAGCAGAATTTCTGAAGTGTGTTATTCCCTGTCACTAGTATCTGTCACGTATGTTTTAGTTTCTGGAAGTGTCCTCAGGAATTGGACCATCTCTCTTATTTATTGTTTGGGTGTATTTGTTTTTCAGACATTTTCAGAGCCATATGTCAATGTTGTTTATTTTTGTTTTGATGTCATTAGATGTCTACATTCCCAATCCTCCCATTATAAACCTGGCCCATCCCTTTTCTTGGAAATTTAATTTTCCTCAGAAGTGTGTGTGTGTGTGTGTGTGTGTGCGCTTGTACTTGTATTTGCACTTGTACGAGTACCTTCACCATGATGACATTCATAACATTTGAGCTCAGAGGATAGTGACTGGCTTAAGCGTACAGCCCATGGTTAGCCATAATGTGCATGAATAATACTGTGGTTCAGCCATTTCCTAATTGTGGTTAACACTCTTCTCCAATTTGCTTTCTCACAGCTGCCCAGTCCAGCTTTCCCAGTTGTGGTGAAGATGGGCCATGCCCATGCAGGCATGGGAAAGGTAAGCACTGTGATGTGTATAATATGAAGCCATCATAGCTAGGCATTCTCACAAGTAAAGGGAACTCTCATACCCAGCCGGTCACATGATGTAAAAGAAACCAGGAATTATTGGACCTAGTGACCTTCTTCCATCACTCCAGGTCAGATTCTCTGCCAGTTGTAAGTGCTTTTGGGTGGACAGGGATTAGCATGGACATTCTCACTTGCCTGCAGCTACTGTGTGTTGGGAGACATTCCTTTCATTAAAAGCTCTGTTACAGCAGCACCACAGTCTGGTGGTTCAGATTAGACAGGTTAGCCTTTGGTGTATAGAAGCCTGGGAAATCCCAACACTGTGTCACAAATTTATGGTTGATCCCTCCTTGGACCTATAGGTAGTCAACACTGCTAACCAGTAGCACCCTACAATCCTTTGAGGTTCAGTAATGCTCTGGCCACAATTATGGTTGTTCAGGTTTTCACCACTGGCCATTTCTCTCACAACCAACATAACTATGATAACTGATATTTTATGCCTTGAAAGTTTTCCACTTAATCTTTGATTGGTTTTAATTTTAGAGTCACAGAATATCATTGTAAATAATATTTCAGGTCACATGGCATTTTTTACTTGAAATGTTTATTGCGGAGAGACTTACTGTTGATTACATTTGAGTGTTTTCTTTCAATATTTGGACTACAAATTTGACTTTCTCTAATTACACTTAGTTTGGCTCAAACAAAATAGTACTATATTGAATTAATCTCTAATCACACTTTATAGTGAGATACAACTATTTGTTACAGTTTTCCTATTGTAATGGGGCAAGTTGTAATGTTGACATTTTGCTTTAGCTGAATTGTTCACAAATTGTATTAAAAACATGATTACTCTTTGTTAAGAATTACGTAGCAAAAATCTGTACATTAATTCTTTTACAAAAAGCTAACTGTTAGGTGGCATTCCATTATTTCCAACATCCTATAACATGCTGAAGAAAATATTTATTTTAGGTTAAACTGCCATCTTCAAACCTTACATTTTAGGTTTTCAGCCTAATCTCTACTGCATCTGAATTCTGGACAACAATATGAAAGTGACTGACTTGAAGCAAACCAAAATTAGGAGTTGAGGCCGGTGCCTATCTAAGGTCTAACATTTCCAAAATCATAAAGTTGTTCTATTATAAGTCGGAGTTGGTTTTGGCCCTGTACACAATACGCAATAAAGATGCAGCAGACATGATTAGGTTGAAAAGCAGTATTCCTTCAACAGACCGTTAAATAAATCATGTTATGGAAGAGTTAAACGCATCATTTTCAGATGTCCTCCATACCTCTATACATGACTGCAGCTGTTTTGTGTGTGTTCCTGTTAGCATTCTGTGTGCCTGTTAGACTTCTGTTTACATTTGTGTGTGCACACTTGTGTGTTTGTCAAACAGGCCAGTGGGTGGGGAGTGCTAACATTTATGAGCTCAGTTCACATGTCCCCGATGAGAGGGAGGGGATTGTTTAGGGGATTTCCCTCTCAGATCCCTCTGGAAGAGAAGGCATTACACACTCTAACCACCCATGAAATACACCCATGAACCCAGAACAATTAACCATTTGTTTATTGTGATAAAAGTAGGCCCTCTGTGCAATTGCATCAACTCACTGAATTGATGAATAAATTATATGAATCATGTTAAAGCAATGTAAAAGAGCTATTTTTAACTCCTTCTTTCTGTGTGTGTGTGTGTGTGTGTGTGTGTGTGTGTGTGTGTGTGTGTGTGTGTGTGTGTGTGTGTGCACGTGCGCTAAAGCCAAAGACGTTACAGGATGGCTGAAGGAATGCTATATGGAATTCTTCACTCTAGAACCCTTCCTGCATGTTTATGCTTTTCCATTTATAGATGTCAGGCAGGGTTTCCTTTAGCAAACAGGAATCTCTACTGGAACAGAATGTGTCTGCTGTCACAGAGTGTTCCTCTCTTCCTCCGTCTGACCTCTGTGCCCTGATTGTCAGATGAAAAAATTGGGGAAACAACAGGGAGAGGATGGAAATCCACTGGAAGAGTGCCATCTACCTTTGTTGTTTAAATCTTTTGGAAGGCCTGGACATTTGTCTGTATTTGCTGAGAATAGTCAAGTCCCACAGCCTTAGTAGCCATTTCAGATTGACTGGGGTAATGCAGAATCAAACTACTCTTACAGGTAGACAATATAAATAAATTGTATTTCCATAAGTTCATCGCCAATCAGTGTATTCATCTGTATTAATGTGCTGCCATTGCTCATACAGAGTTTGTTTAAAGTGTTGGTAAGATAATGAGATTCTCTTCCAGGACCTGAGAAATTCAGGATCCAACATCAGTACCTGACCTCACTAATGCTCTTGTGGCCAAACACAAGAACTTCTAATGTAATGTCCTCCCTGAAGAGTGTTCATTTCTGTTATTGCTGCAGGATAAATATTCTGAGACTAAATCCCAGCAATAGGTCTGTGGTTGTACTTAACCTGAAATGTACTGCCTCATATGAGTGGTAAAAACAAATGTGTTACCTTACTTGCA
This sequence comes from Acestrorhynchus altus, assembly GCA_034509495.1. Classification (NCBI taxonomy): domain Eukaryota; kingdom Metazoa; phylum Chordata; class Actinopteri; order Characiformes; family Acestrorhynchidae; genus Acestrorhynchus; species Acestrorhynchus altus. The sequence continues at coordinate 29,063,799 of CM067501.1, read as the reverse complement.
AGTTCCATTCTGAAAGAGGCCTTTCAGTTTCCTTAATTTCCAGTTTTGCAGCTCAGTTTAAACCCCATGTCAATTCTTTATAATGTGTCTCTTACTCACAAGACTCGTCAAAAGCTCTCAGTATTAGCTGTTGGCATTTGTTTACTGTACAGCAAATGATTGGATGTTGGGTTTAAATGTGTTTCAATTACTCACTAATGATTATTCATTTATGTTTCCTCTGTGTGGTAGATTAAGCTGGAGAATCCAAATGATTTTCAGGACATCACCAGTGTGGTTGCCCTCTCCAAAACATACGCAACAGCAGAACCCTTTGTGGACTCCAAATATGACATCCGGATCCAAAAAATTGGCAGCAACTACAAAGCATATATGTAAGTATGAATGTAAGGCATCTTTTTGTGCCTGTATGCATGATTTATCAAATATATACAAAATACTAATCAGAATAACTTGCCAGGAATGCCAGGACTGTTATAAATGAAGAAAAATGTTCTGTTCTTTTTTACATGAGGATGAAATTGGATAGAATTTATGTTGCTAGTAGGGAGCACTATTTATCAGTGTTAGATATACAGTGTCGTTTAGTGTAGGGGCACTATTGGACAAGTTAGGAGCTAATAATTGACTGTTAATTTACAAATATTAATCTACCTTATTAAGCAGTGTTAATGCTGACACTTTACTGGTACTAACACTTTAGCATCTAAACCAAGTATTAAATGATGATGATCAAACCTGAGTGATCAAGTGAAGGAGTCAGAGGACAGCACCAACTTCCCAGTTTACCATAATTCCCTACTGTATGTCCATGAACCCTTGGATCTTCAGCATATAACATTAATTACCAAAAGCTACACTGAACAAATCAGCTTTCAGCCTAGCAACAAGATGGAAAGATATAAATAGAAGAATCGCAATTGAGGATTCATGTTTTTTTTACAACACTGTTGTAAGCAGACGAGTTTGAATATAGCAGCTTATGAGTTAGAGAGAAGACAAACAGCAGCATGGATAAAGTTTCAAGTGTCCTTGCAGTGGTTTGTCTATTTAGAGTTTGTCTTACAGCTTTCATTCGAGGCTTTTCTCATCCTCGTTGTTCTACCCTTATTGCTTAACAATCTCCTGCCTGGGAGCAGGAAATGTCCGTGGTAGTGGGGAGGCTGACTCCAAGCGTCCACTGTGCAGCCTTCACCACCCTCTACAGAGCTTTCCTCACCGCGGCAGAATAGATTCCATGCCACATGTTGATCATGGAGCAAAGAACACTCTACTGCACATCTATATAAGGAGGTGAGGACCAAGCTCCCATGTCCAGCATGCCTCAACTGCCTGAGGAAGTAGAGCCACTAATGTGCCTTCCTGATCATACTGGAAGTGTTGTTGCCCCCGGTGAGTTTGTTACTCAGGTGCACACCCAAGTACCTGTAATTGGAGACCACTTCCACCTTAGATCCCACTATATAGGAGGGTGGGTGTGTTTGCCACTTCTGAAATCCACAATCATCTCCTTCATCTTCTTCACACTGATGCAGAGATTGTTCTTCCTGCACCAACCCTCCAAGTGTTCCACCCCCTGCCTGTAGCTGGGTTCATCCCTGTTTATGATACATCCAACCACTGCTGTGTCATCTGCAAACTTTACAATATGACAGCCTGGGTGGGTAGGTGAGCAGTCGTATGTGAGCCGTGTAAATAGAAGGGTGCTCAACACACAGCCTTGAGGGGAGGCAGTGCTGAGGGTTATGGTGGAGGAGGAGATGATGTGGATCATCACAGGCTGTTAATAAATTTGATTTGGCTATATATCACATGCGAGTTACAGGGGCTACATGAAAAACATTAAAAACTGGGTTTTCACCGGGGAGTGTGAGAAGCCACTGCAATACTGCACCATCAACAAATTGAACACTGGTGATTCTGGAGAAACACTATGCATGTGTTTTTTTACTGGTAAACTATATTTGTTCAATAAATAAATGGTTCAAGAAAAAAGGAAAAGAAAATTGACAGTGTTAACTGAACTGAGTGGGCCTCATTAAGAAAAACTGTGTAAAAATGTGAGTAAACTGCAAGTAAATTGAGTAAAATGGACCTTCCCAAAAACAGATTTCCAAAACTGTGAAACCAACAGATTTATTAATTGAGCATGTAAATGTGGTGCTCATGCACATTCCTTTACAATTAGCACAGAATTACCATGATGCACATGCATGAATTACAAATTATCACCATACAAAGAAGCTTCTTGAACTGAGAAATCTCATTAAAAAGCTTCAGCTTCTCTACAAAAAGCTAATCTAATGTGGAAATTCATGCTATAATGAATGAAATGCATTTATTTTCATTCTAGTTATTTGTTGCTTGTTGTGGGGAACTTGATATTTCAAGGCATTGGGTTATGTCATCTAAAGGCTGGTTTATACCTGCCACAGATGAGGACCTTGCACAGTATTGCTAGACAGTCTACATTGCTCAATGTTCATTCCTCTTGTATCACTGTCCTTGGCAACTGTATATTTTGATGCCAATTTGATTGCTTGATTTCTTGAAAACTGATTCATTTGTATTTACAAGATGTTATGTTACAAATTGTTATACCAAAGAATGGTTAAAGAAGAATAAAGTCAATGTTAGGAATGTCCAAGTCAAAGTCCTCAACTTAATCCAGTAGAAATGTTGTGGAAGGAGGGCGGCACGGTGGCGCAGTGAAATAATGTGATTAATCATGACTTAATACATGAAATAATCTGATTCATTGTGATTTACTACATAATGTGATTAATCATGGCTTATTTCATAGAATAATGTGATTATTCATTACTTACTACGCAGCGCAGTGGATAGCGCTGTTGCCTCACAGCAAGAAGGACCTGGGTTTGGTACTCCGATTTCCCCCACAGTCCAAAGACATGCATGATAGGTGAATTGGTGAACCCGTGACCCTATTCAGGAATAAGCGGTTCAGAAAATGGATGGATGGATGGATGGATGGATGGATGGATGGATGGATGGATGGATGGATGGATGGATAGATGGATGGATGGATGTTGTGGAAGGTTCATAGGAGAAAACCCACCAACATAACAGAGTTGAAACTTATGTATATAGGAATGTGGTGAAATTCATCCAAGCTGAGGTTCAGGACTAAAAATTACTAAAAGCATTACCAAATGATTCCAAAAACATATAATTTAAGTTATTGCTGCACAATATACTCCAGTGATACAGAATTCATTACTTTTCTTCCCTGTGGTTGTTTAAGTCTAGTAGCAAAGCTGTAGAGCATATTCAGTATGTTTAATAATAGATGCCTGCTGTCTTGACCAGCTGTGAACAACTGAAACTATAGGGAAATAAGCAAGTGGTATGAAACCTCAGGTTGTATTGAAATACAGAGTATAGGCAGCATTGTGTCACAAGCGTGTGTAAGGTATGGTGAGTGTGCTGCCCTCTGTCAGCACTTCGCCCTTCTGTGGCATCTTCCCCAACTCCCTGAGGGGAAGCGCTGGCGTCTCGTTGGCCCTGCCCTAACTATAGTGTGGCTAGCCTCCACACCCAGAGTCGCCAGCAGTGTGGCACCGGACGAGGGCTTTCCAGTATAGGCGTGGGAACCTTCCCAGAATCTTCTCTCTAACTGACCGCTATGAACATTTTCAGTTGCAACTGCCAGTTGTTTTCCTCAGTGTCCTGGATTTGAGGTGGCTCCTTTATATATTCAGGCCTATTGAGATCTCAACAGGTTTTACAGTTCAGATGAACAAATCAAATAAGATTTAAAGATTCAGATATCCCTAATTTACATTGTGTTTTACAGTGTGTTTTAGTCAGAGACACATCTTAGAGACAGTCATTTAACTACACGCTTACCATGTACTTGTATCCAGCATCATAAATGAGTAATGACCACAGAGGGATGGGTTCTTTTGTGTTTTCTTCCTTATATTCTTTCGTGGAAGATGCTTTGTGAAAGTAAATTTTTGCTTGTACACAGTGGCCCAAACAACATAGCCTATTCTTATTTTAAACATGCTGAGAGTAGTTGGGACATGTCTCACTTTGAAGTTTTCACTTTAAAAACCAAAGCTCACAACAGTGCGTGCTCTTATCAGCAGCTTCCACACTGCTTCCCTCCAGAGCACTGGCATGTAACAAACACAGCAACTATCCAGATGGATGCAAGCAATGACCTGCAGTCATGTTTTTCTTTTGAATCCCTGGAAACAAATAGATGGGATGACTAAGAATTAAAGTATTGACTGAATTGATAAAAAAAAAAACTCTCTCTCTCTCTCTCTCTCTCTCGCTCTCTTGCTCTCGCTCTCTCAATCTCTCTCACTCTAGGAGGACCTCTATTTCAGGGAACTGGAAGGCTAACACTGGTTCTGCTATGCTGGAACAGATTGCAATGACGGACAGGTGCGTCTGAGATATAAATCATTACATTTATCTGATAATAAATTGTTTTCATATATACCCACATAAAATAATGTGATTAATTGTGAATTTCTACATAAAATAATGTGATAATTGTGAATTTCTACATAAAATAATGTGATTAATTGTGAATTTCAACATAAAATAATGTGATTAATCATGACTTAATACATGAAATAATCTGATTCATTGTGAGTTACTACATAATGTGATTAATCATGGCTTATTTCATAGAATAATGTGATTATTCATTACTTACTACATAGAACAATGTGATTAAACATGACTTAATGAATGACTTGTAATAGTGTACATGTGTATCAAAATGAAGACAAGGTGGCAGTTGTACTGTGTTTAATTAGAGACATTGTACATCTATGTACACATAATTCTGGCCCAGTTTACAGCACAGAGTAATGATGGCCAAAAATATTCTAAAATGATCAATCAAAGATGTGTTTGGCCTGTTCAGGCCAGGGTAGTTGAACCTTCTACATGCCAACAAGAAATGGGGATTTTTACTAGTTAACTAAAAATGAATTGGGCATTTCTCAAATCTTTTTCAAAACATTTAAATAGGTCATCATGGATAGTGCAACTAGGTAATTAGTCAGTTGGATAGTTAGTTAATTTGAATGAATGATTGATTGATTAAATGATTGGTAAGTAAAGTGGAGTCATCTACCTGTTTAATTTATAATCATCCATTTGGCAGGTTAGCAGTGATAGTATTGTTCTTGGTTACTTAGGTATCGTTTGTGGGTGGACTCCTGTGCTGAGATGTTTGGAGGTCTGGATATCTGTGCAGTGAAGGCCGTACATGGCAAAGATGGCAAGGATTATATCATAGAGGTAAGTTAATGCTTATTTTATACAGAAACACAATAAAACAGAGGTTCTTAACCCTTTTCACTGTGCGACCCCCCCTTTAGGCTACAGTAAATTTCGCAACCCCCCTACCCCGGGAAAAAAAAACGGTATCAATAATTATTCCAAGTACTTTTCATCATATTTTCTCACTTTCTTTGTTTTCTTTTCTGTTCTGATGTTCCTCTAGTGCAGGGCTAGGTAACCTTTAACACCCAAAGAGCTGTTTGGACCCAGTTTCCACAGAAAATAAAACACTGGGAGCCGCAAATAATTGACATCTAAAATGTTTTTGAACATTTTGAATTCTTAAAAATGAAACCCGCCGAGTTGAAGGTCTCTTTCAAATGAATTATAAAGCTGAACTTAACTTATTCATGTAGCAAACAAAAGCAAAAACATGCTGTAAACCGTCATCCTTATTTCCTTATCTTTCGGCTTTCAGAGTGTGTAGCGGAGAGCGGACCTGAATTTAAAAAATACACTGGGTAAATGTCACTAAACAATGAAAAATAAATATTTGCAAAATATCTGAATAAATATTTCTTTGAGCTGGTTAATTTGTTTTTTTAGTATCAGTATTTGTTTTTAACGTAGTTCATGGTGGAGAATAGCTGCTCACATATATACTGTATGTGGATCTGAAGATCGACAGGACTTCAGATGCATATTTCTTCATGGATATATAGGTGTTGGGGATTCGGACATTCCATGTTTCAAACACAGGTTTGTCTGGGAAGGTTCCCAATGTCACTCCATTTTTGATTCTGAACAAGAGTGGCCTTCTGATCTTCAAGATTCTCTGTCAAGGGTTTGAATTCGGACACCCAGATGCCTTTGTCAGCTATGTCAGTCAGATCCAGATCCAGCTCCGGCTTCAGATTCGGATCCGGATTCAGATCAGGTTGATTTACACCTGCCAGGTTTTGGCTGTAAACCGGCTTCCACAAGTGTGACACTTATTTTGAGCAACAGAAAATAATAAAGTATAATTTTAGATGACAATAATCTTCCAATTTAGAATGAAAATTGAAAAAAGAATTTACCCAACAAAATACATTTCAGTTAAATACTTATAATGTATTTTCTTAAGCCACGCAGAGTCGTGGTATAAGGATGAAAGAGCTGCATGCGACTCTGGAGCCGCGGGTTGCGACCCCTGATCTAGTGCACTTTGCGTCCCCACTTCCAATTCGACCTTCTAAAGATGCTCCATTTTAATCCAGCCTGGATGATGTGCCGAGCCACAAGTTGAATGCCCGAACCTGAATCAAGATTCAGATTGAGCAGAACGGCAAGTGAGTCAGTTTGATTCAGTATAAAAAACGTTCTAAAAATGCTCTGTTTTAATAAACAGTGGGTGTGCCAAGCCATATCCTTCATGCGAGACACTCCATCAAGACTGAGATCACAGTGTGAAATCTGATTCATCACACATTTCGCTGACAAAACATCTTAATTAGTGTCACATTCATGACCCCCCTAGAACTACATCCCCAGGTTAAGAACCCCTGCAATAAAATAAATCTAAACCCAGGTGTTTCCAAGATTGTTGACCATTTGCACTTGTTCCAGTGCAGAGTTCACAGTTGTTTTCATTTAGAGCTTCTCCTCACTTAAGCCAAAACAAAATAGCATTTGTGTGAATTTAAAGACTGTAAAGAGCAAGTGCCAAATGCTTTGACAAAAGTTAAACTCCCAGATGTGCTACTCTTTTGATGGATCATGTCCGTTCCAAACTCAGAATTAAAAAGTTCAAAGCAGCTTAGAGACAAGAGCATTTGGGTGAAAAGCCATTCTCATCTACAGAGGCAGTACTGAAGAACACAAATTATGTGCATCCATGTCTATTTTTGTAGCATATGTGGGTTAAATCAGCACCCACCCTTTGTTGGCCCTGTGTTGGTGTTTATAGTTTGTCAGTTTGTCTGATAGCACGAGTAGAAGGTAGCATGTTCAAAATCAGCTCAGTTTGACTCTGGTGATGGTTGACACAACATGTCATGCTCTTAGAAGTGCAGCCAGTATTTATTTCTGCCTCATAATAAGCTTAATATTTTTGTCTCTTTTGGGTAATGTAAGTCAAGTCATCTTGATGTAAGTCATTATGGCACTAGTAGTAGCTCCTGCTCACTTCTGAGTTTTTTCCAACTTTTAGCCTCTTTTTCTTTTACTTAAGTTTACTTGAGATCACTTCTCAACAAGATGGACAAGCTCACAGCGCAAACATGACATGAGAAGGAATGCCAGGAGTGTAGCATCATGACGTTTACAGAGTCATGGCTAACCGCATGGCTTATATGTATAGACAGCTTTCACTTAATTCGGGCAGACAGGACAGCTGAGTATGTTAAGAGGAAAGGAGGCAGACTGGCAGTATTTGTGAATAATAGATGATGTAATTCTGGGCACATCACTTTCAAAGAACAAATCTGCAGTAAAAACATTGAACTGTTAGCCATTAGCATGAGACTGTAGTACCACCAGGGAAAAGTTTTGCATGTTATCGAGATAACGACATATTCCCCCATCTGCTAACACTGACGTGGCTTGTGACGTGCTTCACTCGGCTGGGTGCAGACTGCAAACACAGCACACACAGGCCCTCATCTTTATCTCTCAAAACTTCAATCAAGTTTCTCCATCCTCCACACTCCCCAGATTCACCCAGTATGTAACTTCCCACGTCAGACACAATAAAATACTTGACCTGTTTTATGCCAACATAAAGGAGTCATATAACTCCTTCACCACTCCCTCTGCTTGGATGGTCTGACCATAATCTAATCCATCTTCTGCCTATATTCAACTCCCTCGTACAAAGAGAACCAACAGTGACCTGCAGGTTAAGAAATCTAAGGAGCCTGAAAAGGCTCTACAGGACTGTTTTGAAACCTCAGTGCGGGAAGAGCTATGTGATCCTAATCGGGGGGACATTGACAGTCTCATTATATGGGACTCTATATGGACTATGTCAACTTCTGAGTGTCCGAATTGTGAAGTGGAATTTGAATGTGGCACTATAATCTCCTAAATGTGTAATGTACTATACAGTGCCTTGCGAAAGTATTCGGCCCCTCTGAACTTTTCTAACTTTTGCCACATTTCAGGCTTCAAACATAAAGATATAAAATTTTATTTTTTTTGTGAAGAATCAACAAGTGGGACACAGTTGTGAAGTGGAATGAAATTTATTGGATGTGTCAAACTTTAACAAATAAAAAACTGAAAAGTGGGGCATGCAATATTATGCGGCCCCCTTGTGTTGATACTTTGTAGCACCACCTTTTGCTTCAATTACAGCTGCAAGTCGCTTGGTGTATGTCTCTATCAATTTTGCACATCGAGACACTGAAATTCTTGCCCATTCTTCCTTGCAAAACAGCTCGAGCTCAATGAGGTTGGATGGAAAGCATTTGTGAACAGCAGTCTTCAGTTCTTTCCACATATTCTCGATTGGATTCAGGTCAGCTTTATGTTTTGGATCATTGTCTTGTTGGAAGATAAATCTCTGTCCCTGTCTCAGGTCTCTTGCAGACTCCAACAGGTTTTCTTCCAGAATGGTCCTGTATTTGGCCCCATCCATCTTCCCATCATTTTTGACCATCTTCCCTGTCCCTGCTGACGAAAAGCAGGCCCAAACCATGATGCTGCCACCACCATGTTTGACAGTGGGGATGGTGTGTTCAGCGTGATGAGCTGTGTTGCTTCTACGCCAAACATATCGTTTTGCATTGTGACCAAACAGTTCGATTTTGGTTTCATCTGACCAGAGCACCTTCTTCAAATTGAATCAATCAATCACGTTTTATTTATATAGCGCAGTGGGCAAACAGTGACAAGGAAAAGCTCCCTCAGACTTGGAGGAAGAAACCTTGAGACGAACCAAGGCTCAAGAGAGGAACCCAGCCGCCTCTGGTCGACACCGGAGAGCATAAACAACGGCACAATTTATGGGTTTAGGAAAAAAAAAAAAATGAAGTCATTCAGCGATGAAGTCCATGCAGGTAGCGTAGTCTACAAGCTCAGGACAAGGGGGGAGAGAGGGAGAGAGATTAGTGCCCCCTTAGCAGTTAGTGAAAAGCCTGCGTAAAGAGAAAGGTTTTTAGTCATGATTTAAAGATAGAGAGTGTGTCTGAGTCCCGAACAGTAGGAGGAAGGCTGTTCCAGAGCTGGGGGGCATTATAAGAGAAAGCTCGTCCCCCAATGGTGTTCTTTTAAATCCTAGGGACTATCAAAAGGCCAGCATCCTGAGAACGCAGTGTACGTGACAGGTTGTAGGGTATTAAAAGGTCTTTTAGGTAATGTGGGGCTAAACCATTTAGCAACTTGTATGTTAATAGCAATATTTTATAGTCGATTCAGAATTTAATGGGAAGCCAACGGAGGGATGAAAGAAAAGGACTAATGTGGTCAAATTTTCGCGTTCCAGTGAGAACCCTCGCAGCAGCGTTTTGTACTGACTGGAGCCTCTGTAGGGATTTCCCTGAGCTACCAGCTAGAAGGAAATTACAATAATCTAGTCTAGATGTAATGAATGCATGAATCAGTATCTATGCATGCTTGCGTGAGAGTGATTTACGCATTTTAGTAATATTGCGTAGGTGGAAGAACCCCGTCTTTACTACATTACTAATGTGGCTGTCGAATGCAAGGTCGGAGTAAAATATAACCCCAAGGTTTCTTACAGTTGACCTCTGCGTAATTGAGAAGCCATCTAAGTTGATTGGGTTAAAGGGTTTATTAGATTGTAATATTAAGATCTGTTTTTTCAGAGTTTAATAAGAGGAAAGTTTGTGCCATCCAGGTTTTAATTTCTTTCACACAGTTTGTTATTCTACTGAGTAAATGATCCACATTAAGTTTGGCTGATATGTAAAGTTGGGTGTCATCAGCATAGCAGTGAAAATCTATGTCATGCTTTCAGGTCACATAGGTAGAGGGAGAATAGTAGTGGCCCTAGGACAGACCCCTGTGGAATGCCATATTTTACTGTAGTGTGATAGGAGTGAGTATTGTTTATGTTTACACATTGGAGGCGGTCTGTCAGGTAAGACTGAAACCAATTTAGGACTGATCCTTTTACTAAGTGATTCTCAAGTCTATGAAGCAAAATGGAATGATCAATGGTATCGAATGCAGCACTGAGATCCAATAATACTAGAATAGCATTATGGTTTAGTAGGGCTGTTTCGGTGCTATGGCTAAATCCAGATTGGAGAGCCTCGTTTAAGTTGTTATGGTGGAGGTAGGTGCACAGTTGGTCGGACACTACTTTTTCTAAGATCTTAGCGGAAGGTTTGCTATCGGTCTGTAGTTTGTAAGTTTGTGAGGGTCAAGATTTGGCTTTTTTTAATATGGGATTGATAATTGCATATTTGAGAGATTTAGGGAGGAATTCACTATATTGAGTAATAATTTGATAGCAGTTGGAGCGACCTGTTTAAATAATCGTGTGGGTACTGGATCTAGTGGACACGAGCATTATTTGGAGGAGCTAATTAAACTGAGGAGGTCTTTTTCAATAACAGGATTAAAATGTTCTTCGCTTGACTCAGTACCAGTACTGTTCTCAAATGTGTGAGGAGGTGAGGTTGGGGCCAGATTATGAATCTTTTGTTGAATTGTTTCTATTTTGACGTTAAAGAATGTCATAAAGTCATTACAGGAGATGTCTGGTGGAATGATTGAGCCTGTGTTGTGGCTGCTGGTTATTTTTGAAAAGGTATTAAACCGGTATCTAGGGTTGTCCTTATTTCTATCTATTAGAGATGCAATATATAAGTATTTTGCTTTAAATAAGGCGTGTTTATAATCTGTGATAGTATGTTTCCAGGCATCTCTAAAAATTTCTAATTTTGTCTGCTGCCATTTGCGTTCGTAACTGCGTGCGGTCTGTTTCAAAATGCTGGTATGGTCAGTGTACCACAGCGCTAATTTTTTCTCTTTAATTAGTTTGGTTCTGATCAGAGCTATATAATCCAGATTTGAGCACAATACTGAGTTTAGGGTATCTATTGTATAGTCGAGGTCACTAAGGTTGTATGGGACAGAGACACTGGATAGGTCGGGGAGAGTATTAATGAGTTCATTAACTGTTGAGGATGTTATGATGCGTCTACTAAAGAAACGAGGTGACTGATGTATGCTGTGGTGTAAGATTAAGACAAACATAATTAGATAATGATCTGAAATGGAGTCATTCTGTGAGATACGGGTCACATTATCTGTGTCTGTACCCAGGGTTAAAACTAGATCTAGGATAAGGTTGAATCAATGGGTAGGTCCGGTAATAATTTGTTTCAACCCAAAGTCATCCAGAATGGACTGAAAGGCCATTTTAAGTGGATCCTGGGCCTTTTCAAAGTGAATATTAAATCCCGGCTTTGTCGATAGAAAGAGCTACTTGGGCTAAGAAGTCTGGAAATTCAGTAAGGAAGTCTGTATATGGACCAGGAGGGATAGTGAGGAGCTGAAAAGCATGTTGCTTTATTGAGACATGAGCTGGGTCAGATAGTTTTAAGTTAAGCACTTCGAAAGATTTTGCTTCATATCCAGAGTTGAGTAATAGCTAAGGCGGAGTCATATATTGTGGCTAAACCACCTCCACGACCAGATCTGCATGGGTGACTATAATGACTGAATGAGGGAGGACAAGATTCATTTAGAGCTATTGGGTTTGGCCCAGGTTTCACAGAGACACATGGCACTAAGGTCATTATCAGTGATTATTTCATTCACAATCACTGCTTTAGAGGTTAGAGATCGTATGTTTAATAATCCCAGTTTGATACGGGGGCTGCTGGTTCTCAGAGAGCTGGGAGATTTGGTTCTGATTCTAATAAGGTTATTTAAACAGATTTTCTGAACTCTTTGCTTTCAAACTCTACAGGGGACAGACACAGTCTCAATACAACAGAGTAAGGTTGTATTTATAGTATTGTGGAGTGGTTTAGAAACAGTACTTACTTCAATACTAACTGATGAGTGTGACCAGTGATAGAGTGAATCACTTACCTGCCCAGTGTCTAATCTACTTACCTCACTGGTGTGACTGTATGAAGTCAGTCAAACCTGGTGTAGAACCTCCTGGATGTTCCCGGAGAGTACAGCAGATCCTAGGCAGCTGGGGTGAAGGCCGTCTCTGTGGTAGAGGGCCGGACGCTCCCGAAAACTCTCACAGTTGTCCACGTAGTCCGCGTGGATGCCGATGTACCAGTCCCATAGCCAGCAGTGGAGAGTGAAGAGGCGGCTGAAAGGCTTACTCCCACGACAGTAGGTGGGCACAGGGCCGGAGACGATGATCCGGGCGAGGGTCTGCTGCCGAGCGGTGTGCAGAAGTGCTCCTTCAAGACCTCACTGCGACGGACAGAGATTTCATTCGTTCCTGCGTGGAGGACGACTATGCCAATGTTGTCCCGCTGCCGGGGAGGGGAGTCTCCGCACGACGCACAAGACGCGTGCACCTGGAAGACAGGACGCAGTGGCATTACCCTTAGTAATAGACCTGAATAGACCTTCAGGTGGCGGACTATCGAGTCATTGATTATAAGAATACCTCCCTTATTGCCACTGCTCAGGGCAGGTGGAGGCGGAAGTGAGGTGCTGAGGACCTCATCGCAGTTGGTGGAGGTGAAGACCGGCTGAGGAAGAGGTGAGGATCGTGGCCTTCCACCACCGCGCTGACACTCTCAGACCCGCGCCGGAGCGGGGGTGGAGATAACAACTGCCTGGGTCCGCCGGGCTGGGAGGGCAGGTGTGGAGACCGCCGAGTAGGATGCATCCCAGACGGCCTCCAGCCTGGTCCTCTGCCGGTGCATTTCCACCTGCCTCGCCAACAGAAGTTGGATCTGATGGTCCAGCTCCTCAAGCTCAGTGCAGAGGGTCAGGAGAGCACGCTCCTCCGTGGTCACCATGGTAACAAAATAGAAAGAAATACAGTGGTTAAGAAGAGGTACAGCAGTTAAGGAGAGTGCAATGAGAGTAGTGGTTAGGAAGCAGATTTCAAAGTTTAGGCTTATTTTAAAGCAGATTAAAGTGATTTAGAGGGTTTTCATGATGCTCTCTGCGCTTTGAACAGAACCCTGAGACTATCACCGAGCAGGTGCATTTATACACAGACTTGATTACACACAGGTGGATTCCATTTACCATCATCAGTCATTTGGGACAACATTGGATCATTCAGAGATCCTCACTGAACTTCTGGAGTGAGTTTGCTGCACTGAAAGTAAAGGGGCTGAATAATATTGCACACCCCACTTTTCAGTTTTTTATTTGTTAAAAACGTTTGACACATCCAATAAATTTCATTACACTTCACGATTGTGTCCCACTTGTTGTTGATTCTTCACAAAAAATTAAAATTTTATATCTTTATGTTTGAAGCCTGAAATGTGGCAAAAGATTGAAAAGTTCAAGGGGGCCGAATACTTTCACAAGGCAATAGGCTATATATTATTTGATGTTATATTTTACAAAATATATTATCATATCATTATTTATTGATATGTATAATAAATCTACAGTGAATTACAAACTATTTATTATCCTTTTTCCTTTCAGTTTGGTATCTATTTGGACCACTCCCTGTCTGGGTCAGCTACTGAGTCAGTCTGTTAACTACAGTCTTGGCCTTGACTTGGACTTGATATGTCTTGGTTTTCATCTTGACTCAGAAACATTTACCTAATTAAATAAAAATCACATATTTGGGTTGTCTGAGTCTTTAAAAAAAACCCTTTTATTGCTTTCACAGCTTTACAATAAAATATCACTAGTTAATACCAGTTATGTATGTAATTGAGGAATAGTGGATGACCATGAGAACAGTTCTGAAATGGTATTTATATATGCAAAGCATCATTTATGTGGCCCATTCAAAGTGCCGTATCCTCACATTTCATACTAAACAGTCATTTTACGACCAGATTAGTAAATTTGCTGTGTGGTTGGTTTGTGAAGGGTTAACATTTTATAAACACATCTGGGTAAGATAGTTTGCTAGATGATATCACTTTACATTTCCTTTGACAACTAGAAAAGTTTTGTCCTCTTTTTGAAACACCATGGGATCCTTTACCCATCCAGTCACGAAGAGCCAGTGGGCTTCTATGCTTTCAAAGGCGTTCATAGACTCCCAGAATAGGGAGCGGTGTTGTCTGACATTTTAAGTTGGATGAGGAGTGTGAAGGAAAATGTGCAAAGAGCCCAACCTATTTTATTGACTTTTTCAAGGTACTGTTGTTTCTCTTCAAATGGCTAATTGTAGCCATCTTTCACCTGTTCTATGTGGAGCAGCAAAAATCACATGACTGAAATCCTAGCCTATAAGCAGTGCTACACACCCAGGAACCCTGGTCATCTACTCTTTACCTTGTGTTACCTGCTGACCATGAGGTTGCTATTAAAAGTAAAAGTTCCAAAACAAACAAGTACCAAAAAGATGTCTCAGGAACAGGTCCTTGTAGTTCAAACACAACACAAGTGACACATTCACTTAGTACGGTTCCAGTGCCATGCTAAGATTAAAGTGGCTCATCTTGTGAATTATTACTAGTGGTTTTACCCTGCATTCCAAGTCAGACACGAGATAGAACAGTGGACAAAAGAGCTAGAATTACTGCTGACTGCACATATGTTTCAAGCTCCTGGAACTCCAGAAATCTGTTCCATTCTTTGTTTCTGCTGTTGTTCCCATTCCTGAAGAACTCCAGAGACTGTTCTGAAGGATGCAAAGTTGGTGTCAAAACCAAAGCAAAGAGAAGCTACAAAGCCTAGACATGTCAGATGTCTAGTTGACAAGACAGACGAGCTGAGCACACTGATGGAATTCCACAGGGAGTACCACAGTGCCAGTCTGCTCTGCTTTTCAAAAGCAAGGATTAATGCCAGGTGCAAGGGAAGCTCAGCTTCCCCTAACATTTCAAAAAGTAAATGGTCAAATATGTACAGCTCAAAGACATTGGAGATGTACTTATTTGTTTGTTCAGAGTCAGATACTGCTTCATGCAGATATTCTGGACTTAAATATCTTGATTCCTGGCTTTTAGGTTGTGAGGGGCAACAGAGAGGCCAAATGGACTGGTAAACAGAGAGATGGAGGAATTGCACTGTTTGTAAACAACAGGTGGTGTCATCCTGCACATGTTACTGTGAAGGAGCATCACTGTTGCATGGACATTGAACCCTTACCTGCGAGTTTACACTTGCCAGAGATCTAACAGTGGCCTTGTTGGTCTTTGTTTACATTTTGCCAGACACGGATGTGGCATTTGAAGTTATACTCTATGACTATGATGGCAAACTCTTTTAATGCCAGGTGATTTTAATCATGTTTCACCAGTATCTTAACTATGCAACCAGGAAGAAGAAAGTACTAGGCCACCTGTATGCAAATGTGAAGGATGCATACAGTTTATCTACACTTCCACCATTGTGAAGATCATATCATAATCTGGTCCTACTTACTCCCACATACTGATCAGGAGATGTTCACCAGAGGCAGAGGAGGCTCTGCTTTGAAACCACAGACTGGGAGGTATTGTGTGAATCAGCTGGTGAGGACATTAACAAGATGACAGACTGCATTATGGACTACATGTGTTTCTGCATAGACGCTGTTTTTCCAGTAAAACGGGTGCATTATTTTCCTAACAACAAACCATGGATCACAAAGGAACTGAAGGAGCTGTTAAACTAGAAGAAACAGGCCTTCAGACTTAAGGACAAGGTCCTGTTAAGGTCTGTTCAGAGGGAGCTGAAGGTGAAACTGAGGCAGTGTAAGGAGACCAGCAAAAGGAAGCTGGAAGGAAGGAAGAATATTTGGGTGGCATGAGGACAATTGCTTGCATCAGTGCTAAACCACAAACTGTGGGGGACAGTTGGGACACTGCCAACAAGCTGAATGTGTTTTTACATCCAACAGCTGGAGCCTTACTTCCTCATCACCTATGATGTCTCCACATTCCTATTCACACAACCATTATCCTAAAACCCTCATCCCCCAGTAGAGGTGACATCTAACCGGTTGAGGAGATAGCTGAAGAAGTCTGTCAGACATCCTGTCTGGTTTGCGTCAGACATCTTGTCTGTTTTCTTATTCCAAAGAAGTCACCTGTCTCTTATTCAGACTAGTGGCACATCCCACATCATGAAGGTCCTGGAAAGGCTGGTGCTGCTATATGTCAGACCTCAGGTCAGCCCTTTTCTGGACCCTATGTAGTTTGCTGAAGATGGATAAAATGCATGTGGATAAGTCCATGATGGATACCAGGCAGTCTGACCTTCTGGTCTATAGCACTGGAGAACCTCAGAGAACTGTACTCTCCCTCTTCATCTTCACCCTGTACACCATACATTTCCAGTACAGGTCAGATCTCCTTCAGAATTACATCAGGGATGGACAAAAAGGCAAATACAGAGACCTTGAGCAGCTTCATGGCGTGGTGTGAAAAGAACCACCATCTCCTTAATGTGTCCAAGACCAAATATATGGTGGTGGACTTCAGAAGGAAGAAGACCACTACCAAATCTGTTACTATCTAGGGTAAAAATGTTGAACTGGTTGACACTTACAAATATCTGGGTGTCCTGCTTGACAGCAGATTGGAGTGGAGGGCAATCACTGATGTTTGCAAGAAGGGGATAGCAGACTCTACTTTCTGAGGAAGCTCATGTCCTTCAATGTGTGCAGCAAAATGTTACCCATCTTCTACCAGTCTGTTGTTGTTGATTTTCTTTGCAGCAGTTGGTTGGGTGGAGACACCAAGAAGATCAGTTGATCAAGAGGTTGGCTCTGTTCTTGTATGCTCACTGGAGAGCTTTGAGGTGGAGGTGGAAAGCAAAACTCTCAAAAAACTGATCACTATCCTGGACAACACATCTCACCTCATCCATGGCTTACTGGTCAAACAGGGGAGCACTTTCAGCAACAGACTCATTCAGCTTGGCTGTAGCAAGGAGCAGTACAGGAGGTCATTTTTACCAGCGATCACGCTGTACTTTATTGTTATACTTTACTGCTCTTTATTGTGTCAGGACATTATCACACAATGAACCACTAACAGAACACGTTCACTGAATATGGCTGGACATTATTACATATTACTTATTACATACATCTGTAGCTCAATATTTGTAGTTTTTAGTTATAGTGGAGTGTGTGGATCAGTCAGGGCCTCACTGTTGATCCATGGTTCCAGCTAGTGTTACCACACACTTTGAGGCAGCATGATGTGTGATAGCCTTAGTGTACCAAGCAGTACACAACAGAGCATAAACACCCAGACAGCTGCAGCAAGTGCCAGAAAAGGCCTGTGCCAAGCCAACTAATGACTAAAGGGGTTACATACCTCATTGAGGCACATAATAATTTATGTTGTGTTTGAGAGCCAGTCATTGAGCCCTGCTGAATCAAGAGGAGCAATGCTAGTCAAATCAAATCTAAATGTATTTATATAGTGCTTTTTCATAAATGATGTTATCACAGAGCAGCTTTACAGCTGCAAGAAGGTGAACAGCACATGAAACACATGAGGATAAAGACATAAACCCCCTGGTGAGCAAGCAAAAGGATGACTATGGCAAGGAAAACTCTGAGCTGGAGGAGGAAACCTTGTGATGAACCAGGCTCACAAGGGTGGGCCCATCCTCCTCTAGTCAAACTATTTATAAATAGTTGATAAGGGGACACTGGACAACCATATGAATGCTGCAATACTCTTGTGTACTGAAGTAATGGTAGTTTGATGGTGGACATAATAGTAATAGGGTCTGTGTAAATTTCTACAGTAGGTAAGGTACAGAAGGTACCTTCTAGTAGGCAATGACAGGTGGGCAACTTGGCCAGTCCAGGGCAGGATGGAATAGCCAGAAGGTGGGCAGCCAATATGAAGGGGTGGCAAGGGAGCTCGGGTCATTCTCAGATGGGTGACAGGAGAACCTGAGTTCAGCCTCTGAAGGGTTGCCAAGTGAGCTCAAATTTAGCCTTGCATCAGCCCTAGCCAGTGGGTCATCATTGACTCTGAAAATGTAGAGAGATGTAAGTAGATTGGTGTTTAGATTTATGGAGAAACAGAGTATAATAATATAAACATTACCAGAGTGTAGCGAGTGAGTCTGGCAGATCTGACTATAACAGTCTAACTAAAAGGAGAGAACTAGAAGGTAACATAAACATGGGAGCATCCTGAAAGTTTAGTGTCCAACCGCTCCACCATCACAAACCTGAGTGATATCGTGAAGGAGTCAGACGACAGGACCAACATCCCAATTCACCATAAATACTTATGTCCAGGAACCCCTGCATCTGCAGCCTGTAACTAATGCAAGATATCAATTACCAAAAGAGTCCCAAAAATTATCTGGAAGGTTATTCCAGACCTCGGGGGCTTTGTAAGTCAAGGCTCTGTGGAAGCCTTCTGAATTTTGAGAACTAGTAGGAAGCCAGCACCCTGTGACCTGAGTGAACGTGATGGCTCACAATGGGAGATTAGATCTTGCAGCTACTCAGGAGAAAGCCCTTGTAGGGCTTTTAATGCAAGTAAGGGAATTTTATAATCAATACAGAATTTGACAAGAAACGAGTGCAGTGCACTCAATTGCTCCTGTGTGAGATCATGTGCTGTATCAGGTTAGTGACCTCACTGGCTTACACATTTGGCTTGCAGTGAAATGGAAGAAATGTATTCACATGTAGTACCACTTTGGTGGTCAAAAGGAATGATTATTTAGGTGTTTGTTATGTAGTTTATTATGTTATAATATATATTATGTCCTAGTATAGTCATTTAGGTGCCTTTTGGCAAACTCTAGATCGGTTGTCATGTGCCTTTTACTGAGGAATGGCCTCTGTCTGGCCACTATTTGGAAGTACCTGTGGTCATTGGGACCTTCTGTATCCTTTCTCAGATCTGTATCTTGATACAGTTCTGTCCCTGATGTCTACAGACAAGTCCTTAAACTTCATGGCTTGGTTTTTGCTCTGGCATTCATTGTCTATTATGGAACCTTATATAAACAGGTGTGTGCCTTTCCAAGTCATGATGCACCTGAGCTATATTTTGAGTGTCATGGCAAAGACTTTCAATATGTTTGTATTTTATTTCATTTGCAAAAAATTCAAACAAACTTCTCACTTTGTCTCTACTGAACCTTTAGAGCTAATTAGAAATATTAATCGCAAAATCAATTTATATCACACAGATGTTTAACTAAGCTATATCAGTTGTTTTGTGTCTGAATAGGGTCACGGGGGAGCTGGTGCCCACCTGGCAACTCTGAGTGCAAGAAGGCTTGCGCCATCGTAGGGCTCCCACACTAAGAGCCACTTTAGAGTTACCAATTCACCTACCGCACATTGGGGGAAACCAGAGTACCCAGAGGAAACCCACATGAACACCATGCAAACTCCACACAGAAATTTCCCAGGTCGCCACAGGGATCGAACCTGTGAGGCAACAGCGCTATCCACTGCGCCACTGTGCCATGAATGATGGCTATATCAGATAAAATCATTAATGAAATCAATTTTACTGCAGATGGCTAAGGCTTCACTTGGATCTCATATCTCATATCTTCTGATGACCAGTAAATTAAGACAGACATTGCATAGTCAGGATTAGCTGGATTTGGCCTGCAGGTCAAAGAGACTGGTTGTAAAAGAGAACTAACTACAGTGTCATTGCCATTACATCATTGAGTGAATGGATTACCAAATGTGTGTGCGTGGTGTGAGCATGATTCTATCTAGGCCTGATCTAGTTCTCATGAGAAATTTCTAGTAGCAATTACCTGTCTAAACAGCCATGCCTGAAAGCTTGTGCATAAACAGCTTATAAACAGCCTGACTGGCTTTAGTCATCTGTCCTTCAGATTATCTGCAGATATTATAGTGTTTATTGCTAAATATGTTGCTTTCTTCCTTCTGTTTTTGTCACAGAGCACCTTTAATGCAATGATGGCTATCCATCCATCCATCCATCCATCCATTTTCTATATATTCCTATTCTTCTTTCAGGAGGTCAAACACATACAGCTGTGTTACTGTCTGTGGACAGCTAGACTGAATAATATGACTTCATTTGTGTGTGTGTGTGTGTGTGTGTGTGTGTGTGTGTGTGTGTGTGTGTGTGTGTGTTTTCATCTGAAACTCACTTTTTCTTTCAATACTTTCCTTATATATTATCTATTCATGATGTGCTCTGTCATACAGTCCATTATTTTAAAGTATTGTCTAAAGGTTATATATGAAATCATTTGTTTAGCTAAAATGTTTTTGATTATTATCTGCATCTGGACTTGACATAGGTCTCAAAAAATGATCTTGTGTTTTTTATAACATTTATTGCATACACATCCTTTAACAGGGCTGTTTCCGAACATTTGGGGCCCCTGGTCAAAATGCTGTGTAGAGTATTACATTATTCTTTGCATGAAAATAAGAGAATAATTCAGTGCTAAACTATATGAAAAGGAAAATATAGAAATGTACTGGCATATCCCCTATACCTCTAAATAAAATAAATATATACAAGACAATGCAAACTTTGCCCCCTCCTAACTTCAACAAGACAAAATAAAAGACTAAGATAGTGTGAAGAAATATCATACTGTTTTTGTAATAATTATGAAATATTTGATAATAATAATAAAACCCAGGCCTGAATTCTGCCAGCCCTGTTGAATGTATACATTAACCACTTGGAATTAACAGTTGGAATTAAGAGTGACAAGTGGAACTTTTTACAAAAAAGGTTCATATGACGTTCATATGATGTGGCATTCTAAAATATGAACCCCTCAAAGAAGGTGATGGTAGTGTGATGGTGTATGGCTGCTGTCCTGCCTCAGGGCTAGAGCAACTTTTTATAATTGATGTAACCATGAATTGTCCTCTGCATCAGAAAATCCTAGAAAATCAGTGCATGATCTGATGCTCAAGCAAAATTGAGGTGCAAGATAGAGGTCTGAAGTACAAGTGTCAAGTACAAGTCCACCTCTGAATGGATCAAAAGAAATTAAAGTAGGGTTTTGCAGTGGCCTGTTCAAATTCCTGACATGAAACCTCATTCAGATGCAGTGCTTGTTTTTTTCCAGAGAATCAGAGGTGACTGCTCATGCCTGACAGATATAGAAAGAACATCTAGAATTGAACATTATACACAAAATTATAGATGTTTGCTGTTATGAACAACACCAGTGATGGGACTAATTATATTTTACTGTCTAATTATTTGTACTGTATGAGACTAGGTTTAAATTCATTTTAATATGCTTTGGTATAGTTTAAAAGGTATATATTTATTAAAAAATTTTTAGGTAATTTTAGTTATTAAAATGCTGAAATGTTAACATTTTAAAAACAATTAATATTACAGTTGTTGCTTGATGAAGTGCACACTGCACAGATAATGTCCTTATTTAGACATTTTTCGTATGAGCAACAGATTCTGCCCAACCAACCCAGAATCCACTTTCATTTTCAGTTACGTGACAGGAAACTCCTGTCTCTGGAGAGTGTGTGACACATTTCATTCTAAGCTGCAGGAGGCAATTAACTAGATGAGGCCATAACATAGGAATGTACTGCTACCACGTCACACATCATAGTTGGCTGTACTGTATCTCCAAAATGGTGACTTTACAGGAGAATGCAAAAATATTCTCAACTTTGGAAGATAATGTAAAATTAATTAAATTAATTAAAATTTCAGGTCAGTTTATATTAATCTATTTATCCAGAACTTTTTGCACAGTATGCAGAGCAGCTAAATGGTTCAAATGAAGGGGAAAAATAGAACAACAAAAATAGAAAGTGGTGCTTGACTGTTTGTGAACCCCTTTTCTCTATTTCTGAATACATTTGACAAATAAGACAAAAAAAATGCACTTGATCATTTATTTATTGAGGAAAATTATCTAATATTACAAATCTGTTGATGAGATGACTATGAGGTATGAGTGGACACCCCCTGTTTTATTTATTTATGAACAGCTATCAGTCTTCACAACATGTTTGTAAAATTGTATCATGTCATGAAAAAAGGAGAATATCTGAAGAGCTCAGAAGAACTGTTGTTGATGTTGTTCAGGGTGAAGAGACTTTTGACCCCACCAATTTACAGTCAGAAAGATTGCGTACAAATGGAACAAAATTCAAGACTATTATTACCCTCCCCAGGAGTGTTTAGCCAAATAAGTCATGTAATATGCTATGAGGTCACAAAGGAACAGGTAACATCTAAGCAGCTAAAGACCTTTCTTACATTGGCTAATGTCAGTGTTCATTAGTCCACCATCAGGAGAACACTAAATAACAATGGTTGAACTAATGATCATCTCCTAAAAGAACAAATCAGAGGGCTATTGGAACAGTTTTGAGAAAAATAGATCTTTTTTATGTTTGGAGAAAGGACAAAATCTTTATCCCATCTGTGAAACATGGTGGTGGTAATATCATGGTTAGGGCCAGTACAGCTTCTAAAGCTTCTAAATTCTAAAGGAAAATGTCAGGACATGTGGGTCATGTAGCAAGACAACAATCCCAAGCCCACAAGTTGGTCTACCAAAGGATGTTTTAAGAAGAATAAAGTAATGTTTTTGAATGGCCCAATGTCCTGACCTCAGTTCAACAGAAACGTTGACCTGAAGCATGCCATTCATGGGAGGAAACCCTTCAACATACTTGTAATGGCTCCCTCTGCTGGCTTAAGATGGGAGAGCACGTGTTGTAACCATGCACTTCACTTGAGTTGGGCTTCATATTGTTGTTCATTTCTTTGATTAGCCTTTCTTTATCTACTTTTATAAGGGGTTGTGAACTGTCAAGCACCACTGTACATGTTCAGCAACTATTCATAAAATCTAGAGTGTTTTTAGACCATATTATCTCTGTAAATGTTTTGAGGTACTCTGCTTGGGAACTCTTCAGCTCCTTCAGGATTACCTTTGGTCTCTGTGCTGCCTCTCTGATTAATGCCCCCATTGTTTGGTCTGAGGGTTTTGATGGGTGGCCCTCTCTTCAAAGTTTTGTTGTGGTACCATGTTCTTTACATTGGATGATCATGAATTTGATGGTGTGGGGGTTGACTTGACCCTGACTTGTTCATGCCAATTTTCTGTAATGTTTTATGAAAACATATATAATAAATTACATTCATTCATTCATTAATTAATTTATTTTTAATTTATCTTTTTGAACTTAGAGTATTTCGTGCAGATGCATCACATACAATTAAGATCGAAAACATTAAATACAGGTTAAAATGTAACAAAATAGGTAAAAAGCCAAGGGGGAGTGAACTGTATGTCAGTCAAAGGTTTTAGAGCATCCACCATTTTTGTCACATTTTATTAACATTTTAGAAGGAGAAGAGAAGTTTAAGCACTTCAAGTCCAGTGAATAACCTTACCTTGTACAAAGGTAAGCAGAAAACTGCCAGAGCTATTGTAAAGTGATGTCACAGTGGCACCACAGGTAGTTCATATGTTCCACAGCTCAAGGGGTTATGGGTTTTGGAGTTTTCTCCCTGTGTCCCCACAGGTTTCTTCAGGGTACTCTGATTTCCTTCCACCACCCAAAAAATGCACAAAGTAGGTGAACTGGCCTATATTTTAGTTTTTCAGGTTTTCAGTGTGGCCTCCTACCAGCATTATACAAAATCTCAGAAAATTCATTGAAATGGAAGGATCTTCATGTTTAACAAAGTATTTGCCTTGTATATGCTTGTGTCTGTGACAACAGGGCATCTTCCCTATGTCATAGTGACCACATGACCTATGTCGGCTCCTCACTAGGGAAAGGTTGTGGTTACTCTCTCTTTTTGCACCCTCTCATTCTTTCCACTCATGCCTCCTTCCCCTCCCTTTCTCCCTCTCCCCATTTGTTTTGGTGCCCATGTCAAGTAGCACAGTGTTTTTCCAGTTTGAACATGTCTCCAGTGGCCCAGTGCAGTGGCTCCAAATCCCAGCCCCAGACACACACATGACTCACACTGCTGGGGCACACACTTTACAACCTGTCTTGTTGACAAGCCTGTCTGATTGAACACTTTCCGACCATAACTGCAATGTCGTTGTCATACTGTTCCCTCAAAACACCCAAACAACATTAAGGTTTTCTCCCCTGGTTTCCTTTTATTAGCCAATAAACTGCAGAAGACAGACTAGTTAAAGTCAGCAACATTAGTGTCAAGTCTTAATATGTCCTTCAATGTTTTTCCACAAAGAAGATCTCAAAATTGGTCCCCACAGCCACAGAGAAGTCAATGCATAGGGTGCATTCATTGTCATGTAGGGTGTAGATGACACACTATGAGAAGCGCAAATAATGAGCACAGTGCTGTCACTGAGTGGCCATTGTCTATGGAAAATCATAAGCAACTTGATTTGTAATTTTTCTGAAGTCAGTTTATTTTCTTATTTATGTAGGTAGAATCATTCTTGGATGTTTAACTACCTTTATTGCTGTCTGATAATTTAGTTTAAAATCAAAAACAGATTTGAAACTCTGAAAAGGCTACAACCATGCATGTTCCCTCCTGCTATCAATCTAAATCAGAAGAGTGTCTTGTCAGATTGTTTTGGTGTATCTGAAATCCAGTAGTAAATGCTTGTTCACAGATCTATGTGGTGTTCATGATCAAATGCCAATATGCTATGCTGATGAACTTGTTTCCAGTGTATTTTTACTTATTATATTTTTACTTATTATATTTTTACTTATTATGTATTCATCATAATAAATAAAAAATGATTTATTTGGAAATAATTAATTAAATTTCATTTCATCAAAGCCTGTTTATCTTCCTTAAAAGTCCTGGTTTCATCTGCAGGTGATGGACAGCTCCATGCCGCTGATTGGTGAACACATAGAGGATGACAAACAGCTCATCACTGATCTGGTCCTCAACAAAATGGCCTTTGCCCTGCTTGGCATCATGTCTCCTCAGCCCTCTTCTGTTAAGGTATTCGGCAAAAAATTTAATGAAAAGTGTGTTTAGATTGTGTATAGTGTATCTGTATAGATTGTGGAAAGTGTATGTACCAGTATATATGCCAGTGATACTCTACCAGTAATACCTTTCATCTTGAAATGAACATAACTCCTTGTTAAACATTAAAGTCAATAAACTTGTTTTTTCTGTGGGACAGACACAGACTGCTCCACAGACAGCTCAACCAAGACGAGCTCAAGGTGAGTCAGAAGCTGTACCACTACTGTGGATAGTCTCTAGGAAACAGTGTTGCCTGGAAACTCATCATCATGGAATGCTGGTAAAGAGGGATCATGTTGTGAAGACAGTCATTTTCTTTTTGGTGGTAATAAGCCAATATTTACAGCTGTGAGTCAGTTTCGTACTTACTTAATACAAGTTTTTGTTTTACTTGGTCCAGGGGTTGTTGTGAAGCTCATGATAGTTTTCTAGCTTGTAATAAGCTGTGATGTGTAAGGTATGTAATTGTTTACCTGTGGCCAACAGGAGGTCCTCGCTCGGCCGCTGGCTCGCCATCTCAGTCTGCTCATGGCTCTCCACAACGAGCCCGCTCCGCTACCACCTCACCCAGTCAGGCTTTCCAGCCTGGACCTATTCCTGCCTCTGGTTCTGCAGGAGCTTCTCAGAAACAAGCTCCGCATCTCAAGTGAGTCTGTGAACCACCGTTAATGTACAGGGCAGGTGTACAACATTCTATAGAGAACAAACAACATACAGCAATTTTTATATATGAAACTATGTCAGCAAAAAATATTAATTTTTAAAATAGATTAAAATAAAATAGATTTATTTTTTTATTTAAATTTAAGATTCAATCTTTTTACTGTATTGTAAAATATAGGCTCTAGTACCCAGTTGGGCCACCTCTAGCCTAGATATGAGAGGAGATACTTTTGGTATGGAGGCATACAGGTTCCATATGATATCCTGTGGCACTTGTACCGATGTGCCTGTAGATCCTGCACACTCATTGGATACCGAAGCTGGTGTTCCCACTTTTGTCCCAAAAGCTCCAAATTCACCACAATGTGAGACAATGCTCAGATAAATTGCAAAAAAACAAGAGCTACATTGCAGACACTACAGGCCTCAGCATGCTAATGTTGAAGTTCATGACACATGAGTACAGTTAAACTGAACACCTATGGCTTGTTTGAAAAGGTTGCCACAGGTAAGCCTCTTCTTCTTACAAAAACAAGCCAGCAAGTTTGCAAAGTTGCATCCAAAATAAAGCACAAGATGTCTTTGTTCTTTGGACAGACAAGGCCAATGTGGATTTGTTTGACCATAATGTATAGTGTCATATTTGGCAAAATCCAAATGATGATGATGATGATTTGATTTGGGCTTGGGATCATTGGGCAGCCACAGGACCTGGGCATCTTAAAGTCAGAGTCGACAGTAAGTTCCTCTTCATATCCAAGTATTCTAGAATCAATTGTGAGGCCATCTAAAGAAAAGAATCGATGCCTTGCAATTGATCAGACTAACCTTCCTTGCATTCAGCAAGGAAGATTTTTCAGTAGTTTTCCAGGTGTTAGATGTGTTTCATTTACAAATATTTGTAAATGAGAGCATGACTCCAATGCATCTGATCAGGCTGTGATCACTAACACCAGGGCCAAATATGTCTATGAAGGTAATTCTGACAGATCAAGGTCCTACAATCTGGAGGAGTGGACAGACACATAAGTTCAGTGTTTCCACAGTCTGTGATTGTTTAGGCTGTTGGAGTGATGGAGTTTGTCCACTTTGATTTATCAAATCAAGCCAACGCAGTGTCTACAAAGAGATATTAGAGCCCTTCATGCTTCCATATGCTGATGGGCTTTATGAAGATGCCAATTTCTTTTCCCAGCATGACTCTGCACCTGCCCACAATTCCAAAACTGCTACCAAATGGTTCACTGACCATGATATCACTGTGCATTGATGAAGAATTTCATGGTGAAGGAGCTCCAACCAAGTATTAAGTGCATAAATGAACATGAAGATGGACACTTACATATTTTACATCCTTTTCTGTTTGAGGTTATGAAATTTTCTAATAATTTGAGTCAGAGGTACATTTATCTTTGCATTTTCAGATGGTATGTATGTGTTACTGTGAATACCATTCCAACTGTGATTTGCAGCATTCACAAAAACACACTCCCTCTTATGTTCTGTTGGTTAATTACACACTTATGCTTTCACTCTTCTGATTCACATGCAGTAACTGATCCCTTATCATCTGAATTGTACCATTTTTCCTTAGCAAATCTCAGTCGCTCACAAACACCTTCACAGAGACTCTGAGGGGCAACCCCACAGATGACGAGGCCAAAGCTGAGACCATCCGCAGCCTCCGCCAGTCTTTCGCCAGCCTCTTCTCTGACTGATCCACAAACAATCACACACAGTGACCAGCACTTTGGGAGGGAAGTCAAGTGATGTTCTGAAGGTCATGTTATTCTGTATGGAGCTTAAAGGAGAGGTAATTAGGCTAATGTTTATATCACTGTCAGGTTTATGAGTAGCTGTGGTTTAATCTGTGTTCAGAATCAACTCTTGCAACTGAAACCAATGTCCCGCATACATGGTTATCAGATGTGAACTCATTATAAATCAACTAAATTATAGTTATTTATTGATTATTACTGTAAACATTCTTTGGAATTCTTTGTTCATTAGTTTTTACCAAATTTCTGTTGCTATTGTGTAGTTACAAATTGTAAGAACTCTTCAGACATAATATTAATTATTCAGAAATCAAGCCTTTGAAGTCATATCACCACAGAAGGCCTGTAATTTGTATGTATTATTATCTTATTTATTTATTTATTTATTTATTTTATTTTATTTATGTGAAGCTGCTCTGTGACAACTTCAGTTGTGGAGCACTATAAAAATATATTTTATTTGATTTGAATTATTCTCACAGGACATATGAAAATAAAGTTCCACACATAATACATTCAACTGCTCACAAAATACATATCCAACTGTTTTCTTGTTTTCTCTTATAGCTGGATAGCCTTTATTAGTGAATGCAATGTAGTAGTAAGTGTAAGTAGTTCACAGTAATTTGATCTTCTTATTTTTGATTTCTGTAAAGCTGCTCTGTGACAAAATCAGTTGTAAAAAGTGCTATACAAATAGATTTTAATTTAATTGATTAATTCTCAAAATTCTCACATAAAATCAGAGGGTTTTCATTTGGACTGAAGAGAATAAAAGTAAATGCCTCCTCGAGTGCCTCCAAAAAGAGGAAATTTACTGACTTTCCAAAAGGTTATGTGTAATTCAGTGTTTGAGATGTACACAAAAGTGCTTTGGTATGAAAAGCTCTGACAGTTTTGTTTGTTTATTTGTTTGTTTGTTGTTTTTTTTGTGGAAAATCTGATAAAATAAGTTTTCTCTGGGGACTGTTGCCTTACCCCACTCAGCATGAATGGATTTTAAATGTGTTTGAAACAATCTCACCTTAATCTTATTGTGAAACAATGCATCAGCCATCATCACCATATTCATAAACATTTAATGGTTTTCTTTGGTGTAGCTTTTAGAGACATTAAACACTTCAGTGGTCTGGTTCTTATCACCACCTTTGTGCATAGTTCTGTGTAAGTCAGTTACTGGCATCAGTGAGTGGGTTTTCAAGCATGTTAATGATTTAATTAAGCTTAAATCAGTTACATTCCCCTTTAAGTAACACTAAAATACTACTTTCTCTGAGCATATGATGGAATATTGACCAACACACCAATTCTGGCGTAATTTTAACAGTTAGGTTTGTAAGTAACCAATTGAACTGCATTTATTTGAAATTCTTACAATTATGTCATGTAAGGCTTACACCAGTCTAACTCTCTTAGACCACTATTCCCTGAAATGGTTGCATGTTCATGTTGTCTATTTTAGCATTTCGTCTACCATTTCAGATCACAAATTGGTCTTGAGATCTGGTGACATTGAGTCCCAGTGTTCTATCATATCTGGTAAACTAGCAACACAGATTTGGATGTAAGTACCTTACATTTCTTATACTGGAATGTGGGAATGTCAATGTTGCCTTCTGCTTGGGTGTGAAGAACAAGGTTTGAGAAGTGAAGGAGTGGACAAAAATGGACAGAAATCTCAAGAGACTTGTGTTATTGAATTGATGATGTTATTGACCAGGTATTGGAAATATTTGAGGGAGGAAACATATTAGACATGTTGAATTCAGATGGGGCTAAAAACACTGAGATACACTGGCCATAATTACATTACTGCACCAAATACTGCAGTAAAATAAAACGGTATGAGTTGTGCTTTAGTGTCAGTGGAAAGATGAGCATCGCAAACAGCTCTAATCTGCCAGAAGCAGTCCAAACAACTCTTATTTCATTTGCAATCCATGGAGAAAGCCATGAAATATGTAGTAACCATATCATGCAATATACCACAGTGGGAGCATAAATGTGATTTTCATTTCTAAACAGATCAGTCTTCCATTAAAAATGAATCTTCCCTTTATAAATAAAGATGTACTTGACAGTGTATTATTGTAAATACTACTCTCTCGATTCTTGGGCATTTTATGTTTACCTTTCTTTGCTAGGAATTTCAGACATTGACATGCAGAGAGATGACTTGAAAACATTAATAATTGCAAAAAAAACATTAAGGATTATAGATAAATTGAAATGGTAATGATGACCTAGGGTTCAAAGTAGAAAGCCATCAGTTCATTAACATATTAAATGTTTTACCACATTTTTCTAAGAAGCAGAAAGATTATAGTTACTCAATGTTACACATCATATTTACCTCATATTGTGTAACATTTGTGACCATGAAATGTGATTATTTCTGACTTGGACCAAATTCTGTGTTGTAAAAAAATAATGCTTTGCAGTTTTCAGAGAATGCCTAATCTTGATGTGTTTGGTTGATTTTCTTATTTATTTTATGCACGTTATGAAGTGCAATAAAAAAGCCATAGAAATGATTAACTGTTTTGTGATTGGAGGTTTTAGCCTGCTAATTTACTGTTCTTTGTTCTTGTTTGTAAGCATTAAGCTATGTCAAACACATTACTAAGTTTCCTTTCTTATCTATATAAGACGTTTTGACCAGTCTATTGAGATCTACCAGTTAATTATTACCCCTGGTCTCTATTAAAGGAATGCTCTACATTTTTTCAGTAATCTCTATGCCAGACTGCAATAAGTGGGGATGGGGTGGAAGGGTCTATTTTGAATTTATTTTCTGTAAATAATGTAAAACAAAGTATTTCACGTTTAAAGTAAGCATACATTGTCCATCTGAATATCTTGACAATATGGTTAGAAAATCCTGCAGCTCCCTCATCCCAAAATAAAACTAAACGCACGCATATCACATGGTATATACCACCTGACTTTTCACACAGGTTAAGGCCACAGCATTAGGATACATTTTCTGTGCAAACATCAACAATTAATACACAATTAAAATAAAGCATTTAAATGGAAAGAATATATCTGGCCTAAATATATATAGCCTAAAGCCATTAGGAGGTCTTTGGCTCCTACAGGCTGCTTAGCTTAACCTGACTTTACTGAAGTGTTGCTACATGACTGTCTGTTAATCATACACTCTGAGCACATTTAACAAGAGTAGCTCAAAAGCCACATTTTAGCCTTGCTACATCTTAAACCATCAGTAAATACTGTGTAAAAGGTTTTTGTTAATTAAAAAGATAACTCAAATCAGAATTACAATTCTAATATTTTGAGATTGTGGATTTCTGTTTTTCTGTTTTCTATAAGCCCTGATCAACAGTAAAACAATAAAGGTTTGAACTGTCACAGTACATGTAATGAATATAAAACATGATCATATACCTTTTTGAATGAAATTGTGATAATGATTGAGCTTTTTAATGATATTCAATTTTTATGACATGCACTAGTAAGTTTAAATCATGTCCAGTAATGAACCAGGGCCCTCTAATGTGCTTCATCTGTATGTCATTACGATTAAATAAAGACAATACATGTCATTTCCTTGAGAAAATTGACTATATTAAATCAGATTGGCAGAGAGAGATTAGGTTGTAAAAAAGGTTGAGTATCCCTTTTAGCTACAGAAAGGTAATTTAGTTCATTATCATAGTAAACAAATTGGTGTGGACATATTGTACATGTATGTATATTATGAATAACTTATTTTAATAACATTTTGTATTTAATTACTGTTTAAATTATTTTATTGTATGTTTATTTTATTTTACCCTGTATTTATTATCAAACAGTGTTGTTTGATAAGTACAGTGAATTGAATTTTACTTTTCTTTATATTTGTCATATGTAAGGGTATTTAATAGACAGGGTGATCAGCTTTAAAGTTGGAGGGATAGCTGTCTACAACCACTTGACCTGTGGTCACTGTACCTCACATGTCCCCTGTCTCTCTAAATGCAAATATATCTGTCATTTACTTGCAATGCAGTAAATACACAATCTGTATTCAATGCAGTGGTGTTTCTATTTTTTAAAGAGATCCCTTGATCTTTCTGATGTCAAACATGCTGCATTGGGTTACATCATGACTATTAGTATGCAACACAAGTCATTTACAGACATGAAGCAAAACCAGACACTGCAGCCATTAATGATTAAGTTTTCAATTGCCTTTCTTACATTAATTCTAGCCAAATGAACAATTCACACATTAAATCCCAATTACACACACTATACAAACACTGAGGTATACAAGCAAGAAAACAATGACAAGAGCACACATATACATGAACATGATCATGCGTTTGTCATATTGCACTGTAGTGGTTTTATATTCAATAACTGTGGCATGAATACGACTCTCTGGGCGTCTGTAGTGTAGTTGACTAACATAGATCAGTGTTTCTGTCTGAATGCTTTATGTATAGTGTGTGTGAATATACATGTGTTTTAAATGTATTACATGCCATTTTGTTACCATTTTTGGTTCTGTTTTGGTTCATGCTAATAAAATGGACAGTGTTTAATACATGTGGGTCTTTATTTTGCTTATTGATTCATTTCTTATTTATAGGACAGATGTAATAAATGGAAGTGTGCACTCTTACAACAAAGTTGATAAATTAATTACAACGAGAGGTCTGCATACCTCTGGGCATACAGTGCTGTCAAAGAGTATTTGCCTTTCCGGTTTCTTATGTTTTTACATTGACATTTACCTTTAGATTTACATTTACATTTATGGCATTTAGCAGACATCCTTATCCAGAGTGACTTACAAAAGCCCTCTGCTGTTCACTTAGAATATCCTTAGCTAGTAGACGAGGCTAGAATCTAGAGATTCCTCACACTTAGATCCTGTTGAAACAAATGTCTTTATGGAGTTAAATACTCCTGAAACAGATCAGTCTTCAGTCTGCATTTGAAGACAGTGAGGGACTCAGCTGTTCGGACCCCCAGGGGAAGTTCATTCCACCATTTTGGTGCCAGAACAGAAAAGAGTCTGAATGAATATTTTCCTTATGTCTTGAGGGATGGTGGGTCAAGCCAAGCTGTACTTGAAGCTCAAAGGGCTCTTGGTACAGTTGGTTGAGTTTTGACCATTGCCATCATGTATGGAGGTGCTGGTAAATTCTTGGCTTTGTAGGCCAGCATCAAGGTTTTGAATCTGATGTGTGCAGCTACAGGAAGCCAATGAAGGGAACACAGCAGAGGAGTTACGTGACAGAATTTGGGGACGTTGAAGATGAGCTGCACCACTGCATTCTGGATTAGTTGCAATGGTTTGATGGTCTGCATAGGAAGGCCATTTATTTATGGTTATAAATCAAATAATTTAAACAGTGGGTTTTTGGATAGTTTAAGGTTGTGCCATTACATCTCAATGGAATTCGAGTCAGGACATTTACTTGGCCACCCAAAAACGTAATTTCTTTTTAGCCATTCTGAGATGGGCTTGCTTGCGTGTTTCAGATTATTGTCCTGCTGCCTAAACCCAGTTGAATTGGAGCTTTAGATTGAAAACTGATGGATGTACATTTCTCAGGATTTTCTGATTAAGTGCAGAATTCATGTTTCCATCAATAAGTGGTAATGTTCCTGTAGAACCAAAGCAGTCCCAGACCATCACACTACCACCACCATGTTTGACTGTTGGTGTGATGTCAGCTTTGTGTTAGAACTTTTCTTTCAAAACATTCCACCTCTGACTCATCAGTCCACAGAATATTATCCCAAAATATCATTTTGGCAAAAGTGAGACTGGCCTTTTGTGTTCTCTGGTCAGCAATGGTATGCACCTTGTAACTCTCTTATGGATACCATTATTGCTGAGTTTCTTTTTTTATTGTGGAATCATGACTGTCGTCGATCATTTATTTAAAGGTGTTTATCTGAGAAATTCAAATTTGATGAATATGCAAAAATAGAATAAAAAAGAAAAAAATTCACAACACTTAACAGTGAAAAATTCCAGGCAAATATCAGAAATGTAACAGTAAAAGAAATCATGCTCAGGTGTACTGAAGAAATTATTAAAGTTTGATGGTGGTCATACATTTTAGGGCACCTGTTGCCTTCTGGCCTGCTCAGATATGGATGCTTCCAGCACATTTGCTCTCTGCCTCTAGTGTGTGAATTCCCTAGCTTGCTCATTTACTTTTATGTGTGTTTCATTATAAAATCCAAGTCCAGTAGCAGGAAGGAGGGCAGCTAGTAGCAGGGGTAGGAGACCCCCAGCTTGGCCTTCTTGCTTCTTGTTAGCCCAGGCAGATCTAACTATAACATTATTTTATTTATCTAAAATAAACCCAGAAGGTAGCATAAACATAGATGTACATAAACACCAGCATCCACCCTAATATTTACCCTAAACTTTTAATTTAACATGA
Organism: Acestrorhynchus altus; assembly: GCA_034509495.1. Lineage (NCBI taxonomy): Eukaryota > Metazoa > Chordata > Actinopteri > Characiformes > Acestrorhynchidae > Acestrorhynchus > Acestrorhynchus altus. The sequence goes on along the minus strand of CM067501.1, from coordinate 29,029,638 downwards.
AATGTTTTGCTTCTCACATTTTATTATTTTGGAACGAGAAAGAAAACATTAATTTGTATCTCGCTCTTCATAACTGAAGTTGTCACAGTACAAAATAATTGTGCCAGTGCTGATAATCAGTTACACAAATTAACTCAAATACAATAAAATAATCAATCTCTGAGGGAAATAAGAGGGTACAAACACCAGAGGGCAGCACTATCCCAATAAACAAACTACAAACTGTATTTGGGATTCTACCCCCAAAATAAAGAAGCTGAAGGGGCATAAAATAAATGCTATGAACCTCCTGCCCAGCTCTCATATATCTCTGTTTTCTGCATTGCTGTGAACTCTACTGAAAGCACTGACTGCATATGCTTTCATTTGATTTTGGAAAAATCAGTACTTAAAAAATGGGATGAAAATGATTTTTAATGTAGTTAAACAGGTCCAAGCAAAATGTGTTATAGTCATGTTCTCATAATTTTGAAGTAACAGAATCTGTGAATTTTGCCTGTGTTCCAATAGACATGTCTTAAGATCCTCCTTGAAGACTGTTTATTATTATTATTATTATTATTGTTATTATTGTTATTATTATTATTATTATTATTATTATTATTATTATTATTATTATTACCTTTTCTTTTTTTCCATTCAATAACAGAACTATGTCAAACAGATTTGTATGATCACTATCTTGGTGATGTACAATTTTGCAGCAAAACTCATAGTGAGAGCTATCCAGACAAAATACTGCTGTCTCAAATAAACTACTCAATAAACTTTATGTTCAGTAAGATGTCCATACCCTACTATATAAAACAGAAATAAACATCTACTACACTGAGTTTTAGAACACCACCAGTTTATGTATTGATTGCCTTACTTAAAGAGTCATTGAATCATTGAATCATTGAAACATCTACAGTGTCTTGGTCAGGTCATTTGGACCAGCAGTGATCACACTGTAGAACTCCTCTTCACTGTGACGGGACATTATCACACACTGAGCCACTAACAGAATGTGCTCAATATGTCATGGTAATATGAATCACTCCTTCGATCAAATCATTGCACTGACACGCTGTGTACATAAGTGACAAACCCATTGAATAGCTAGACATTATTACTCTTCTTTTCATACCTCTTTGTACAGACAATATTCCGATCTCATATCTTTTTGCACTTTACCTGTTCATGGACTCAACCAATAGGCTTACTGAACCTTCATTTGTACTGCATTGTTACTACTGTTACCTGCATATGTTTATGCAATTACATATTATATACTTAATACTCACAAAACAGCTCATTATTTGTTTTGTAGTTCAGTAGTTTTAGTTTTTAGTTTATTGTTTTTTAATACATCTCTTATTTATTATGTTTCTTAATAAGGATTGAGTAATGTGCTCATTCTGCTCTTCGTTGTTCATTGTGCTGATGTAATAGTTGACTTAGACCTCTGGGATTAATCATTGTTTTCATGTTACACACACAAATTTAAATTAGTTGTAAAATATTTGTTGTAAAATTGGTTTTAATTTAAAAAAATGTAATAAAATTCTGAAAAGTGTGGCAAGCATTTTTTTCAGCCCCTTTAATCAATACTTTGAAGAGACTCCTTTTGCTGCAAATTTAGCAGTAAGTCTGCTCAGTAGTACTGTACTGTACTGCAGCAGTATGTCTCTACCAGCCTTGCACATATAAATGTGGAAAATTTTGCCCATTCTTCTTTCTTGCAAAACACCTCAAGCTAAGTCAGATTTAATAGATTGTCTGTGAACAGCAATTTTCAAGTCTTGCCACAGAATGGGACTGAGGTCTGGACTTTGACTGGACCATTCTAACATGTTAATATACTTTTATCTAAACCAGTCCATTGTAGCTCTGGCTGTATGTTAAGGGTCATTGTCCTGCTGGAAAGTGAACCTCCGCTCCAGTTTCAAGTCTTTCAAGCCTCTAACAGGTTCTCCTCAAGTAGCTCAATCCGTCTTCCCATAAACTCTGACCAGCTTCACTGTTGAACAAAAGCATCCCCACAGCATGATGCTGCCACCACCATGTTTCATGGTGGAGATGGTTTGTTCAGGGTGATGTGTGGTGTTAGTTTTCTGCTACACATATGCATACAAGCCAAAAAGAGCTCTAAAAAACTCTGAGGCCTTCAAAGAACAGATGTAGTAATAGTGAGAATAAATGTATCATTTTCTTTTCAGTTCACAAATTGATCATTTGTTGACCTTCTGTTGGTCTGTTAAATAAAATCCCAATAAAATACATTTACATTACAATACAATACACATCTAGTGGTATTCACAGATTACTGCAGCAAGTGAGTGGAACTGTTTCCCATCCATACAGCTCAAGCACCACCAAAGAGCCAAAAGTTTTATATGTAAGATTTTTACTCACTGTGGCACTCCATTTTTATTTTTTTCCCGGTTTATTTTATATGACCAAACCTTGAATAATTGGATTTCTGAATTCAGATTCACTATTAGTTCTGCTTGGCATCAAATGTCAAACTGTGTTTCAAACCATGTTGAATTATGGGCAACAGTAAATTTACTGAAAAACAAAGCAGAGCTCACTCCAACCTCATATTGTAGCTAAAGCTCTCAGCACTATCAATGTAAAAAGAGAGCAGAAGAGGACAGGCTGAACACCTTCTTTCGGAAGCTTGCATCTACAGACATTGAAGAATACATTAAAAACATTTTTAATCTCTCTATTTTATCAAGCAGTAGTCCCAGCATCTGGAAATAAGCACAAGTAATTCCACTCCACAAAGAAGGTGGCGCTCTAGCTCTTAACAATTTAGACCAATTTCAAAATTGTCATGTTTAGCCAAAATTCTAAAAGCTTTAGTGAACGACCAACTCAAGACATTTCTACATGTAAACTTGATCCTGAAGCTTTTGATACAGTTGATCATTCTCCAATTTTTTAAAGGTCTACAAAACAATGTTTTTAACATCAATGCTTTAGAATGGTTTAGATATCTCACAGACAACAACATGTGGTCCGGGGACAAAATAAATCAGAACTCCTACCCGCCACTATGGGTGCCCCACAAGGATCAATGCTTGGGACAATATTACATAATATTTATATAAATTATATTCACCTTCATTTATATGCTGATGACACAGTTTTATATTGCTCAGCTAATCACAATAACGCTGCAGTGGATAAACTGCTATACTCTTTTAATGCCTTACAATCTGCCTTTTTTTAACCATAAGCTTGTTTATAATGCTGAGAAAACAAATTTTATGTTGTTTTCCAGATCATCTAACATTGTTTTAATACTTTTAATATCACATCCTTGAAGGGCTCTAATGTGGTTTACAGGTAAACTGAGGCTTCCTGTACAAAAACAAATAATGCTTCCCAACATACACAAGAAAAAGATTGTGGAATTTAAGATCCTGGAATGTTTAAGCTGTCCTTTACTACTTAATTGTTCCTTTCTTTTATTTTTAATTCCATTCTCACTCATATTGCTTTTAGTTATTGTTTGTTAACTTATTTTATTTATCTATTTTATTTGCTTAGTTTTATTGGGATAAGTTCGCTTTTATTTATTTGTGCTCGGTTGCATTGTAAATGAGGGCCTCCCTCAATGTGCTCAGTGTTTACCCTTAAATTTCTGCGTATGACACACCTGATAAGCCTGTGACTTACAACCATGTGTAAAACATAAGTAAAACAGAATGATGATGATTTGCAAAAGCCTATATACAGTTGAATACACTACAGACAAGATATTTAATGTTCAAATGGATAAAGTTTATTGTTTTTTGCAATATTCACCCATTTTGAATTTGATGTCTGCAACATGTTCCAAAAAAAGTTGGGACAGGGGCATGTTTACCACTGTGTTACATCACCTTTCCTTTAAACAACACTCAATAAGTGTTTGGGAACTGAGGACACAAACTGTTGAAGCTTTGTACGTGGATATTTTTCCCATTCTTGCTTGATGTACAACTTCAGTTGCACCACATATTTTCAATGGGAGACAGGTCTGGACTGCAGACAGGCCAGTCTATTACCTGCAACTTATTATGAAGCCATGCTGTTCTGATGTGCAGAATGTGCCTTGGCATTGTCTTGTTGAAATAAGCAGGTACTTTCCTGAAAAAGACATTGCTTGGATGGCAGCATATGTTGCTCCAAAGCCTGTATGTACCTTTCAGCATTAATGGTGCCTTCATGTGCCTGAAGGACACAAAGTATTTTCTGTGGGTTTTGATGCACTTTGGGACATCATGAAAAGTTTGGACTTTTGCTGATGTGTGGAGAACTCTACTCAGAGTCAACCCACGGAAAGCCCCTGGACCAGACAGCATACCTGGCAGAGTGCTAAGAGGATGTGCAGAACAGCTCGCAGATGTTCTCACGGACATCTTCAACATTTCTCTGAGCACTGCCGTCATGCCAATGTTCTTTAAGACGTCAACAATCGTTCCTGTGCCAAAGAAATCTCAAATGTCCTGCCTCAACGACTACTGTCCCATTGCATTGTTCATCAACTTCTGTTCAGCATTCAACACCATCATCCCTCAGCACCTGACTGGAAAACTGAACTTGCTGGGCCTGAATTCCTCCCTCTGCAATTGGGTCCTGAATTTCCTGACTGAGAGACCTCAATCATTCAGGATTGGAAACAACACCTCCAGCACCACCATACTGAGCACCGGTGCCCCCCAGGGCTGTGTGCTCAGTCCACTGCTCTTCACTCTGCTGACTCGTGACTGTACTGCAAAGCACAGCTCAAACTACTACATCAAGTTTGCTGTCGTTGGCATCATCAGCAAGAACAATAAGTATACAGAGAGGAGCTGCAGTGGCTAACGGACTGGTGCAGAACCAACAACATATATCTAAATGTTGACAAAACCAAAGAGATAGTTGTTGACTTCAGAAGAGCACCAGGTAATCACCTCCCACTGAACATTAATGGCTCTGCAGTGGAAATCGTGACAAACACACAATTCCTCAATGTTCATATAGCAGAGAACCTCACCTGGTCCCTAAACACCAGCTCCATAACCAAGAAAGCCCAGCAACGCTTCCTGCGGAGACTGAGGAGAGCACATCTTCCACCACCCATCCTCACCATGTTCTACAGAGGGACTATAGATACTATACACTACAGATACACTACAGCGGATAGTAAGGACAGCCGAAAGTCCCTCTCCCCTCCATCAGTGACATTTACACCTCTCACTGCATCCGCAAAGCCACCAGCATTGTGGAAGACCCAACCCACCCCTCACACAGTCTCTTTACTCTGATGCCATCTGGCAGAAGATACCGGAGCATCCGAGCCTCCCCCACAAGACTCTGCAACAGCTTCGTCCACCAGGCAGTCAGACTCCTCAACACACAAAGACAGAGCTGAATCCCCCACCACTCCTCACACCCACATTTACACAGTGACTGAACCGAACTGAACCCCCCACCACTCCTCACACCCACATTCACACAGGGACTGAACTGAACCCCACACCACTCCTCACACCCACACAAAGACCGTACCAAACACAAAGAGTGTACTGTACCCACCCAGCACTCTACACACACACACACACACACACACACACACTCAACACACAAAGACTGGATCATCCCCATCCTTATCAGCAATATTTGCTGCTCACTTAGAACTATAAACTCTCTACCTCAGTAACTGCTGTTATCATGTACATCTATATGTTACAGTATGTTACATCTCTTGCACCTTATTCTCACCATGAACATTTCACTTCATTGTACCGCTCAGTATTGTACTGTCCTGTCCTGTCTGTTAAACTGTCTGTTTGCTGTATTTATTGTATTTATTGTAGTGTTTGCACTTTATGTTGTCATACTGTATTGCTGCTCCATGTTGCACCTTGGTTCCAGAAGAACGTAATTTCATTGCACTGTGTACCTGTACTCAGATGTAATGACAATAAAAAGCCTTGACCTTGACCTGGTAGACCAGATGCACAGACCAGGGGAAGGGCTGCGAGCAGGAGGGGTGAACTGAAAACTGCTTGTCAACTGAGAAGATAAACAAACTCAAAGAGACCCTTGTGTAGAGGGGAAATAGAAAAATAAACAACTCCTCGAGAGAGAGAGGAGGGAAAACAAAAGTCTCTCTTTTCTTTTCTTTTCTGATTAGTCCCTTTTGGACAGAGAAACAACCTCCTCCACATTATCAGGGAGGAAGGAAGGAAGGAAGGAAGGAAGGAAGGAACATCAGCTCTGCCCCAGAGTGAACCGAGAAAATACAGGCAATTACCAGCAGCATCTCAGAAGGAAATAGACCCCAAGAAACTGCAATGAGTGAGAAGCATATTGCTTAAATAGACCAACCACACCTGGATTCAATCAGGTTCATTAACAGGACTTTCCAGTCGCCAACCGCCCCCTGGCGGCTGGGCGGCAGCATTACACATCACTCTCTCTAAGACTCTGTGGTGGCACACCTGGTGGCATAATGACAAACTGAAAAAAAGGTTTTCAAATTTATTAAAAATAAAACACAAAAATTTAACATGTACATAACTATTCATAGACTTTGCCATGACACTCAGAATTGGGCTCAGGTGTACCTTGTTTCCACTGATAATGATTCAGATGTTTCGACAGCTTGATTAGACACCTGTGTTAAACTGGACATGATTTGGAAAGGCACACACCTGTGTATATAGGGACCCATAGTAGTCAGTGGGGAAGGGTACAGAAAACAAATCTGTTACCAATGAACAAAGTGGCTTCCATCATCAGTAAATGAAAGAAGTTTGGAACCACCAGGAACCAGAATCAACTCAGGCAGATGTTCAAGAGCCCAGTGGTCACTCTGACAGAGTTCCAACGTTGTTCCTTCCTTCCAGAAGGACTACCAGTGAAGTGTGAATATTTTGCGCTGTACTGTTTGTGATGAGTACCAGCTGTTTAACCCCCAAGACAGGATGACTGATGGGTGATCTTAAATTCTGTAAATGTAAATAACAATGCCTGTGCATGGAGGAGCTTTCAGATTAGCCATTTTGGGCACAAGTTCATGGACATTTGTGGTTTTGGACATATTCTCCACAGAGCATTCTCCACATATTCTCCAAAGGTTTGTGAACACACTCCATAGCAACAGCTTAGTAACCTTCTGATAACACCTTAGCAACCACCACCTACACACACAGCACACACCCCATGCTAACCATGTGGTTAGTTTAATGTTTGACATTCCTGTGAGATTCAGAATTCCACCTTTTTATATTCTTATCTTTTACAAAGATTGAGCCACATCTCTAACATACTCTAACCATAACCATAACTCTAACCTCTAAATCACTAACCTCACTGCACCGAGCTGCATGATCCTAACACAATTAGTGGAGGAAAGGGGTAATAAATGTCTTAACCTTTCTCACATCTGACTTCATGTCAAAAAAAAGATAAAATGCACAAAGTATTCTTACATCAATCAATCAATCAATTAGAATGCTTACATAACCACTATCCAGGTGTGAGCTGCTATCCAGGTGTGAAATTGAGTGCATGTATCTGAACTAAATAATATGTAGCTTGGTTATTGCCTGTAAATGCTGGACACCCATTGTGGTGAAGCCTGCTCCATCCGGTAAGAGTCATTTAACCATTGGTGAACTGACTGAGCTCTTTTCATGTAGGTTGGTGTGTGTTGGCTTCAGCAGTGATTTCTAACTGGTGCTGGTTCAGCACGGTTGTATATTCATTGGTTATGGAGTGTATGTGCATGGATGGGTGTAGGTGTCCAGATGGTTTATTATTATTAGTATGATTATGATTACGATTATTATTATTATTATTATTATTATTATTAGTAGTAGTAGTAGTAGTAGTAGTAGTAGTAGTAGTATTATTATTATTATTATAAATTGTATAGTGTGGCTCTGTATAATATGTAAAGTGGTATTGTATAATTATATTTTATTGAGCTGTTATCTGGTCACAGGTGGGCCTGCATGCTTAAGGCCACCCATGGGCACATACTTTATTTGTGTATTTACTGTGTTTGTTTTTACTAGCATATTTGATTCAGTGGAATTCTATTTTAATGTGACTGTGTTATTTTCTCATTAGAGTGGAGCTGCAGCCAGGGTGAATGCAGGCCACAGTTTTCCACCAACTTATGTGTACTGTACCATTGTGGATTGCTTAGCGTGTGACTGTAAATGGTTCCTCCAACCGAGAGCTGAGCCACTTTTTCTTATTATTATTATTATAATAATGCTGTGTTGGGAGCTCAAACTTTAGCAATTTAACAACTTTTATAAATATTGTAATAGCATTTTTGCAGGTTTGTCCAGTTGCATCTTATGTGCTTCAGATTCTTTTCATTCTTTTTTTTGTTTTGTGGTCAGGGAGTGGGCCATCCTGGTGCTCTGGTGTTGTCCTAGTGGGGTGTATTATTTTTGTGAAGTGTAATTTTGCTCTTTTGTGAGATTGGCTTTGTGTGGTTGGTTATAGGCTGTGTATTGGTATTGTCTATTAGTGGTATTTTATGAAGGGCTCTGTGGGTTTGGATCCCCCTTCTTGCACACACCATTTGAGCCTGGGTGTTCTAATTTATTTAATTTTTTTGTACTACTGCCTAAATCACACACAGTTCGTACTATTATCCATTGTCCTGTAGTTATTTCTTGCTCTTATTGTATTTTTATAATTAACTACAATAAAAATGTATATTGATTTATAGTGGATGCACATGTATCATACCACACCTGTCAGTATCAAATCCTCTTTTGTTCCCACATGCTTTTAGCATGTGTGTCTTATTTTGGTCTTGTCTCCGCCCATTAGCAGCTGTATCTGATTGGAAAACCTGCCCCTTCGTAATCATGTCCCACCCGTGTTATATGTTCTCGTGTATATATACTCCCTCCTGTCAGTCTGGTGTCATAAGTCTGCTGGTATGTTATCTGGTTATATCTAGTGATTGTTATCTGGTTTATGTTATCTGGTTGTATTGCTGTATGTTTCCTTTTTGTCCAGCTTCATGTATTCTTGTGATCAGTCATTAAACCCCTGCGAGTACTTCTGCTTCCACAACCAGTCTGTTAAGTTTGTGTTCCTGACCACGCCACAACAAACTTGCCACAATTTATAATTTTTTTAAGTGTATTTAATCACTTTATCTTCATTAAGGTGATAAAACACAAAACTGAAGAAATGTCTGTTTGAAAATTATTTGCCAAATGTAATGAATAGAAATGCGTATTAAAATCTGCCTTAAAATGGAGTGTACAGACCAAAACATAACTAACTAACAACAAACCAAGGATGCTTCCTCAGAATCATGTAACCTTAATGTTTCATGAGAAACAGATTTACAGACATTGAGAATTCCATATTTCCAGACTCTATTTTATTTTATTTATTTATTATGATGCAGGAGTTGCAGGAGCAACAATAATGTTGAAGAATACAAATATTTCTGGTTACATCTCATGGTTCAGGAGATATTGGCAAAAACTGATGCTCTATTGTGCCATCATTAGGTGAGATTTTTTTTTTTTACAGTATATCTCCAAGTTTCATGTCTGGATGCATTATGGTATCTTCCCCACAACATATTTTTTAATCAAAAATCAGGAAAAAAAAGATACTCACAACCGACTCTGGTCCTGTATTCCCTCTGCTCTGCTCTGCTTATTTTATACATGTGTGATTTTCGCATCACAGCACATGTTTGTTTCTACAGCCATCCATGAATTCAGCTGTGGTATCAGCTCAGCCAAGCATCTATTTAGACTAGTCACTTCAAAATACTGAGATAGTATTTTAGCCTAATAGTCTAATAGACATGTTTGACCAGACATGCTAAAGGAGGCAAAAACAAAGATATAATAATTTCTATTTTGCATATGGTTAATAGTAAAACCCACCTAAGGAAGTCCATTTATCACAATGGCGAACACTAATGCTGTACCTGTAAAAGCATAGTACACATTAGCATACAATTATTTATGTAGCATAATGACACATCAAACTTGCAAATATAAAATAAAAACATAAAATCAATAAACAATGGACACAAGTTTTATTCCATGGAAAAACATCTTGTTAAGACAGGTAGAATTCAAAGAGCTACTTTATGTCCTGTCTCAGACTGGACATAAAGTCTATTTGAGCTAGATACACAGCATTAGTTAACTAATGTTTTATTGTAGTGAATGTCGACTTGCGCTGATAGAAGTGAGGTTTGGGCAGCAAATATTCTTTAGGTCAAATATTTAAATGAACTGTTTATCAAATGCCTCGTAATAGCCACTGATGTTACACTTCAAACAGCAAATGAATAAGATTCACATCAAATCAAAACATACATTAAACCCACTTACACCAAACTGAGGCTGGATTGACCTGGGTCTTGTTTCAGTTTCAGAGCTGCAGGTATATTATGGTTCCTTCCTGTCTTTTTCTTCACCCCTAATCCTCTGGTAGCATGTTAATTTGTGAATTTAACATGTTGAGGATATATATATATATATATATATATATATATATATAAAATTCTAAATTTAACATATTGGTGAGAAATAAAATATAAATTTCATCTCTGTATGTTGTGTCAGCACATATCACCATATAATTAAAAACAGAAAACCAATCTCTGTGTTTAATCACAAGAGGTCACAAAAGTGAATGTTAACAAATATGGTTCTTTATTATTTTAGGCTCATTCACCACAAGGAGTGCATGAAGAGGAATCTTAGCTGATATTGCAACACCATTCAGTTCAAGTTCTCAGGTTTCTTTTCGAATTAAATGGTTACAGGCAGTCATGAATTATGTTTTCATTTTATGCCTTATTTTACACTACATTCTACTAATTTACTGATAGCATGTAAATTGCTTTAGTGTTAACAATGGGAAAAGTAACCAAACCAATTGTTTAAAGGACTTCCTATAAATGTCCCCTCATAATCCTCAGAATGTTTCCTAGTGGTCCTTTAAGGATGTCCACTGTAACATTTTGATGACCCAACCAATTGACATGCATGTGGTCCTATGGACCAATTTTTATTAGCTGGGTCTTGGTGGGTCATGGTGATCCCACTCACTTCAACAATCAAGAGCAAACCAAACTAATGTCTAAGGTTTAAATTTAACAGCCTCTTCCAAAATCCTTTCTAACAATGGTCTGCACCTGATTCTCATTTAAGGTATTCGAAGTTGTAATAAAATCCTTTTTGCATTTTCCTCACAAGAAAACTGTATTTCTAATAATTGTTTTCCAAATTATTTTTTAAACATTTCATACATTTACATTTGTGGCATTTGGCAGATGCCCGTATCCAGAGTGACTTACAAAAGTGCTTTGCTGTTCACTCCGATATCCTTAGCTAGTTAGAAGAGGCTACAAACTGGAGATTCCTTATAACCTTTAATGAGTTAAATGCTCTTGAAAAAGATGGGTCTTCAGTCTGCATTTGAAGAGAAAGTTCCTTCCCCCATTTTGGTGCCAGGACAGAAAAGAGTCTGGATGCTTGTCTTCCTCGTGACTTGAGGGATAGTGGATCAAGCTAAGCTGAATTTGATGCTCGAAGGGCTCTTGGTACAGATCAAGTTTTGACCCTGCCATGTTAAGTGGTAAGAACACTCCTTCAGGTATGAAGTAAACCATTGCAATGAAGAACCGGTGCAGACTATGCAGACTACTCAGGGCTGACAGGAAGATCTTGTGGTCTACTGTGTTAAAAGCTGCAGAGAGTTCAAGAAGAATTAGAACAGAGGATAAGATCAAAGATCAAAGCTGATCTTGCAGCATGGGCTTTTTCAGTCACAACAATGAGCAGTCTCTGTTGAGTGTGCTGGTTTGAAGCCAGATTGGTTTGGGTAATGTAAATTGTTAGAAAGCAAGTTTTTTCAGTTGAATATGTTATCACCCGTATTCCTCAATATGTTTAAAATTCATATGTCTATTACATAAATATGTTTAAGCCTAGTGTTCATGGGGTATCCCAACATTTTCCACATGACTGTTTGAGTTGTCTTCAAAGCAAGTAACCTTCTGTATGTGGGTGAACCTAGAGCTCCCTGCAGTCTCCCTGTTCCAATCTACCTCATAACCTATACAGTGGGACAAATGGGACACCTTTCTTTAAATTAGTAGCATTTACTATATTGACAGTGATCAAAGCATGCATATAAATCCAACTTGCACATTTACAATAAGTCCATAACTGAGTAGAGCTACTGTCCTACATTGTAGTATGAAACAGAACACAGATAAATTAACATATATAAAAGCGTGCAACTATGTTAATAATGATAAAAGCGTAAACCTTTAATTATTTACCAAAACTAATACACTACTTAGCCTGTGTGACCAAATAAATGTCCCTCATTTCAATTCAAATACCAATGTATTTTGAATGAAATTCAAAAAAAGCCAATGTCAAAAATAACATGATTTTCCAAGATACAGTTCAATACTAGTGTGTCTGACAGGCTGTGTAACTGTGTAACACATTTATATTATAATCTTTCAGAATATTTGGGCCTCTGTGTCCCTCTAAGGAAACTAATGTATTTTCATTGGCATTTAGCTATTTATTTTGGCTCTTCCTATGTACAATCATCTGTATGCAAATTCATGAACCAATTATTATCACACGATAAGGCCAGACTTTTGAAACTGTGTCAAAAAGCAAAATTCCACGCATATCACACAGTTTCAAAATTCCAGCCATGTGTGTTTTAAGATCCCAAAAGGAACCATGTAATGAAATAATGTATGGTTACCCCTTACAACTGCAAAATAAGTTGGAGTGTAGATGATTGGTGAATAAAGATGCACTTCTTTACAAGAGCATTTTAACACATTAACAGATAAAAAAAAATACTTCATCACCATGACAAAACAGTAGTGGTTACCAGTTGTAATCTACAGGGCGATCTACAAGCCTGATATGATGTGCACTGACATAACAACGTCACTATAATTTTAACATTGGCATTTTCATACATACATATCTCAAAATGTTAGACTATTACTATCTCTATATTGCTATCATTATGACTCTTACTATAACTAGACATTCATGCTTTTTATAGCAGGTCAGAGCACCCTGCATTCCTCCAGCTCTCTGCAAACCTGCTGTTCAGAGTTTGCCTGGTTCATTAGAGCACACAAGTGGTGAAGTGGTGCAGATGGTACAAATGTTCTTCACTCTGTGAGCTAAATGCAGGACCGCAGGCCACCTGAACTATTTATACACTGTGGACATTCTGACTTGAGTGCAATCAGGACATCTCCAAACCAGCAGACAGCAGACTAAAGCAGATGATTTCCCCATGGGTAGAGGTGCATAACTTCTCCTGCAGTGGGCTTTTTAATATAGCCTCCTCAAACACCTGTTCAGATATAAGTTGCTTATTTCATCATATCAATTTGTTTGTTCATTAATTTATTCTAGCCAAATACAAATACATAACATATATAATTATTCACAGCCTTTGCCATGACACTGAAAACTGAGCTCAGATTCATCCTCCACAGGCCAGTCAGGTGGGAGGATTTTTATGTTTAATTACCATTTGATATAAATGCTTGCTAATAAGACAGGAAAGGGTCAGGGATAAAAAAAAAATCAAGGGGACTGATTGTGGGAGGGGATGTAGGATTGATGGAGTTCAGCAATCAAGAAGAAAGCAAGTGAGACTCAGAGGCCTGAACTGAAAGTACTTAAGATTTCTTGCATTGCTTGTGTCTCTGCTTAATCTGTAACTCTTGTTATTGGACACAAACTTTACATGATTTCTCTTCTCTTCTCTATAGTACATTACTTTAAATTAAATTCAAGCCAGTTTCATAATGCTGACCATTTGTTTATTTTCTTTATTCTCCTAATGGGGTTACCTCTAGGCCCCCTTATTCAAAGTTTAGCCTATTAATAAACTTCTAATAATGCCCCTGTTCTAGTGTGTTTTTTGAGGAAATGAATTCTTGCTGTCCAGAAAAACAGCTTTAAAATACAGAGGTATATGAGGTGACCAACTTGTGAACACTAATGAACTGTATAATTCATTGGCTCAAGCTCACACTGCAGTATGTATAAGCCTTATTCACCCTTTCTTTACTTGTATTGCTCATCTACATTACTGACGACAGGGGTCAAAATATCAATAAGGCAAAGCCAACATGCAAATGATGTTTGAGAACATTTTTAATATCACAAATGTAGATAAACACCTCAAAGACAGACATCCAGAGCTGTACTAAGAGTTCAAGGTGAGCGAGTTCAAAGTGAACTAACCTGAAATTTTACCATAAATGTTTGTTAAAATAAAATCTATATATTTCAGTTAAGGGTGTGAATTTATAACTTGAAGTAATAGTTCTCTCCTTCTTGATGCAGAAATATATTGGAAAAATCCAAAGCCACTGTGAACGCACTTGAACGCAGCACATAAGCCTAGAGTTAACAAGCCACTGTCATTTAGTCTACATTTCTTGTATGGGAACATTGATACATCTTCTCTCCAACACTGATGATGGAGAAGATTTATAGACAAAAGCTTTTCTGTATGTAGGCACTGTGGTACGAGGAAGGTGGGTGAACAAGGCAATATGTTAAGCGTGAGCATGTTTTTAAAGTATTTGTATTAGGGAGGCGATCAAAAGCCAGTACAACTTCCTGGCATTTTAGCAGCTGTTTACCGAATGATCGGAGTGGGCTATGGCTATTCCATATTCTACAGGAATATTTTCTGCTGCACATGTGAGGCTACACGTTAAACCTTAAACATAAGGTTTAGGAATACATGAAAAGTGCAACACAATCCCCATACACTGAATCTGAATCATCAACAAATTAAACAATGCATCTTCTGTTGCCCCAACCACACACAGATGTACCTCCAGAACAACAGTACATTAACTTTCCCTGCTCACTCAACTGTTCACAGGTTTGAAACTGCTTTATGTATTTCTCAGTACAAATATACCCAGAATTCTCATTCACATACTCTCCAAGGACTGCATGCACGTCACCATTGAGAAAGAAGAAGGATAAAGACTTGGCAAAGTTGAAAACAAGGAAAAAGCCATGGTTACCATGGCAACTGCAATGGCTCAGCAAATGCAGAGCAATAGATGAATGTTTCTGATAGAGGGACAAGTGATGATTAAAGGGGCACCAAAATACCTTGTATTTGCAGATGCTAACTAAAGTGCATTGTGACTGAAATAATTACCAGGTCCATGTGGAACCAGAGGCATAACCTGGAAAACATGTCTCACCCTCTTCATGACTTACTGCTCAGTCAGCAGAGCACTTTCAGCAACAGACTCATTCAGCTCTCCTGTAGCATGGTGCAGTATATAAGGTTGTTTGCACCAACAGCAATCACACTGTACAACTCCTTTTCACTGTGTCGAGACATTATCACACACTGAGCCACAAACAGGACAGGCTCACTAATTTTGACATTATTACTCCTATCCAATCATTAACTACACATGTATATAACAGACAGACTGACTTGATGGCTGAACATTATTGCTCTTCTATTCATAACTCTTTGCCCAGACAATATTCATATCTTTGATCTGTATCATTTTGCACAGACACTACACATGTATACAAGAGGACAGGCTTAAAGACTGTAATGTATTGTTCCTATGTTGTTCCTGCATAATGTTTATTCAATTACATACTACATACTTAATATTCATCAAAACATGTTTGCTCTGTAGTCCAATAGTTATAGTTTTTGTATTTTAATATATATTTTATTTATTATGTTTTGCAACAAGGCTTGAGTTCTTTGTCCTCCTGCTTTTTGTGTTCATTGTGCTGCTGTAATATGCAACGTTCCCTCTAGGATTAATAAAGATGCCTGTCTGTCAATCCATCCATCCATCCATCAATGTAATCTAATCTAATCTAATCTAATCTAATCTAATCTAATCTAATCTAATCTAATCTATGTGGTGCATTATAGTTGCCCTCACAATGGTGATGCCTACAGGTGCCATTCTAGTTAAATACAAAAACTCATGAAGTGCCCTTCTTAGACATGCCTTGAGTGCTTAGAGTGCCCTCTTTAGCCTTACAATGTAGATGGTGAAAAAAGCTCACTGAAGAAAAGACCATTGTTCTACAGTGTCCTCTACAACGTACCCTCTGGGGAAGGATTTCCCAAAGTGAATGCTTAAAGTCTAGGGGTCCTGCCATATACTTCTGATAAGATTTTGAATTTACCTCTCAAACCCTGCTTGTGATCAAAACATACTGTAGAGTTTGCAGGTAGTTTATACATTTGCATGGATCAAATAATATCTAGTACCTGTTAGATTAGATTAGATTATGGCAGATTAGCTGTATTTAAAAGTCAGAGATGAGTGAAAAGTAAATTAAAAAGTTTTTAAAATTCCCATTTCCCATAGGGCATTATTTGATGCCTGAACCAGACTGTTTAGGTGACATTTGGATCAATTATTTACAATAATAATAATAATAATAATAATAATAATAATAATAATAATAATAATAATAATAATAATAATAATTTGCAAACTCCTTAAACTCAAAATTGTATTGTATAACTTCTGGTTCTCTCCATAGTTAGGCTGTTACAGCAGATGTGTAGATATAAGTAATTTGACCAGAGGAGGATGGGTACCCCCTTGTGAGCCTGGCTCCTCCGAAGGTTTCTTACTCCAGCTCTGAGGGAGATTTTCCTTGCTCACCAGGCAGTTTATGTCTGATCATGTGTTGTTAACCTTTTTATTTTTGGATTTCTATAAAGCTGCTCTGTACCGACATCAGTTTTGAAAAGTGCTTTACAAATAAATGTTGATATTTCTATAAAATCTCTCTCTTCATATAGTCATGGTGAGTTTGTTTCATTACATTTACAAATCCCAGCCAGGCACATTTTTAGATCTCTATTAGAGGGAACTTGGTCATCCTAGCTAAAACCAATTAGCTTTCACCACATGAAGTCATTTATTTGCTTTTTATTCAATTTACATTTAAAAAGATATCCATTAAAATAATATGTTCCTAATCTTAAAATGTATGTTAACAGGAGAAATTCTGGCTAGGAATTATGCATAAGTGCAAAGTACCACATTACCACACATCTTGATGAGGCACTTTTGGAAAACTCTAAAGTGCAAATTACCACATTAGAGTTTTCCAAAAGTGCCTTATCAAGATGTGTTCTAAATATGCCTTATAAATGATGCTTTTTAGACTCTGTTTTAGAATACATTACTGAATGCATTTAGGACAGTG
Organism: Acestrorhynchus altus; assembly: GCA_034509495.1. NCBI lineage: Eukaryota > Metazoa > Chordata > Actinopteri > Characiformes > Acestrorhynchidae > Acestrorhynchus > Acestrorhynchus altus. The sequence goes on along the minus strand of CM067501.1, from coordinate 29,012,365 downwards.
TTTGTTGCAATATATTTAGTACTCACTACTTGTAACTGTTTGTAGCTTTTTCAGTTTCAGAAACCACATCAGGTCTGGTTAAAATGACTTGATAACTCATCTTTTGAGGCACAGCTTATTAGTGGGACACAGGCTTATTTCAGTTAGACTTGTAGCTCCAGTGCAAAAACATAGAAGCAAACTCCAGACACCAAAACATGTCTTTGCTGGTCAACAACATTTGAAACAAACTGGATATTTCACCAAATAATTACTTCAATAATTACTTATTTTTATTGTTATTGTTTATGTAGGCATCAAAATACAATGAGAACATGAAAAAAAATGAATAGATGCACCTACTGCCCTGTGAGCATGTGCTGCTATGTGATTATATATAACCTGTGACAGCAGAATGGTCCCAGCTGTGAGCTGTGGAATAGAGCTAGAGAGGAACCTAAAAGGGAACTGTGGTCTCCTATATCCGCTATTCTCAGAGATGCCGTAGTAATTATCCACCCATCACTTCTGGTTACGCCTAGTCCCCACCCAAACCAAATAGAAGCTAAAAGCAGCATATGCTGTATCCTGTCAGCACTGACATTGGCCCAAAAGCTCTGCAGTAATGCTCCCACAATTTTGTCTGATATGGATATGTGTCTATGGAATCTGGTGTATATGAATAAATCCCCTGGATTAGTTATACTGCAGCATTTCCAGTGCACAGAGCAGTTCAAACACATGCTTTGGTGAAAGCTATGGGTGGCAAATCTTTTTTCAGGGATAATTGTTTCCCATCTGATGAGGTTTTAGAGCTTGTCATATATACTATGCATCTATGAACAACCCACCTGGATAACATACTCATGTAAGTGGTTTAAACATTTGTTCAGTGGAAATTGCAAAGATGTTTCCTGGGGATATCCATTTTGAGGTCATTGAGGCTTTTTACACATTGGATTAAAATGCATTTTTGGTAACTGGACCACATACAGATTTCAGTTGATCTCATGAATAGCCAAGTGTAAACATGCCCAGGATGCATTGTGGGGCTCCTAGAATGAGAACACAGAACAAGAATGGGGCACTTGAAGACGTTTTAAAATTGAGGTCTTTCAAGTAATTCAGGTCCTCTCATATCAAGTATCTTAAACTGACTGGATGTTTTGCTTTGAGCAACAACCCAAGGTAGATGACAACATTAACTAGAAATTTACATGTGAGCCTCAGCTGAAATGAACCTGCCAACAAGAACATCACATTACTGTGTCTGCTTCACACCCTTTCGCCAAAATGAAAGACCCATTATGATAGCCTCCTGTACTCACTCCTATAGTGGCATGCAAAGGTTTGGGCAAATGGAAATATAAGATGACACATTCCCTCTGTATTTTAAGCAAACCATTTGTTTTAAATTTTCATCTTGCACTTGAAGCAAGATCTCAAGTAAGCCTGTATACTTACTTAGTACCTAGTAGTGCCCTTTTGGGAAGTATCACAGCTTTTTGTAACCAAGAGTCTTCAGTTTTTTGTTTCATCCAAATCTTGAAGGTCTTTTTCAGTCAAATGTGCCTTTCTAGCAATCATATGAGCAGCTGTCTTTCCTAGGGTTCCTGTACTCCTTTCCTTTATTTCATTCTAAAATTATACAAAATCAGGATAAAACACTGGTATTGTTGAAAAGTGAGTTACATCTTTATCTTCATGCCTTTTGCAGATATTTCATTTTCAACTTCTTTAACTGTTCAAAATAACAGTCATTTTGACCAGGGGTGACCAAAACTTTGCATGCCACTGTACCTACACTGAACTACAGACACAATAACAACCAAAAGGAATCTTTAACAATAAGTTCACTTCCTGCAACCTCTCTGGTGGGACTGCAGTAACCACCAGCCTTCTAACATGGTAGATGTCTTTGCATCATTCTCCCAACACAAATGCTATTTATTATTAATTTTCACTTTAGTGTTTGCCAGAAACATACAATCCATGTATGGAACAGTTAGATATAGGGCACGCACCACAAACCTACTTTTAATCTTTTGGACTTTTCATTCTGCAACAGTTGGACTCTGTTTTCCGTCAGTGCGACTTAGCAGCCGGTCCAAGGAATGGGGTCCAAGGCAGAAGCATGGCAATTGCATTTCAGTCAGACCACAGCTCCATGTTCCTCTACTCAGTCTACAGACAACTCCTGAAGGAAGCTCCCCAAGTCAGTACAAGTGCGAAAGTGTGGAATGAAGAAACCAGTCTCATGCTTCAAGATTTTTTTGCAACTACAAACTGGGATGTGCTTAGAATGGCTGCTTAAAGAGAGAGGAGTCAGCTGCTTCTGAGGTAACAGGCTAAATTAGCTCCTGCACAGAGATGGTTGTACCAACAAAATGCTGCAGGATCTGCCCCAATCAAAAGCCCTGGTTAAACTGTGATGTTCGGTCCATGCTGAAAGCACAGTCCACTGCAGTTGTCTCTGGCAATGCTGAAGACTACAAAAGGGCCAGAGTGTAACTTTATTGGGTCCTGGATTTCCTGACTGAGAGACCTCAATCAGTCAGGATTGGAAACAACACCTCCAGCACTACCATACTGAGCACCGGTGCCCCCCAGGGAGCACAGCTCAAATCACTTCATCAAGTTCGCTGATGACACGACCGTCGTTGGCCTCATCAGCAAGAATGACGAGTCAGCATACAGAGAGGAGATGCAGTGGCTAACGGACTGGTGCAGAACCAACAACCTATCCCTAAATGTTGACAAAACCAAAGAGATGGTTGTTGACTTCAGAAGAGCACCAGGTAATCACCTCCCGCTGAACATTAATGGCTCTGCAGTGGAAATCGTGAGAAACACAAAGTTCCTCTGTGTTCATATAGCAGAGAACCTCACCTGGTCCCTAAACACCAGCTCCATAATCAAGAAAGTCCAGCAGTGCCTCTATTTTCTGTGGAGACTGAGGAGAGCACACCTTCCACCACCCATCCTCACCATGTTCTACAGAGGGACTATAGAGAGTATCTTGAGCACCTGCATTACCATCTGGTTTGGGAACTGCACCATCACGGATCGCAAGACCCTACAGCGGACAGTGAGGACAGCAGAAAAGATCATCGGAGTCCCTCTCCCCTCCATCAGTGACACCTACACCTCTCGCTGCATCTGCAAAGCCACCAGCATTGTGGAAGTCCCAACCCACCCCTCACACAGTCTCTTCACTCTGATGCCATCTGGCAGAATATATTGGAGCATCCGAGCCTCCACCACCAGACTCTGCAACAGCTTTGTCCACCAGGCAGTCAGACTCCTCAACGCACTGAGACTGAGCTGAATCCCCCACCACTCCTCACACCCACATTCACACAGGGACTGAACTGAACCCCACCACTCCTCACACCCACACTCACACAGGGACTGAACTGGGACTGAAACTTGAACCCCACACCACTCCTCACACCACACCAACACAAAGACTGGACTGTGACCACCCAGCACTCTACACACACATGCATTCAGCACACAGAGACTGGATCATCCCCATCCTTATTAGCAATATTTGCTGCTCACTAAGAACCATAAGTTCTACCTCAGTAACTGCTGTTATCATGCACATCTAGATGTTACAGTATGTTACACATCTCTTGCACCTTATGCACACACATTTCACTTCATTGTACCACTCGGTATTGTACTGTCCTGTCCTGTCTGTTAAACCGTCTCTTGTTTACTGTAATTATTGTATTTATTGTAATGTTTGCACTTTATGTCGTATTATTGTATTGCTGCTCCATGTTGCACCTTGGTTCCGGAGGAACGCAATTTCATTGCACTGTGTACCTGTACTCAGTTGTAATGACAATAAAAAAGCCTTGACCTATTAGAGAGGCCAAGAAGCAGTACAGACTGAAGCTATAACACCGCAGATTGCTCAGTGACAGTTGGGAAGAGTGCTATACAAATAAATGTTGATTTGATTTGATTCTGGACCCTGGTCAACTGATGATGCATTCAACATTGTCATCCACACAGCTCTCACACACCTAGAGAGCAAAGACACCTCTGTCAGAATGTTGTTGATGGAGTTCAGCTCATCATTCAACACAAACTCTCTGCGAATCTCCTCACCCTTGGACTAACACCCATCCTCTGTAACAGACCCCAGTTCATCAGATTCAGCAACCATATTTCCAGCACAAGTATGCTGGGCCCCCAACTGTACACACTCTTCACATACAACTGCATAGCCTCCCAGAACAACACCCACATCATTAAATTTGCTGATGACATCAAAGTCAATGGACTGATCACTGGTGAGGATGAGAGAGTATACAGGACAAAGGTGGTTGATCTGATGGCCTGGTCTCAGAACAACAATCTGTCCCTCAATGCAGATAAGACAAAGGAGATGATCTGACCCTTGGACCCTAGGAGGAGGGGGGAGTTGCACATATCACTCTACATAGATGAATCCCAGCAGTATCTGTACTTTCTTAGAAGAAATGTACATGAACAGTACTAATATATTTATAATACAGTTCTGTCACTGTCAGAAGCAGTGCTAGAATGCCTCTTTTGAGCTGGCCTGCAGCTGGTCCATCGCATTCTGAATGATATGTCCTCTGGACTGAAATCTAGTTCCTTTCAGGGGCATTTTCAGCTTAGTAAAAAGGCAGAAGTAATGTCAGGAGAGTAGGGAGCCTAATGAAGAACAGGTGTGTGTTTGGCCAGGAAACTCTGTATCAAATGTGAAGAACGGGTGGGTATGTTATCATGATGGAGCTGATGGTCAGATGTTTTTTTTTAAAACATCTGATATGTATATAGTAATAATGTGTGTATAGTCTTTGTACTTATGTTTAATGTTTTATATTGTATATATAATATATATATATATATATATATATATATATATATATATATATATATATATATATATATATATATAATGTTGAGGAAAACGAATAACTGCTCTTGCATCTTGAATCTTTATCTACTGTATTTTCTGGACTATAAGCTGCACCGGACTATAAGCCACACCCTGGAAAATAACAATTACATTTCAAAAATCTGCACCTCATTATAAGCTGCATGGTTTAAAGCATGGAAAAAAGTAGTGGCTTATAGTCTGGAAAATACGGTAGTTGTCTTGGACCAAGGAGCTCCAGTTTCTGAGGAAACCTAGTGTCAAATGTAGCAGTCACATATTCCAGCCATTGGTGGTCATTTTCAACATTTCTTTCAAGACCAGTCAGAAGCTAATTCTGTGTTTCAATTGTGGAACTTAATGACAAACCATGTGATTGAGAGTAGCAGATGTATCTCATACAAAACATCTCATATGGAACAAAGCGCATCCTATATTAGTTCAACACAGAATTCAGAATTGGCTTCCAATTACAGAACAATTCCTTATTTCACAAGACAATTCCATATTTATAGGAGACCTGGCAACCCTAGTCCATTTGGTCTTACCATTCTGTGGAGGGGAAAAAACACTATAACCATTTCCCAGAGAAATGAGTTATGAAGTTACAGTGAAGCTGACATGTTAGGTAGCTTTAGAGCTGCTTCACTAGGGTTTCACTTCCCAATGTGTCTGCTCATTCTCTATGTTTACCACTGTGGCTGTGGTCTGCTGACAAACTGGAAATTATGCACAAAATAAACAAAGATGGCCCCTTCATTGGTGTCACTGAAATAAGCTGGACACGGAATGTGGAACTGTGACCATCACCTTTCCCCCTTGTATAGTGTCCTCCTTCAGAACTAGAGAATGTTCCCAAATTGTGGATCAGCAGTTTGATTTCTCAGAAATGGTAAAAAAAATTAACTGCCCCTAAAGTGGAATTTAAGCTTGAATACTCCAATATATAGTGAATGTATATGTAATCTGTTGATTTTGAACACTTCTGGTGCTAGAATGGATATAAGTTGGATACCTCCTTGATAAATCATGTCACATCAATTGCACTGAATAGATAGGGTATGTGTTGCTGTTTATGATATGTGCATCAAGTCTGTACATTACTCTGATCCTGAATTATGAAGCTATGAACTGATATCTGATTCTAATATTGGACAACAGCATAACTAGTGAGGATGAGAGTGGCAAGGAAAAACTCCCTCAGAGCTGGAGAAAGAAACCGTTGGAGAAACTACGCTCACAAGGTGAAACCCATCCTCCTTTGGGGACACTGGACATGTGTTGTAATACTTAGAAGTACTGAAGTAATGATAGTTTGATGGTGGACATAATAGTAACAGTAGCAGCTAATTAGGGTCTGGGTACATTTATACATAGTTGACAGGGTGGGAAACTAGTCCAGGTCCTGTAACCAAGGAGCTGGTCATTGACTTTGGGAGGTCCAGACCAAAGTCACAACCAGTTCTGATCGAGGGAAATGAGGTGGAGGCTATGGCTGGACAGAAAGTTGGACTGGTCATGTAACATCAACCACCTGTACAGAAAGGGACAGTCCAGGCTGTACTTTCTGAGGAGGCTACAGTCCTTCAACATCTGTAGGAAACTCCTGGGGATGTTTTATCAGTCCGTGGTCGCCAGTGTCCTGTTCTACACTGTGGTGTGCTGGGGGGCAGCATATCCAAGAAGGACACACAGGCTGGACAAACTGATCAGGCGGGCTGGCTTTGTGGTTGGCACAAAGGTGGAATCTTTGGTGTCGGTGGCAGAGAAGAGGACTCTGAAAAAACTGCTGGACATTATGGACAATGCCAGTCATCCTCTACACACTGTCATCAGCCACCAGAGGAGCCTGTTCAGTGAGAGACTGCTCCTTCCCAAGTGCAGGACCAACAGACTTAAAAACTCTTTTGTCCCGCATGCCATCAGACTGTACAACTCCTCTCTGGGGGGGAGGAGGGGTAACAGGAGGATGGAGGATGGGAATGAGTAGGAACGACCAGTAACTCCCTCGCTCACAACCCATAACCACAACACACCTGGACTTGGTGCAATATACATTTCAAGTGCAATAATAACAATGCAATATACAGTTTCAAGTGCAATAACAATAATAATGTGTAATACCCCTTTCTACTTGACTCTTTTTCTCTTTTTCTACTTTTACTCATGCACTATATATATATATATATATATATATCTCCTCCTTGAACTGCCACCTTACCGTGGTGGAGGGGTTTGAGTGCCAGAATGATCCGAGGAGCTATGTTGCCCGGGGGTTAAATTTTCACCCCCTGTCAGGGTCTCCCATGGCAAACAGGTCCAAGGTGACGGGCCCGACCAAGAGCAGTTCAAAAAATCCCAATGAAACACCAGAAAAAAGGCCCCGCAACGTCGCCCGGTACGGCGCAACCGGGGCCCCACCCTGGAGCCAGGCCTGGGGTCGGGGCTCGGGAGCGAGCGCCTGGTGGCCGGGTCTTTGCCCATGGGGCCCGGCCGGGCCCAGCCCGAAGAGGCAACGTGGGCCATTCCTCCTGTGGGCCCACCACCCACAGAGGAAACCATTGGGGTCGGGTGCTTTGTGGATTGGGTGGCGGTCGAGGGCGGGGACCTCGGCGGCCCGATCCCTGGACACAGCGGCTAGCTGTTGGGACGTGGAACGTCACCTCGCTGGGGGGGAAGGAGAATGAGCTTGTGCGGGAGGTCGAGAGGTACCGGCTAGAGATAGTTGGGCTCACTTCCACGCACAGCTTGGGCTCTGGAACCCAACTCCTCGAGAAGGGTTGGACTCTCCACTACTCTGGAGTTGCCCAGGGGGAGAGACGCCGGGCTGGTGTGGGCTTGCTTATAGCTCCCCATCTCAGCCGTCTCGTGTTGGAGTTTACCCCAGTGAACGAGAGGGTCGCCTCTCTGCGCCTTCGGGTAGGAGTGAGGACTCTGACTGTAGTTTGTGCCTACGGGCCAAACGGCAGTGCAGAGTATCAGACCTTCTTGGGGTCCTTGGGGGGGGTACTGGAAAGTGCCCCAACTGGGGACGCCGTTGTTCTGCTGGGGGACTTCAACGCCCACGTGGGCGACGACAGTGATACCTGGAGAGGTGTGATTGGGAGGAACGGCCTCCCCGATCAGAACCCGAGCGGAGTTCTGTTGTTGGACTTCTGCACCAGTTACAGATTGTCCATAACGAACACCATGTTCGAGCATAGGGGCGTCCATAAGTGCACATGGCACCAGGACACCCTAGGCCGGAGATCAATGATAGACTTTGTTATTGTCTCATCTGAGCTCCGGCCCTATGTCTTGGACACTCGGGTGAAGAGAGGGGCAGAGTTGTCAACCGATCACTACCTGGTGGTGAGTTGGATCCACTGGCGGAGGGGCAGGCAGGAGAGACCTGGCAGGCCGAAACGTATCCTGCGGGTCTGCTGGGAACGTCTGGCTGAGCCCCCTGTCAGGGAAACTTTCAACTCCCACCTCCGGGAGAGCTTCTCACAGCTACCTGGGGAGGCGGGGGACATTGAGTCTGAGTGGACCAGGTTCTCAACCTCCATTGTTGACGCGGCCGTCCGGAGCTGCGGGCGCAAGGTCACTGGTGCCTGCCGTGGCGGCAATCCCCGAACCCGGTGGTGGACACCGGAAGTAAGGGATGCCGTCAAGCTGAAGAAGATGACCTATCGGGCCATGTTGGCCTCTGGGTCTTCCGACGCAGCCGACAGGTACCGAGAGGCTAAGCGTGCTGCTGCTAGGGCAGTCAAGGAGGCAAAAACCAGGAGCTGGGAGGAGTTCGGGGAGGCCCTGGAGAAGGACTATCGGTCGGCCCCGAAGCGATTCTGGCAAACCGTCCGGCGCCTCAGGAGGGGGAAGCAGTACCCTGCCGACACTGTTTACAGTGCGGGCGGGGAGCTGCTGACCTCGTCCGGGGATATCGTTGGGCGGTGGAAGGAATACTTCGAGGACCTCCTTAACCCCACCATCACATCTTCTAATGTAGAAGGTGAGGCTGAGGACTCTGAGGAGGACTCGCCCATCACCCGGGCGGAAGTCACTGAGGTGGTCTGTAAGCTCCTCAGTGGTGGGGCTCCGGGGGTGGATGAGATCCGCCCAGAGTATCTCAAGTCTCTAGATGCTGTTGGGCTGTCCTGGCTGACGCGCCTCTGCAGCATCGCGTGGCGGTCGGGGACAGTGCCCCTGGAGTGGCAAACCGGGGTGGTGGTTCCCCTGTTTAAAAAGGGGGACCGGAGAGTGTGTTCCAATTATAGGGGGATCACTCTTCTCAGCCTCCCCGGGAAAGTCTACGCCAGGGTACTGGAGAGACGAATTCGGCCGTTAGTCGAACCTCGGATTCAGGAGGAACAATGCGGTTTTCGTCCTGGCCGCGGAACACTGGACCAGCTCTACACCCTCCGGAGGGTGCTTGAGGGTTCATGGGAGTTTGCCCAACCAGTCCACATGTGTTTTGTGGATTTGGAGAAGGCATTCGACCGTGTCCCTCGGGGTACTCTGTGGGGGGTGCTCCGGGAATATGGGGTCCGGGGCCCTCTGTTAAGGGCTGTCAGGTCCTTGTACGACCGGAGCAGGAGCCTGGTGCGCATTGCCGGCAGTAAATCGGGCCTGTTCCCAGTGCATGTTGGACTCCGGCAGGGCTGCCCTTTGTCACCGGTTCTGTTCATAACCTTTATGGACAGAATTTCTAGGCGCAGCCAGGGGCCGGAGGGGGTCCAGTTTGGGAACCACAGGATATCATCTCTGCTTTTTGCAGATGATGTTGTCCTGATGGCTTCTTCAGGCCAGGACCTTCAGCAGGCATTGGAGCGGTTCGTAGCTGAGTGTGAAGCGGCTGGGATGCGAATCAGCACCTCCAAATCTGAGGCCATGGTTCTCGACCGGAAAAGGGTGGCGTGCCCCCTCCAGATCGGTGGAGTTGTCCTGCCTCAAGTGGAGGAGTTCAAGTATCTCGGGGTCTTGTTCACGAGTGGGGGTGAGAAGGAGCGTGAGATTGACAGACGGATCGGTGCTGCCGCCGCAGTCATGCGGTCGGTGTACCGGTCCGTTGTGGTGAAGAAGGAGCTGAGCCGACAGGCGAAGCTCTCAATTTACTGGTCAGTCTACGTTCCCACACTCACCTATGGCCATGAACTGTGGGTAATGACCGAAAGGACAAGATCGCGGATACAAGCGGCCGAAATGAGTTTCCTCCGCAGGGTGGCCGGGCGCTCCCTTAGAGATAGGGTGAGATCCTCGGCTACCCGGGAGGAGCTCGGAGTAGAGCCACTGCTCCTCTACATCGAGAGGAACCAGTTGAGGTGGCTCGGGCATCTGTTTCGGATGCCCCCTGGGCGTCTCCCTGGGGGGGTGTTCCAGGCACGTCCTACCGGGAGGAGACCGCGGGGTAGACCCAGGACACGCTGGAGGGACTATGTCTCTCGGCTGGCCTGGGAACGCCTCGGGGTCCCTCCTGGGGAGCTGGCTGAGGTGTCGGGGGAGAGGGAAGTCTGGGCTTCCCTGCTTAGACTGCTGCCCCCGCGACCCGGCCCCGGATAAAGCGGAAGAAGATGGATGGATGGATGGATGGATGGATATATATATATATATATATATATATATATATATTGTAATATAGTCTCTATATTATATATTCTTTATATTTATTTTGTTTTTCTTTACTAAATTATCTTGTTCTACCTTCCTGTACTGTACTTATGTTGCGGCTGGAACCTTAATTTCCCTGAGGGAACCCTCCCAAGGGATCAATAAAGTTCTATCCTATCCTATCCTATCCTAGCCAGAAAGGTGGGCAGCTAATGTGAAGTGGTGGCCAGAGAGCTCTGCGTCTTTCCCAGATGGGGAAGAGGAGCTCAAGGTTAGCGTTTCATCAGCCCAGGCCAGTGTAATGTGTCCTGAAACATTGGCGTCCAGCTGCTCCACTGTTGCAAACCTGAGTGAAGGAGTCAGACAGCAGTTCTAACATCCCAGTTTACCATAATTCCCTATGTCCATAAAGCCCTGGATCTGCAGCCTGTAACTAAGGTGAGATATTAAGTGAGTTGAGGATTGAGACTGTGTCTGAGTCCCAAATATTATCTGGAAGATTATTCCAGAGCTGGGGGGCCTTGTAAGAGAAGGCTCTCCCCCCTGCTGAGGCCTTCTGAATTCTGGGAACTAGTAGGAAGCCAGTATCCTGTGATCTGAGTGATCGTGATGGCTCATAAGAGGAGATTATATCTTGAAGGAACTAAGGAGTGAACATGTGTAGGGTAATATGCATGTTATAACATTTTGAGCCTGGATCAGAGGCAAGAAGATAGTTTGTAATGTTAACTATGTCTGTCTCAGTACTATGAGGCCTGAAACCAAACTGGAATTTTTCATATATGTGCTTCATGTGCAAGTATCTGCACAGTTGTGGTGCCACCACTTTATCTAAGATCTTAGATATATGTTAGATTAGAAATAGGTCTGTAATTATCTAGTACACTCTGATCTAGATTTGCTTTGTTGAGCAGTGGTTTACTTTAAAAGCTTCAGGTATGTATTGGGTGAAAAGTTTCTAATCTTTTGTAACAATCTATAGTTTGTTCTATATCAGCCATACCAGATGACTGTTTGGACTTAATATAAAATAATTTATTCATAAAAATCTCTTCCAGAGTTTTGTTTTTGTTGAACAATCTTTGACTGCTTGTGGTTCATGTCTGCTCACCTGACCCAGCTCAGTTCACAGTGATGGAGTATGTAGAGTGTGCACCAGTTCTTCACATCCACACACTTAATAATTAGCTTAATTGGCTTAATAATCAGGCAGCTGTTGTGTCCCCAAAGTGATGTGCAGAAGATGATGCAAATTGGGGTGATCAAGCTGTCAACTAGCCTTTGGACTATCTCTATCATCCTGATTCCCAAACTGAATAGAATGTGGCAGTTTTGCAATAACTTCAGGAACTTAAATGAAGAAGACCCAGTTTTATACATCAGGCGCTACCTTACAACCCAACAATTATATGCCTCGGAACAGAAAGCCCTGCCAATTAAGTGGGTTCTACATCACAAGTTGGCACTTCACCCTGGTAACCAGTTATATATACCCCACTGCAATGGTTAGCTGAAGCCAAAGATTTGAATACTCATGTCATTCTGTTGTTTTGATCTTCAGGTCTTCTTGTTCCAGGTGCAGTGATGTGCCAGGGCCCTCAACACAGACGCAGATGCCCTCTCTCTTCTCGGATTCTGCAAATTGGCAACAGGACACTCCTACAAAGGTCTCTATAGAGGTGAATATGGCAGGACACTCTGCCTTCCCATAAGCACTGTGCTGTATATCTGCAAGTGGAAGTTGGGTGAACATGCAGTAATGAACGCTGCTGACAGCAACTTCACCCAGCATAAGTACTGGCATATAAGCAGGTCAGAAACTGTCAGTGGGTATCTACACTCCTCTCTTCTCTTATTTTAAGCACTCTGCTTTCCGTCATACAAGGTATTGAATCCAGCAGGCCTTGCATGCCCTGTAAGCCAACTGAAATGGTGGCTGTTTACTGTGTTTAAAGAAGCTAGTGAGAGCCACACTTCCAGTTGCTTAGGTTGCTACCTTTATTCTTAAACTATATTTAATATATTACAAATATTAAAAATATATAAAAATAATAAAATTGTTTTTTACTGAACAATCTCTGACTCCATGTGGTTTGTGTCCACCCACCCAACCCAGTTGGGCTTTGTATTCCCAAAGCAGTTCCATCTCTACAGATACACTAAAAAGTTCAGAACTCCAGTAATGGAAGAGTTTAAAAAATCTAATTAAATTAAATTACCTTTAATTAGTATGTTTTTGAGTATACAGTTTTTGAGTATACCAAGTTGAGTCATGCCTGCCAGATCAATTATCTCCTAAGAACTCCTGAACTATAATGGATGGTGCTGTGAGGTATTTGGGCAGACAACCATAAAGCTGCACCTTTGAACTGCTGGCATCTTCAGAAAAACAGACTTAAGTGTTATGTTAGTTATTGATTATATACACTGCTCAAAAAACAAAAGGGAACACTCAAAAAACACATTCTAGATCTGAATGGATGAAATATTCTCATTGAATACTTTCTTCTGTACAAAGTTGAATGTACTGACAACAAACTAAATTAAAGTGAAAAAAAAAACACACTACAGGCTGATCCAACTTTGTCCTTAAAACAAATTGAGGCTCAGTATTGTGTGTGGCCTCCACGTGCCTGTATGACCTCCCTACAATGCCTGGGCATGCTCCTGATGAGGTGGCGGCTGGTCTCCTGAGGGATTTCCTCCCAGACCTGGACTAAAGCATCTGCCAACTCAGTCCACAGTCTGTGGTGCAACGTGACATGATGAGCAAGACATGATGTCCCAGATGTGCTCAATTGGATTAAGTTCTGGGGAATGGGCGGTTCAGTCCATAGCTTCAATGACTTCATCTTGCAGGAACTGCTGTCACGCACCAGCCAAATGAGGTCTAGCATTGTCCTGCATTAGGAGGAGCCCAGGGCCAACTGCACCAGCATGTGGTCTCACAAGGGGTCTGAGGATCTCATCTTGGTACGTAATGGCAGTCAGGCTACCTCTGGTGAGCACATGGAGGGCTGTGTGGAAAGAAATGCCACTCCACACCATTACTGACCCACTACCAAATCTGTCATGCGGAAGGATGTTGCAGGCAGCAGATCACTCTCCACGGCGTCTCCAGACTCTGTCAAGTCTGTCCCGTGCTCAGTGTGAACCTGCTTTCTTCTGTGAAGAGCACAGATTGGCAAATTTGCCAATCCTGGTGTTCCCTGGCAAATGCCAAGCATCCTGCACAGTTTTGGGCTGCGAGCACAACTCCTATCTGTGGACGTCGGGCCCTCATACCATCCTCATGGAGTCAGTTTCTAACTGTTTGTGCAGACACATGCACATTTGTGGCCTCCTTGAGGTCATTTTGCAGTGCTCTGGCAGTGCTCTTCCTGTTACTCCTTGCACAAAGGTGGAGGTAGCGGTCCTGCTGCTGGGTTGTTGCCATCCTACAGCCTCCTCCACGTCACCTGGTGTACTGGCCTGTCTCCTGGTAGCGCCTCCAGCCTCTGGACACTATGCTGATAGACACAGCAAACCTTCTGGTCACACCTCGCACTGATGTGCCATCCTGGATAAACTGCACTACCGGAGCCACTTGTATGGGTTGTAGAGTCTGTCTCATGCTACCATAAGTGTGAAAGCACCACCCACCTTCAAAAGTGACCAAAACATCAGCCAGAAAGCCTAGGTACTGAGAATGGTCTGTGGTCCCCACCTGCACAACCACTCCTTTATTGAGTGTGTCTTGCTAATTTCCAATAATTTCCATCTGTTGTCAATTCCATTTGCACAAAAGCATGTGAAATTGATTGTCAGTCAGTGTTGCTTCCTAAGTGGACAGTTTGATTTCACAGAAGTTTGAATTACTTGGAGTTATATTGTGTTTAAGTGTTCCCTTTATTTTTTTGAGCAGTGTATTTTCAAGATATGTGGAAGAGCAGAAAAACGTCTTCATTAGAAGTGTACAGCAAGATGGACAAGGTGCTCTGTGGTCTCTGACTGGTCATTATATTAAAATATGGGACCACTTTCTTATAGGAAACTTTGCCTGTTAAACTACCATGTTAATGTGACATCACGTGGCTGTTCAAAATGTACACATTTTTGTGGCCTGCATACATTACACACTCAATGTGCTCTGCAGGAGCAAAGTCATGAGCAGTTTGTTCAGTACTGAACACTGGTAAGGTAGACTTTTGCTGTAATGGAGTTTGTTTGCAGTTAATGTTTGCAGTTCTTTATGGAGTGAAATCATGACATAAAGCATCAAATTTATTGCAAGTTTTATGACAAATAACATAAAACTAACATTTTTAAAGGCTTATAACATTATTTATAGCATAAAATATAACCACTTGCTGAAATTACATTAAATTGACAAATGCTGGAGTAAATGTTTTCTGTTTGTAGGTTTATCTATGTAGGGTTATGAAGGGGTCATGTAGCATAAAAATGCTGCTCAGTAAAGTGTCACCACGTTTGTTAGTTTTAGCACCACTTTTATAGAACTGAAACAGCACATTGTGATACTGACAGTTGTGACACTACTGATGCAACAGACGGATTACCAACTGAAATTAGCCTTTGAAATAACAGCTGTGTGAACCCCCAAGAAACAAATCAGTGTAGTGTGGATCATGTTTTTACTATATTTTAAAAAGTTCAATGACATGAACTGTACAATTCATTTACAGATTAAATCATTAATTTCAGAGAGTAAGGCAAAACATTCATTATTAAATGTATTTTAAACTTTCAATGGAGTGAAAATGAACAGTGACAAGAAATATACAATGCTGGTTGCAACATGAAGGATAAGAACAAATGGCTGTGTAAAAACCTTCACATCCAGTCTTGGTTCCAGAGAAGAAGTATCATACTTTTCTAGATAGAATCATTTGCAGCTCTGGAACAAGGTGGTTTGAAGACATTCCAAGCAGGGGCTTGGATCGTTTGATGTTAAAATGGCATGATGAACTTTATGAGGGTGGTTGATGGTTTATTTGACAACTGATGTCTCTGCTCAGAAAGATCTCTCTTGAATCAACATATGCTAAATGCTGAAAGAAAGCTGTAGGCTGAGTAGTGATCAGTGAGCATGATAGCAGTTGATGTTTCAGTGATTCCTTCATTACAGCTCAGAAAACAAATATACATAGCAAGGCCTGGGAGCATAGGAAAACATTCTTTTACAAAATAATCTATGGCACAGGAACGATTAAATATACTGTCTGTCATTTCTTTTGCACTTTACAATGGACCAGGGTATACAGACAGAACACTGTGTAGCATACACAACAGATCTTTTTGAGTTTTCTCCAACTTTCTCAACAGACACAAATCCCAGCTAAAAGATCCTAATAATCTTCTCTATCTGTCCAGGAAAAGCAGACCTATTGCTTTTTGCTCCTCCCAAAGTGGTTCCGATCCTTGGCCTAAGCAATCGAACACAGAGCAATCTCCTGCCATCCAGCATCCTTGTTTTCATGTTGACCTCACTCTAGGCAGGTTTTGCTATTAACTTCTCATCCTTTCTTTCCTCATTGCTCTCCCAACCTCTCCAACCCTCCCTAGCTGCTTATTTTGGTCAACATTTTGTTGATAGCCTGCTTGACGTGGGTAGTGGAGCTGCGGCGGCGGGTCTTGCCCTGCACAGCCCTGCGGCGCCGCACTTCACGACACAACTCATAAAAAGCCTCTGCCACACCACCACCTGTGCCCACATGGTCAGCACAGGCCGAGCACTCGTAGAAGGCACAGGCCATGTCAGCTGCAAGCCGCTCGCCCTCCTCGGTGGCCACCTGCCGAACATGCTCTAGGTCGGCCTTGTTCCCCACCAGCACCAGAGGAGCATGCTTGGGCCTCTTGACCTCCTCCAGAAGGCTGCGCAGTGGGGCAACCTCATCAAAGCTCCCACGGTCAGTGATGTCGTAAACCAAGATGAAGCCATCACCCCAGCGCATGTGACCCTCCTTCTGCAGCAGGTCTTCCTGGAGAAGAATGCGAGGTGAAAGTGTTAGAAGATATCAAAATGAGAATCGTCTAATGAATGCTGTATGTGTAAGCAGTACAGTTTACATTAAAGGTTAACCTGTGGTTAAAGGCACTGTGCAGTGTGTCTTTTGATTTTATATGTGTGCACATATCACTCATTCCCCTTCAGCAAGAATTGTGCTATATATAAGAAAATATGCTGTTCATGGTTCACCAAAGTTGTGCATGCTTTTCTAAAATACAGTGTCTTGCGAAAGTTGAACTTTTCAACCTTTTGCCACATTTCAGGCTTCAAACATAAAGATATAAAATTTTAATTTTTTGTGAAGAATCAACAAGTGGGACACAGTCGTGAAGTGGAATGAAATTTATTGGATATGTCAAACTTTTTTACCAAATAAAAAGCTAAAAAGTGGGTGTGCAATATTATTCGGCCCCCTTGTGTTAATATTTTGTAGTGCCACCTTTTGCTGCAATTACAGCTGCAAGTTGCTTGGGGTATGTCTCTATCAGTTTTGCACATCGAGAGACTGAAATTCTTCCCCATTCTTCCTTGCAAAACAGCTCGAGCTCAGTGAGGTTGGATGGAGAGCTTTTGTGAACAGCAGTCTTCAGCTTTTTCCACAGATTCTCAATGGGATTCAGGTCTGAACTATGATTTGGCAATTCCAACATCTGGATACGTTTATTTGTGAGTCATTCCATTATAGATTTGGCTTTATGTTTTGGATCATTGTCGTGTTGGAAGATAAATCTTCATCCCAGTCTCAGGTCTCTTGCAGACCTCTTGCGTTTTGTATTGTGGCCAAACAGTTCGATTTTGGTTTCATCTGACCAGAGCACCTTCTTCCACATGTTTGATGTCTCCCATATCAAACTTTTATCTCATAACGTCAAACCTGTCACATATCAAACCTCTCTCACATACCGTGAAACCTGTCACATATGAAAAATCTCTCATTCCATCAAACCCGTCACATATCAAACCTCTTTCACCTCACAAACATGTCACATATCAAACCTGTCTCTCACATCGTCAAACCCGTCACATATCAAACCTCTCTCTCATACCTTCAAACCCGTCACATATCAAACTTCTCTTACATCGTCAAACCCATCACATATCAAACCTCTCTCTCATACCTTCAAACCCGTCACATATCAAACTTCTCTTACATCGTCAAACCCATCACATATTAAACCTCTCTCACATTATCAAACCCGTCACATATTAAACCTCTCTCACATTATCAAACCCGTCACATATTAAACCTCTCTCACATCATCAAACCCGTCACATAACAAACCTCTCTCTCATACCGACAAACCCGTCACATATCAAACCTGTCTCTCACATCGTCAAACCCGTCACATATCAAACCTCTCTCTCATACCTTCAAACCCATCACATATTAAACCTCTCTCACATTATCAAACCCGTCACATATTAAACCTCTCTCACATCATCAAACCCGTCACATATTAAACCTCTCTCACATCATCAAACCCGTCACATAACAAACCTCTCTCTCATACCGACAAACCCGTCACATATCAAACCTGTCTCTCACATCGTCAAACCCGTCACATATCAAACCTCTCTCTCATACCTTCAAACCCATCACATATTAAACCTCTCTCACATTATCAAACCCGTCACATATTAAACCTCTCTCACATCATCAAACCCGTCACATATTAAACCTCTCTTACATCATCAAACCCGTCACATATTAAACCTCTCTTACATCATCAAACCTGTCACATATCAAACCTCTCTCACATACCGTGAAATCTGTCACATATGAAAAATCTCTCATTCCATCAAACCTGTCATATATCAAACCTGTCTCACACACATCTTCAAACCTGTCACATATCAAACCTGTCTCACACACATCTTCAAACCCGTCACATAACAAACCTCTCTCTCATACCGACAAACCTGTCACATATCAAACCTGTCTCTCATACCGACAAACCTGTCACATATCAAACCTCTCTCACATCATCAAACCCGTCACATATTAAATCTCTCTCACATCTTCAAACCCGTCACATATCAAACCTGTCTCTCATACCGACAAACCTGTCACATATCAAACCTCTCTCACATCGTCAAACCTGTCACATATTAAACCTCTCTCACATCTTCAAACCCGTCACATATCAAACCTGTCTCTCATACCGACAAACCTGTCACATATCAAACCTGTCTCTCACATCTTCAAACCCGTCACATATCAAACCTCTCTCACATTGTCAAACCTGTCACATATCAAACCTCTCTCACATTGTCAAACCCCTCACATATCAAACCTCTCTCTCACATTGTGAAATCCGTCACATATCAAACCTGTCTCTCACATCATCAAACCCGTCACATATCAAATCTCTCTCTCATATCGTCAAACACCTTTCTCTCATACTGTTAAACCCGTCACATATGAAAAATCTCTCATTCCATCAAACCTGTCATATATCAAACCTCTTTCGCCTCTCAAACATGTCACACTATCAAACCATTCTGACACTGTCAAACCTGTCACATATCAAACATATGCTTTGTGCATTATGCCAGGTAAAAACACTGTATATGAACTTGCATATGACATATAAACATATAACCTATAAAACCTTACTCACACAGTCAAGCCAGTCACATAAACCTCTCTCACACAGTCAAAAAGTCATTTTTCTATTTTTGTCATTTAAAAAATGTAAATAAATACGTATCTTGCCAAAAATACTGCAGAAATGTTTTAGCTTAGTCCTTTTTTGCTATTCACAGTCAAATAAATTTTGATGAAGGTGCCTAAAATTTTGCATGCCACTGTAGGTGTAAAAAGTAAAATATCCACAAAGGAGAGCTCACCTGCCCAGCTGTGTCCAGAATCTCCATGCTGATCATCTCATCATCAATGTTGGCTTGATGGCGATATGTAGACTCTATTAAAGAGAGAGATTACATTAGAAATAAAGCTACACCTTTATGCACATATATATATATATATATATATATATATATATATATATATATATATATATATATATATATATATACACACATATACACATATATATATATATATATATATATATATATATATATATATATATATATATATATATATATATATTCATTCATTCATTTTCTTATTCCTGAATAGGGTCACGGGTGAGTCAGCAACTCTGAGCGCAAGGGCAGGAAACAACCCTAATCCATCATAGGGCACACACATCTACACACACTAAGGGCCACTTTAGAGTCACCAATCATGCATGTCTTTGGACTGTGGGGGAAACCGGAGTACCCGGAGGAAACCCACACAAACACGGGGAGAACACGCAAACTCCACACAGAAACTTCCCAGGTCACCCCACCCGGGGATCGAACCCAGGTCCTTCAGCAAGTCCACAACAGCACTGCGCCACCGTGCCACCTCTATATATATATAAACATGCTGGATTCAGAAACTATTTAGACCCCTATCGTGATTTAATTGTGGATTTTTATTGTAAATAGATATGATTACTCATGATTCTACAATTAATACCTATAATTACCCATAAAAATCATAAAAAAATATTCACAACTTTTGTTGCGTTACACCAAATTGCAGTCACTTGCTTCCTGTTTGTTTTAAATATGTTTGACAGGTGTCTAGTACTTCACCTGTTGTGATCTGAATTGACTATGCAAAGTCTGTAAAGGCATACACCTGCTCTAAAAGGGCTCACTGTTTACACTGCACTAACAGGACACAAACACAAGCCATGAAGCTCAAGGAACCATTTGTGGATTCTGACACAGCATAAATCTGTACAAATATATAAAACAATATCTATGGCATTGAGTGTTCCCAGGACCACAGTTAATCTGGGAGTATGTAGAACCTTCCTAAAGGTTCTGTACAAATTAAGCAAGAAAAGTCAATAAATTCTTTTGAATTCATTTGGATGTTGGTGATAGGTTTTTGGTTTGAATAAAAAACATATAGAATTGCTCCTAATAAGTTTTGTGTTGTCCCTGTGCTGTGTCGACTGCTAGATCCCTGTGCTCATGCCCCTTTACCTGTGGCACAGTGACAAGGGTCTGAATACCTTAGTACATAAGAGATTTATAAACAATTTTCACAATATTTCCCTTAATCAAAGTCAAAATAAAGAAGCAGCTTCAAGACACAAAACATTTCTTAGCTAATTCACAATATTTGAGAGTGTGTGTTAGATAGGACAGATGGGGAGCACGAACAGAGTAAACGTAAAAGGCTTTATTTCAAGCACAAATAGAGGAAGTATTGTCAAAACAGTCCAGGTAAAAGCCAAACAGACAATGCAATATAAAGGGGCAAGCTAGATGTGAGTGAAAAAGAGACAAGGGTCAAATCCAGCTATGGAACAGGCTGGGGCAAAATGTAACACCGTTAATTTATCAGTACATATATTTTTTTTTTGTTTATTATTTATAATGTTGTAGATACTATACTCTATATACCACACTTTATCTATTCTTGAACTGAGTGCCTTGCTATCCCTTTGCTGCTGCAAGAACTGCTGAATTAATAAAGGATTATCTAATCTTAAAAGGCAAAAATGATGGAAAAAGGTTATACACAGAAAAAAACAGAGGAAAGATACAAGAACACTAAGGATTGCTATAATGGCAAACCAAAAGAAGACCAAATAAGGACAGACAAGGAACAGAAAGTAAACATGACTGGACAGAAGTGTGACAGTAGGCCCCTCCCTGATGCATAACACCAGGGCTTGTAAGCCAACGCCATAAAATGGCAAAGGAGAAGGGCACAGAAAAAAGAGACAAGACCAATACTAGGGACAAGACAAGCAACAAACCGTACTAGACACAAGCACAAGCATGTAGATATGACAGGACCAGGGTTGAAATAGAAGAATCTGAGGTGTTGGGTTGAGTAAATCCCACAAGGCCTTCGAATCCGGAACACCGTGTGATGTGCCCCTGTTAGCCTTGCCTCTCCTGCCAAGAAGACTGAGGCTGCTCAAACCCTCAACCAGACAGATGGAGCACTGACTAAACCGTAGCTTGGGTCCAATAACTGGGATGAACCTGTATAGCTAGTTTTTGTATACCGGATAGGATCTGGGAACTTTTCTGCTGGTGAGCCAACTCCTCTACAGTAAACCCCTATAGAGAAAACCCAGTGAGAAGCTGTTGATGTTGCTCCAACAACTGACCCTGGGAAGCTACTGCCTTACCCATGGTCCTGAACACTTCTGTATCCATGATCAACTTAGTTTTCTGTCAGGATAGGACGTATGGGGAGCACGCACAGAGTAAACGTGAAAGGCTTTATTGCAGGCAAAGAGGGGCAGTATAGTCAAAAACAGCCCAGGTAACAGCCAAACAGACAATGCAATAAACAATAGTAAAAACAGGCAAGAGTCAAAAACAGCAATGGAAAAAACAGGACTGTGTAAAAGGCACACACTATAAACAGACAGAAAAAAGCATACATAGGAAACAATAGAGACAATGTAAAAGAAAACTAAGGATTGCTATAATGGCAAACCAAAACAAGGACAGACTAGGAACATAAATGAAACATGACCACACAGAAGTGTGACAGTGTAATATTATAGAGACCGATTTTTCCCAGATCCCATTTTTTTTTTTTACCAAAATCTTTTCTAGACCTTTTAGAACATAACTATGACTGCATTGTTTCATTCCTAATCCTACTGAATTTGGTCATTTCTATTGGCAAAAACAAAATTCCAGATGACTCATCTCAGAATCTAAGAATACCACTGAAATGCCTCCAATCTCTCAACACCGACCAGCTCTCCAACCAGCCTCCCCTTTGTATCTGCCATTCTTTAGCCTAAGCTCACTGCTGGACATAAATCTGCCCTGAGCTATGCAGTGAAAGATGCCACTGTGAGTGACAGGGTTGTTGTTGCCTGGTGTTTCTCCTGTGAGAGTATTCAGATGCTCATGTGGCTTCTGTCTTGCCCATCAATGGTTATGTGGCTGGATACTAACATGATGAACTCCAATACATCAATACGAACTAAAGAACTAAACGATCTAAATTGGGAAACAGCATATATAGAATTTACCAGAGAGAACCATATAACGCTTGCCAGAACTCATATGGTCGTGGAATCACTAGGGATCTACAATGCCATCTCCCAATGATAGAACCAAAACATTTTCCATGTATTACTCTTGTCATTGTATACACACTGTACAACACAAGATATATTATTATGAGAATGCATATTTTCATTTTTTACAATGTGTCAGACAGACAGACATATTTGTATTTAGCATGATAAACTACAGACCATAAAAACCCTCTGCTTAGCTACAAAGCTTTAGCTAATGATTAAGTAGGACATCTGATAGGTAGTACTACTGTGGGCCCTGAAACCCCCTGCCTTAGATGATAAATTTACACACTATGCCTCTTTGATACTTGAATCTGTTTTTGTCATGATGACTACAATTTTTATTTCTCCAACACAGTGTCCCCTTTGCCTCTGAATTAAATAAATTACAATTTACTGGCTACATTCCTCCAGCATCCAAACTCACATGGCTTTCATTGAGCATAGACTAGGTGTCATTGTTGGAGAGACACTGCAATGCCTGTTTACGTCTCCGTCTCTCTCTCTCTCTCTCTCTCTCTCTTTGCCTCTCTCTCTCTCTCTCTCTCTCTCTCTCTCTCTCTCTCTCTATACATTGTGCTCAGTTATCCTGTAAACATTCTCAACCCACATGCTAGTGTTATTATCAATGCCACCAAGGAACAATCACAGTGTTGAGAATTTACTCCTCAAAGAACAGCATAAGAATCATCCCTGCTTAAAATGTCTGTGCTCAGTTGGATTTTGGTCACAACAGTGGAAAAGCATACCCCGACACAGTCTACAGACTTCAATCTCTGTTGAATTAGGAGAAAAGGGGTGACTTATTTAGAATTAGTTCAAATTGCTTGTGTAGAACCGAGCAGCATTTATAACATGGGCATACACAAACCATCTGCCTGATAAAATCAGATCATCTGTCCAATATCCCTATGTTTCATGCTAATGAACTGATTACATGTTAGAATCATTATGTCACCCATGACTACTTTAAAAAATGGGATGCCATAAGTGTAAGACTCAAACAGAGATTAATGGACAACCAGACAACAAACAATTTTTTTATAAACAAATACATTATGTCACAAAGCAACTTTACAGGTGGGCAGCAAGTCGAAGTCCAGTAGCGGGAAGTGAGCAGTCAGTGTGAAAACACTGTGAATACAGTGTGATAAAATAATACAAAGAATAGTGTGCATGAGTGGTGTGCACACACATAATTCCACATAACAACAGGTAACTGGTCAACATTGTTTCTGAATTGCATAAGAAAAGCAGATAAACACTGATAAGTGCAAAGTGCAAATTGTAAGGCAGGGGTTCTTAACAAGGGGGGTCGTGAATGTGACACTAATTAAGATGTTTTGTCAGCTAAATGTGTGATGAATCAGATTTAAGTGCTAAACTTTTTCACACTGTATCATTCTCAGTCTTAATGGAGTGTCTCGCAAGAAGGACATGGCTTGGCAAACCTACTGATGCTTAAAATAGGGCCTTTCAGAACGTTTTTTTCACTGAATCAAACTGCACATTGTGTCTCTGCATGTCATCCAGGCAGCATTAAAATGAAGTGTGTTTTAGAAGGTCGAATTGGAAGTGGGGATGCAAAACGCCCACTTCCAGGAAGATCAGAACAGAAAAAAATAGTGATGGCAAACCGAGGCTTTCTGAAGCACTGAAGCCTTTTTCCTAACTGTATCGAAAAAAAGATTCATTACTCTGAGCTTCATAACACATTGCTGCCTGTTTCCCTTCACCATGTTATTGATCTGTTAATATAAACCATTCTAAAATTATATTATTCACTATTATTCACATCCTACCAAGCCGGGTTTGTATCACTAGTCCATTAATCTCTCTCTCTCTCTCTCTCTCTCTCTCCTCTCTCTCTCTCTGTCTCTCTGTCTGTCTCTCTGTCTGTCTGTCTGTCTGTCTGTCTGTCTCACTCTCTCACACTCTATCTATCTCTCTGTCTCACTCTCTATCTATTGTTATCTCTAGCTCTCTGTGTATCTCTATATCACTGCAAACGACCCTTGAAGTGCATGCCAGGTTTTGCTGCTTTTGAATCGTTCCCTAAAGCAGTCACGTGAATGTGTGCCAAAATGAAGCTTCGGATGTTGTTGGTCACGTGATCAATGTAGAACGAATCAAGCATCGTTTTTTCGACACACATCTCGAAGCTTCAGATTCAAGGGTATCATCACTAGAAAAAAAAACAAAGAAAGTGAGAAAATATGATGAAAAGTTCTTGGAATATTTTACGAGTTATTGATACCATTTTTTCCCGGGGGAAGGGGGGTCGCGAAATTTAACTGGAGCCTTAAGGTGGGTCGCACAGTGAAAAAGGTTAAGAACCTCTGCTGCAAGGCATTGAGCTCTTCTCTATTTGCCACTTAAAAACAACAAAGGTTAGTTCAGCACATTTAGACAATTAGACAATCTTCACTCATATACATCTACTCATCTTATTGCCTTCTGCAAGATTTTCCTGGGAATCTGTAATTGTATTTCTACAAGGGAACAAAATTCACACTTCCGTGTCAAAGGATTGCAACTGCAATGTGTAGAATTCCTTAAGTGGTACAATAAGCACTGATAAGAGGCAGACAGCTTTATCTCTGCCTGACTGGTCTGCACTGTTCATCTACCTACGCAGATTGGATTTGTCATGCCTTGCTTTGAAATACAAACCTCTGGAATGAGCTGCTTTGGCTGAAGACCCTGACAGGAGATTTTTTCTTGTATTTTCTGAGTGTTCACCACAAAGGTTGAAAGAGGTGAGGGCCAGCAGTACGTTTACCAAGGGCCCTTGAGAGCCAGCACAGCAGAATTGCTTTTAGAGTAACAATAGTGTTCTTACCCAGTGTAGGGTCATACTCCCAAATGAAGCGCTTGGTCAGAAACCTCACCACCAAAGCTGAGAAATCAAAGAGAGAAAGAAAAACATTAGGTAATGTTAGTTGTATGTGTAAGTTAGATGCTATTAGCTATTAGTTTGAAATGAGACTCAAAGACATTCTCCATAAGACCCCAAAAGCAAATAGCGTGCACACACACAGTCATATAATTTTAAACCATGTTGTAATACATAATACCACCAGTACTGTATTGTTTCACATTTGTTTGTGGCTCCTAAAAATTTACGGAGCATTTAGCCTTATTATCGTAAATAATACATGCAGGCAAGTAACACCAGACTGAACCTCAGATCTCTCTACTAGTAAAAAGAGAACATATTGTTTTAAGCTGGGGTAAAAGTTGATGTCATTCAGGACAGGCTGAAGTCTCACTGGCCATTTTTTCTGAATTCCTACCATCTAAATAATTTTATTCTGTATGCAACCATGCTGGTGTACAACAGATATGGTGACTTTCAATAAAAAGGTATACTGTAATATACAACATAAACAATACTGCTAGTGTAAACACTAGCATACCATCTAACATATGAAGTATATAAGTACCATCACTGCATATTAATCCAACAGGGCACAGTTTCATCAGAGTAGCTCTGGTCATATTGTGAAAATTGAAATACTGTAAAATTGAATTGAGATGGCTAACTTTTCTATAATAGAACTTTACAACCCCATTACTGTGGCTTCAAACTTCACTCTATACCATAAATGTACCTTTGCACACTCAATCATAATAATAGATTTACTGTTTCTGTTTTCTCACACCCTGCACATACAACATCCATCCACTCTAGATTATTACATATTTTCTTCATTTCTAACTCCCACCCAGTAGCTAGGATTTCTGCTGTGCTTGAGTCACAAACCAAGCTTGTGTTTTTACTAATGTGTATGGAAAGCAGCTGCAAACATTAAAGCTGATAAAGATTTTTAATAGCAACATTTTACTCAAACTATCTGGCAGCTGAAGATTAGAGCAGTATTGGATTTCCTATTTATCCCAAGTCTTAACAGAGCAGTGATAATTTCATTTGTCTCCAATTAACATCCATATGCTGGACGAGTATCCAACAGAACCTTGCCTGTCAGCCTTTTCAGCTGATGCTCCTCCTAAGAGAAAACACAGACACTTGGCTGATTTCACTCTGTCCTTATCATAGCTTGTTATTCTGGACCTGCAGGCTAATTCACAATTAATGATATTATTACACAGCAGGAGAGTATGGTTAATCAGATTGAGCCTTCCTCCACTGATGGCCTGGCCCACAACTGACACACATTTCTCAGCACGATAACTATCTCTAATTTTTTTTCTTATAGATGTGAAGCTCACTTTCTTCACATGCTCACTTTCTTCAATCACTTACACTAAGGAGAGTGAAGATTTTTCACAAGGGAGAACATTACACTACAGATACACTATAGCACATATTTTTGGCACATTCTTACAAATAAATGTGCCAAAAATATTTGTTTCCCTTATTACATTTTCTGCATACAGGATGAACAGGTATGGTAATAGAATGCAGCCTTGTCTAACTCCTTTGCCAATGTGGAACCATTCTGTTTGTCCATTTTCTGTCCTCACCGCATTAGAATAATGAAATGCTATGGTATTCCCATTTTCCTAAGTACATTCCATAATTTTATGTGGTCCACACAATCAAAGGCTTTGGTCTATGAAACACACTGAACTCCTTTTTGAGCTCTTGTTCCTCTGCCTTTCCTGAATCCTTCTCTTTCAATGGCTCTAGTCAATATGGGATGGTCTTCAGCATGATTTTATTGGTGTGTGGTATGAGGGCAATTGTGCAACAGTTGGCACACTCTTTCTTGTCTCCTTTCTTTGGTATTGACTGACCTATTCCAGTCTGCAGGCCAATGATTTGTTTTCCACAGTTGTTGGCATAGTTTGGTCAGTACTTAAACTGAATCATCCTCGGAATTCTGAAATATCTGTATTGATATGTTATTGATTCCTATGGCTTTCTTCTTTGGCAATGATCTCAGGGCCTGTTGTTTAGCCAACATCGATAAAAGTGCCTTGACAATTTATATATTTTTTGTACTATGTATTCCTTCCTTCTATGTATTCCTCCTTGTTTTACCACATTTGTTCCCCTTTTCAATCTCTTTACAGATGTTGTTGAAGTATTTTCCTTGTGCTTCCTGGCAGCTCTCTGGAACTCCCAGTTTAGTTCTCCTTTTCATTCTTCCCAGGTATTTCTCTGATTCTTCTTTGATGACCACCTTGAGTACCAAGATTCAAGGTTCAAGGTTCGGTTTATTCGTTTATTTTTACAACTGTCTGCACCCACAGATCAATAGGGGGAGAATGGAGAAGGTGGGGTAAACAGGATAAACAGAATAAACAGAATAAATATGTTCAATCTGAGTATAAAAAATAAATAAATAATAAGACTAACTAAATAACTAAACTCTGGGACTGATTATGAAGAGGGAAATAATAATAAGTGAGGTAGGTGTGTGAATAGGTCCAGTTGTATAGGAACCCTTAGAGATGAATCAAGTGCCAAGTGCAATGTTTTGCTACATGATGTTGTATAAATAGAGTGTAGGTGAATATGTGAGTCCGTTGATGACTTATGAGAGTTCAATGTGTGATATGTGGGATTTGATCTAAGAATGAACTTGGATGTGGTTCAGAGTTCAAACAGCCTGAGGGAAGAAGCTCAGTCTCATCTTTTCTGTGGTGGATCTCAATGAGCGGAACCGCTTTCCTCATGGCAGCAAAGCGAAAAGCCCATTTTTGGGATGACTGAGGTCCTTTCGCGATCTTCTTGGCTTTTGACCAGCACCGCTCGTTATAGATAGTCTACAGATCTGGAAGTGTTGTCCTCATGATACGCTCAGCGGAGCGCACCACTCTCTGCAGGGTCTGTCTGTCCCGTTTGGTGCTGTTTCCAAACCAGGCCATGGAGTTCCTCGTGAGGTTGCTCTCGATGGTGCATTAGTAGAAGTTCTGCAGTACCATGGAGGGCAGTCTGAAGTCCCTAAGGCGTCTGAGGAAGTAGAGACGCTGTCGGGCTTTATTTGCCAGGATGTCAGCATGGCAGGACCATGTCAGGTCTTGCAAGATGTTGACTCCAAGGTATTGGAAGCTTTCTACTGTCTCTACTTCTGCACCATTGAGCCGTACTGGTTGGTAGCTCCTCGTCTGTCTCCTGCTGCAGTCCACTATCAGCTCCTTGGTTTTGCTGACATTGAGCAGGAGATTGTTGCCCAGGCACCAGGTTCCCAGGCAATCTCCTCCAGGTAGGCCTTCTCGTCATTATTGGAGATCAGGCCCACCACGACCGTGTTGTCAGCAAACTTAACAATGATGTTGGAGTGGTCACGCAGTCATGGGTGTACAAGGAGTACAGAAGGAGTGATAGAACACAGCCCTGAGGAGAACCAATGTTGAGGGTCACAGTGGGTGAGACATGGTTTCCCACCCGCACTGTTTGTGGTCTGTTTTTAAGGAAGCTGGAGATCCAGTCACACAGCGATGGGTGTAGTCCCAGATCTATCAGCTCTGACGGTATCTATCAGCAGCGGCTCTGACGGTATGTGAACTGAAGCAGGTCCAGAGAGTCCGGTAGTGATGAAGTGATGAAGTCTCTGACAAGCTTTTCAAAGCACTTCATCACGACTGATGTGAGGGCCACAGGGCGGTAGTCTTTGAGACAGGCTGGCTGTGGTTTCTTTGGGACAGGGACGATCACGGATCTCTCGAAACTTGTTGGGACTGTGCTCAGTGACAGAGAAAGGCTAAAGATGACAGTAAAGATAGGAGCGAGCTGATCTACACAAGCTCTCAGCACCCGACCACGGGTACCAGTGACTTCCTGGCATTTACTGTCTTGAACACTTTCCTCACGTCTCTCAGTGAAGATGAACGAGGGTGCTCCTCTGAGTGGTTCTGTGCATGCGCCGCTGGCCGCGCTGTCAGCGGCCCCAAAGCAAGCATAGACGTTTTTGAACTCACTCGCCAGAGATGCATCCGCTCTCACTGTGCTCGAGGACAAGCTTTTATAGTCCGTGATTGTCCGTAGTCCTCACCACAGGGATCTGGAGTCACTCTGTGTGAGCTGAGAGAGTGTCGTGGACAGTTTTATCCACCCACAGCTTCTGGTTGGGGAAGCTTTTAACGGTCACCCTAGGGATTGTGTCATCCACTAGTATCCCCACAAAGCTCACTACCGAGTCTGCAAACAGATGGAAGTCGACATCGGAGCTGTGTTGGAACATGTCCCAGTCCGCGTCATCTAGAGCGTCCAGCAGGGCCTCCACCGACTGGTCCATCCAGTGTGGGACCGCCCTCTGAACCAGAGCCTCACGTTTGAGTTTCTGTTTATATTCCGGTGTCAGAAAGATGGTGGTTGGATTTTCTGAATGGTGGATGAGACTCCATATGGTGAAGTCCAGGTGTACAAATGTTGCTTTGAATGCTTGAATTTTTTTTCCTGCTCCCTTCCTGTTTCCAAGCCATGTTGTCCAACTGTGTTTCCCACTTTCCAGCCTTCGCATTCCAGTCTCTGATCACCTGCAGTATGTCCTGTTTTCAGTTCTTGTCAATTTCAGAGTGGACTTCACAATAAAACCTTTCAATTTCTTCTTTATGTCCATCTGTTGTTGGGGCATAAACCTGCATGACTGTAATTTTGTGCCATTGTGCAAGAAAATCGGATTGACATCGGTCAGTCATTTACAGCACATCCCATAACAGTCTTGTTTACATCCTTGATGATAAAATCCCTTCATTTCTTCTTTGCTGTTCATGACCCATGTAGTAGATGGTGTGTTCCCCTGACTGACAGTGTTCTAATCTGGTTCATTTTAGGTCTCTGATACTGAGGATGCTGATGTATAGACAATCCATTTTCATGTTCACTACATCCAGCACATTACAGCTTTGAATTCTCTTTTCTTGCTCATCAACATCATACATCTACACTTCCTACCTCCACTTAAGTTATTTTTTCTGTTTCCTTAGAGTTATTTAATTTTCTTCTTCTCAGAAATGGTGCCTTTTATTTTTTACCTTGTAAATACAAACACATATTACCTTCTCCCTACTTTCTCCCTTCTTCCCTTATTGATCTGTGCGTGCAGACAGTCGCAAAATAACATTTCACTGCATGTAGTACTATGTATAACTATGTTTGTGACAAATAAACAAACTTTGAACCTAGAACATCAGCAACTAGACTTCCCAAGGGTTTTGATCTAGCCATGTCTGTAATTAGAAGAAACCTCAGCTCTTCCTCAGTAGCCAGTTGAGTCCCATCTAACCAGAGGGTCCCATCTTCTGGCATTTGAATCATGTGTCTATGTGATTTTCTGATGCCTTTACCGCTGTCAATATAGTGTTCATCTGCCAATGACATCATCCTATATTGCTGCTGCCCAATATAGATGGTTGGTTTAGTCTGACTCCTCTGCTAAGACCTTTCTGTCATGGGAGACCCTGAAGGAGATAAGACTGCAGGCAGCATAGCTCTCTGTTTCTGTAATGCACACAAGCCTCACCTTGGTCATGTATACAACCATAACAGGCTACATGTGCCCTTGTGTCTTTGTCTTATAGCCTCAATTTGTCAGGCCATCCTTGCTGATTCTCGAGACAGGTTGCAGTCAATGTTGTCATAATGCTGTATCAGTGGGCAAAGGCAGTCCTTCTGCTTTGTAATGTGAATGGAGCTAATTCATCAATTTCTCTCCACCCACCTAGCCACGTTCCCTTGCATTTCCATTCATTTCCTGTCCAACAAAATTATGAGGGATAGCATAAGCAATCTCAGTTGCTGTAGCCACATTACTTTATTTCTTATTCCATCTCTCTGTCTTTCTAAATGCTCCATCTACTTATGTCCGTGTCTCTTTCTCAAACTCCCTATTTCCTTTGAAATTAGTGCCATAAGGAAAAATACATTCCTCATTTGCTGCTAGAAAAGGAAAGAGTAAAAACAAGCCATTAGCAATTTATTGGGTATATGAGTTATCACGCAGGTGATTCATCTTGGTTCCTGTTCTTTCTGGGGCTTGTCATGTGCCTGAGTAATTCTGAATGGGTGAATGGGTTTTAGTTAGCCTTCTTGAATCTGGAGGGGTATCTCTTTCCTTGTGTGAAGAACTGTTGTTCCTGCTTTCACAGTCACTATGGGTAAAATTACACTGCCATTGAGTAGGAAAGAACACCCATGTGTTGCAGGTCCTCATAGTTACCTTGGCCAAAAGCAACAACATGTATTCAATGTATGCTGTTTTACAGGCTCTATTTGTCAGGTCTACAGAGATATTACAGGTAACCCCTGTATCAGCAGTTAAACCATCAGTATGTTTTCCCCACTGCACTGTAATTCAAACATTGTGCTTTCAAATGAGTGTTACTGTATATTAGGCAAAACAGTCAACCCATAATTAATCACTTCACCTAAATAATGTTCTGATTGCAGCAGTAGAACCTTGATGACCTTTCAAAAACTTTCTGCCAATTGCAATGTCAGTTATGTCTGACCCCGACTGGTCACAATATGGAGCTGCATGTTCATCCAAGCCCTTTTTTTCATTGTTTCATTGTTGTGAGGCATCTTTAGGAGAGCTTTTTTCCTTCCAGGTTCAAGGTTCACTTCCTTGTTTAATCATTATGTTCTGCCTTGTGTTCCCCTGCCCTATCTGAGAAGGACCCCTAGCTCTCTGGTCACTACTTCCCATTGGCTGCCCATCTTCTGTCTATTGGACCTGGACTAATTTCCCAGTTTGCCCTGGACTAGTTGCCCACCTGCCATCACCAATTATGTATAAATTTACACAAACCCTAATTAGCTCCTACTGTTACTATTATGTCCACTATCAACTTATCATTAATACAAGACATCTGATTTACAGCAGACGTGGGGGTCCAGTGTCCCCTAACTAACAATATATAAGTAGTCTGACCAGAGGAGGATGGGCCACCCCTTGTGAGCCTGGTTCCTCCCAAAGTTTGTTCCTTGCCGCTGTCACCCTTTGGTTTGTTCACCAGGGAATTATGTATTTATCATTTTTTTCATGTGTTGGTAACCTTTTATTTTTTATGTCTGTAAAGTTGCTCTGTGACAACATCAGCTGTAAATAAATTTTGATTTCATTTGATTTGACTAGTTGAGCAAAATCCTGTGTCCCCTCCAGGATCCTCACAAGTGTAATGGACTCTATGGTTCGAACACACAGTCTAAGAAAGAGGAACCATCAATGCCAATCCAGAGGCACCAACCATGATTTCCACACAATGTTGAAAAGACACAACATCCAGAGTCATGAGAAACTGTTACCAAGGAGTTTGCAAACCACCCTGGTCAACTCAATCTGAGTGATGAACAAGTCCCCAAGCTTGGCTTCCTCCATGGAAGTCATGCTGGTAGGATTGAGAAGATCCTCAAAGTATTCCTTCCACAACCCTATGGCCTCCTCAATCGAGATCAACAGCTCCCCACCCAAGCTGCCTGGCAGTGTGCCAGACTCTTCTCAGACTTGACTGAATATCAAACTTCTCCCACACCAGAGTTTTTGCCTCACTAACAGCTGTAATTTGCATTTGCACCTTGATATTGGAGGCACAGAACATTCCCAGTAAACCCTCACCACATGTTTGGGTCTGCCAAGTTTTTCATATCATCTGATCCAACTTACCACTAGGCGGTGATCCTAGTTCCTCTCCTCCTTTCCTTAATGGAAAATTATTACAGCACTTTTTTCCTTCACTTTACCTCATGAAATCCCTAAGTGACTTGAACATTCTGCATGCATTAGGACAGTTTGTGAACGTGTGCTTGGTCACAATAAGAAAAGAAATGAATGAGCTGTTTAGTGAAGAAAAAATCAGAACGTGTTTTTTGCTCAAAATTCAAAAGTAGCTCTGGGTTCGTATGGGATAAGGTTTCTGAGACCAATTAACTGAGTAAGTGACTAAATACAATAAGCTGTGCACTTTCAGGCATTTTGGTTTCTGAGAGACTTCCCTTCAGTCTTTTTTTTATACTTAATACTTTTCTTATAATATTACACACTATTAACAGTACTTCTGTTTATATCAGCCTCATGTACATAGTATTTATTTACTTATATATCCTGTTCAGTTTTTGTCTGTAGAGTAATTATGTATATAGTCTTAACTTACATTCATAGTTTTTGTACTCATATTTAATGCTTCATAACTAATAGCTTAAGTGACGAGGAGAACTGCATTAGTAAGAATTTCATTGTACAAAGAATTTGCCTGTATCCTGCACACTATACATAAAGCCACTGACATTAGAGTGACATCTAGAGTGGTCTACATGCTATATTTATATCTATAGCTGTAGAGTATAGCAGCACTGCCCATCTAAGTTCAATGTAGGTGTTAATTTGTTCTGTATAGTAAAGCATCATAATCATAAGCATAATAAGACAAAATGCGCTTACTATGCCCATTTCATGTTTCCTCTTTGTAGTCCACCAAGCCACAAATGCCACTCCACCAGAAGGAAAACACATGTCAATACGTAGCTTTTGCAAAAGCTCATTTTATTGCAGAAACAATGGGGTACAGTAATGATAGTGTTCTCCCTTCATTATCTGCTGTTCATCTTGGGCTAGAAACAATTAGTGCCAAAGGGTCACGTAGGATTGTCCATTCCTATTCTGTTTCCAGTGTCAAAGTTTATCTTTGGGTCTTCATCTTTTCGTTTCTAATCAGTGTTTCCAGAGAACATTACTAAAATGTGTTAATCCCTATAGCAGAGCTGAAATCTGCAATATAATGTAAAAATACACAGCATGTACAAGAGCATGCTGTTCAGCATTCACACAGTCTTGGGAACGTTTCACACACAGGTCCAATAAGCAAATATGCAACTATACTCCTCTCAAATTCACACTTACAGTGCATATGGTAGTTTGTGTTTGCACATAGTATTAACTCGTGTTGCCAATAAAACTGGAAACAAATTGTCTGCATAGGTGGAAGAGAGCAGTGATGACTGGTGGGGAAATATTCCTGGTGTCTCTGTGGCGTATGTCATTCTTACATATGACACAGGACATTCAGCATAATTTGTGGAAAAGTGATGTGTTTTAGTAAATTGGAAAACACATTGTCTTTATGTATATTCCAGAATCACCTTTGACCATGTCTAAATGTGGTTTGATTGGTCTGACTGAAATCTGATGGAAGTGTGTCCTGGGTATCTTGACTCCTGGTAGTTTATGTGGTCTACTAAAATTAGAATGTGAAACTAGAAACAAAAATACACAGTGACACTTCCTTGTTGTCATACAGAAATATAATCAGTCTGAAATAAACTAATCTGGTATTTTAAGCAATTATCCCATATATGCTGTCCAATGAGAAACATGTATGGTTTAACATGTATAGAAATATTTTTAGTTTTCTCCATCGTTTGAACCCTGTAGCTTCTCTGTACTCTGTAAATAATTATGGGTGAATAGAAATGCTCTAAAATTACTTGGAATAAATTCTTATTTTACACTAACTTCCATTCAACATTAAGAATATTTTGGCGATAAATGTTTTTTAAATGATCAGTGACATTATGCTATACACCAATAAAGAGATGCCAAATAGTCTACATAATATAGCAAGAGTTACTTAAGTTAAATTTATGTTTAACTTGGCTTATGTTAAAAATATAACTGTTATGCTTGGCTTATGATCAAATTTGGTTGACTTACCTTGTCATTTGGCAACAAGTAACTTTATATGCATTGTGTGCAGAATTATTAGGCAAATGAGTATTTTGATCACATCATCCTTTTTATACATGTTGTCCTACTCCAAGCTGTATAGGCTTGAAAGCCAACTACCAATTAAGTAAATCAGGTGATGTGCATCCCTGTAATGAGAAGGGGTGTGGTCTAATGACATCAACACCCTATATAAGGTGTGCATAATTATTAGGAAAGGAAACTTCCTTTCCTTTGGCAAAAGAAGAGAGAAGACGGACTCTGAAAAGTTTGTGAGATGTCTTGCAGAGGGATGCAGCAGTCTTGAAATTGCCAAACTTTTGAAGTGTGATCACCGAACAATCAAGCGTTTCATGGCAAATAGCCAACAGGGTTGCAAGAAGCGTGTTGAAAAATAAAAGCACAAAATAACTGCCCATGAATTGAGGAAAAATCAAGCGTGAAGCTGCTATGATGCCATTTGCCACCAGTTTTGCCATATTTCAGATCTGCAACCTTACTGGAGTATCAAAAAGCACAAGGTGTGCGATACTCAGGGACATGGCCATGGTAAGGAAGGCTGAAAAACGACCACCTTTTAACAAGACACATAAGATAAAACGTCAAGACTGGGCCAAGAAATATCTGAAGACTGATATTTCTAAGGTTTTATGGAGTGATGAAATGAGAATGACTCTTGATGGGCCAGATGGATGGGCCCGAGGCTGGATCAGTAAAGGGCAGAAGCTCCACTCCAACTCAGACGCCAGCAAGGTGGAGGTGGGGTACTGGTATTGGCTGGTATCATCAAAGATTAACTTGTGGGACCTTTTCAGGTTGAGGATGGAGTGAAGCTCAACTCCCAGACCTACTGCCAGTTTCTGGAAGACACGTTCTTCAAGCAGTGGTACAGGAAGTTGGTATTGTTCAAGGAAAACATGATTTTCATGCAGGACAATGCTCCATCACATGCATCCAAGTACTCCACGGCGTAGCTGGCCAGTAAAGGTCTAAAAGAAGTAAAAATAATGACATGGCCCCCTTGTTCACCTGATCTGAAACCCATAGAGAACCTGTGGTCCCTTGTGAGATCTACAGGGAGGGAAAAGAGTACACCTCTCTGAACAGTGTCTGGGAGGCTGTGGTGGCTTCTGCATGCAATGTTGAGCGTAAACAGATCAAGCACCTGACAGAATCTATGGATGGAAGGCTTTTGAGTGTCATTGTAAAGAAAGGTGGCTATATTGGTCACTGATTTGTTTTTGGTTTTGTTTTTGAATGTCAGAAATGTTTATTTATAAATTTTGTGTTATCTTGATTTACATGGTGAAAATAAACAAGTGAGATGGGTATATTTGGTTTTTATTAAGTTGCCTAATAATTCTGCACAGTAACAGTTACCTGCACAAACAAATATCCTAAGAGGATCTCAAAATCTAAAAAAAAAAAAAAAAACACTCCAACTTCCAAAAATATTAAGCTTTGGAAGTCTTTTGGTTGAGATTGAGAACATAGATGTTGTTCAATAATAAACTTGCCTAATAATTCTGCACACATTATATATATATATATATATATATATATATATATATATATATATATATATATATATATATATATATATATATATATAAACAACAGCAACATAATTGCAGATACATATGTACAACAAAATCCTTTTTACATCAGCATATAAATGCCTTGGTGATTTTTTATGTGGATTAATTTTACAATATTGTTGTAAATAGCACATTTGCTGGATATTAGACTGATGATGATGATAATATCTGATAGATATTTTAACTTACATTTAACTAACCATTAGTTCTATGCATATGGTGAACCATTTAAATTTCACCAAATGGTTAGAACTGGTGAGAACATAGTACAACTTATAGTGTAAAAGGAAACCCACACCGCTCTAATGGGCAGTTGCTCTACCTTTGTCTTATTTTAAAAATCACTATTAAATTGTGTTTTTTAAAACAGCAGGAATAAATTTGTCTCTCAGCCCTGAGAATAAGTTTGCCAACCAACTATCCAAATAAATAAATAAAGAATTCTCAAAGAACTGTAATGTTAAATAAAGATATTTTGTGCTTTATTACATTTGACTGCAAAATATGTCCTCTTACTGGTCAATGGTGAGTGCAAAGCCTGTGAATGTAAGGGACTGTGTTATGATCAGTGTCACAGACCATTTCCACTAATATGAGCTGTAAACAGATTTGTTGCGGCAACTTTCCAAGCCACTTCCTCTCCAGGGAGAGGTCACAAGCTCACAAGCATATGTCCAGCATCCTGCAGAAGCTTTCCCAGAACCATCACTCTCTAGTACACATTTGTGGCCACTTTGCTTGGACCCAACTATAGTCTTTTTAATAAACAATTTCTCATCCGTAGAGCAAAGGCATTGGGGTGAAACTGTGGACCAGTGCAGAAATAAATTTAGGAAACAGGATGTCATGGTTACACATTCATTTTTTAGAAGAAAAGCTATAAACAGGAAATTAACATTGGGGGAAAATTATTAATTTAATTTGGCCAAATTGCTCCCAGACTGTGGTGAATGAGACATTTTCATGTTTATATTACTGCCCTCATTTGTTTCTCAATCAGTTGCAACTGTATTGGTAGAAAGAAAGTCAAAAAACAGAATAAAATATTAGAAACCAGTAACACATTTAAAGCAAATTTCATCCTTTTTTTCAGGTGCAAGGAGTGTATTTTACTCACAAAATGTCAGTGATATATTACAATTCTTCTTGTCATTAGAGGGATACTTTAATACCAGTTTTGTGTGTAATAAAAAGAAAAAATGTGATGGAACAAATAAATATAGATTAGATATAAATGGTTTCTGTCTTTATCTTACTCACTGGGTTCATAGCTACACTTATATATCTAGATGTTTGTGGACACCTCTTCTAATAAATGCATTCAGCTACTTTAAGTTGCATCCATTGCTGACACAAATATGTAAATGCACACACACCTTGTCTAGTATCTGTAGTGAAGTACTGTCAATAGAACTTACAATTCTCTGGAGCAGATAAACATGAATCTATCAACACCATGACTAATGCCAGACATGAGCTAGAGGGGTATAAATCCCCCCAACATTGAGCAGTGGGGCAGTGGAACTGTACTCTTTGACATGACGGTGCTCCATTTAATATTAGATGTATGACAATTGATGATGTGGTGGAGTGGTAATCATCCAACATCCCAACCTCACTAATGCTCTTGTCACTGGATAACAATCAAATAATAACAGAAACGTTATTAGTTAAATCTAGTTAGAAACCTTGATTAAAGATCATTTATTTTAGCACAGTTTGTGTGTAATTTCTACTAGAATTAGTAGTTTCACATTTAAGTGAGATTTTGCTTGCACTATAAAACTTTGCTTCATTAGTTTATCATCATATTATTTATATCTGAAAGCTGGAAGCATTAATTCCTCTCATGCCTCCTGGTGGCTTTGAGTCATGAAATACATTTAATTTGCTTTCAGTTAAATCCAAAGCACATCCAACAAATACACAAACAAGAAGTTTGTTATTTCAATTAGTCACCAGTTTTTGTAATTGAGTAGCAACCCAGTAAATGCATCATTAAGAGTGACTGTAATTTTTTCTCAATAGAGTTTTATCCAGCGTATTAGCGGCTCTATAGTAGATACACTAGTGATAAAACAAAAGCAGAAACAAAAAGGGTAAACTGTAAAATATTTGGTTACACGTTTAAAAAACCAATTATGAAAAAAAATACACAAGTATAGTATTTAAAAGATATTAGATTTTGTGAGGCTAACTTCTTGGCTGGAAACTGCAGTGAGAAATTGGCTTCTACCACTCCTCTGTCCCACCTCTTTGTAAATAGAAGAACAATGGAGAAAAGAATGACTGCCATTCAGAATGGATTTCACTCGGCACCTTAAGTAGGAGGCCTGACCAGGTACAATTTCACACTTTTGTAAGTAATATGCCAAGTACACGGTCAGAATTGTATAGAAAATTGGGGTTTCCCAAATCTGGTTGGTATCAGCTCCAGTGATATCCATTATTGTATATTCTGTCCATTCAGTGAACCACATGGGAGATACAAATTTCATTGTATCATCCAAAAGTTCATTTAACAGTCTGTATTACTATTTTTGTTCCATATCTTCTCACAACTCAGTCAGTTGGGGCTGCACTCCATCTTTAGTTCTAACTATATTTAGCCATTGTCAAATCAGTCTTCATATGAAGTAACACTCACCAGAAATGGGCAACACCAGTTATGCAAGTTCTTTGTTAAAACTTTTATGACCCAAACGATTATTTTATTATAAATATCTGCACTACTACAGTCCTGTCTAGGTTCGTAACAGCAAACTACACAGTGACAAATGCAAAACACTGTGCCTTTAACACAACTTGAAGTTTAGGATCAATCTTTTTATTACCAAACAATAAAATTACACAGCAAAGAATAGAATTGTTATTTTTATTGTGTGGCATTTTAATGTTCAAAATCGGTTTGACACTCTGATACATTGACTTTTAATAGAGACAAGCATCTCCATTTTTTATTCTATGGGCTCTAAGCTGTTCACTGCACTATGTTACCTTTGGTAAACGAGCAGGACAATGCTCATAAAATGGCATAAACACTGCTTTACCCAAGTCATATTTGCATAAAATCATGCCATGTTACTCTACCAAAACAGTACTCATGTTTCTTTCACTTTCTCTCTCAGACTGTGCCAAAATGCTTGTACATAAGATGGCCTTTAGGAGTGGCTGAAGGTGTGATTTCCACTTGACTGTAGAGGAAAAAGTTGGGTGATTATAAATCAGCTAAAAACAAGTTTGCTTTAAAAGTACAAACCCCAAGAAAGAGTGCTTCCTGCTCAGTGCTTCCTGCTGGCTAAGTGTTTGGTGTAGCTGTGGATTAGCTGTTTGCCAGTACTGTTGCTAAGTTAGCTGGTGTAGCTCTCTCTGCTCTTGTAAGGAAACCTGTTTTCTGTTTGTTTTACGCTGTTTTTGTTTGCTGTTTTTTGCTGTTTTATTTGCTGTTGCTGTTCCCATATTAACCCCGTTTTAGATAGTTTTCAGACTTTTTTGCAGCTCTCGGAAGTGGGTATGTCTTCTCCCAGTTGGTTTTGTTTGCTGTTTGAATTGTAAGTTATTTTATTCTACAGAAAAAGCGGTGGTTGAGTACTGTTTAACCATGTCTGCTGCTGGTCTGTTTTGCTTACTCAGAGTGTGGCATGTTTTAGTGCGCTCCCCTTTTCAGCTCTAGTGATAATAATGGTGATAGTGTCTGTACTAGAATTGTCAGATAGATTGGCTCCTTGCTGGAAAGGTGGATAAGTTAGAGTGTATCCGGGGTTTACTGAAGGACAGAGAGTTAGAGTGCTCAGGATTAGCAGCCCCGGGTGCCTCAGGGAGAGTCAGCGTCCCCTCGACTCCGGCATCAGAGTCCTCTGGCCCAGGCCGGGCTGGGTGGCGTCCTGCATTTATAGTCTAAAGCTAAGAGCTAAGAGCCAAAAGCTGACCCACAAGCCCTCTCTCCTGTTCCACGTGTCAAGCAAGGTTTACCCGCTCAGTGAAACACCGTTGAGGAGCCTGTTCAAAAGAACTCTGGTTGTAGGGAACTCTATTGTCCGACTGCGTGAAAATATTTAGTCCTTTAGGGGCACCAGCAGTCAGTTAGCTGTTTACTGAAACCAGGGCGCAGGCGTTAGTGTGCATCTTAAATTAGCAAATAGGAAACAAGCCGAGGAGATGATTATACATGTAGGGATAATGATATCGTGGTGGTTAATGGCCCAGACAATGTCCGATGCGTAATTTGCTCTGGCCCCATTCCGATGCGGTATTAGGCGCTGAAGCCTACAACGAGAAAACACAGCGTTGAATTGCGCTGGATGTCAAGTGGTGTTCGAAAGCAATGTGGGCTTTATAGATGGTGGGGTAATTCGAGGCAAGCCTGGTCTTATAGGTAGGGATGGTGTCCACCCCCATGCGGGAGGTGCTGCCTTACTTTAAATTGCGGCATAGCCCATAGTCTGCTAGGTAGTCGGCAGAGTAGCATCAGCAGCTGCTGACATACCAGAGCCGGGACCAGGCTGCAGACAGACCGAACTAAAGCTAAACACAGAAAAACTAAAACAGCCTGTCTTATAAAATTAATCAATATCCAGACTTCATATTTAAATGATAAAAATGTCACCTCAAATCTAAAAGTTTGGTCTGCAATGTTAGATCACTCAAATCAAAGGCAGTCATTGTGTGAAATTATAAGTAGAATATAAATGATCAGAAACTCAATGTTTTGTGCCTCAATGAAACTTGGATTAGACCTGATGAATACATGGCACTTA
Organism: Acestrorhynchus altus; assembly: GCA_034509495.1. Classification (NCBI taxonomy): domain Eukaryota; kingdom Metazoa; phylum Chordata; class Actinopteri; order Characiformes; family Acestrorhynchidae; genus Acestrorhynchus; species Acestrorhynchus altus. Next base: position 28,970,754 of record CM067501.1, on the reverse strand, counting down.
ATGAAGCCACACCTGAAGGTTATACTTATGTGCTGGCCAAGACTGTCAGGTAGGAGGTGGAGTCTGTATAATCTGCCAAAATATTCTAGAAATTAATCAGGTACACTATAACACCTTCACTTCCTTTGAAAGTCTGTCTATTAACATCATTAATCAGCACACACAAGAACGCTGTCATTAATTATCTATATATAGACCTCAGGACCCTATAAGAGTTTAAAATTTAGTGAATTTGCTGGGCGTAGCAATCTGCAGTGATAAAGTAATAATTGTAGGAGATTTTAATATTCACTTTGAGAAAGGTAGGCAGTCCTTTAAAAGGCATTTTACCTCAATCTGGAATTCTCAGCAGGTATTATCAGAATGTAACCGGGCCGACACATTACATAATCACCTCTGGATCTGGTTCTGTATCACTGGGTGTTGACATAAATAACTTAAATACTCTTCCCCAAACCACAGCAATCTCAGATCATTATTTAATTTCCTTTTGAGCCACAGCTTATGCAAAATGTAAGTCGTCCCCTCATTACTGCATGAAGTGTTTAATAAGATCAACTACAGCCCAACAAATTACTGAAAACCTACCAAGCCCCCCAGCTCTGGAATAACCTTCCAGATAATGTTCGGGACACGAACTGATCTCAGTCTTCAAGTCTAGGCTGAAAACTTACTTGTTCAGTGTAGCAGCATTTGGTATTAATGTCTTAACGAATTACAGGCACAGATCAGGGTTCTGGACACTTGGGTTTTTGCGGTAAACTGGGGATGTTGGTGCTGCGTCAGCTCCTTCTCGCGATCACTCTGGTTTGTGGCTGGGGTGGAGCAGTTAGATGCCAATGTTTCCAGGATGCTCCCATGTTTATAATATTACCTTCTGGTTCTCCTCCTTAGTTATGCTGTTACATAGTTAGATCTGCGAGTCACTGCATACACTCTGGTAATGTTTACATTTCTCTGTTCTCTTTAGAATTTAAACTAATTCATCTCTGTATCTTTTTCGAGGTCTTGATGACCCCCAGCCAGAACTGATTAGGTCCCTAGCTTAAGTTCTTCTGCCCCACCTGAGAAGGACTCCAAGCTCCCCTGATACATGTATACATTGGCTCTCCACCTTCCACCAACTGGACCTGGACTAGTTTCCCACACTGCCATGGACTAGCTGCTCACCCACCGTCACCAACTGAAATCTACTGTTATGTGCTGTCCACCAGATAATTAACATTACTTCAATACCCGAGTAATAGAACAGAGATGTAGGGGTCCAGTGTCCCCTAACCATGTGTATAAGTAGTTTGACCAGAGGACGATGGGTCCTCCCCTTGTGGTTCCTCCCAAGGTTTCTTCCTCCAGCTGAGGGAGTTTTTCCTTGCCACTGTCGCCATGTGGCTTGCACACTAGGGGATCTGTCATTTATTTTCTGTTTCTGTTTTAACCTTTCTTATTTATTTATTTATTTATTTATTTAATTTCTGTGAAGCTGCTCTGTGACAACTTCAGTTGTGAAGAGCGTTATAAAAATAAATTTTGATTTGATTTGATTTGAAGAAAGGGAGTCATTTATGCAGTTGGAACAGCTGCTAGCAGAATCCCCCTGAACAAGTTTCTATTGTAGAAACTTCACCACTATGAACATTCACCAAAAATGGACTTTATGACGCCGATCCTTTGTTTGTAAACACCAAAGTAGCTCCATTCATTCTGCACCTGGCAGAGATGGCAGAAAAGAGGAAGGAGGGCTGGTGTCCTTGTCAGGCTGAGACATAGCACTGACCGCACTGACCCCTCTCCCCAGCATACTACTGGCTAATGTACAGTCAGTGGACATCAAACTGAGCAAACTTCAGGTACAGATCCATTTCCAACAAGAGACAAGGGACTGCTGTATTACCTGCTCCACGCAGACAGAACAAAGTAGCTCTACAAGAAAAGTATATGATATGATATATGTTTTCTAGATCATCAATGCCAGCTGTGATCAGAGGAATGTACACTTTATAGAGTCTTTCTGCTCCCCGGACCTTGAATATCTGTTCATCCCATGTAGTCCAGTGTGGCTTCCCAGAGAAATTTCAGGAGTCGTGGCTATCGCTGAGTACATAAAACCACAGACTGACACAGACCTGCAGAACTGAAACTGGGCAAGGCAATTAACAAACAGGAATTGTTAATTATTGTTGAGGCCTTCAATAAAGCCAACCTGATGAAAGTTTTGCAGAAAACACACACACCTTGGACCACTGCTACACAACCTTTCAGGATGCATACAAAATCCTCCCTTGACATTCTTTTGGCAAATCAGATCACTTTTCCATCCTGTCTCCTTGGACCCACAGCAATTTGCATACAGGCAGAACATATCCACTGACAATACAATTGCCAATTATTCAAAACTATCCTCCCCAGAGGCTTAACACGAATCTCCGGGATCTTGGTCTGAACAGCTCTCTGTGCAACTGGATCCTAAACTTCCCAACAGGCTGTCGGCAGGTGGTAAGGATGGGCAGACACACATCCTCCTCACTGACCCTCAACACCAGAGCCCCTTCTGTTCTCCCTGGAAACCCATGAGTGCACAGCCAGATGCAATCTAACATTATCATTAAATTTGAAGATGACAATCATTGGCGTGATCTCCAATGATGACAAGGCAGCCTATAGAGAGGAAGACAGACTCCTGACGTACTGGTGCCAGGAAAACAATCGCTTTATAAATGTCATCAAAACCAAAAAGCTGACAGTGGAGATCAGGGAGCAGGAGAGAGAACTCCCCTGTCTCTGTCAATGGACCCACTGTGGAGATGGCCAGCAGCATCACGTTCCTTGGTGTTTATATCTCTGAGGAGCTTACATAGTTAGGACACACCACAGGGGTGGTGATGAAGGAATTCTTTTTATAGTTCTATATATACATAATACTTCAACAGTGCAATAATGTACAGGTGCTGGTCAAAATATTAGAATATCATGAAAAAGTTGATTTATTTCAGTAATTCCATTCGAAAAGTGAAACTCATATATTATATTCATTCATTACACACAGACTGATATATTTCAAATGTTTATTTATTTTAATTTTGATTCATTTATTTTAAATTTGACTCATGATTATAACACAACTAATGAAAATCTCAAATTCAGTATCTCAGAAAATTAGAATATTGTGAAAAGGTTCAATATTGAAGACACCTGGTGCCACACTCTAATCAGTTAATTAACTCAAAGCACCTGCAATGGCCTTTCTGTAGGAAACACAATCATGGGGAAGACTGCTGACTTGACAGTTGTCCAAAAGACGACCATTGACACCTTGCACAAGGAGGGCAAGACACAAAAGGTCATTTCTAAAGAGGCTGGATGTTCACAAAGCTCTGTCCAAGCACAGTATTAGAGAGGCAAAGGGAAGGAAAGATGTGGTAGAAAAAAGGGATAGCAATAGGGATAACCACACCCTGGAGAGGATTGTGAAACAAAACCCATTAAAAAACTCTTCTGAGACATCATCAGAAGCATCTCGTCTGGGCTAAAGACAAAAAGTACTGGATTGCTGCTGAAGTTATGTTCTCTGATCAAAGTAAAGAGTCTAGAGTCTGGAGGAAGAGAGGAGAGGCACAGAATCCATGTTGCTTCAGGTCCAATGTAAAGTTTACATAGTCAGTGATGGTTTGGGGTTCCATGTCATCTGCTGGTGTTGGTCCATTGAGTTTTCTGAGGTCCAAGGTCAATGCAGCCATCTTTCAGAAAGTTTTAGAGCACTTCATGCTTCCTGCTGCTGACCAACTTTATAGATATGCAGATTTTATTTTCCAACAGGACTTAGCACCTGCACACAGTGCCAAAGCTACCAGTATCTGGTTTAAGGACCATGGTATGCCTGTTCTAAATTGCTGCATGTGCTGCATGAGCTGGCTTTACCAGAATATTTTTTCAAATAACCCCTTAAATATCCATACTTATTACATCCTAAGATGCAGCATTCAGCAACCACATGGGCTAGCTGTACTGTGATATTCTATAGTACAGCTTTGTCCTTTAAGCCCAGAAAGTCACACATCCTGTAAGAAAAAATAATGGATGGAATAAAAATCCTTATCCATATACTCATCATTTACTTATGATTCAGCTCAATGTTTGTTGACATCTTTTAAACATAGTAATGTATTTATAGTGATATGCACATTCCAGAGGCAACCCTAATGACTAATGATGTCAGGAATTTACAAAATACCTGTCTCTAACTGTGAGTTCAATTTGTATTCCATAGAATCTTTATACATGTTACATTTGAACTCTGAGACTTTTAGTAATAAAAGTGATAAAAGTTCATTATTAAAGTTGTGATTTTCCATTATTTTGTACATTCTCTGTAACATCCTCTGGATAGCATCCAACGGATTGAATCAACTGGTCTAAACTGGTCTCAACTGGTGTAACCCCTAGTTGAAGAACAGTTTTGAAGCAACTGAGAAAAGCTGCAATTTTGCTCATTGTTAATTGTTTGGAGACCATTCAATATCTGAAAATCCATGGCCTAAAAGCCCCTTACTTAGCAAGTGTTTTCAGATTATGAATCACACAGCAAATGTAAAATTGTGTGGGAGAATATAACTTCTAATAGCTCTATTTAACATGTAACAGTCAGTTTGCCAAAGTGGATCTAAAAGCTTTCTCAGATAAAGCAGAAAAAAGACTTTAATCCCTGACAAATTCACATAACCCCTGGTGAATAAAGGTGAGGAAAAAATCAATTAATAGAGCCATCATTCAAATTTGAGAGCTTTCTAATTCAACACAGACAGAGGGGTATGAATCACTCCTGGTTTCCAGCTAGCAAATGCTCAACATCATCTAAAAATAAACAAATAAATAATTAAAGATTTCTTGGGTAAATGGGCAGGTGAATAAATGAAGGATATGAAGTGCATAGTGCTCTTTCAAAGAGAATAGAGCTTTTAGAAATGCATACACCCACCCAAGGACATTCTATTTTATTAGAACACAAAAGGACTGGAATAATTATAATGTGCTACAAGATTGATAAAAAGAAAATGATATCTACAGCAGTCTAAATCAGGGAACAAAGAAAAAATGGTTTGCACCATGGTACAAAAATTGCAAGCAACCAGTAGGATCAAAGGCTATGTCTTTTTTTGTTGTCACTGTGAAAAAGAATGATACAAGATAAAAGCGGGTATGCTGTACTCCCACCTTGTTCACTCAGTCATTCTAGTTGAGTACAGATATTGTCATGTTACATATGCACTTGTACAGAACAATGAATTGATCTCTTCACATTATTTAGCTGGGGTCAAAAGAGTGCAAAGTACCAAAAAGAACCCACCTGCAATCAATATATCAACTAGCTGTATTCAGTACCACTGTTTAATTTGGGTGGAATGGGTAATTGTTGTAGATATTCACTGATTGGCTCTACACAATTACTTTTGTGCCACCTTGTCTATTGTTATTTAGCTTTTTCACCAATGGTGGTCTTAGAACCTTCATCAAAATTGAACTATTGTTCAATTTTTGTGCCATTTGGTATGCTAGTCACTAGTTTTATTGATAATTAACTCTGTATCTACCTTCCATACACACTAAGGCCAGTGTTCAATTTATCCATATTAGTCAGGGCCCACAAGCAGGTTATACCGACTCTTACAAACTCTTTTGTTGATGCACATGTAAATACAGGGTTGAGAGTTCAACCACTCAAATGCTATCTGATCAGCACTGGTCCTATGAGGGTCTATTCCACTGAGAGAAGGAGCAGATTAGACATGATAAACTGTGCAGCAACAGACGGCTACGATCTACAGAATGCCTAAAATGTACACAAATATCATCAGTGTTCCTAATAAAGTCGTTACAATAGGTACAAACTGTACCTAATAAACTGCCCACTCAGAGAAGTAGACTTGCTCTCTTTCAAATCTGTTTTTGTTTGGAAAAACAACCACACAAATGGGTATCTAGAAAAAGCAAGCAGAAGCTTGTATGGCATTCCAGAAACAGCTCATGGCCCATGCCTTTACACTCATGGCCCTCATAAAGATAAGCTGGACTCCACTTGGGAAAACACTTTGTGTTTTTCACTTCTGAAGTTACAGGTTTCTCTTAATAACTACACATTTTCTTAAAGAATGTGCCCATTCTTCAGAATATTCCAATATTATGGCGGCTTCTTCATAATGAGCCAGAAGCAGATCTTACATGATGCAAAAAAGAAAATGCTGGAAAATGCTGAAATAAGAAAGAAGACATTACAGTTAAGCCCACTGAGCTTGTTCAGTCCCTCATATGATGGGTGCCTGGTTTTTATTTGAAGCAGGCAGTCACCAGCCTTTGTGCAAAGCACCTGCTCATCTGCAAAATGTCTAGCCTTAAGGAAGAAGGGCCAAGATAGTGCACTGGCAGTAAATTACTCTGGAACAATGGCAGCTTGCAAAGTAATTAAAGGTTTTCTGAAGGGCACAGAAAGCTTGAAAGCTAATGTATGGCTAACTCAGCAGCACAGGCTCAGTATGTAAAGCAATAATTTGGCAATGTCCACCATAGAAGAAATGTAGTCAATCAGCTAATGCCAAGCTCAGAGTCTTTCAGGATGTGGTCAAAATTACTGTTACTCTGAACAGTTAAGCAAGATAAAGATGAAATACGTAACATTAAGAAGAAACAAACTTTTCTACATTTTAAGCACTGCCCATGTATTGTTTTGGTTTTGTATAATTTTAGAGTGAAAGAAGAATATGGGAATCCTAGGAGATTTGAGTGCTCAGATAACTTTGACTGGCTTTTTCACAATCATCATTAGGAAAGGCCAGATGATGTAAATTTCAAAGCTTTATAAACACCCAGACTCCTCTTGTCACAAGAACAGCAGTCATGGATAAGCAGCTGCCTAGCACTCTGAAAGTTAAATTGGTTGAGGCCCACAAAGCAGGAGAAACTGTAAGATGATGGCAAAGCATTATCAGGTTGTCATTTCCTCAATTTAAATTAGAATTAAGAAACGGCAGTCAACAGGAACAACTGAGGTTCAGAAAAGATATGACCAAGAAGACCAAGAAATGTTTCAGAGACAGCTGAAATGTAGAGGAAGAATGTATTCAATGAAACTACAGAAAATTCTGGAAGCAAATATAACACTATCTGTAAGAAAGCTGAAGTTGAATAGAGGATGGCTTCTACAAATGGATAATGATCCTAAACACACCTCAAAATCCACAATAGACTACCTCAAAAGGCACAAGCTGAATGTTTTACAGTTGCCCTTCCAGTCCCCTGATCTGAACAGCATTGAAAATCCGAGGAGACTGTAGACTATATTCTTGATGAATAATAGTATACAAGGAAACGTTACATATCTGTCCACAGAGCACTTTACTCCCCTATTTATTAAAGTCAAAGAAAATATCATAGGACATCTCAAATATGAGAAAATACAAAAAAATCCTGACAGTAGATTTATCATCAAAGTGCCGTGTGGTGTCACAATCACTGCTCTTTGATTATGTCACAGAGCCTGCTTGTCATTCACGACACTCATGTTTGGAGTCAAAGCTGGAAATATGTCAGCTGTGACAAAATCTGAATTTGTATAACCTAATACTGCCATAAATTACTCATTCATTATTTATGCACTTGAACAATCAAGCTAAGTTAGTTTACAATGAACATACTAGTGCATCAAAGGAGATTCGAACATTGTGGAAAAAGTACATTAATGGTCATAATTAATTCAAAGAGCTCAACTGATAAATTATATATTCATTAAACGAAATGACATTTCAAACCTTATTTAACATTTAATCAGTAAGGCTTATAGCTAATGAAATTCAGAAATCCATAATCTCATATTATTACAATATTATTAAAAATGATTAAAATAAAATAAGGTGAAGAGAGGATGGCTTCCACAACAGGACAGCTATTCAAGCCCCAAAATTCACCAGGGATTACCTGAAGAGACAAATCATTTTTGGAATATTCTTTACATTTCCCTGACCTGAGCACCATAGAAGAATTGTGGGAAGACCTTAAACAAGATGTGCATGTAAGATTATCTCAGAACTAGTGGGCTTTTGCAAAGAACAGTGGGAAAATGTATATGCCTAGCCAGTGTGCCATATCCGGTTTACATTTTTATTGCCACCGTCACATTACTGCATATAGATATAGGTTGAGACTCTCCTGACACAACCTCAACAGGGTCTGCTGTGGGACAGAACCGCTGTCTGTAAGTGCCATCTGTTCTTGAGTCTTTTCTCCAAATGAAGAGCATCATTGAAATGATGATTACGCCACTTGTGCAAAGCCCGATCCTGATGAGTCATGTGCACACTGAGTGCAGGCTGGAGCCTCTTAAACCTGCTGAGGACGTCATTGTTCAATGAAAACATGTATGTCCATTTTTAGTTTACTCCATAATGTGAATCTGTGAATTTGCTGATGAAGGGACCAATAGAAATGCTCTAAAATGACTTTGATTAGTTTTATTTTAAAGTTATTTCCATTCAGTGTTAACATTTTTGGCTTGTAATGTTGCCAATCAGGAGATACACATGTTTATCATTGAACAGTGAGAGGATGTGTGATGCGAATGCGTCTATGCATATATGTATGAGAGTTGTACAGTAAATATCTGCATATAGACTGCATTTCATCTCCTCTAGATGTGTACATGAAGTTTTGTTTTATTTTCGCTACAGTGCTACTCAGTAAACAGTGACTCTTATTTGTTCAGTATTTAGATATTTTCTTGTCTAATCCTCAGTTTAAATGCATTAATAGAGTATAATATTTAGATGTTTTGCTTAAATCTGTGTTGTCAGCTATAGGGATGTATTTTTTGTTTTAGCACAAATTAAACATTGTTTTTAAAATGGGTTAGCGTGCTCTATATAGCATTTAAGGTGATTTCAACTAATGTCCTTCCAGTCATCATTCGCAGACAACTTGATTCACTTCTCACTGCTAACACAAGACCTTTGACAGTGCAACCCCAGTTTCCAGGTAGAAACCGTGCCCATGACATTTTGTTCTGCATTATGTTCATCAACCTTTACACATGCCTATATACTACTATGCTATTTATTCTGCCAAACCATGACTGTGGCCAGTTGGTATGAATACACATATTGTTCACACTCATACTTTCTATCATGATAAATAAACACCTATTCTGACAGATGCCCTGATGCCGTTTATCTTCCACGTAAGCATATGATTCAAGGAAAAACATTTAATTGCTTTAAACCTTATTTGGGGAACCAGAATGCGTTCTAATATGGCATTAGTTTTATTCTTTCATACATTTTAAAATAATGAAAATGAGAAAGAAAATGGAAAAAAATAGCTATATTAATTTTCCATTTTTGTTTATGTCCCTCCTGTGAGTTATGAATGGTCTTTTCATGAGGTGTATATGTCAAGTATCATGTAGTTGTGTTCTGATACTCAGTGTAGTTGACTGAGTAGTGTACTCTCAAGTGTTGTTAGTGGTGTAAAACCTTTTCACTCTGCTTCTCTCATAAGGCATGTCAGTTTTACACATTTTACAAGATGAATCTGACTAAAATATGGTAGAAAACTGCTAGACTGAAATGTTTACTATCAGCATGTTTGGCAAAATCTAACATGGCATTTCTGCAGCCACACAACAGAACCATTTAATCATCTAACAGTTTGAGGAGGAACTGCAGCAACCTATGAGCAAGAGCCTTCAACACCACCAATCAGCTCTCTGGATCAGTCAAGTTAATGATACATCAGCTGATAGAATATTTTGGCTTTAAATCATCTGATGTTGATACAAAGCTGACTGATTCTTCCATTTGTAGCTTTTTCATGGTACAACGTTTACAAACTGTAATGGGCCTGTACGCATGCTTTATACACAATACAAACTGCTCAGTCAGGATAATTTCACTGCATCTCTGCATCAAGATTTAAGAAATTTCTTAAACAGCAACATAGCACCCGAACATCCCTTTCAGACAGCTTCCTCTTGCATCCACAGTTAATCCTGTTGGAAGTGGTTCATCCTTCTTGGTGGTATACTGACATTACCCTGGATATATTGGTATACTGACATTACCCTGGCTCTTGATACATCACAAAGACTTGCTGTCTTGGTCACAGAAGCGCCAGCAAGACGTGCACCAACAATTTGCATGTATATCTTGCTGGTATATTCCATTTGTAGTCATATTGCTTTTTCATGGTACAACATTTACATACTGTAATGGGTCTCTCTCTCTCTCTCTCTCTCTCTCTCTCTCTCTCTCTCTCTCTCATATATATATATATATGCACACACACACACACACACACACACACACACACACACACACACACACACACACACACNCACACACACACACACACACACACACACACACACACACACACACACACTCTCTCTCTCTAAAGTGGCCCTTAGTGTGTGAGTGTGTGTTTGTGTGTGTGTGAGCCCTACGATGGACTAGCACCCTCTCTAGGGTTGTTTCTGGGGCCCTTGTGCTCAGGATTGCCGGATATATATATATATATATATATATATATATATATATATATATATATATATATAT